>JBBGZY010001186.1:1200000-1937500 GCA_037952925.1 Lithobates clamitans | reverse complement strand
AGAACATGGAAATGCAATATGGTAAGGTATGTGGGCAGAGACCAGTATCAAAGTTTACATAAAATATGACACCAATATCCCATATAGATAAGAGAAAATATTTGGAAGATATGGGGCTTTATGGGTGCATAGCGACAAAATATTGAATCAACGATATGTTAAAAAATATATACAAATTTTATTAAATGGAATATGCAATAGTTTTAGTAAATAAAAAACTGCTAAATATCCTTCCTCATCAACAGTATATAGCAGTCTTATGACTTCTATGAGTGTCTGGTTAAAACTTGTAGGAGGAGTTTTCATTCTCCTCTGACTGTCCAATGAGGCTTCATGACGCCTGACTCATGGGGCGGGGTCACCAGGTGATGTCATCTGAAGGCCCCACCCCTTATGACGTCAACGCCCAGGGCATGATGGGGCTGTGACATCATAAGGGGTGGGCCTCTGGTGACCCCGCCCCATGCCAATATAAGTAGTGGCACACCGCACACCCAGCATTAGAGCGGGGGAGAGCGTTGAGTCAACATCAGAAGAAGAACAGAGGGAGAAGACAGTGGAGAAGACCCGGCAAAAGAGCGAGAAGACAGCGGAGAAGACCTAGCAGAGGCAGAAGACAGCGGACAGAGGGAGAAGAACCGGAATGGGCTAGAAGACATCAGCGGAGAAGAACCGGCAGAGGCAGAAGACGTCAGCCGAAGAGGCAGAAGAGCCGGAGAGGGGAAAAAGAGATCGGAAGAGACAATGAAGCTACCTTAATAAATTACTTTAAAAACCTGTGTAATGTGCTTTATTTTTTACTTTTTTTAGGTGAATGGGTAATGGTACAATGTACCCCATACTCATTCACATAGGGTGGGGGGACGGGATCTGGGGGCCCCCTTGTTAAAGGGGGCTCCCAGATTCCAATAAGCCACCCGCCCGCAGACCCCGACAACCAATGGCCAGGATTGTCGGGAAGAGGCCCTTGTCCTCATTAACATGGGGGCAAAGTGCTTTGGGGTAGAAGGGGCGCAGGGCCACCCCGCCTCAAAGCACCCATCCCCCATGTTGAGGGAATGCGGCCTGGTATGGTTCAGGAGGGGGCGCTAGTCATCCCCACCCCCTTTCCTGACCCGCCGGGCTATTTGCTCAGATAAGGGTCTGGTAAGGATTTTGGGGGGGACCCCAATGAAGTTTTTTCGGCGTGGGGGGTTCCCCTGAAAATCCATACCAGACCGAAGGGCCTGGTATGCTCTTGGAGGGGGTAACCCATGCCGTTTTTTTTTACATTGTGCGTGGAGTTCCCCTTCAAGATCCTCAGCGCACAAGTCGCATGCCAAAGTTGGGTCAGTTAAGATGGTAATCCGACTTCAGTGATAATCAATGGGCTGAAGTAGGATCAAAGATGGACCTAAGTAGTACAGGGAGCATTTTCAAAGTCGGACCGACTTGTGTCTGACCAGTTAAGACGGCTCCCATAGGGAAACATTGATTTTCACACGTCATGCAACATGAGCTCCCAATGTCGGAGCGTTTGTCGTACCAGTGTGAACCCGGCCTCAGTGTGATAATGACCACACATTCACTATGGATAAATCTTCTTTGTCCATTTTTATTTACAGGTATTTATTCACCAGTAGTGAATGTTTAGTGCATGGCATAATTACTGTTTAAAAAGTATGGCCCCTAGTGTACATAAAAAGGGTATATTGTATACCAGAACTTGCCTGCTTTATAATAAACCTAAAATTACTATTCTGGACAAAGCATGAAGTTATTTGCTTACAAAATAAAGGCTTTTTTAATGTGTGTATTTTTTTATGCATCACTGCCAAAAAAAAAAAACAATTATAAAATGTGAATGTAAAAAAGATTAAAAAAAACTGAATTAAAAAGAAGAAATTATAGGAAGATAGGTTATATGGCATTAAAACTATAATAATAAATCCTCATCATGAAAATAAGCTTCTGTGGCAAACCAGACAACCAGAATTAGTTGGAATAGGATTTATCCTATTATGAGAGATGAAGCAAGTGTTTTTTACTCCTATGTATGCTGGGGTCCATATCTCTATACACAGCAACACCACACTTGAGCACTCTCCATGATAATTTGCCTGGATAATTTTTAAGGAAATAGCCCCATCTAGTGGCAAAGAAAAGTATCTGTATTATGTGAGCCATGTCTGCTGGAAGTGACCTGAGCAGGAGTGTCCATAATACAGATTATGATATGCCAGATGTTTGTAACTTTTCTGAATCTCATGGATTCTTGGGGTTCTATTTATAAAATTAAAAAAAATTGCTGTGTGATTGTATCCGTGTTTGTGCAAAAGTCACCAATAATACACTTGAGAATGTTTTTATTTTGTGTAAAATACTTTTTTTTTTTTAAATGTAAGTTGTCTTTGCAGAGCAAATAACGGAAATGGGGGTAAACTAATGCGCAAAACCACATATAAATAAATAATACTAAAGGTAAAAATAAGGAGAAGTCGCCAACATGAAAAAGTGTTCCCACACAGCAAAAATAGAATTAAAAAATATAAATGATGTGGCGCTAACTAACCTGACTAATGTAAATCAGTGAATCTTAAATAATTATAGGAAATAAATAATAAAAGTGCAAATCCAATCACCTGGCGGTGATAACAATAAGTAATCAAAGGCAATAGAGAAGCCTAATAATAGTGTGCAAAATTTTGCAAATAAATCAACACAATATAGTTACAATATAGAACTAAATAAATCTTCAAAGTGCAAACAATAACATAGGTGACCAAATAAGTGAGTGTCCAGAAAAAGTCCACTAATAAATTGCTGTAGGTGAATAAATAAATCCCAAACAGTGATGTGATGCAATATCCAACAAAATAAATGTGTACAGTGTCTTCAAAACAGTTCATATGTAAAAAAATAAATAAAATGCAAAGAAAAATCGATATGCAAAAAAAAGGACGATCAATGTTCACTTCAGCCAATCCCCATCCGCAGGGCGCCACCTGTTCCCACAGCCTCTCACCTCTAGCAGCGGCCCCTACGGGCCAAGTTGGGCTCAGAACAACCAGAGACGTTGACTTCCACAAAACGATCGACCTTCTGATATTCAGCAGACACCTCCGATCTCCGGGCCCAGCAGTGAGGGCATATAGTAAAATAGAAGAAGGGTGGCTCCAATGCGTTGTGTCACTGCTCACGTGATGCCCTTTGATGAAGTCACGTGAGCAGTGACGCAACACGTCAGGAAGGAGCCAGGTGTTGTCACTTCCGGTCGCGGCCGAGACTTGAAGTACTCGGTTGTATTGCTGTTCTTCGTTTTTTTTATATGTAAGTTATGGCGTGTGCTGGATGTTAATAAAACATTAGGGGCCGGGTGAATAGATTAGGGGGCGGCGCCCCTGTGCCACTGTATGGACGAGCCACCACTGGAAGAAGGGGAGGATCAGAAAAGACAGGATCAAACAACCTTTTTACACAATGCCAAGGATTAACCCCTTAGGTTCCACAGTGAGTTTAACAAGCATGCTTTACTGCATATACAGACTAATTTTTATTAATGTGGGTTTAGTAACATTTTAATAGCCCAATAAAAGTTAAAATAATAACAAAACCAGCCTTTTCTGCAATTATCATTTTAAAGCGGAGTTCCACACAAAAATGGAACTTCCGCTTTTCGGAACCCTCCCCCCCCCCCCCCGGTGTCACATTTGGCACCTTTCAGGGGGGAGGGGGGTGCAGATACCTGTCTAAGACAGGTATTTGCACCCACTTCCGACATAGACTCCCATGGGAGTCTACGCCTCTTCCCGTCCCCACCGCGCTGTCTCCTGGGAACACACAGCTCCCAGGAGAGAGCGGGGACCACTTGGGACGCGCGACTCGTGCATGCGCAGTAGGGAACTGGGAAGTGAAGCCGCAACGCTTCACTTCCTAAATCCCTCACCTAGGACGGCGGCGGCAGCTGCCGAGAACCGAGCGGGTTCTCGGCGTCCCCTGCCGACATCGCTGGACCCTGGGACAGGTAAGTGGCCATGTATTAAAAGTCAGCAGCTGCAGTATTTGTAGCTGCTGGCTTTTAATATTTTTTTTTTTTTGGCGGTGTGGGTAAACCCCCGCTTTAATTCAGAGATTATTCCCAAAGTATTACTTTTTCTGCCACTAGATGAGCTCAGTCTGATTGCCATCATGATTCAACCCACTTCCTCTGAGCCCTGGTCTTTCTGGATCTGCCCCGGCCTGCTACTGAAGAGAGGCAGTATAGTGATGAGTTCAACTCTCTGTCACTCTGCTCTCTCCTTATATCAGCATAGGAAGTGATTGGCTCCTTGTACTGCTTCTTCCTCTCACACTCCATCCCTGCTCTACATGGACTGCAAAAGACTGATATCAGGTCAAATTCATTAATTTACACTGTATTAACCACTTGCCGACCAGCCGCCGTAGTTTTACTGCGGCAGAATGGCGCGGTTGGGCGAAACGACGTTATGTAACGTCGCTTCGCCCTGTGGCCACTAGGGGCGCTCGCCCGCTGCTCGCCCACGGAGCCGATGTGAGTGCCCGGCGGTCACGATCAACGCTGGGCTCCCACGATTGCTCGTGGTACACCAAGAAATTGGATCTGTGTGTGTAAACACAGTTTCTGGTTCTCTGGGGGGAGAAGTGACAGATCGTCTGTTCATACTCTCGTACACAGTCCCCTCCCCCCTTCAGTTAGAACACACACTAGGGAACACAATTAACCCCTTGATCGCCCCCTAGTGTTAACCCCTTCCCTGCCAGTGACATTTTTACAGTAATCAGTGCATTTTTATAGCACTGATCGCTGTATAAATGACAATGGTCCCAAAAAAGTGTCCAATGTGTCCGCCATAATGTCGCAGTCCTGATAAAAATCGCAGATCGCCGCCATTACTAGAAAAAAAAAAAGTTAATACTAAAAATGCCATAAAACTATCCCCTATTTTGTAGACACTATAACTTTTGCACAAACTAATCAATATACGCCTATTGCGATTTTTTTACCAAACATATGTAGAAGAATACATATCGGCCTAAACTGAGGAAAAACATTTTTTTATATATTTTTGGGGATATTTATTATAGCAAAAAGTAAAAAAAAAATGTGTTTTTTTTCAAAATTGTCACTCTTTTTTTGTTTATAGCACAAAAAATAAAAACGCAGAGGTGATCAAATACCACCAAAAGAAAGCTTTATTTGTGGGGAAAAAAAGGACGTCAATTTTGTTTGGGTACAACATCGCACAACAGCGCAATTGTCAGTTAAAGCGACGCAATGCAGAATCGCAAAAAGTGCTCCAGTCAGGAAGGGGCTAAAATATTCCGGGGCTGAAGCGGTTAAAAAGGGATTACAATATTGCATTCATTTGTGTTCCTTATATTTTCCTAAAGTTCAGCTTTAAGGTGCTTATAGACATTACATGGCGGTCTCCCATTGGCAACAACATATCTTCTGTGTACCGGCATTTCTTGCTAGCTAAATATGTAGTTTGGAGAGGGACACAGCATGCCAGGACTCGAGGTCCCCCCCACCCCCATGTGGTTCATGTATGTACAGGGCCGGGTTTATATCTTGGGAGCCTATTGGCATAGAAGGTTTAGAGCCCTAAGCTCCACCCATAAACAAGTTGCATCCCAAGTCACGCCCCTGATGCTGCCTAAAACAAATACGTTTTTTTATTTAACATTACACGGTGTGCAGAAAAATAATCTAACCATTGGAATGTAATGTTGGCCCAGAGGTACCAGGGGGTGGAGTAATATTTTTTTCTTTTTGTTGGGATGGGGGATCAAAAAACGTTCTTTCGCTAATTTTGTCTTGAACAATCAATTTTATTTTCTATGCAATTTACAAACAAAAACCTAAAACAAAACTACTTATGGTATATTTATAAGGCTGGGTTCACACTACCGCGACCGGAAAGTCGCACGACTTTGCCACACGACTTCTTTGCATCTTGCTTGCGACTTCATTGACAGATATCAATGCAAGTCGTGATGAAGTCACTCCAAAGTAGTGCAGGAATCTTTTTCTAAGTCGCTGTGACTTAAGTCGCACCAATTAGAATGGTTTCTTTGCAGTTCATGGGGTGCGACTTGTCAAGCGACTTTAAACTCTCAATTTGCATGACAAGTTGCGGCAGTGTGAACCGAGCCTTAGGCAGTGAATGTGATGATAACCACACATTCACTATGGTAAATCTTCTTGGTACATTTTTTTTTTTTACAGGTATTTATTCTCCAGTAGTGAATGTTTAGTGAATGGCATAATCACTGTTTTATAAATATGGCCCCTAGTGTACATAAAAAGGGTATATTTTATGCCAGAACTTGCCCCCTTTATAATAAACCTACAATTACGATTCTGGACAAAGTTATTTGCTAACAAAATAAAGGCCTTTTTAATGTGTGTATTTTTTATGTATCACTGCCAAAAAAAACAAACAAGTATAAAATGTAAATGCAAAAAAGGAAAAAAAAAACTGAATAAAAAAGGAGAAGAAATTATAGGAAGATGAGTTATTTGGAGCTAAGGTCAACTAAGTGTTAATAAAATATAAACAGATACACTTTTTAAGAAACTATTTTTTTTCACTTGCCAGGCTGGTTTAACTGATATTATGTGTAGATCAAAGGAAACTTCCTTGATCTGAACATAAAAGAAGTCATTCAAAATACATTGCAAAAATAATATTTGCACAGTTTGCTTTACAACCATTTATAACCCCGGGGATTTTTATTCTTACATACTGGCTGCACAAGAGTACTAATGTCATCACGTATCAAGAGAGATTTTATGCCGCAATATAAAATTTAACTTCCAAGTTGCTTTGTTTTGGTACGTAGGAGTTTCACAATGAACACAAATTAGTCTCTGAGGGCTGCGTCTCAATTTTCCTTTGACCTGATTTTTGTAAATACCACTCATAGTAGGTATGTCATCACTTACAGCAGTGGCAGCTGGTGCTCCACCCCCGGTCGGACCAGCTGCACCCCACGCAATCCCCCCCCCCTGTCCGTTAGTCGGATGTATCACTCGCACCCCCACATCCCCCCCGTCGGTTGGTCAGATGGTCACCAGCCCCACACTTGCCCCATCTAGGTTCACCCGGCATCTCCTCCTCCTTGACTTCACCTGCGTCCCCTCCTTCTCTACCTCTTCTCCTCCAATACAAGCGCTTCTCCTCTCGGCCAATCGGGTCTCAGGACCCGCTTCCTGATTGGCCGTGAGGAGAATCAAGAAGACAATAGCGAATGTTAATTTGCTATTTTCACACAAGTGGGTAGGCTCGGGCTCTAATCATGTGCTTCTAAAAAAAAAATACACATTGGAATCCATGCTTTCGACACCCTGCATGTAGATTAGGGGCCAGGTGCATGGATTAGGAGGGTGGTGCCCCTGCACCCCATATCGATGGGACGCCACTGACTTACAGTTCATCACATTTGGATTATCAAAAAGTGATAAGGATAATGAAAAGGAGCCTGGATTAGGAAAGGGGAGTGTGCGGAGGAGGCCATGAATTAAGAGAGGGGACTGTGCGGACAAGGCTGTGGACTGGGAGAGGGGTGTATGCGGAGGAGGCCGTGGACTAGGAGAGGGGTGTATGCGGAGGAGGCCGTGGACTAGGAGAGGGGTGTACGTAGATGAGGCCGTGGACTAGGAGAGGGGTGAACGCAGAGGAGGGTGTGGACTAGGAGAGGGGTGTACGCGGAGCAGGGCATGGACTAGGAGAGGGGCGTACAGGGAAGAGGACGTGGATGAGGCCGTGGACTAGGAGAGGGGTGTACACGGAGGAGGGCGTGGACTAGGAGAGGGGTGTACACGAAGGAGGGCGTGGACTAGGAGAGGGGTGTATGCGGAGGAGGGCATGGACTGGGAGAGGGGTGTGCGCGGAGGAGGACGTGGACTGGGAGAGGGGTGTACACGGAGGAGGGCGTGGACTAGGAGAGGGGTGTATGCGGAGGAGGGCGTGGACTAGGAGAGGGGTGTGCGTGGAGGAGGGCATGGACTAGGAGAGGGATGTGCGTGGAGGAGGGCATGGACTAGGAGAGGGGTGTACACGGAGGAGGGCATGGACTAAGAGAGAGGTGTGCGTGGAGGAGGGTGTGGACTAGGAGTGGGGGGGTACGCAGAGGAGGGGGTTGACTAGGAGTGGGGTGTGCGTGGAGAAGGGCATGAACTAGGAGAGAGTTGTACAGGAAGGAGGGGGTTGACTAGGAGAGGGGTGTACGCGGAGGAGGGCGTGAACTAGGAGAGCAGTGTGCGTGGAGGAGGGTGTGGACTAGGAGAGGGGGGTACGCAGAGGAGGGGGTTGATTAGGAGAGGGGTGTGCATGGAGAAGGGCATGAACTAGGAGAGGGGTGTACGGGAAGGAGGGTGTTGACTGGGAGAGGAGTGTACACGGAGGAGGGCATAGACTAGGAGAGTGGTGTGCGTGGAGGAGGGTGTGGACTAGGAGAGTGGTGTGCGTGGAGGAGGGTGTGGACTAGGAGAGGGGGGGTACGCAAAAGAGGGGGTTGACTAGGAGAGGGGTGTGCGTGGAGAAGGGCATGGACTAGGAGAGGGGTGTACACGGAGGAGGGTGTGGACTAGGAGAGGGGTGTACAGGAAGGAGGGGGTTGACTAGGAGAGGGGTGTATGCGGAGGAGGGCATGGACTAGGAGAGGGGTGTCCGGGAGGTAGGGGGTTGACTAGGAGAGGGGTGTACGCGGAGGAGAGCGTGGACTTGGTGAGCGGTGTGCGTGGAGGAGGGCATGGACTAGGAGAGGGGTGTACGCGGAGGAGGGCGTGGACTAGGAGAGCGGTGTGCGTGGAGGAGGGTGTGGACTAGGAGGGGGGGTACGCAGAGGGGGGGGTTGACTAGGAGAGGGGTGTGCGTGGAGAAGGGCATGAACTAGGAGAGGGTTGTACGGGAAGGAGGGGGTTGACTAGGAGAGGGGTGTATGCGGAGGAGGGCGTGAACTAGGAGAGCGGTGTGAGAGCTAGTGTTAACCCCTTCACTGGCAGTGACATTTTTACAGTAATCAATGCATTTTTATAGCACTGATCGCTGTATAAATGCCAATGGTCCCAAAAATGTGTCAAAATTGTCCGATGTGTCCGCCATAATGTCCCAGTCCTGATAAAAATCGCAGATCACCACCATTACTAGTAAAAAAAAAAAAATATTAATAAAAATGCTATAAATCTATCCCCTATTTTGTAGATGCTATAACTTTTGCGCAAACCAATCAATATACGCTTATTTTTATTACCAAAAATATAGAAGAATACATATCAGCCTAAACTGAGAAAAAATTTGCTTTAAAAAAAAAAAATGGGGATATTTATTATAGCAAAAAGTACATAATATTGTGTTCTTTTCAAAATTGACGCTTTTTTTTGTTTAAAGCGCAAAAATTAAAAAACGCAGAGATGATCAAATACCACCAAAAGAAAGCTCTATTTGTGGGAAAAAAAAAAGAACGTAAATTTTGTTTGGATACAACGTCGCACGACTGCGCAATTGTCAATTAAAGCGACGCAGTGCCGAATTGCAAAAAATGGCCTGGTCATTCAGCAGCCAAATCTTCCGGGGCTGAAGCGGTTAATGTATAGGATGCATTAAGGTGAAAAAACACGAGGGTTTACAACCCCCTTTAAATGCATCATCACTATGCTGCAACTGCATGCAATGCACACAGTTGCGGGGTGGTTGCAGTGCAGCCCCCTTCACCTAGGGGTGTACTTCATGGGTGCCCTGACTGAGAAAAGATTGAGAAACATCGACATAGAGGAACCCATCTCTCCATTTGCCTCCTACAGCCGCTGAATGCTTGCGGGAGGGAGAGGTGGAGAAGCGGGGGGAAATGAAGAAATTGGTTCCTTTATATGCAGCTACCCACTTGCGGCCCGGACCCTGTTGTTCTGCCACCGGGCTCTGAGGAAACGGCCCTGTCTGGGGGTCAGGGGGGCCCTTCATTTTTGCATCGGAGTTCTGAAGTTTCTAGTTACGCCACTGCCTAATTGGGCCAGACCCCCCTTCCTGTCACTGACAGAACCCCACTCCCACCACTGACATAAACAATTGGAACACCCCCACTATGAGTTTAAATGATCAGAGATATAATCATAAAATAGGAGGGTGGGGGAGGGTGTAGGTTGGCAGAGGGGGAGAGGATCAGGATGAAGCATCCCTTCCTTTCCCTGTAAAATGAACCAACCAGTGTGTGATTTATGTAGCCGTATACTGTCACTGTACTGCCCTAACCTGCCGTATACTGTCACTGTACTGCCCTAACCTGCCGTATACTGTCACTGTACTGCCCTAACCTGCCGTATACTGTCACTGTACTGCCCTAACCTGCCGTATACTGTCACTGTACTTCCCTAACCTGCCGTATACTGTCACTGTACTGCCCTAACCTGCCGTATACTGTCACTGTACTTCCCTAACCTGCCGTATACTGTCACTGTACTGCCCTAACCCGCCGTATACTGTCACTGTACTTCCCTAACCTGCCGTATACTGTCACTGTTCTGCCCTAACCTGCCGAGCACTGCATATGCTGGGATGCGTGGCTGGTTTACCTAAACTTGTCCTAAACAAGCTAACAACTTCATTGGCAATCATTTTTTACTACATTACCAAGTGCACCAATTTACATCTGATATATGGGATTCTATTTTTTGCCTCAGTATACCAATCTGGCCGATACGCATCCGCGGAACGCGAGGGAAAACACCCTCTGAATGAGGCTATTACCAAGCGATACACTTTCATATCATTCTATGATGACCATGATGTTAAAGGGACAGCAACCCCACCAGTACTAATGTCCAATGCTATCTTAACCTCAGGTTTTTAATGCAACTTAACGAAACATACTAACAACTATCCCACCACCCAATACTATATGAACTTCTTTTCTCTTCTACACCCCTGAAGAAGGACTAAAATACTTTATAACCCGAAACGCGTTGGGTGTAAAAAGAGCTTCCTCATATATTCACCGTGTGGTGATAGTAATGAATCTTTTCAATATGCTAATGTCTCGTTGAGTTTAATGTATACAATATTTTAATATAATTTGTCTTCAAATAAAAATGTGTTAATTTTTAATACTCTGCTATACTCCTTTAATACATGTAATTTCTTAAAAGTGCCTTAAAAGTCCACTTAGGCGAATCCCTCTCTATATGTATCTGTCTATTGGATGTGGCACTGCTCTTTCAAACCTAAGGTGGCCTGTCACCCCTTATTTTGTCACAAATATAGGAAATAACGTATATATCATACAATCATTCCATAAACACTGCATATATCATTTGAGGAAAATAATATAAAATAGTTTACCATTTGTCAATAAAAAAAAAAAAAAAAATGTCCCCGGATTTCATTTTAAAAATCTGGTCACCTTACTGTAGGAGTGATGGCACGGATCGTCTGAGACTGGATCCCAGCTCCCGGTCCCGCCTTGGCCCATTTCCTGGCTCTTCTCCTGCTCCTGCTGCTTCCCGTGCCTCTCCATGTGACCATGCTGCTGTTCCTCTGACAGGGCTCACGGATCACTTGAGGCTGGAGGCTCCATCGCGGCTAGGTGAGTTTTCTGGCGCTGCACTGCGACCTGTTGGCCACTACACACAACAGCCTGTTTTTCTTGCCATAGATTTGAGCTACTCCCGGCATTCTCTTCCCTCTGCACCTCCAGAGCTGTGGGGCACTATTCCTCCCACTGACACCAAGGATGGGGCACTATTCCTCCCACTGACACCAAGGATGGGGCACTATTCCTGCCACTGACACCAAGGATGGGGCACTATTCCTCCCACTGACACCAAGGATGGGGCACTATTCCTCCCACTGACACCAAAGATGGGTGTCAGTGGGAGGAATAGTGCCCCATCATTGATGTCACTGGGAGGAATAGTGCCCCTTAGTTGATGTCAGTGGGAGTGCCTTATTGTTGGTGTCACTGGCAGGAATTGTTGAAGTCAATGGATGAAATAGTGCCCCAAGGGCCAGATAAAGGCAAGCAAAGGGCCGCATCTGGCCCTGGGGCCACAGTTTGGAGACCACTGCTTTAGAGCATATCAGTCCATTTCTTTTGTTACAAGTACAGAGAATACCTGTTGATCTGTCAGAAGTGCTGTTATATGTGTGAGTGTTATCAGCCATACTCATTGTCTTTTTGCTAAACTACTCAACCACTCCCACTCTCTGATCTTGACAGCATAAAGGTTAATTCTTCTGTAGTCCAAGACAGGAAATAGGAGTCCTCTATGAAATAACACAGGAAGCGCGCCGAGGACTCAGGACAGCTCTGAAATTCTGAAAAGATTTTGCGCTTATCAAACAGATATAACAAAAGGCTTTTGATAGTATATTGAACAGACCAAAAGGGAGCTAATAATTGTTGGGGCTTACATGCATTGTAACAGCTTGTAGGCAATACACAAGGACATGTGCTAGTACAATATATCACAGGATGTATTCGTCATACACAGCTGTGTGATCTTCTACGACTGAAGTGTCTTAGCGATGTGCAGTGATCCATTGCCTTTTGGTGGGTTTGTATGAGCCCTTTACATAATATTGTATGTTTGTTCAGAGCTTTGTATGAATACTGCATCACTGAGCATTGTTCTGTGCTGGGGAGAGGGGGTCGGTGCCAGCAAAATAGTGCTGAGTGGTTCACAGTGTGACCTGGTGGTGTGAATCAGCTGCAACCACTCTCATTGTGACACTGTGACCTCAGCCCATGGGTTCTTCTCAGCTGTCCCTATCAATGTACCATCTCATAGGCATGGAGTTTGAGTAGCACACATCGGTCACCATGCAGGAATCTGCTAATTCCCTGGCGATGGACGGGTACTGCAGCAACGTGCCAGCCTTCCTCACCAAGCTGTGGACACTGGTAGAAGATCCCGAAACCAACCACCTTATATGCTGGAGCGTGGTAAGTGTTTCATTGGTGAGGCCCAGCTAAAGAGGTTCAGAACTGTAGGGATTAGGGATGCTATAGGGATTGTGTAAGTCTTTTCTATATACAGTACATAGAGGTTAATATCATACCCAGAGATGAAAAGAGAACTGAGTTAATATTTTAATTTCCTATTTGACCTTCATAAGTACACCTGCAGCCAAGAAAGATACCAGGTTGGTTAATCAAGAAAATACATTGATTATGAATTAATATTTAATTTTATGATATACATTTTGTCTTGTAATTCTACCTGAACCTGGCTCTTTTTGTGTATTTTAAATTTAGCTTTTGTTACCTACATTTAAAATTATTTTCATTAGAATTTATCTTAGAAAAATATTTATTAATAAAAGGATTAAAGCATATTTAATCATGACGGATGAGAAAAAGTTGTAAGTCTGTAGTAATATCCTGTGGGTTAATTAGCATATAATTGTGAACCCTTTTTCTGTATTAATGCATTATGAGCCATCTAGTCTTAATAATAAAAAAATCATATTTCACAAACACGCATATTACAATCTTTATTGAACAAATAGTGTAAACACCCGAGGTTATTGATGCAAAGACTGTGAACCCATGTATTTAATACATAGCGGATCTACATTACTGGCAATAATCTGTATGCAAAACTGTTCCAGTGTGTGTAAATCATTGGAGTGTCTAATCATGCCACAGCATTTCATTGACACTGAGGTCGGTACTGTAGTCTTGAGCATTCTTTCTATTTGAGATGCTCCGTAGTTGATACACTTCAGTATTTTGTAATATTATCATGCTGCATGACCCTTCTGTTTGACTTTTCAGAGCCAAATGTCCTGACATTCTGTTGTAAAATGTCTTCAAACAATTGGAACTTATTAGCGATTGCAAGATGTAACATACTCGCTTTACCATGCTTCACAGTTGAGATATGGTTATAGTGGTGGTATTAAATGCATTGTTGCTTCTTGGCATAACACTTGGCATAACACTTGGCATAACATATGGTTCTGCTTTTTTTTAAGCTGTTCACTGATCATTGTCCCTCTAATGCCTAGTAGACATTGGACAATAATACTGCTTTCGTAGCTAAATGCCAACAACGGGGCACAATTCCTCCCACTGACTCCAACGATGAGGCACTATTCCTCCCCTAATAACAAAGATGGGGAATTGTTTACTACCACTGATGTCAAGGCATTTGCTACTCCCTCTTGCCACAGTCTGCCCCCCCCCCCCCCCTAAGGTCTGAAGGACAATAAATTGGCCTTTTGTTTAGAAAGTTTGGAGACCTCTGCTCTAAAGGTATGCACAAAAACCTATAGATAAAAGTGAAAATAAGACAAGTCCATAAACGTTCCAAAAATATATGTGTATTAGCTGTGCAACCTCAGTGGCAGCTCCCCATTGAGCGAAGCAAATTCTTTAGGAAACAAAAAAGGTAACACAAGGGGGCGACAGATTAAGTGTAGCAGATTAAACAAATGAGAAAGTGCAGCACAAACCACCATATGATAAACCAAATGTCATAAAAAAACATATGTAAATAATAATATACTGATAGACTGTGTATCAATAGCCCACATCAATAAGACATGTATATAACAATACATGAATTGCATAAATACGTGATAAGCCCAAAATATGATGCTGTCACCAGCGTGTTTCACGGTGGGGATGGTGTGTTCTGGGTGATGTGCATTGTTGTTCAGTTGTTTCTTTTGATATACCCATAAACATGAGGTTATCAGGAGCAAGATATGTGGGCAGGCTCTTCGTTGCAACCCTAGGCTTCACTTTCACTTGTTTGAGGGTTGTATGGTATGTGCTTGCATTGTTGATTGTAGGACACCATTTCTAGAGTAGTGATCGATTCTGACTAATTGTAAACTATCTGCTAGTCTGTGAATTGATGGGGGGGGTCCAAGTCCTTAGAAATTCTTTTGTAACATTTTACAGCCTTGGGAGCGCCAACAACATTTTCTAATGGGATTGCTGCACTGAAATCTCTTTTGATCAAGCCATGTTGCACTTGAATTTTGATGTTTTTGCTATGGCAGGACAGATCAAGGCAGTCCCTGAGTGGAATACTAGACACTCATTAATTGAAAAGGAAATGTTCAATCATTTTTTTTTATTCAGCTGTTTTTATTTGTCACTATGATTTATGAACTACAGTATTCATGTAGAAAAAATACAATATATACGTATAGTATTTATATAGTAGTTGAAGCATAAGGTTTAATTAATAAACTGTATCACATAATACTCTCTTTCACTGGTGCATCCATTCTCAGTATCATTCCTTGCAAAATAAAAATAAAAAAATAGGCAATGATGCAAGCAGTGAAGCACGAGTTGTTCAATGTATATACAGCAGCAGCAGAAAATCCATATTAGTCCTTCTCCTTGACAGGTACATCAGGGGTTAATTTCCACTAGCTCCAAAACATTCAGTGCAGCACCTCAGGAGACTGAAGAGATCTTTAGAGTAACAAAACAAACAGACAGCAGAGGGCGCAATCTAAGCAAGTAAACATATATTTATTGAATAAAAAGACAATTGGCAACTCACAAACATCAGAAGAATAAATGCCTGTCAACAATATCTCAATCTGGTCGTCTGCTGCTGGAACCACAATATCACAGATGCAGAGCAGGTGCGCAACTACCACCATAGCAACCCATGCGGGCGCTATGGGGCCCACAGCCGAGTGGGGCCCAGGAGGATAAGAGCACTGCCAGCACAGTCTCCCAGCCAGGGGAAGAGAGAGGAAAGGAAGAGGCGAGCTGTCCGTATCAGCAGAGAGCTGAATTGCCCGATGTAAGAGCTTTCATTAGAACTTCCAGTGTATAGCTCCACCTTTTGGCCCGGTGCCTTTGATAGGCAGAACACCAATCCAATGCGGGACATGTGACGTCATCAAAGGCGTCGGGCCAAGAGGTGGGGCTATGTGACGATGAGCCCCGGGAAGACAGGAATTTCAAATGAAAGCTATTACAGCGGGCAATCCCGCTCTCTGCTGATCCGGGTGGCTTGCCTCTTCCTCTGCATAGGTGGGGCTGTATGGGGCACAGGCAGACCAGGCTGTATTGGGCACAGGTCACGCTGTATGGGGCACAGGTCACGCTGTATTGGGCACAGGTCACGCTGTATTGGGCACATGTCAAGCTGTATGTGGCACAGGTCACGCTGCATTGACACTAGAGCAGCTGTGGGGGGGGCTGTTTGCAGGGGGGCCCCATACAACATTTTGCTATGGGGCCCTGCTATTTCTAGTTAAGCCCCTGATGCAGAGAATCCAGTCCACAATGTGCAGCTAGCAGCACCGACCCAGGGACAACCAGGAAGCAGGGAAGCTTCTCTGACAGGCGTGGGAAGTCCGTGACATCACACGCCAGGAGGGGGTGAAGGGAGAGCTACGCATTTCGAGGTGATCCTGCCTCTTTCTCAAACACTTTAGTGCACTGCTGGAATGTAGACAGCTTACCATATCTGTGAAAGTATCTTTAAGTCCTCTCTGCAGCAACCTGAATTCCATGTGATATACTTCTGGTGTCCATAGATACTTCATAATTATAGAGTCCTTTATGGCATCATAATCATCATTCTTTCCAGTTGACCAGAGTTTTGCCTCTCAGCTCTGACGCCAGATACCAGGCCCACCATGTAGGCAAGCGGTAAGACGACACATTTGTTCATAGGATAGCAGATCACTATCAATATCGCTGTCCTTCTTCATGAGTGGAAATTTGGCTGCATTGCTCATAGCCAAATGTGCTTCCCTGTATTCAAGGGTGTCTGATCCTGTAGTTGTTGGAGTTTAGCCATCTCCATTTGTACCTGAGACAGACAGAGATCCCTCTGATTCAAACTCCTCCAGAATCAGCTGTGTCTGGATATCTGCCTCATTTAACTCACAAATTCTGAGTTACTCCCCAGGCGCTCCTTTGTTTTGCCCTATGTTTTCATCTGCCTTGCTTGGCACACATTTGTTGGATTGTCTTTCTTCGTTTTCTTGTACTTGTGTACAGCAAAGAATAGGATGGTGACAGTTGCTATATGTCTACAACAAAAAATGCAGTAGAGTATCTGCAAGAACTTCTTCTGCAGACATTACCATCTCTTAGTGCTGGGTTGTTTACTTAAAGGCTGAAGGATTTTTACCTTCATGCATTCTTTGCATGAAGGTAAAAAACTTTCTGTGTGCTGCTCCCTCCACAGCCCCCCTAATACATACTTGAGCCCATTCTTGATCTAGCAATGTGCACAAGAGCCCCAGGACTCCCCCTCCTTATTGGCTGAGACAGAAGGGGGAGCTATTGGCCAGTCAGCCAATGAGGAGAGTGTGGGTGCGAAGCCAAGCCTTAGCTCGATGTGTCTTATGGACACATAGAGCAGGGCTCATGAGCGAGCATGCACCCGTGCCCCTACAGCAAGCGGCTTGCTATTGGGGGCACTGGTCAAGATAGAGGAGCCAGGAACGCCAGCAGGGGACGCGAGAAGAAGAGCATCGGGGCTGCTCTGTCCAAATCCATTGCACAGAGCAGGTAAGTACAACATGTTTGTTTTTATTTTTTTTATATACCACTTTAATGTTCTTATGCTCTAATTAGAACAATCCTACAAAGCTGCAAATAAGCTGATGGTCCAAATAGATTTATTCCACCACACTGCCAACCAATATTTGATTATTACACTCTCAGAATTCCATCCTGTGCAGAAATTTTTGCTGCTGTTGAACATCAATTTAAGCACCAGCAGACTGATCATCGTTGGGGTAGGTTTAAAGGAGAAGTACAGCTAAAGCCACAGACTTCACCCCATTGTCTGCTGAAAATGCGTCACAGGAGTGCAAAACGAACTGCACTCCTGTGACCCGTTTTCAACAGACAGCAGGCTGAAGTCCCCTCTCTGCTGACTCTGCTCTCTGCTGACATCACAGAGTCGGTCCAGGCTCGGGTGTCATGACTATAGAGTCGGGATCCGACCAGATCCCTGGACCGGCACCCGGCTCAATCTCTCTCAGCTAAACGCTGAAAGCCTGAGTCGGCAGCTCCCGCTCCCTCCACAGCCCAGCTCTCCAGTGAGCGAGGAGAGGGCAGAGCAGAAGGCCGATGAGTGACAGTAACCAGCTCTCTGCTCACAGAGCTGTGAGAACCGAGCGATCGGCAGTGTTCAATCGCTCGGGTCTCAGTGTTAGAGGCTCATACTTCTCTCTTAACTTCGCAGTTAACCTTTTACACACACACATAAAAAACACACAGACTAGCCAACACCACAAGTTTTAATGGAAACAAGCACTATTCAGAGCATCTGCTCTTGTAATTTCGCCCTTTGGGAAATGTCTGTGACATTCACTACCACATTCAGACAGGAATGTAACAGTGATATCAAATATGATAGCTCTCTACCGAGGAAACATTTTCTAAAGGTCTGATTACAGCATTCAGAGATTAAGTGTATTGATTTTTAAAATATTATTTTAAAGAAAAGAAAAGAAAGCCTGTGTAAAGAAAACATTTACAAAGAAAATATTACAAAACGGAAAGAGTAAACAGTAAAATAAACATGTAATCCAATAAACGAAACGTGGTGCCAATCAGATACAAATAAAGTAAAATGTTGAGTGAAAGCTGCCCCTTCAACAAGTGGAATAAATTACCTAACAATCAATTAGAACATAGAAAAGGTCAGCGCTAACTCTCATTTGCTTATGACTATGAATATAATGCATAACATATAACCACCCAAAAGATAAAATCATACAATAAATTATGCTTATGTAGTGGAATAAACACACCAATACACCATATAGTGACAGGTACTCTTAAAGCCGAGTTCCACACGAAAATGGAACTTTCGCTTTAAGTGATGGTGACCCCCTGACATGCCACATTTGGCATGTCATTTTTTTTTGGGGGGGTGTCAGATGACCTCTTTTTAGAGGCATCCCAGATCTTGTCTGGTCTGTTCTCTTGTCTGGTCTGTGCTGCTATTACCTGTTAGGGCAAGGCATTGAACGAAATGACTAACCATGACATAACAAAAGGATATGTATGCACCAAACTGACCCCTTGACCCCTTCAGGCCAAACAATTTGGGGGGACTTTGTAGCCATTAAAAATGCCCATCAAGTGTCCACTTTTAGCATATGTGTGAAGAAACTTCAGATTTTAAAATAGAAAAGGGTCCTCCTGGCATTTATCCATTGAAATGTTGTAGCATGATCTAAAGCAGGCCATTGAAACAAGGAAGATGATCATAAGCCTTAATATGTCTGTACAACCACTCACAACCATAGTGCAGCACTACAAGGCAAGAAGCCTATATAGATTGCGCAAATATGGCTTCCCTTAAATAAATCTATAATTATAAATTATACATAGAAAAAATGCTTGTAAATTATGTAATTATTGATAAGATTATTACATGCAGCTAATTTCTGTATATGTACTGTATATCTAAAAAAAAAAAAATACTATATATTCCCTTTTATATTTTAATCTTTTTATTAGGGATAACAAAAAATAAAAAGCATAAGGACACTGAGGATCAGTGTTTCAACAGCGAATAATAATTTGCTGTTGTAATACACCTGGGTGGGATCGGAGTGCATCCTCTGTGACCCGAGCCCCAGGGCTTTTTGTCAGCTGGAACTTGGTGGAACTCAGTTCCACCACCTCTGGCTCAAGCCCTTTGCTCCCTGCTCAGCACTATCACTTGTAAACACAGAAGTCCGACTTCTGTGTTTACAAGTGACAGCTTGTCTCTCAGCAGCTCTCACAAATCTGGTCTCCTGAGTGGCTCCCACTGAGTATGGATGGGGGCAAGGGAGATGTGGGTGCCTGGGGTGCAGTGCAGATGCTGACACCCTACTGGATGATCTCCCTGCAAGTTTGAGAGGCAGAGCCATTTACAGTGTGAGGGGAGGTCCTAGAGCCGGCTGGGATGAGGGGTGAAAGTGAGATGTGAATGAGGGATGCAGAAGTAAACAGTTGTGGAAGAAGGCTGAATGCTGCACTCTGTGTGTAGCGCACACCTGAACTCTGCACTCTGTATGCAGCGCACCCCTGATATCTGCACGTAGCACACCCATGAACTCTGCACTCTATATGTAGCGCACCCCTGAACTCTGCACGTAGCACACCCATGAACTCTGCACTCTATATGTAGCGCACCCCTGAACTATGCACGTAGCACACCCGTGAACTCTGCACTCTGTATGCAGCGCACCCCTGAACTCTGCACGTAGCACACCCATGAACTCTGCACTCTATATGTAGCGCACCCCTGAACTCTGCACGTAGCACACCCATGAACTCTGCACTCTATATGTAGCGCACCCCTGAACTATGCACGTAGCACACCCATGAACTCTGCACTCTGTATGCAGCGCACCCCTGAACTCTGCACGTAGCACACCCATGAACTCTGCACTCTGCATTACCAGAAAAAAAGTGGGTACATTATCTCTGAGGGAATTCGGTTTTATTACACAAGCTGCTATCTCAGTGTATTTAAATGGAGCAATGTGAGTCATGTTTTTGAGGTCAAAGTCAAGAAATGCTACTGCAGTTTTATCAGCCATTTTATCGGCCATGTCCTGTGTGCAAATTTTTCGGTAAAGACATTCTTGTTTGTCTTCGGTTGTCATCAGTCTCGTTATTGCTCATTGAGTTGTACTGGCTTGTGACCAAGAATGTATCTTGGTCACAAGGTGAACTTAAATCAGTTATGAAATACTTTTATAAGCAAAACAAGGAAATAGTCAAAGAACACAATTCAGTTTTTAGCCCCTAGCCAGAATCTTTAGTTATTTGAATTTCATCTTCTTTACAGATAATTCCAAATGTATCTCTTAAAGTGTACCTCTACTTTAAGTAGAACTAAAGGCCAAAAACATTTTTTCCCCCGTGCTCAGGAGGTCAGCACTACAATATTATGTTTTTTTTTTGTTTTGTAAGAACGTGTGCTTTCAAGAATAAGTTCAACTTTAAAAAAAAAAAACATTTTTTGCAGTTAAAAAGAAATGCATTAACTATTTGCTTTTTGTAGGAGCCTGAAAAGCATTGCAGCAGCAATCAGCATTGTACAGGCATGCAGTTTCACACTGACAGGAAGAATCAATGAACTTCCACAGCGCTCAACAGCACCGTAATAGTTCATTGAGAACTACAAGTGACCAGTCGCAAAGGATGTCCGTACTTGTAGTTCATTCATTCCCAGAACTCTGTGAATGACAGACGTGGTCATGTGGGCGGAGCCCTGCACAGCCATGCTCTTTTCAAAAAATAACAGCATGTATAGGGAAGTCCTCCCCATACTGATGTCATTGGGGGGGGGGGGGGGGGTAATCAGGGAGTGACTGAAGTAGTGGGAACATGTGACATGTTCCACCCTAAAAAATGGCTGGAAAATGTAACATATTCCCAAAGGTAAATTTATCCTTTAAGGGAAACGAGTCACTTAAAAGCGAAGTTGTTTTTTTTTTTATATCATACTTACCTAGGTGAATGCAGCATCGGTCCATTGCTGCATCTGTTCCCCAGTGCCTCTAAGGCTAAGAACCAAGCGATCTAACAACACTGATCGCTCGTTTCCCAGTGCTCCGTGAGCAGAGAGCTGGAGACTGTCAGTCACCGACTCTCTGCTCTGCCCCCTCCACTCACTGGAGTGCTGGGCTGTGGAGGGGACGGGAGAGGCTCAGGCTCTCAGGGGCTCACTATAAAGCAAAATATATTCCCGCGTTTGCTGAAAAATGATTATCTAAATGGTGATGAAATTAAATAATGATTATCTAAAAGGTAAAGCAATTAAATGATATAATGACAATCAATCACCGTATACATTAGTTAGGTATCACTAATAGCCATCTATCCGACGGACTTTCGGCGGACTTCCGACGTACTTTCCCAACGAACGAACTTGCCTACACACGATCACACCAAAGTCCAACGGATTCGTATGTGATGTTGTATGACTGGACTGAAATAAGGAAGTTAATAGCCAGTAGCCAATAGCTGCCCTAGCGTTGGTTTTTGTCCGTCAGACTAGCATACAGACGAGCCCGAGTCCGTCGGAAAGATTTGAAACATGTTCCAAATCTAAAGTTCGGCAGATTTTCTACCGAAAAAGTCCGCTGCAGGTCCGATGAAGCTCACACACAGACAAATTGTCCACCGGACTCGGTCTGTCGGACCAGTCCGGTCAAAAAGTCAGCTCGTGTGTACGCGGCATTACAGGTTTTCTTCTAATGCCGCGTACACATGAGCGGACTTTCCGGCATACTTGGTCCAGCGCCCCCCCTCCCTCCTGAACCGTACCAGGCCGCATGCCCTCAACATGGGGGGTGGGTGCTTTGGGGGAGGGGGGCGCCCTGCGGGGCCCCCCCACCCCAAAGCACCTTGTCCTCATGTTGATGAGGACAAGGGCCTCTTCCCGACAACCCTGGCCGTTGGTTGTCGGGGTCTGCGGGCGGGGGGCTTATCAGAATCTAGGAGCCCCCTATAATAAGAGGGCCCCCAGATCCCGGCCCCCCACTCTATGTGAATGAGTATGGGGTACATGGTACCCCTACCCATTTACCTAGGGGAAAAAGTGTCAATAATAAAACACACTACACAGGTTTTTAAAATAATTTATTAGACAGCTCCGGGGGGGTCTTCCTCCGGCTTCAGGGGTCTTCCTCCGGCTTCGGGGGTCTTCTTCCGGCTTCGGGGGTCCCTCCGTTTCCTCTTCTCCCGGCGTCCGGTTGGTTCTTCTCCGTTCTCTCTGGCCTCTTCTCCCGGTGTTCCAGTTCTTCTGCCGGCTCCTCCGCTGTCTTCATGCCGCTCTTTTGCCAGCGGAGGCCCGGACTTCTGGCTTCTTGTCTTCTTGGCTTCTTCCCTCTTCTCTTCTCCAGATGTTGACATGACGGTCTCTCCGGCTGGACTGCTCTCTGAGCGCTCCGCTGTGACTTATATAGGTGGAGACCCCGCCCCCTTATGCCGTCACAGTCCCTGGGCATGCTGGGACTGTGACGTTTTAGGGGCGTGGTCACCGGGTGATGTTGACCACGCCCCCCTAAAATGTCACAGTATGCCCAGGGACTGTGACGGCATAAGGGGGCGGGGTCTCCGCCTATGTAAGTCACAGCGGAGCGCTCAGAGAGCAGTCCAGCTGGAGAGACCGTTGTGTCAACATCTGGAGAAGAGAAGAGGGAAGAAGCCAAGAAGACAAGAAGCCAGAAGTCCAGGCCTCCGCTGGCAAAAGAGCGGCATGAAGACAGCAGAAGAGCTGGCAGAAGAACTGGAACACCGGGAGAAGAGGCCAGAGAGAGCGCAGAAGAACCAACCGGATGCCGGGAGAAGAGGAACAGGAGGGACCCCCGAAGCCGGAAGAAGACCCCCCCCCCGGAGCTGCCTAATAAATTATTTTAAAAACCTGTGTAGTGTGTTTTATTATTGACACTTTTTCCCTAGGTAAATGGGTAGGGGTACCATGTACCCCATACTCATTAACATAGGGTGGGGGGCTGGGATCTGGGGGCCCTCTTATTAAAGGGGGCTCCCGGATTCCGATAAGCCCCCCGCCCGCAGACCCCGACAACCAACGGCCAGGGTTGTCGGGAAGAGGCTCTTGTCCTCATCAACATGGGGACAAGGTGCTTTGGGGTGGGGGGGCCCCGCAGGGCGCCCCCCTCCCCCAAAGCACCCACCCCCCATGTTGAGGGCATGCGGCCTGGTACGGTTCAGGAAGGGGGGGCGCTCGCTCTTCCCCACCCCCTTTCTTAACCGGCCGGGCTGCATGCTCGGATCGGGGTCTGGTATGGATTTTAGGGGGGACCCTACGCTGTTTTTTTGGCGTAGGGGGTTCCCTTTATAATCCATACCTGACTTAAGGGCCTGGTATGCCCCGTGACGGGGCTCGCAAGGTGTCAATCTCGCCAATAAAAGCGGCGAGATTCACTTCCTTTTCTAGTCCCGTCTTACCCGAGTCACGTTCAAAATGAACGGACTTGGCCGTGTGTGGGCAAGTCCATTCATTCTGAAAGTCTGCCGTAACTCTGGCGAAAGTCCGCCGGAAAGACGGGCGGACCTAGCCTGCCGGAAAGTTTGGTCGTGTGTAGGCAAGTCCGTTCAGGTAGTCCGCCGAAAAGTCCGGCGGAAAGACCGTTGGACCAAGTCTGCTGGAAAGTCCGATCGTGTGTACGAGGCATAAGATTGCCCTGTATTTGACTCCATCCATCTTCCTACCAGCTTCCCTGTCCCTGCTGAAGAAAAGCATCCCCACAACATGATGCTGCCACCACCATGTTTCACAGTGGGGATGGTGTGTTCAGGATGATGTGCAGTGTTAGTTTTCCGCCACACATAGCGTTTTGCTTTTAGGCCAAAAAGTTCAATTTGGGTCTCATCTGACCAGAGCACCTTCTTCCACATGTTTGCTGTGTCCCCCACATGGCTTCTCGCAAACTGCAAGCAGGACTTCTTATGGCTTTCTTTCAACAATGGCTTTCTTCTTGCCACTCTTCCATAATGGCAAGATTTTTGAAGTACACGACTAATAGTTGTCCTGTGGACAGATTCTCCCTGTGGACATATTTTTGCGCGTCCGAATTGCATACAGACGAATGCATTTTCGGATAGGAACTTTTCCCGACCGAAAAATAGAGAACATGATCTTTTGCTGGCTGGCCAGCAAAAGACCAATGGAGCATACACACGGTCGCATTTTCCGACAAAAAGCTCTCATCTGAGTTTTGCTGGCGGCATTTCCGATCGTGTGTACGTGGCATTAGAGTCATAGAGTACACACACAGGTGCTTTTGCAAGACTTTTTTTATTTGAAGTTTATGAGCTGGCATATAGCCTCTAGGTATTTAGCTACTTGATGTGGGTTGGTCTGAAGTATCTGCCAGTTAGTACAAAATGAACTTTTATAAACCTGATGGCCTGTGTCGATGTGTTAGAATAACTCGACTACCCACAGATGACTGATCCTAGCACAAGTCATTGTATTTGTATGCTGCAGATTTTGTCCAACAGACACAGTAGTAGACTGTCTGCATTAAAAAAATATACATGTAGTAATTATTTGAATTTTCATTGTTTTTTAAAGCTAAACTACAGGAAAAATGCTGAACACACAGATGAAATACATGTAGGAGAGCTGTTATACCTGAAAAAGAAATGTATTTCCATAAATCCAGTCCTTAGATCAACACATCTCTGCCACACAGCACAGACCTGCCTGCTAGGGCAGTAGACTTTATCTTTTTCAGCTGCACTTTCACTTACCTTAGGGTCTCCAGGGGCGGACTGACAACTCATGGGGCCCCCGGGCAATAGGAGATTATGGTGCCCCCCAGGCAATAGGAGATTATAGGGCCCCCAGGCAATAGGAGATTATGGGGCCCCCAGGCAATAGGAGATTATGGGGCCCCCAGGCAATAGATTATGAGGACACACAGTATACACACACAGTATACACACACAGACACACAATATACACACACAGTATACACACACAGAATACACATACACACACTGAAAAGGTACTAGAGAGGTGGGGCAGCTATAATCTTGGGATTTTAAAAAAAACTGATTTTTACATACTGTCCCTGGTTTTATTGAGGCTGGCAACCCTGATAGGGCCCCTTAGTGGCATGGGGCCCTCAGGCAGTGCCCGAGTCCCCGAATGGTCATTCCTCCCCTGCTGGTCTCCTAATCCTGCAGAGTAGAGAAGTAGCAGACTAATGAGCTTATCTCTTGCAATTCTGCTCTTTTCTCTATCAGCATGCTCCTTGCATTGAAACACACTGGACTAGCTCCTTGTAGTTAGGGTTGCCACCTGTCCGTGATTCACCCGGACAGTCCAGGTTTTGAATCATGTGTCCGGGTTTCAGGCGGACTGAAACCCGTACACTTTATTCAGACTGGACTGTGGCTCCCCAAGTAACCAGGATAGTCACACACAAATCTGTTGCTGCCCGGGAGCTGCGGGCGGCTCTCTGTGGGTAGTTTCGGCATCACTGGGGGGCAGGGCGATGATGTGCAAGAGCAATTTGACCCCACCCACTGTTTGCTGAGGCGCTCTATCTGTACCGCATTACTGCTCTCCTTGGGGCATCCAAAGGTGTCCCAGGCCGCTAAAGAGTTCAGGTTTGGCTTGAAGAAAAGGTGGCAACCCTACTTGTAGTGCTTCTGATACCAACCGCTTGCATATAAAAATATATTTAGGGATCTATTAATGATTACACAGCTGTATCAATCACCTCCTGTCAGGCCAATGCAAATATACGGGAGGAGGGGGGCAGTCCAATGCAGTGGACATACCTGTATGTCCTCCAGCATCGGCTGCTCATGTGCTCTGTCTAGTGCGTGCAGCAGCACAATCTGTGACCGCTGTGTCCAGAATAACAGATCGAGGTACACTGTGACTGACCCATGTACAATGTGATCACTGTGACCAATCACAGTGATCGCATTACCAGTACTAAACAACAGCTGTTATTCATTACGTCATTGTTTACTACTATAGTCTCTGTGTTTGGTCACAATGATCACATGGTACAGGGACAATCACAGCAGTCCTTTGCCATGGGATAGCTGTGGCCAATCATATCTATTACAGTAGTACTGAATGGATGCATGTATGCAGCCAAACGCTGTCAAAATGCTTGAACACATCAATTTTTTGCTTTTTTTTTAACATACTGTCACCAGAACAGGTGCAATGTCATTATGGTGATATTGTACTGCTGTGATGTGATCATGTACAATGGCTGGCTGCTCTGAAATCACTGTATGTCAGTGCCACCAGCAGTACAATGTCACCCAAAACAAATGCCACCCCGGTCACAGTGTCCCTAATCACATCACACAAGTCACAGTGTCCCTGTTCACCACCACACCAGTCCCAGTGTCCCTGATCACTGCCACTCTGGTCATAGTGTCCCCATAAAGACTCATTCACATGTGTGATGCTGACTGAAGAACGATCCCTGTTTAAATCGCTCTTTAGGGAGCATTTGACAGGCGGTGATGAGACATTGTATTGCTTCCCTTCCGCCTTCTTTAACCCACTGAACCCTGCACAAGCACCCCATTCACTTGAATTCACATTGGTGGGCGTCCAGGGGGATATATTATTTCTGCCACAGCTGCAAAGCAAACGATTGCAGCCTTGACATGTGTACACCCCCGGCCGCTGCCTCTGCAGTTAAAGAGGATAGTGGTTGAGGGGCAGTAAAACTGAGGTTCAACTGCAAGGTCTTACCACCCCTTACCTCACGTGTGAATGAGCCCTAATAGTGAAGCCAGCAACAGTGTCTCTGATCACCACACACATACAAAAAGTGAGCCATCAGTCGCAGTGTCACCAGATCAGTGTATGTCACCTACAGTGTTCATTATCACTGCCACACAAGTTGCAGTATCACCAGACCAGTGCAGCAAACCTCTACCAGAGGCTCTTTACCATTTGATCAGCTGCATTCAATCACAGCTGATCACAGTGTAAACAGGAATAGTCGTGTATCAGCTTTTCCTCTACTTGTGCTGACAGACGCGAGTAGGGGAGATCTGATCGGTTGCTCTCCTGACAGGGGGGTCTGCACTGATTGATTATCAGTGCAGCCCCCCGAGGATGCCCACCCATGACCACCAGGGATACCCACCCATGACCAGCAAGGATTCCCACCCATGGCCACTAGGGATGCCTACCCATGACCACCAGGTAAGCCCACCAGGGATGGCAATCATTGCCCATTAGGGATGGCACTCTGTGCCCATCAGTGATGCCTGCCAGTGCCTCTGATCAGTGCTGCCTATCAGTGCCATCTATCAGTACGGCCCATCAGTACCCACCAGCACCCATCAGTGCCGCCTATCTGTGCCCTCCAGTGTCACCCATCAGTGCCACCTATGAGTGCCCATCAGTACCACCTATGTGTGCCCCTCAGTGCCGCCTATCAGTGCCACCTATGAGTGCCCATCGGTGCCACCTATCAGTGCCCATCAGTGCTGCTTATCAGTGGAAAAGGACCTGGGGTTCCTAGTAGATAATAGGCTCAGCAATAGCATGCAATGCCAAGCTGCTGCTAACAAAGCAAATGGAATATTGGCATGCATCAAAAAGGGGATCAACTCAGGAGATAAAACGATCATTCTCCCACTCTACAAGACTCTGGTCCGGCCTCACCTGGAGTATGCTGTCCAGTTCTGGGCACCAGTCCTCAGGATGTACTGGAAATGGAGCGAGTACAAAGAAAGGCAACTAAGCTAATAAAGGATATATTGGTAGGAATACAGCGCTAACAAAATCTAAACAATAAGCAGCAGCATACAGTGCAATCACACCAAACTTCAAAACTATATATAAAAACTGCGCTAAAAATTAAAAGTCCATAATATATGACATCAAGGAAAAAATTTGTGTCCTTTAAGAGCATAAACACCACCACTGTGCGCCTATAGATATTAGTACTAATCCACCGTAGCTGTTGATTCAGCTTACCAGACGGCAAGCTTAAGAAAGGAAAATGGCTATAGCCCAGCCAAGGCCTTTAAGCTTGCTGGCGCTCCCGGTGTTCAGATGGCGGGGGGTAAATCTCCAGGCTCACTCGCGGTGGTGGTGTTTATGCTCTTAAAGGACACTAATTTTTTCCTTGATGTCATATATTATGGACTTTTAATTTTTAGCGCAGTATATATATAAGCTAATAAAGGGTCTGGAGGATATTAGTTATGAGGAAAGGTTGCGAGCACTGAACTTACTCTCTCTGGAGAAGAGACGCTTGAGAGGGGATAAGATTTCAATTTACAAATACTGTACTGGTGACCCCACAATAGGGATAAAACTTTTTTGCGGAAGGGAGTTCAATAAGACACGGGCCACTCATTAAAATTAGAAGAAAAGTGGTTTAAACTTAAACTGCGTAGAGGGTTCTTTACTGTAAGAGTGGCATGGATGTGGAATTTCCTTCCACAGGCGGTGGTTCTTTCAGCAGGGGGGCATCAATAGTTTCAAAGTTTCAAAAAACTATTAGATAAGCACCTGAATGATCGCAACATACAGGGATATACAATGTAATACACACATAGGTTGGACTTGATGGACTTGTGTCTTTTTTCAACCTCACCTACTATGTAACTATGTGACTGTGCTACTTTAACCACTTCAGCCCCAGAAGATTTGGCTGCTCAATGACCAGGCCATTTTTTGCGATACGGCACTGCGTCGCTTTAACTTACGATTGCGCGGTCGTTCGACGCTGTACCCAAACAAAATTGCCGTCCTTTTTTCCCACAAATAAAGCTTTCTTTTAGTGGTATTTTATCACCTTTGCGGTTTTTATTTTTTGCGCTATAAACAAAGGAAGAGCGACAATTTTGAAAAAAAACACAATTATTTATTTACGAAAGGCAAATCCACTTTGCACTGAAAGTGCACTTGGAAGTGCAGTTGTTCTAAATCTAAGGGGTAGATCTGAAATGAGGGGAAGCTCTGCTGATTTTATTATCCAATCATGTGCAAGCTAAAATGCTGTTTTTTATTTTCCTTGCATGTCCCCCTCGGATCTACAGCGACTTTACTTCCAAGTGCACTTTCAAGTGCGCTTGTAGTGCAAAGTGGATTTGCCTTTAGAAAATAACCCCCAATATCTTTTACTTTTTGCTATAATAAATATCCCAAATTTAAAAAAAAAATTTTCCTCAGTTTGTATGTATTCTTCTACATATTTTTGGTAAAAAAAAATCTCAATTAGCGTATATTGATTGGTTTGCGCAAAAGCTATAGCTTCTACAAAATAGGGGATAGATTTATGGCATTTTTAATATTATTATTTTTTAAAATTCATTTATTTATTATTATTATCGGGACTGCGATATTGCGGCGGACAAATCGGACACTTTTGACACATTTTTGGGACCAGTGAAATTTATACAGCGATTGGTGCAATAAAAATGCACTTATTACTGTATAAATGTCACTGGCAGGGAAGGGGTTAACACTAGGGGGCGATCAAGGAGTTAACTGTGTTCCCTAGGTGTGTTCTAACTGTAGGGGAGATGGGACTGTCTAGGAAGAGAGAGAGATCGGTGTTCATACTTAGTATGAACACACGATCTGTCTCTACTCCCCTGAAAGAACTGGGATGTGTTTGTTTACACACACACATCACTGTTCTTGTTCTGTAACGAGCAATCGTGGGTGCCCGGCGGTCATTGCGCTCACGGACACTCACACCGGGGACACACTTTGGGCAAATGCCGCCAGAGGCGTCTTAAAGAGCCGACCTACAGCTAAGACGGCTCGGGAGTATAACTGCGGCTGCTGGTCCGGAAGCGGTTAAAGTGATTGTAAAGGCTAGTTTTTTTTTTATTTAAAATAACAAATATATCATACTTACCTCCACTGTGCAGCTCGTTTTGCACAGAGTGGCCCCGATCCTCGACTCCTGGGGTCCCTTGGAGTCTCTAGCGGCTCCTCCTCACATCAGGTAACCCCCTAGGAGAAGCTCTCACCCAGGGGGTTACCTTGCGGGCACGCTCTCGAGTCCAGCATTCAGCATCCATAGACAAGAATGCTGGACTCGGCCCCGCCCCCGATGCCTGTTTCATTGGATTTGATTGACAGCAGCAGGAGCCAATGGTTGCGCTGCTATCAATCTATCCAACCAAGACCTGGGACCCCGTGCAGCAAGGGACAGCCCGTCTCCGCCGAGGGAAATATGGGGCTCAGGTAAGTAAAACGGGGGGCGGTGACTGCCAGAAGTTTTTTCATCTTAATGCATAGAATGCATTGAGGTGAAAAAACACAAGGGTTTACAACCCCTTTAATTGGCAACATTGTACCCAAATGAAATGTATATCATTTTTTTTTTTTTACACAAAGAGAGCTGTCTTTTGACAGTATTTAATCATCACTGGGTTTTGTATTTGCTATATAAGTGAAAAAATACCAAAAATTTGGAAAAAAAATATGTTTCTCTTAGATTCTATTATAAAAATTTTCAAATAAAAACCCTATCTTCATAAATTTAGGCCAAAATGTAGTCTGCTACATTTCCTCTGTAATAATAGGGCCACTTACACACTGGGGCCGCCGGAGCTTTAGTGCTAAAGAAGGGTTTAAAAGCACCCTGTTGCGGCCTCAGTGTGAAAGGTGCCTAACTCAAATCAGAGTATATGATGTAATGACTGCCTATTTCATTTCTTGAAGACCTACAATGCCAGAACCCCCATCGTTCTGGAAAGTAGACAGTCCAAGGTAGTTAGTAAGAGGCTTGGTTTTTTGAAGTTGTAATTAATATATATATATCATTTTATTACATTTTCTAAACTCTTTTTCCTTTTTGACAATTTTTTTTTTTACATGCTGCCATCGGAGTAATTTGGGGAGGGGGGGCAGTGATCATGTATTTTATTTTCTTGTTGCTTATTGCTCTTTCTGATTGCTTGTTACATTCATGACTCTTTTGGGAAAAACTGGAGAGTGCAAAATCTACTGCAGCTCTACATAGAAACCAATCAGATCCAATCAGATACTAAAGTCTCGGGTTTTTTTTTAGTTAAAAATAACAAACTTGTTATACTTACCTGCTCTGTGTAGTTGGTTTTGCACAGAGCAGCCCAGATCCTCCTCTTCTTGGGTCCCTCTTCAGCGCTCCTGGCCCCTCCTTCCTGTTGAGTGCCCCCACAGCAAACTGCTTGTCATGAGGGCACCTGAGCCGACCCACAGCTCCCTGTGTCTGTTTAGACATGGAGCTGCTGCCCGGCCTGCCCCCTTTCTCCCCTCATTGGCTGACTGACTTTGATTGACAGCCGCAGGAGCCAATGGTGCCACACTGCTGTCTCAGCCAATAAGGAGGGGAGTCCCCGGAAGCCGAGACCCTCCTGCAACATCGCTGGATCTAGATGGGGTTCAGGTAAGTATTAGGGGGGCTGAGGGAGGCTGCTGCACACAGAGGTTTTTTTTATACATAGAATGCATTAGGATAAACAAAACTTCTGCCTTTAGAAACACTTTAATTGAACAAGCTGAAGTTAGAATCTGATTGACTACAGTGCACAGCTGCAACAGATTTTGCATTCTCCAGCTTTAGTAAATCAACCCCATAGCTTACAATTGTGATGCTGTGGTTGACCCACAGCTATCACATGGTACAGGGTGCTGTGATTGGCCCAGGTACCATGTAATCACTGGTGACCAGTCACAGATCACATACAGTAGTAAACAATGATGCCATGAATGGATTCCATTGAACTGTTGGTCTCTAGGCTGCTCACAGTGACCCAATACTGAGTAACGCAATCTGCTGTGTCCCGAGTAGATCATGCTGCTGGGCACCCCAAGGGATGCGCCACAGTGCCTTGGGAAGCTTCCCACCAGCAGTAAATGTACTGTTGGCAGTCGTCAAGTAGTTAAGAACATTTGTTAGATATTCTAATCACTAGCGTGGTCAAATTGCCTTTTGTGAGCCAGAAAGAGAAGCGAGGAGAGGAATCAGCTGTGGGCCCGGGGCACCGGAGTACCCGGAGGAAACCCACGCAGGCACAGGGAGAACATGCAAACTCCAGGCAGGTACTGTCATGTTTGAGATTCGAACCAGCGACCCTTCTTACTGCTAGGCTTAAGTGCTATCCACTACACCACTGTGCCGCCCACAACATGGGTGGGAGTTAGGCAAATAGGCATCATGAGCATGTAGCAGACATGGACAATTACAGGGGAGGTGCTCCTGAGCATGCTGGGATTGGCCTATATATTCAGAGAACACTTGAGCTCTGGGTAGAGTGCACCAGCCAGGGGTGAGGCAGGCTTGCCTTCCCTGGCACCTGCTGCCATGCGGCCTCAGTTGGGCGACCCGAGGCCCTGAAGCTAAAATGGAGTGGTCCTGGTACTCCTGTGAGTACAGACCAAAGATCTAGGGGCCGTTTCTTTTTGGTGTTAGTACAGTTAGCCGAGGGTCCAACTAAAGAGATCACTGGTTAGTGACCTGAATAGCTTTGTCTACGTGTCCCTTACTACAACAGACTATGCTCATACTCTTTATTCCTTCACTGCTACGCAGGAGAAGTCTGCAATCTGCTCCCAGCAAGGGACTTCACCTACTAGTCAATTCTAGATCAGCTAGAGTCCTTAAGTTGTGAAAAGTTTTGTTCTGGAGTGTCCTACTACAAACACCTTACCTTATCCAAGTTCCTCAAAAAAAAACCTACCAAACAACACCCCTAGACTGGTCTTTGACTACATCAAGCCTAAGTGTGTGTACCTGGCTGCCAGTGAAGAAGTAAGGACTATCTAGGTAATACTCAAGTGGCTCCTATAGTGGTAGCACTACATGCGGTATAGCCCTCTTTAGAGGAACTTCTTTATTGTGTACCTTAGGGAGTGCATAAAGACATGATGTACAGTAGTTTGTAGTACTGTTTTTTTTTGCCTGCAGTGTATTTGACACTAGCAGAACCGTATTTGTTATGAGCATGTAATGGTATTCTTATAGTTATGGTTGATAATACAATACTTATGCCTTGTAATATAGTAAGTCTACTAATATGTTATTTGTACTTCTTGTCACAGAACTATATAAACTGATAGTACCCACTCTACAACTCTTGTATAATGACAGCTGCTGTGTAAAACACAATAAGTGTTCTATTAACTATTTAGACCTCGGTACACAGCGTTCGATAATACCCTAGAACTAGTATCATAAATTATAGTGCAACATATATACTACAGGATAACTGTGTGAGTATTGTAAATGACAACATTCATATAAAGTGCTTGTGTGCATATGTGCTCCTGTACATAAAGCTCTTTACATCGTCAAAATCCAGCAAAAATCTATTTATGAACTGATTAATCCTTTTATAAAGTCTCCCTTAACAGTTCTTGTGTAAAGTGTTCAAATGCTCTTCCATGTGCAAATCAGTATTTTTGTTTATGCGCTCTAACATAACAATTCTTGTGCAAAGTATCCAAGTACTATTCAATACTGTCTGTGTATAAAACATTAAGTGATATCATTTCATATGGTGCTCTGAGTATAAATTATCTCTTCTGTGCTGTTAATCCTCCACCATCCATCACCACCACACCCGAGAACTCACCAGATGACCATGACCCCTCTGTGAAGAGTATGGCCTTAATGCGTTTTTTCCCCCAAGGGGTTAATATACCCAGAGCAGCAGCTTTTCCACTCCAAAATAACCGTTTTCATAAAATAGAGGAAAGAGAACTCTAATGCCGTGTACACACGATCGCACATTGATCGGACATTCCGACAAAATAATCTATGGATTTTTTCCGAAAGATGTTGGCTCAAACTTGTCTTGCATACACACAGTCACACAAAGCTTGTCGGAAATTCTGAACGTCAAGAACGCGGTGACGTACAACACGTATGACGAGCTGAGAAAAATTAAGATTCAATAGCCAGTGCGGCTCTTCTGCTTGATTCCGAGCATGCGTGGAACTTTGTGCGTCGGAATTGTGTACACACGATCGGAATTTCCGTCAACGGATTTTGTTGTCGGAAAATTTGAGATCCAGATCTCAAATTTTGTGTGACGGAAATTCCGAAGGAGCCTACACATGGTCGGAATTTCCGACAAAAAGCTCCCATCGAACATTTTCTGTCGGAAAATTTGACCGTGTGTATGGGGCATTATAGTGTAAACCCCTTTATTACTTTAATCTATCTCACAAGCTCCTTAAGACGTCACTCTGACAAAACGTGTAGGGCGGGGCTTGGAACGTCATCGCGTCACTTCCAGGTCATCCCGGCCGCATTGTATTTTGCATGCAATTTATCTTCCCTCTTTCATGTAAGTGCGTTTTTGGCTTTTATAAGAATAAATGTAAAAACGGAATTACGCTATGAGATGCGTTTTCTGTTAACCCATCCATATGAGCACATCCACTGACTATATACTGTGAAGAGGAGGGTGAGATATCAGATACCATCCAAAGGCATTTGGAGCATCATGTTTGATGCCTTTAGCCCCTGCAGGGGCTTAACCATCTGGTAAGCACAGACCTGGAGGGGGGAGCACGAGTAATTTCACCTATTCACCAGGCGGTTATACATGCATGAATATTTAAGCACCATCCACTTTGGATTAGAAGAGTTTATATGGACTTATGATTTTTAAATCTATTTATGGACCTTTAAATAGTTTTGTTGCATATGAGTTTTTGTTTACTGGGCATGAGAATACTTTCATATTGAACATTTACGAGTATTAATTGTATTTATTAAATATGTTACAACTGGGGAAATTAGGTTTGAACAAGAACACACACTTTTCATTCAGTGCAACATTTAAAGGGACAGCACGCATGAATATGTTCACTCGATTTATTTAGCTAATAAAGTGGTATTATGGTATAAATAAGTGACACAAATCAGTTAGAACACATATTTTTATTAGCACTAAAATTAAAGGCACCATGCACATGAATTTATTTATTTAATAAAATAGACACTAGTATTGGACAGCACCACACATACCTCTCTTTTAGATTTACCTTTATAGACTCCACCTACGGGTGGGGAAGTTGAGGTAAGGCAGCAGCCAGATTTCAGATTATAGACCCTTAGTGCGGAATTAATACTTATTCATCAATAAATATGTTCACAATTTGCAGTGCAACGCCCTTGCCCCTGGGTTGAAATGCTCTATTGTATTGCCGGCCGGCTCCACTACCTCTCAGTACGGCACGGTCCATCCTCAGTGTCTCACCACTTCCAGGTGCCTGCTCCTGTTCAGTGCAACAAGCTTCCTGTACATATGCTAATATCCACCTTTCTAGTAGGCAATACTACTCTTTTATTCCTTTCAGTTTCATATTATTTCATTCCAGGCACCATTAAATGTCTTCCAAATTCTCTCTTCCAGAATGGCACCAGTTTCCATGTTTTTGACCAAGGCAGGTTTGCAAAGGAAGTTCTACCCAAGTACTTCAAGCACAATAACATGGCAAGTTTTGTGAGGCAGCTGAATATGTGTAAGTACAGAACAGAATGGAAATATTTTATGATTTGCATGCAGTGTCTACATTCTGAGAGGAAAGGAATATTCAACGGAGGAAAGGTTGTAGAGTATGTACACCAAAGGAAAGACTGAAAGTGTAATTGTCTAGGTGCCATGCATATTCCAGTCATTGTTTAAGAGTAGGCCCTTACATTAATTATGTCATTATGTCTACCAAGATCTAGTCATAGTTACATAGTTTTTTCTATACTCTTTATTTTATTTTAAAAATATATATATATATTTTACCACATATATATGTATTCCAAAAATGTCAAACAAACTTCTTTTACGTTGTCAGCATCTATATATATATAGTCTATATCTTTTACATTTCATGCATACCTCTAACAACCTTCTATACACTCTCACTACTATCATATCCCAATCTTACTTATTCTTTTGGCTGCTGCCAGTCACTTATTTATCCATTTATCTTTCATTCCTATCCACAGTTGCATGTGCATTATTCCATACGTCCCATATCTTATGATATTTTTGTATCCCTCCTCTATTCTTTTCTCGTAGGGTATCACTTGATTAACTGTTTTCATCCATTGGTTTACCGAAGGTGGTTCCACCTGCATCCTCCTTACCACTATTTGCTTCCATGCCAAAAATAATGTTTCCTGCAGTAAGATTGTATTATATCTAGGCCATATCTCGTCTTCCAATAGTCCCAACAGACATACCTCCACATTACATGGGATCGATTTGCCCACCACATTCGACAGCTTTCCTATTACCTGGTTCCAATATCTTAAAGTGTGCTCACAGTTCCACAGTTCCACATTAAATGTAGGAAATCTGCTCCCTCTTGATGACATCGCAGGCAGTTCGATGTAGCCCTACACCCCATTCCAAATAGTCTACTTGGGCTAAGATATCTGTCATATTCGAAATAATAATTTGCCATTTATCTCATACTCTCAATGAGCTACTGCATATTTTAGCCTGTGTATATAATATAGATATTAGTCCTCTAGGGCCCTGTGATTTGCGTACTCCTATAAAAGGAAATCTAGATATCTTAGGGTTCTGGTTACCTAGTTGTGACTGTAGCACATGACGAAGCTGTAAGTATTTATAAAATGTTTTATATGAGATATCATGCTGTTTAAACAGATATTCAAATGAGTGTAATGTTCTATAGTTGTATAACTGTGTCAATGTAACTATACCCTTCCGTTTCCAGAACTCGCAGTCCATGAATATCTTTAACTGCTAAAAGTTTGGGTTATTCCAGATTGGAATCTCCAAAGGATTATCAGTATATCCCACCACTTTTTTTGTTTCTCTCCATACTGATCGTGCCAGAGTTAATATGGGGATTTTTACCCTTGGTAATCTCACTGCCTGTGCCTCTAGTCCCACTAACAGTTCATCTACCTCTAAGATCTTAATCTAGTACCTCTCCACTCCCTCTCCCTGCTTCTGAGCTATTCACTTCTGCAGGTGCTTCAATTGGCCTGCTAAATAATATAGGTAAAGTATTTATCCGGCAGAGCTGAACCTGCCATGGCTTTAGGTCATTGCAATGTTGTTAGTTTTAATTTACATCTTCCATTAGCCCATATGAATTTTATAAACTGGGAGTTCAGTTTGTTAAATATTACTTTAGGTATTATAACTGGCGAATGTGAGAACACATATAAGCATTTAGGGACTATTTTACATTTAATCAAATTTATTCTTTCTACTACTGATAACGGCATTTTAGACCACATCCCCAATTTATATTTAATGTGCTCTGTTAGAGGATATACATTAGCTTTCAATGCCTCCTTCCCTTGTGAGGTAATATAAATTCCCAAATACTTAAAGGACTGTACTATTTTTAATGGGGGCTCTACCCCCCCCCCCCCGTGTCCCATCGGTATGGCATCAATGCAGATTTCTGCTAATTTATCTTCAGGCCAGAGAACTCTCCAATTGTCTCTATTATCTTCATGGCTTCATTTAATGTACTCTGAGCATCCGACATATATAATATGATGTTGTCTACATACAATCCAATACACTTAGTTTTTTTCCCCTAGAGTAATTCCCTTGTATTTCTTTGACAGCCTGAATCTTAACGCTAAAGCTTCTATCGCTTTTGCAAACAGTTGTGGAGTTGTCTAGTCCCTCTATACAGCTTTACAGGGGGTGATAGCATACCATTCACCAGCAAATTTTGACCATGGCTGTTTATATAATATACCCACCCATTTTATAAATCTTTCTCCAAATCCAAATCTTTTCATTGTCACTCTTAGAAACGGTCACTCTATATAGTCAAATGCTCTAACCATATCCAAGGATGCCAATGCAGATATATTTGGAATATGCTCTTTTAACTGTGCTACTATTTGCGTTCTTCTTATATTAATTGATGTTGATTTCCCTGGAATAAATCCTGTTTGATCATTATGGATAATAGTGGTAATAACCATATTTGACCTTTTTGCAAGAATTTTGGCTATGATCTTATAATCTATATTTAATAGCGAGATTGGTCTATATGAGACACACTCACTCAGATCTTTATCCAGTTTCGATATTAATACTACTGTAGCCTCGTACATAGAGATTGGTAATACTCCATGCACAAAGGCCTCTGTATACACCCTAGATAAGACTGGTGCTTTAATATCTATATATCTTAAATATACCTCTAAGGCAGGGGTCTCAAACTGGCGGCCCTCCAGCTGTTGCGAAACTACAAATCCCATCATGCCTTTGCCTGTGGGAGTCATGCTTGTAGCTGTCAGCCTTGCAATGCCTCATGGGACTTGTAATTTTGCAACAGCTGGAGGGCCCCAGTTTGAGACCCTTGCTCTAAGGGTACCATCTGGACCGGGCGATTTCCCGGTTGCCATCTGTGAGATAGCCTCTCTCACTTCCTCCTCAGAAATCTCTTCTTCCAACATTAAGATCTGCTCTTCCATAAGTTCAGGAAACTCCAAATCATTTAGATATTTCTCAATATCTTCCTCTGCACACATCAAGGTTGATGTATACATTGTAATGTAGTATTCATAAAATCTTTCTATTATTTCCTCTACCATATAAACTTCTTCTCCACTACTACGTTTTATTTTTGAGATTACTGAGGAGGAAGTCTGCTGTTTCACTAAAAGTGCTAAAAACGTACTTGACTGTTATAGTTACAAAATTACATAATAGGTGAGGTTGAAAAAAGACACAAGTCCATCAAGTCCAACCATCAGGCAATGGCCTTTGAATAACTGGGAATTTGGAAACTTTTTAATTTAGTCAATAAGTTAATCCACCAAAAACATTCACAATTACATTTTAGGACAGTGTTTTTTCTTTATTTTTTGTAGATGGCTTCAGAAAGGTGGTGAACATCGAGCAAGGTGGACTAGTAAAGCCAGAGAGAGATGACACAGAATTTCAGCATCTGTACTTCTTGCAAGGACATGAACATCTATTAGAGCACATCAAGAGAAAGGTAAGAAAACCAATAATAATAGACATTTAATTTAATAACAGGACCCCATACATTCATTAAGGCCCCTGTTGCTCAATACCACTTTACCAGATATTTGGCACACTACATTTTTGCTGGCAGTCCAAGACACTCTTTACTTTGGTGACCAGGGGTGGATGTATTTTATGCTCCCCATTAAAAAGCTCCCTCTACAGTGGTGTTTGGTGGTGGTGGATGCAGTCTGCAGCAATGTAAGGATTACTCACCTGCTTGGGGGTACTTGGGCATTGGATCTTGGCAGCCATGAGGTTGATATGCAATATAGGTTCTGCATCCACATGTACAAAAAAGAAGCTAGTGATTGGCACTTGCTATGCAATAAAAAAACTTTTTGTAGCCCAAGAGGAACAACACTGTAACAATGCGTTTCAAGCTCTCAGGGACTAGCATATATTACAAAGATAAATGCATAGCAAAATCATTACATATTTGTCCTCCCATGCAACCATTGGCCACTGCCAAGAGCATTATCATATGCTCAAACACTGATGTACTGCACACTAATTATTCAAAGGGTTATTCCACTTTTGTTGAGAAAAAAACATTCCCCTCTGGGTGATCTACAGTATATACTTTGCAAGGATTTTAACAAACTTTGTTGCAGATTCCTACCTTTTGTTGTTCTGAAGAAATAGCTCTTTGTTTGTCTGTGTCCATGTGCAAAGTGAATGTGAATGGGAGTGACTTTATATTATCAATCAGCAGATGCACTTGAGGGTTCTATTGAGGAAAGTGATAGGGTCTGAATCCCTTTAGATTTGTTTTCCCTTTAGGAGTATCTCAACAAATATAACATGTTTGTTGCATGGGATGACCAAAATCTGACTTAGTAAGTAAGCCAATCACCCAAGCAGGAAATTACATTTCTAAGGGCCTTCCATAAAACGTCTGTGTACAGAACGCTTCCAGGTAGCCATATTGCATTGCATTTTACAGAAAGTTACAGAGCTGCAGATTGAAAAGAACATTTATAATAACATTTAATTACAAAATGACCTGTGTAGCAATTGTATATGTTATATTATTTTTTTTCATTTGCTATTTTTTCCCACAAAAGTGCAGTTACTCTTTAAACTCAGGTGCCGTCAGCTGGAAGCTGTTCCCACATACAAAAAAATACAAAAAAGCTGTAGCACTCGTGTTCTTTATTAATTCATCCGGAAAAACAAATGTTCAATGTTTCAAAGTTTCAAAAAAGACAACAAAACAGACAACAGTTTTGGGTCTAATGACTCAACCCTTCCTCAAGCCTATTGTTTCCTACTCCTCAGCATGTTGTGCATTATTTTAAATCTGTAAGTGACACTGCCTCACCGGAATGAAATCTTAAACTACTGGTCTTACATCACTCATCTGTTACAGAGAAGATGTGGAAGAACAATCTCCATGTTAACATTATGACATCAAATATGATACCAATTACATCCGTATTCACAATATATAACAATGTATAAGAAAATCAAATCACAAAAATAATAATAAAAATAAATGTACATCAAAATTCATATTTGGTCCCATGGTTGTAAGGTGTTCAAACCATGTATCCATTTCACTTCTCTCCTCTTTAATACCAATTCTCAGTCTCCATCTCTCCTTAATGTGGGGATATGATTGATAGATATATACTTTAACTGTGAGATCATATGACCAATATCAATGAAATGTCTCACCAATTGTATTTCAGTTCAATAAATCCCCTGATCGTATATTTATGTCCACACACTGACACTGAATAATATATATTCCATATGTTTACTGACATGATATTCAATATCCCTTTTGGGGGTGATTAAAACTCTCCCCTTTCATCACTAAATACAATTCAAACACAGAAATGAACACATCTGTGCTAGACCCACTTGCATGGAGGGTACATTATCAAATTTCAATAACTGGTTGTATACTGTGCGATCCCTCCTAAACAACTGTATAGGTCTCTTGTTAAATTCTACTATAGTAGGACAGTTTCTCCCTAAATATACCAGTGTCTATTTATACGGGACAAGATTTTCCTTGACAAGTAATTAAATTGAGACACAAAAGAAGGTATATGTACTCCTGTCACATTACTCCTGCTTTCTAATATTATGTCCCTTCATACTTTCTTTCTCAATCAGATTTTTCTCTCATTCAATACTCATTCTTATATTTCAACTGGATAACTCTTCTCACAAAGTTTCCTTTTCATCTCCTCTAATCTTTCCACCCTTGCCTTTGGTTAACTCACTATTCTAGTAACTCACTTATATTGGGCCCTAAGGATTGATTTAAAGACATTAGGTGGATGGTGACTTTTGTAATTCAATTTTTCTTTTAAATTTATCATTGTCAATCTTAAAAGGGTTGTAAAGGTTTGTGTTTTTTCACCTTAATGCATCCTTTGTTCCCAGCCCCCCGTATTACTTACCTGAACCCCTTCATTCAGTCGACGGGGACTTGCTGTCTCTCTCTCAATGGGCTCCCGGCTCTTGATTGGATAGATTGATAGCAGCGCAGCCATTGGCTCCCGCTGCTGTCAATCAAATCCAATGACGCTGGCGCTGGGGGGCAGGGCTGAGTCCTGCATTCGGCCTCTATGTACGCTCAATGCTGGACTAGGGATCGCGCCCGCAAGGTAATCCCCCATGAAAGCGCTTCTCCCAGGGGGTTATCTGATGCAGGGAGGAGCCGCAAGAGCCGCCGAGGGACCCCAGAAGAGCAGGTTCGGGGCCACTCTGTGCAAAATGAGCTACACAGTGGAGATAAGTATGACATGTTTGTTATTTAAAAAATAAAAATAAATTACCCTTACAATCACTTTAACTAACGTGTCCAGAAACTGAATCTGTTGTTCAATAGGTTGCATATTACATTTCCAATTTTCTACTATCATACTTCTACTAGCTCACTATGGAATTATTCCAGAGATGAGGCGCCCTCACACCAAATGGCGATCACTTTGCCTATGAAGAAACCCCACAGCAGGCATTGTTTCTGAAACAACTGTTGAGGTTAAATAAATCTCTCCTCCACCCACGTCATAAAAGTGTTTGCATGAGGGGGAGCCACATTTGAACCCATCACAGCTCCTCAAACTTGAAACATCCCAGGTAATGAAACTCATTCTTTCTGGCATAAAACAATCTCTAATATTCCACAAAAAGTGATCAGTATCTTTCATATGAGTACGTCTCACAAATTAGAGAGACATTATTTTAAAAAAAGGAATACCTTGTTACTCCCGTGATGTATGTACTCCCTAAGTTACATAAGAATCCAATTTAACAAAAAACAACGCTCAGAAATAATTCCACTCCTGTGCTCCTGTGTTATCAGTCAAAAAAGGCTAGGACTGTTAGTATGTCCTTTAATGAGCCAGGATCACAGCAGCACTTCCTTTGATTGATCAGACAAGGTCTTGACAGCAATCTACAGTGCATCTAGAAAGTATTCACAGCCCTTATTTTTTTTTGTTATGTTACACCCTTATTCCAAAATGGATTACATTAATTATTTCCCTCCAAATTCTAAAAACAATACCCCATATTGACAACATGAAAGAAGTTTTTTGAAATCTTTGCAAATTTATTAAAAATGAAAAATGAAAAAAATCACGTGTATTCACAGCCTTTGCCATGGCACTCATAATTTGAGCTCAGGTGCATCCTGTTTCCACTGATCATCTTGGAGATGTTTCTACAACTTGATTGGAGTCCATATGTGGTAAATTAAGTTGATTAGACATAATTTGGAAAGGCAAACACCTGTCTATATAGGATCCCAGAGTTAACAGTGCATGTCCGAGCACAAACCAAGCCATGAAGTCCAAGGAATTGCCTGTAGACCTCTGAGACAGGATTGTATCGAGACACAGGGGAAGGGGGTACAGAAACATTTCTGAAGCATTGAAGGTCCCAATGAGCAGAGTGGCCTCCATCATCCATAAATGGAAGAAGTTTGGAACCACCAGGACCATTCGATCAGGGGAGAAGGGCCTTAGTCAAGGAGGTGACCAGGAACCCAATGGTCACTCTGACAGAGCTTTAGTGTTTCTATGTGGAGAGAGAAGAACCTTCCAGAAGAACAACCATTTCTGCAGCACCCCACCAATCAGCCCTGTATGGTAGAGTGTCCAGATGGAAGCCACTCCTCAGTAAAAGGCACGACAGCTCACCAGGAGTTTGCCAAAAGGCACCTGAGGGACTCTCAGACCATGAGAAACAAAATTCTCTGGTCTGATGAAACAAAGATTGACTCTTTGGCTGAATGGCAAGCGTCATGTCTGGAGGAAGCCAGTCATTTCTCATCTCCTGGCCAATACCACCCCTACAGGGAAGCATGGTGGTGGCAGCATTATGCTGTGGGGATGTTTTTCAGCAGCAAGAACTGGGAGACTATTCAAGATCAAGGGAAAGATGAATGCAGCAATGTACAGAGACATCCTTGATGAAAACCTGCTCAAGGGCGCTCTGGACCTCAGACTGGGGTGAAGGTTCATCTTCCAACAGGATAACAACCCTAAGCACACAGCCAAGATAATAAATGTGTGGCTATGGGACAACTCTGTGAATGCCCTTGAGTGGTCCAGCCAGAACCCGATTGAACATCTCTGGAGAGATCTGAAAATGGCTGTGCACCGACGCTCCCCATCCAACCCGATTGAGCTTGAGAGGTTCTGTAAAGAAGAATGGGAGAAACTGCCCAAAAATAGGTGTGCTAAGCTTGTAGCATCATAGTCAAAAAGACTTGAGGCTGTGATTGGTGCTAAAGGTGCTTCAACAAAGTATTGAGCAAAGGCTGTGAATACTTATGTACATGTGATATTTTTCGGTTTTTATTTTTAAGAAAATTGCAAAGATTTCAAACAAACTTCTTTCACATTGTCATTGTAATTAGTGAGACACACTCATATTTAAAAGATACTGGTGGCTTTTTAGGGAAGATTAGGAATTGTGCTATCCCAGAAGAAAAGTTTTTTGTCACCTGGGATATTTTAAGTTTGTATACTATATGTGTACTGATCGTGAATTAGGGATTGAGGCATCTAAAATGTTGTTGGTTGGAGAGGTACAATTTATTTATTTATTTAGCATCTTTCAATGATCACTTTTTAAAAAAACTTTTTTATTTAAACAGTATTAATATTTACTACTATGAGGAGCTGTGATGGGTTAGAATGCAGCTCCCCTTATGGAAATGCATTTATGACATGGGAAGAGGAGAAATAAATTGCCTGCTTCAGGGTTGTTTCATAGACAACTCTTTCACTGTTTGGTGTGGGGACAAGTCATCTCTGGAGCAATTCCATAGTCAGCTTTCCAAAACGGTTATGTCCCACATAGGCTTACTATGCACTAAAGCATATACACTTGACACCATAGCACTAACAGTTTACTGAGAACCCAAAGGACTGTGATAGGTGACCATTCTTATGTCGGGGGCCATACAGGACAGCTAAGCTGCTCCAATGCTGCCCTCTTTAGACCAGAGAATCTTGAATTGACATAAACAAAACAAAAGGGTGCAAAGGCTTAGTGTATTAACAACAGAATTTTTATTTGAGGCTACATTCACACCTGGGTGTTTTGAAACAGAATTACAGCGATTCTGCCCGTGATTTCAAAACGCTCTGCTAAAATGACAAATCACACAATGCGAATTTCAGATGTCATTTATTTTATTGGCACCTAAAAATGCGGTGTGAATGCAAAAACCCAGGTGTGAATGCAGACTTAAACTTAAAATCTTTAACTTAAAGTACATACTCAAAATAGCCATAGGCTAAAACAGCTGTAAATGCTGTAAATTAAGAATGCTTTAAGCAATAGAGATTGCATTTTTTATCAATTAACAAATTGGAAAATAAATGAATAGAAGAGAAACCCAAATCAAATCAATATTTGGCCCAATATGTGACAACCCTTTGCCTTCGAAACAGCATACAATCTTCTAGGTATCCTTGCACACAGTTTTTGAATGAACTCAGCATGCAGGTTGCTCCAAACATTGTGGAGAACTAACCACAGATATTCTGTGGAGGTAGGCTGTCTTAGATCCTCCTTTCTCTTCAGGTAATGTTGAGATCAGGGCTTTGTGGGGGCCAAACCATCACTTCCAGGACTCCTCATTCTTCTTTATGCTGAAGATAGTTCCTAATGACATTGGCTGTATGGGGCCAATCACACACCTCCCTGATGGTATGGCGTGATGGATAAATATCTGCCTGTATTTCTCTACATTGAGGACATTATTGATCCTGACCAAATCTCCAACTCTATTTGCACAAATACAGCCCCAAACTTGCAAGGAACCTCCACCATGCTTTACTGTTGCTGTCACTGAGTGCCTGCAGAGACTCATTGTACCTCTCTCCAGCCCATCAGTGAACAAACTGCCTCCTGCTACAGCCAAATACTTCAAATATTTTTACCCATCATTCCAGAGCACCTGCTGCCATTTTCTGCACCCCAGTTCATATGTTTTCAAACATAGTTGAGCCGCTTAGCCTTTGTTTTCACGTCAGAGGAATGGCTTTTGGGCCGCGATTCTTCCATGAAGTCTACTTCTGGCCAGACCTATCCAGACAGTAGATGGGTATACCTGAATCCTAATGGTTTATTCCAGTTCTGTGCTGATGGCACTGCTGGACATCTTCTGATGTTGAAGGGAAGTAAGCATGATGTGTCTTTCATCTGTTGTATTAAGTTTCCTTGGCTGACCACTGTGTCTACGGTTCTTAACATTGCCCATTTCTTTGTACTTCTTTAAAATAACTTGAACAGCACATCTTTAAACCCCATTCTGCTTTGAAATCTTTGCCTGGGAGAGACCTTGCGGATGGAGTATAACTACCTTGTGTTTGTTGCTGTGCTCACTCTTGCCATGGTATATAACCTGTGACATGAAACTAACTTCTACAACCTCACCTTAGTAGCAGAGCATGGCTGTTCCTCACCCAGTTGTAAGCCTCCTACACAGATGTTTCTGTTTCAGTTAATGCCTGTGTTTCAACCTGAAATTGATAATCATTAGGGCCTGCTTGGTATAGTTGGTTAACTTTACACCTGCCTCTAATCCTAAAAAATCCCTGACTTTGTGCAAGTGTACAAAGTGTGCAAGTGTAAGACTTGATGCTGGTTTGAAGCCAAGGCGGAGTTACACCAAAAATTGATTTGATTTAGATATTTCTTCTGTTCGCTCACTTTGTATTTTGTAAATTGGTAAAAATAAACAATTAAAATGCATGTTTTTGAAACCATTCTTATTTTTCAGCATTTCTTCAGACCTGCTTAAAACTTTTGAACAGTACTGTACATAAACCCTGGTGGCAAGGTGGTCCTATTGAAGATGGAACTCGCATGACCCTGAAATCAATCAGACTTGCAAGCTGATGCGTTTGAAGGGACAAGCCCTCTTTTTCAGAGCAAAGCTTGTTTGCTTGTCCCTTAAAATGCATCAGCTGGCATGTCTGATTGACCTTGCCACCTGGGTTTATGTACATCGCTGTTCTAGCCTATGGCTATTGTGAGTATGCACTTATTGGTTTTAACTTTTAAATAAAAATGTTGTTGGTAATGGACTAGGCCTTTGTGCCCTTTTGTTCTGTTTATAGGCTTACTATGGACCAATCGTTTTCCGCGCTCCCTCCTCTCCCCTGAAGCCGCTGCTAGCTGACGGAGGGGAGCAGATCACATAACCAGACCAGAGCAGCCTTAGAATAGGTAGGTATTTTTCTTCTATGGGGTAGTTAGTACAGGTGTTACAAAGGGGTAGGAGTAGTTAAAAATGTTTTTTTTTACTAGAATTCCACTTTAAGGAAAATGTGCTGTTTCCTGTATAGAAGGGCTCACGTCAGACCTCGGAATCATTGTCTTCATTAGATAAAGATTCTCTTCTGTGCAGCAAGAATAATTTGTGTGGCTGCTTTAGTAGTGTAGATTTATTGCCCTCTTAACGTCTGCTACAGGCTGAATTTGCCCTGTATACTTAGTGGAGTAAAAAATCCTAGAGTTTCTCCTCATCGTGAACTAGCTGAGGTTTGTATTTACAAAAATGTTTCAAGAAACTAGAGTTTAAGCAAGAGTATTTGTGTGCAAGAAATTTTTTCTTTTGTAATAATATAACATATCATTATGTTTATTATTCTTGGTACTACAGCCTATTTTTGATTTAGGTATACTTTATGCTAATATCAGTGACATTATTGTCACAGTTGACACTGCTACAGAGTAGCCTTCACCATGGCCACTAATCACTGGGGCACACTTTGCTAAGACCAATCTGTCCCTTACCAATCAACTGTACCAGCAACAGGAATACCGCACACCAAGATACAAAATAATATTCTTCTTTTATTAAAATAGCCAGCAAGATTCTTTTAGTAGGCACTGTGCCTAGCACAAAACATGCCAGAATAAAACTTGTTTCTGCGGACTCTTTTTATAAAGGAAGAATATTATTTTGCATCTCAGTGTGCGCCATTGCTGTTGCTGGTACAGTTGATTGCTTTGGTGAAGATGAGCCAAGCCACCACCTAAGTTGTGATTGTGGAGTGTGAAGTCTGATCTCTCCTGGAGCAGCATGTGAAAGATTTGACAGTAAAAACCCAAAAGAAAGGGAGGAATAATCCCTGCAGATAGAACTATTAGGACTTTAATGGTACCACACAAAATAATCCTATTGTCACTTACCTGGTTGAGGCCAAGTTAATGAGGGGGCTGCCTCTTGTCCTGTTTCCCCTGGGGATGATGACAGAGTATAACAGGGCAGAGAGTGGCACTGGGGCCTTTAGGAGATCTGATTCAGAATATCTTGATAACAGATGCAGAGCTGAAGCAGACCAGCTGGCAGATGTGTAGTTGGATGGGCAGTGGTCAGCAACAACCAGGCAGCAGGGGTCAGGAACCAGGAGCAGAGTCAGAGCCAGGCCAAGGTCAGCGAAAGGCGAGCAAGTTCCGGGAACAGCAGGCAGGAAGCAGGGTTGGGTCACAAGCCAGAGTCAGCAACAGAAGTTCAGGAACAAGCAGGAACAGCAAGCCGGGTCAAGACATGGATGAACACAAAATCAGGTCACAAGCAGAAGGAGCTGACAACTACTCATCAATGAACCTGAGTCCTGTAAGGCTTTAAATAGGCCACTGGGTGTCAAATTCCATTAAACAAGCATGCTCACACAAATAAGCATGTGTAGAACACAAATGCTTACACTGCATGTGCACATGCTAGTGTAGATGTGCACAGGCTCCTAATGCTAAGCACATGTCTATGGGCCCTTCTGCATGGATTCCTTTGAGCGCGAGCATTCCTTTGAGCGCGAGCATTCCTTTGAGCACGAGCATTCCTTTGAACATGAGCACTCCTTTGAGCACAGGCATTCCTTTGAACATGAGCATTCCTTAGAACATGAGCATTCCTTTGAGCACAGGCGTTCCTTTGAGCATGGTCTTGGGCATGCCTTCCCTGACACATTAAAAAATGTACATTGCATATGTCCTTAAGGATGATATCTGTGTTTTTCGTGAAAAAGCAGGCTTTGGCTTGTGAAACGCATTCAATTGCGTATGTGGAAACCCCATCCATCATTTTGTTGAGTGCAACCAGTGGTTGAAATTGTTTACAGTATGTACATCATGGGTGATTTCCACATATAAGATATGTGTAATGTCAACAACATCTGCAATGGACAATTTTTAATGTTCGATTTTTAACTCATTGAATAAAATGTTGGATATTTCTATATATAAGAGTATTTAGTTTGTTACTGTTAAAGACCTAATAGTTCTGTTTGGAAGGATTTCATTACAATGTTCAAGATTTGACAGTGTCATATCCCTACCATGAAATGGCCTGTTGGTTGAGTTTGCCCTGCCTTCTCCTGCAGGAAGGATTCACTTCCATACACCAATGTAAGGCTCTTTTCTGGAAACATACAAGTGAGCTAATTACAGTGTAGTAAGTAACCCAGAGCAACAAATTAGAAGTCTATTTAATATTTCTGAACAAGTGAAAACTGGTTGCATTAGATAACTGCACATCACTACTCATGGCTTATTTGTAAATTAGCATGAAATATAATTTCTTATAAAAAAGTGATCAGCCATAATTAGATATCCTGAGCCTGACATTACCCAGTTCATTTTATTTTGGGTGTGCACAACAGGGACAACACAACAGTATTGTGTATATGAAGAAATGTGTGTTATCTTCATGGGTCATTGTACAGCTATATTGTGCAGGATAATGTAGGGTAGAATTATGCAATGCAGGCTTTTTCTATGCTGTGTGTCCATTGTAGTGAGCAGATAGATTTTGCTGAAAACAGCACTTTAAAGCAGTGATTTTTGTATTTGTTTTGCAGCCTGTGATTCATAGTAGATAATAAAGGAGTGTACACTGTGATTTACTGGATCTTGTGAAAAGAATACTTGAGTGCAAATTACTTAATTTAATTGTAATGTGTTATCCTCCTGGGCAGGGTTGGTCTTAGATCTTTCTCTTTGTAAAATTGGCTTTCTTGAAGTGTTTTTCCACTTTTGCACCAAATTGGGATAAAACCTACTTTATATTTGTTACGTGTCCCCATTCACATAGCATGACTTAACAAAAATATTTAAAATGGCAGCTTACCTTTTCTGGACGCTCTATTCTGGACCCTTGAGCAAGGAAAAGAATCCGGGGTAGTTCTCATTGTTTATGAGGGGGCTGGAGCTGTGTTTGCCATAATTAATCCCTTTTCTTATAACAAACACTGTAAAGGCACTTCCTTGGATGTTACAAATATTTTAAATGTGCAGTCTAATAGAACCAGCTGTTCCTTCAAGTGTATAAACACCAACAGTACAAAATATAATAAAAAGCAGGCGCTAGTTACTCTCTAAAAAAAACAAACAGTTACCACATCTATAAAGGATCAACTTAATACAAGTCAATATTGCATTGTATGACAAATCACAAAAAAAAGTCCCAATCCAATATGTTTGTGTGAAAACATATATGGTGAATATTTCTTCTAGGGTGAATAGGCATTTTCTCTACGTGCCCAGGTGAAGTGTGCACTCACCAGATGTATATGGATGACAAAAGAGCCTCTGTGCTTATGAGGAAGATCTCTGTGTTTTCTTGTCCTTATTAACTCTTCTCCGTAAAGATCCTAACAGGTCCCAACCTGGAAATCCTTCTAGTGACAAGTCTTATTCAATCATGGATTAAATAAGAGACCCAAGAAATAGATCATAGTGTAGTAGATTTATTAAAACAAGGTGCAGACAAATTTGGTTTAAAATCGGCTACTCACGTGCCTCGGGTGCCTGTAAGACACCAACACATATTCAGCTCAACCGTCAAGGTATAGTAGCGCCCCCGCTCGTGGTCACCAAGCCAGTGTGCGTTCCAAAGGACAGATGTGTGACAGGTAATAGACCGGATATGACAGCCCAGCCCAGCCCCTATGCATTTTGTGCATAGCGCGTCTTCAGGAAGCCCCTGAATAATATTAATTACGGTATATATATATATATATATATATATATATATATATATATATTAAATTTTATATATATATATATATATAAATTAAATATACGGTAAATAATATTATGAATTAATCCTGTCTGTACTATGCAGGCATATCTTTATTATATAAAACATGCAAACTGCAGGCAGGTAGCGCTGTGGTTGGGATTCAAACCGACGACCCTAGTGCTGCTAGGCGGAATTGCTAACCACTTAGGCCATGGGTTCTCAACCTGTGGCCCTCACGTTGTTGTGGAATTACAAGTTCCATCATGCCTCTGCCTTTGGGAGTCATACTTGTGACTGTCAGCCTTGCAATGTCTCATGGGACTTTTAGTTCCGCAACAGATGCAACAGTTGTGCAACAGTTGTCCATTATCACCGGTCAAAGCCAAAATCATATCCAAGTTGCACCCATCCACAGTTTCGTCAGACTTGCACCAAAGTTGCATCAAAGTTAAACTCCAAAGTTGGCACAACTTTGGAGTCATACAAGTGTAAATGGAGCCTGATGTTTCTCAGGAGGAGGTGTCTTGGCCGACTGCAAGGTTTTTTGAAACAATGTTAGATTGAGTCTGCCCCATGTTGAGCACCCATGACTTAGGCACTGTGCTGCCCTTTATTATAAATTGTAAGCAGATTTTAAGACTGTCTGTCCTAACAAAGGGTTAAAGGTGTAGAGGCTGGGCTTCTTGCATTGTATGTTAATGAGGACAAACCTGGGGCAGACTCAATCTAACATTGTTTCAAAAAACCTTGCAGTCGGCCAAGACACCTCCTCCTGAGAAACATCAGGCTCCATTTACACTTGTATGACTCCAAAGTTGTGCCAACTTTGGAGTTTAACTTTGATGCAACTTTGGTGCAAGTCTGACGAAACTGTGGATGGGTGCAACTTGGATATGATTTTGGCTTTGACCGGTGATAATGGACAACTGTTGCACAACTGTTGCATTGTATAATGTTCAGGTACTACTTTCAAGCAACTTTTGAGGATTAACATTGAAGTCTATGGCCCTCAAGTTGCATGAAAGTCAGACCAAAGTAGTGCATGAACTACTTTGAATTTGCTGCAAATTTAAGTTGTACATATATGAATGATTATCATTGGAAAACATGGGGAATGACTTGTCATGCAACTTTGATGTCGAAAGTTGCATGACAAGGTACACAAGTGTGAAACGGGCCTAAAAGGTAAGAAATATTTTTTAAAAAAACATTGTAAATAGGAACAAATAACAAAGATATAGTGGGTTTTTCTGAAATTTGACTGCAAGAGTGGATTTACACTTTAAGGTGTATGAATTAAATGCAGTGCATTTCATTTTGAATGGCAGCTAAGGTTCATCCCCCAACACACGACAAAGGTCCTGTATTATAACGTACCACACTTCATTGAAAAAAATGTGAAATTGCCTAAAGTACCTTTTTTGTGCATTAGCAGGTCATTAAAATGCCTTACCACAACACCTGTTAACACGCCATGTAATGTGCAGCAATTTGCATACCACAATGCACTTCCAATATGTGAACCCAGACCTTAAGGGCATGTCATGAAGGAAATACAAGGACATTTTTTTGCTTGTTGTTGTTGATTGCATGATGAGTGCTGACCTCCTCCTGAAGGTGTCGCCTAGCTGTCTCTGGCTTCATTACTTTATAAGTCTCCGATCCTGTAAATACAGCCTGTAAAGTCAGAATTTCTTGTTTTTTTACTAGGCTAAGGGTTCAAACAGTATTGAAACCAGACGATTACTATGACAAACAGGAAGCTTAGTTTTGAAGGAAAGCAAACTAAAACACTTCAAAAACAATTAGTTAGGACTTATGGCTTCAGACATTAAACTGTTAATTGAGGTTATGTTTAGAGCTCTGATTTTAGAAATGTTCGAATGGGTTTTACTTGCACCAGAGTTCTTCTTTAACTCTTTTATGATCATTGTGGTCATTGCATAGTTGCCAACATTGGGAAAAAAAAATTCGGGACACTTTTTTTGGCTGTAGGCGGAGTCAGCCTATAATTAGTGGGCGGGGCATGCGTTAGTAGGCGTGGTAAAGAAAAAGGAAAAAATGCGGCGCGCAAAGCGCGCCACGCAAAAAAATGGGCGTGGTTTACGTGAAATGGTGGGCGTGGCTTACATGGGCGTGGCTAAATAGGGTGTGGTTAGAGTCTGAGATGAATGAGGGATGCAGAGGGAAAGGGGGGTAGAGGGATGGAGGGAAAGCAGACCCAGATCCTACACCATAATAGCAATGTGTATTCCAGAGTTTAACAATCAGCAGATAAAGATACTCCAAACACCTGGTGTTAGCACTTCAATCATCCCGGCACCATGGTTGTTATAATGTCAGGATGATTGAAGCGCATTATTACTATTATTACATTGTAATATAAATAATGAAATCATTCAACTCACCATAATGCAGAATCAGTGGGACCCCTGAGCGCGTCACCTGCCACGTCGCCTGCCACCAGATGCCATCAGGTTCCCCCAGCAGAGTCTGTCCTTACATAAGGTGCCCCCAGCAGAGGGGGGAGAAGGGGGTGCAGGTATGTTGGTGACACAGGGGGGGAGAGGGGGTGCAGGTATGGTGGTGACACAGGGGGGGGAGAGGGGGGTGCAGGTATGGTGGTGACACAGGGGGGGGAGAGGGGGGTGCAGGTATGGTGGTGACACAGGGGGGGAGAGGGGGGTGCAGGTATGGTGGTGACACAGGGGGAGGGGGGAATCAGGTATGGTGGTGACACGGGGGGGAGAGGGGGGTGCAAGTATGTTGGTGAAACAGGGGGGAGGGGGGAATCAGGTATGGTAGTGAATAGGGGGGGAGGGGGGAATCAGGTATGGTGGTGACACAGGGGGGAGGGGGGAATCAGGTATGGTGGTGACACAGGGGGGAGAGGGGGGGGTGCAGGTATGTTGGTGACACAGGGGGAGGGGGGAATCAGGTATGGTGGTGACACGGGGGGGAGAGGGGGGTGCAGGTATGTTGGTGACACAGGGGGAGGGGGGAATCAGGTATGGTGGTGACACGGGGGGAGGGGGGAATCAGGTATGGTGGTGACACAGGGGGGAGAGGGGGGTGCAGGTATGTTGGTGACACAGGGGGCAGGGGGGAATCAGGTATGGTGGTGACACAGGGGGGAGGGGGGGTGCAGGTATGTTGGTGACACAGGGGGGAGGGGGGAGCAGGTATGGTGGTGACACAGGGAGGAGGGGGGAATCAGGTATGGTGGTGACACAGGGAGGAGAGGGGGTGCAGGTATGGTGGTGACACAGGGGGGAGGGGGGGGAATCAGGTATGGTGGAGACACAGGGGGGAGAAGGGGGTGCAGGTATGGTGGTGACACAGGGGGGAGGGGGGGAATCAGGTATGGTGGTGACACAGGGGGGAGAGGGGGGTGCAGGTATGGTGGTGACACAGGGGGGAGGGGGGGAATCAGGTATGGTGGTGACACAGGGGGGAGAAGGGGGTGCAGGTATGGTGATGACACAGGGGGGGAGGGGGAATCAGGTATGGTGGTAACATGGGGGGAGGGGGGTGCAGGTATGGTGGTGACATGGTGTGCAAGAGGGGAGCCAGGACCATCAATGTCCCCAGCCAGCGGAGCCCCAGTCCATCCATGCTGGACCTCAGCCTTTGAGAAGTGTACTGCAGGGAAAGCTCCAAGCCTCCCATACACTGAGTACACCCCCTCCCCCTATCTCTCTTCTCCCCCACTACACTGACAGGCCACTACTCACAGGTCAGACAACTCCTGAACAGCCAGATGAAAGCCTCCCTTCTTCCCTCCCGTCACTCCCACTATTCCCTGAGCTCCGTTGGACACACGGGGGCGGAGGGTGATGGCAGTGGAGGCTGATCACGTCTTCCTTGTGTGCAGTGTAGAGCGGGGAGGGGCAGCCAATCCCTCCAGCCAATAGGCTTCAGTGTACAATAGAATTTTCTATTTGTACACTGAAGAGAGAAGCGGATTGGCTGCCCCTCTCCCCTGCACTGAACACAGGGGGAACTTTGTGACTGACTTGTGGAGGCAATGGCGGCCATTTTTGTGGAGCCGTTGCCGTTTTTTACAAAAACACTCACGATTTTCTCGGGACAAACCCAAAAATTCGGGAAAACACCCGGGACAAAATTAAATCGGGACAAGGGTCCCAAAATCGGGATTGTCCCGGGAAAATCGGGACTGTTGGCAACTATGTCATTGATGCCTAGATGCCCAGGGAAAATTTAGCAGCTTCAGATTGTGCCAGTTAACTTGATAATAATAATAAAAAAAAAATTAGGACATGTTATTTCATTCACTGTTTCATAAAAATGTTCTTTTTTCATTATAGGGTGACAAAAGGTAAAATGTATTCAATTTTGTTTTCTATCTTTTCAATTAACCATTTTATGATTTTCTTCTATTACTAGAGATTTAGGACTTGGTCACACGATATGTGGGGGGCATATCCAGCACAGGCCCAATGCATAGATAAGGCAAAATGCCTTGCTTTCTATGGTGTCAATTCACACCACATTGTTGCTATGGTGTGTGCTAAAAAAAAAAAGTACATGAAGTACTTTTTTCCGTGCAGTGGGTTGCAATGTGAACCAACAAATTGCAACATCACCGCTGTGAATAGAACTCTACTGAAATGTCACATGTGACATTTCAATAAAGTTCTGGGAAAAAGAAAAATAAGCAGTGTGATTTGCCAGGATCAGCGCATCAGCACTGTGTCTCACAACACACACCAGCGGGCATGGGTTCAGCGCAGCTTGCTGGTTTGAATAGCCCTGACAGTTACAATTAAAACTGATGGGACTGCAGATGCCACTGGAGCCTTAAAGATGCAGTATTAATCTGAGTCTTCTTTTTTATTCTTTTCTTCAGTGAAGACTCCAGCCTGTATGTGCTTTGTCACTGCTGTCATAGTGAGCACATAAATATGAAGCACCCTGAGACAGACAAGATTGAGTAGTGCAGTAGTGCAAAGTGTTATCTGCTGGCTGTCAAAGAGGGGCATTTATTAAGGTTAAATCAAAGAAAAAAAAAATATTGCAAGTGGGAAGGGGGTTAAAGAGCATGTGTAAAAATATATTTTGGGTCATGTGCAGTGCCTTGAAAAAGTATTCTTACTCCTTGAAATGTTCCACATTTTGTCATGTTACAACCAAAACGTTAAATGTATGTTATTGGGATTTTGTGTGATAGACCAACACAAAGTGGCACATGATTGTGAAGTGAAAGGAAAATGATAAATAGTTTTCAATTTTTTTTACAGATAAATATGTGAAAAGTGTGGCGTGCATTTGTATTCAGCCCCCCTGAGTCTATACTCTGTGGAACCACCTTTCACTGCAATTACAGCTGCAAGTCTTTTTGGGAAAGTCTCTACCAGCTTTGCACATATAGAGAGTGACATGTTTGGCCATTCTTCTTTGCAAAATAGCTCAAGCTCTGTCAGATTGGATGGAGAGTGTCTGTGAACAGCAATTTTTAAGTCTTGCCACAGATTCTCAATTGGATACAGGTCTGGACTTTGACTGGGCCATTCTAACACATGAATATGCTTTGATCTAAACCAATCCATTGTAGCTCTGGCTGTATATTTAGGGTTGTTGTCCTGAAAAGGTGAACCTTCCGCCTCAGTCTCAAGTCTTTTTGCAGACTCTAACAGGTTTTCCTCTAAGATTGACCTGTATTTGGCTCCATCTATCCTCTCATCAACTCTGAGATTCCCTGTCCCTGCTAAAGAAAAGCATCCCCACAACATGATGCTGCCACCACCATGTTTTACGGTGGGGGTAGTGTGTTCAGGGTGATGTGCAGTGTTAGTTTTCCGCCACACATAGCGTTTTGCTTTTAGGCCAAAAAGTTAAATTTTGGTCTCATCTGACCAAAGAACCTTCTTCCACATGTTCGCTGTGTTCCCTACATGACTCCTCGCAAACTGCAAACGGGACTTCTTATGGCTTTCTTTCGACAATGATTTTCTTCTTGCCACTCTTTAATAAAGGCCAGATTTATGAAGTGCACTACTAATAGTTGTCCTGTAGACAGATTATCCCGCCTGAGCTGTGGATCTCTGAAGCTCCTCCAGAGTTACCATGGCCCTCTTGGCAGCTTCTCTGATTAATGCTCTCCTTGAACGGCCTGTCAGTTTAGGTGGAGGGCCATGTCTTGGTATGTTTGCAGTTGTGCCATACTATTTCCATTTTCGGAGGATGGATTGAATAGTGCTACGTGACATGTTCAAAGCTTGGCATTTTTTTATAACCTAACCCTGCTTTAAACTTCTCCATAGCTTTATCCCTGACCTGTCTGGTGTGTTCCTTGGCCTTCATGATGCTGTGTGTTCACTAAGGTTCTCTAACAAACCTCTGCGGGCTTCACAGAACAGCTGTATTTATACTGAGATTAAATTACACAGAGGTGGACTCCTATTTACTAATTAGGTGACTTCTGAAGGCAATTGGTTCCACTAGATTTTAGTTAAGGGTATCAGAGTAAAGGGGGCTGAATACAAATGCACGCCACACAGATATTTATTTGTAATAAAAATTTAAAAACATTTATCATTTTCCTTCCACTTTACAATTATGTGCCACTTTGTGTTGGTCTATCACATAAAATCCCAATAAAACACATTTACGTTTTTGGTTGTAACATGACACAATGTGGAAAATGTCAATGGGGTATGAATACTTTTTCAAGGCACTGTACATGTGAAGCACTATCCCCAGAGAAGCCACTGAATTGTTTTGTGATTTTTCTGCATGTCTGAAGATGACACAGCTTGCTCACCTAGCACTTATCAATGCACCTTGAGGTATTTCAAAGAATTTATTAGGCCAAACATAGCCTAAATGGAAAAATGAATAGCAAGTGTACTTATACAAACAATCAGTAAGACAATAAAGTTACTCTGAGAGATACGGTTAAACACCTGCAGTATTCTGATTAAGAGTAATTAACAGAACTGAAAAAAAAAAAAAACATTGTCCGGCAAAGTTGGGGCCCTTAAAGAAAGCATAACAGTTCCCAGTAGACAACAGATTAACTTGTATGCTGTTAGTCTATTACCAGACCCAGGGCACCCTCTTCTAAATCTTCGGACAAGTGCTCTGAATCAGTAAAAGTCAAGTTCAAGTTGGACAAGGATAGAAGCTGCTTTGATCGCTCTCTCTGTCCTGCTGATTCCCTCTTTTCCTTCCTTAGAACTGGTGGGAGTGCTCTCTATTTCAGTCTTTGTAATCAAAAGAGGTACTAGATTGTTCCCAAATACAGGGGGAGTTAAGGCAACCCCGCTGGGGTAGAACTATTACACAGGAAGCAAAAAAAGTCAGTGGCCAAGAGGCATCTCACCACAGTAGGCACTCTCTAAATCCAGGCGTTTTCATGAAGGTTTGCGAAAGGGTCCATCCTCTCAAGCTAGTACCCAGCAGTAGAAGCCAGTGGTCCTCTTCAGCAAACTCTGGCCTAACACCACTGTTCCCCCTTCACTGCAACCTTGTGGTTCTCTGTCTCAGATACTCAGCACAGGAAAATGGTTGCAGCAGCACATGATCCCCACAGTGGCTTCCTTCCTCCATTCTGCAGACCGGTGGCACAGCAGAGCTTCCTTTTTCCAGCAGCACAGTTCACTGTCTACTTGCTGTTTTGCATTGACCAATCACCATCTACCTCCAGGCTGAAACCAGACCCAACCAAGATGACTACCCCCTGCACTAGAGTCTTCAAAAATGGGTCTCCCTAAAGATGGTTGCTGCATGTCTGCATAATGGATATTCAGTTTAACCCTGTTCACAGAAGGATAATACTGTACAGCAGGAACAAGGAATAAGTTCCACAGCAGTTATCAGCTACAGTTCAGGTTACATATCAATAATTTAACTTTGGTTCTGAGAAATTAAGCACTGTAGGATCCCTATGTGGGTACTTGAGCTTTTTGGAATTAAAGGTTAAATCTACTGTTATAAAATAGATTAAGGATTAGGTAACATTTAAGAGGGTATTTTAATGTTAAATGACAGATTTACTCTAATGCCGCGCACACACGTTCGGACTTTCCGCCAACAAAACCGTGGATTTTTTTCCGAAAGATGTTGGCTCAAACTTGTCTTGCATACACACGGTCACACAAATGTTGTCGGAAATTCCGAATGTGAGAACGCAGTGACGTACAAGACGTACGACGAGCCGAGAAAAAGGAAGCTCAATAGCCAGTGCGGCTCCTTCTGCTTGATTCTGAGCATGTGTGAACTTTTGTGCGACGGACTTGTGTACAAACGATCGGACTTTCCGACAACAAGTGAAGTTGGCAGAAAATTTGAGAACCTGCTCTCAAACATTTGTGGCCAGAAATTCCGACAGCAAATGTTCGATGGAGCATACACACAGTCGGACTTTCCAACAACAAGCTCACATCGAACATTTCCCATCGGAAAGTCCAACCGTGTGTACGCGGCATTAGAATTCAGATTAAAGCGCTGCTAAATCCAAGAGCAAAAATTGTATATATTGTAGCTTACCAATTATTACGTGTGGTGGCTGCATTGGTTTGCTTTTTTAGGCTTTTTTAAAAAAAATTTCATGTTAATTGGTAATTGTATGGGTTTTAAATGGAACGCCACCTGTCCTAAAAAGTTCCTAAGGTGAATGGATGAACCTAATGAAGGATTTCATGCATATAGAATGAAATATAGAGCTAGATAATTTCTAATTTATAGCTTGGATCATTTATAAAGAATTACAACAGTTCAAGGATTTCTTATCTCATTTCTCCTTGCACAAAACTTGAGGCCATCTGACTATACAGACCCTAAAAACCCTTGAAGATTGCTCTAACCATTCAGCCATGACTGTATTTGCCTCTATCTATATGTTTTGGACCACAAGTTCTTTTACTGGAAGTCATATATATCAGCTGGTACACTGGGGAAATTGTACTTTTAGAGGATCTGTAGGATCCTTGTGGATGAAATAAATATATTACACATCAAAGAGTTTTATTGCACAGGTGTTCTTTTCATTACTTGGGGTGTAAAGTCCAATTTTTTCCACCCTCTTTCCACCTTAAATTTTGGTGGACTGAGGATTGTGTGATTTTTCTCTATTTGTCGTTAGTAAATCAACCCCATGATGGTCTTTATGGCACTAGATCTGCAATGGGAAAGTGCCAATGATATTTGATGATAGTTTGACCTTTGATCCACATGTACAAAATGTTGTCAGAACACTTGAGAAACATTACTTGGCTGCGTCCTATGCTATCATACAGTGTAGCTGAAAAGCTAATCCGTACATTTGTGTTCTCTGCAATGCTCAACTCGCTGTTGTACCAAAATTCACTATTAATCAACTACAATATGTATAAAATTCTGCAGCAAGAATTCTCCCTATTTCTAGTACAAGCGATCATATTACCCCTACCCTGGAGTCCTCGCAGTGGCTACCTGTCAGGTTTTGCATAGACTTTAAAATCCTCTTGCTTACCTAGAAGGCTCTTAACCCCCCTGGCGGTATTCCCGAGTCTGGCTCGGGTTGGATTTTACATACCAAAAGCGGTATCCCCGAGCCAGACTCGGGCTTGCATCGCAGGATCCAGGAAGAGCATACTTACCTTGTCCCCTGGATCCTGCGATGTCTCCCCGATGTGATCGGCGAGCCGCTGTGTCTCGCTCGATTCACAGTGCCGAGCTCCGTTCCCTGCGAGCGTTGCGACGCACGGGGACGGAGTTCGGCGGTAAATTCAAATAGTGAAACACACAGTATAGATACAGCATACTGTAATCTTACAGATTACAGTACTGTATCAAATAACTACACATCCCCTTTGTCCCTAGTGGTCTGCCCAGTGTCCTGCATGCAGTTTTATATATATAAAACTGTTCTTTCTGCCAGGAAACTGGAGATTGTCCATAGCAACCAAAACTGTCTCTTTACATCAAAAGTGGTTTTAGAGCAGCTATAAAAAAGCGATAATAAATTAGAATCACTCGCAGAATTGAGCGATAGTGATTTGTGGGGAGATCCGTCATCAAACACTAAAAGTAACGAAAGCTAAAATTCTGCAACTGAGCAAATTTCAGTGTTTTTGATTTAATTATATTATTATATAATTTTTATTATTATTATATTATTATTTGTTATAATTATTTATAGTTATTTATTATATTATAATTTTTTATTTCGTTTTTCAAACTTTATCATACTCGGGATGTCTACTAGACTCTTGTTTGGACAGATTTAAGTGAACTATTCCTAAGAATTACAGGCCTACAATATAAAACGCCAAATTTCTGTGCAAAATAATTGTACCGCTTTCAGCACCTAAAATCAGAAATAATCATACCGCCAGGGAGGTTAATGGCTTGGAACCCCGTTATCTGTTTAAACTTTTATCAACTACTCCCCCCCCCCCCTGTAACCTCCACTCCGCAAATTCTGGTCTTCGGTGTGTCCCCCCTACTTATCTTGAAGGGAGACAGAGCTTTCTCCTGCTATGCTCTAAAACTTTGGAATTCACTTCCAAAGAACGTCAGAGAGCCATCTTCTCTAAACTCATTCAAGTTAAATCTAGAAACTTTTTTCTTTAGGTAAACTTTCACGTAATTGTCCTCTGTTGTCCTCCTTTGTTTTATCCTGTGTAATTCCTGGATTTTCTTTGTAAAGCTCTTTAAGAAGCTACCCTTTAAAAATAATAAATAATCCTTAGATCCCCAGACGCAGCTTTCTTTCATAAGTTACCTGATTAGGTTCCCAGGAAGTCAGTGAGATTGATCACGTATATATTGTTAGCGGCGAGAATTACTATTGCTAAGCATTATAAACAGTTGGTAATTCGGTTTGACTATGTAAAGAGCAAGCTTAATTGGATTATGATCAATGATAAACTCACCCATACACTTTATAATAACATCAAGAAATTTAATAAAAAATGGGATCCGTGGATCCGTCATATGTCAGTTCCTTAACGGGGTTGACCCTTTTCTTTCTTTCTTTCTTTTTTCTCTCTCTTTCCTTCATTCCGATTTTCTATTACTCCATTTTTTCTGTCGCATAATCTTGTCTGTGTCAGGTTATCTTAAGGGCCTTACATAGTTCTGCTTACATGAATATTCTCAGGTATAATTAACAAGGTTTTCCAATCACTTCCTAATTATTACCCACCTTTTACCCTCCCCTCCCTATTCTCTTGTGTGGTGCAGTTTTTACCGCACTTTCTACACCTGGCTGAGACTTGAGGTATTGTTTAAAACTACTTTACTTATGGTTTCTTGTGATTTTGGTTCCTGTTCTCCCTTTGTTGATGATGATCATTACCTCTGTCTCATACCAATATGTTTACCTGAGAAAATCCTACTGCTTATATCTGTTCTCCAGCTGATGATTTACATTATTTCTGTTTACTATTGCTGTATGGTCTTATACCTTTGCCATATTAACAACTCATGCATGGGTCATTGTTTAATTGGCCTGTTTGTTACTGCCTGAACTTTTTCAATAAAAATATTGAAATATAAAGATATAAAATATAATTTAATAATATTATTATAAGGACCCAGATCGCATTACTCATTTTGGGTGGACAAAAGTGGCAAATGGATTTTCATTCCAGCTAGTTAACTCTAACTTTAGTGATTTACAACAGAAGAAAGTTAAAATGAGACTTTCTGTAGGACTACCTCCTTTGTAACCTAATGAGAGGAATAAAGAAGTGCTCATGGCTGGTGCACATGACAGATGGAAACAGATTATGTTAGGTATTTCCAACATGGTTACTGAAGTTCTATTATCAGTAGAGCTTAATAGAGTGTTGGATGAAAATAATCCAGCCATCACAATCAATCTCATTCTGTATACAGTGAGATTATTACATAGTAACACTGCAAACACAGTGTAATTATCATCAACTAAGTATGGTGGGATTTAGTAAGCCTATCCACAGAAATTAGATAGTTGGCCTACCTTGACTTTAGCAGACAACTGCTAGCCAAATAACATTAGGATCAAAACCAATATTGGGCTAGTTCAGTAACTCAGGTGCTACAACACGCTTTATCGTGTGTTGTGTTACCAAAGCCCATTCATTTTGAATGATTCCAAAGTAAAAATCAACCCTCTCTTTTTTCACTGCACATCATAAAGATTGGTGACTCAAATGACCTGCCTACAAATAAGTCTCATCTCTAACGTTCTTATATGCATCTAGTGACACAACTTCCCCTCCAGTATTCCCAGTACTGAACACATAGATCCCAACTGTCACTGATTTCGAGGGACTGTACCTGATTTGGAACAACGTCCCTCTGTCCCTCTTTCCTCCCCATTTGTCCCATATTTTGGTCTGATCTATATAGTTTTATATAAAATGCACTATTTATCGTTCAAAAAGTGTTTCACGGTGCTAAACATTTCATCCAATTTCTAAATTGCTGCATTTATAGATTTTAAAAGTCAGTATAAAGGAAGAGTAGTAAAAAAACCCAAATTTCTTTTGTATAATTCTTCTTTGAGGGGGCGTGTCAGGGGGTGTGTTCTATGCCTACATACGTTTGCTAATACGTTTGCTTGTTCCCATCTCAAAAAGTTGGGAGGTATGCTGAACAGCTGCTGTGGCAATAACAAAGTCATGGTGTCACACTTCCCCATCAGATTTGCCATTACATGGAGACCCACAAGGGTGTAAGAAGCTGATGGGTGTATTAAACATGTGCAATTTGTTTTGTTCCGAATAAATATTCGGACAAATTTTTCATTATTCAGAGATTCGGATATATCTGAATACCCGAATTACAGTATAAACGAAGTTTACAGAATGCACTGAATAATGAAACTTGAATTGAAATTCAAATTGAATTTTACATTGAATCCAAAATGTATTGTGTGATAAAATTATATTTGCGCTTATCCTAAAAAATTATTAATATATTGAAGGTGCTACTGCTTAAGATAGCCTGGATACTATAATGTGAGAAAAATGTATAAGCGCGCTACCCAATTCATATAAAAACAATGAATACAAATAAATCACACATAAAAAATGTGTCCATTTGTATAAAATATTGTGTCAAAAAGTTGATAAACAGCCCAACAAGTGCTCAAAAACAAAAAACAAAAATTGGTATGTATTGAAAAAAGTGTTCACTCGATGTGTACTTCAAATAAACTCACAGCCGCTTACCAGAGAAGTTGGATCTCAGGTTATAGAGATCAGATGCGCTAATGCAAGTATATTCAGCAAGTAAAATCCTCTCCTTGTGATCCTCTGCACATTGCACCTCCTCAATGGGACTGGACTGTGAAGGTAAGTGATCTCTCTTGAATATGGACCATCTGCCACCGGATATTCTCAGATAAATGGATTAATGTAAGGAAAAGGCTTCATAATGTAGTACTTCATACAAAAAAGGTTATTTTCGTGTGAAGTACTACACTATGAAGCCTTTCCCTTCCATTAATCCATTTATCTGAGAATTTTCGGAGACAGATGGTCCATATTCAAGAGATGTCCAGAAACTACCCAAAGGACCCTCATCAAAAGTTTACATACCCTGGTGATTTTGGCCTGATAACATGCACGCAAGTTGACACAAAGGGGTTTGAATCGATATTAAAGGTAACCATCCTCACCTGTGATCTGTTTGCTTGTAATTAGTGTGTATGTATAAAAGGTAAATGAGTTTCTGGACTCCTGACAGACCCTTGCATCTTTCATCCAGTGCTGCACTGACGTTTTGGATTCTGAGTCATGAGGAAAGCAAAAGAATTGTCAAAGGATCTGCAGGAAAAGGTAGTTGAACTGTATAAAACATGAAAGGGATATAAAAAAAACATCCAAGGAATTGATAATGCAAATCAACAGTGTTCAAACTCTAATCAAGAAGTGGAAAATGAGGGGGTCTGTTGAAACCAAACCACGGTCAGGTAGACCAACTAAAATTTCAGCAACAACTGCCAGGAAAATTGTTCGGGATGCAAAGAAAACCCCACAAATAACTTCAGGTGAAATACAGGACTCTCTGAAAACATGTGGTATGGCTGTTTCAAGATGCACAATAAGGTGGCACTTGAAGAAAGGTGGGCTGCATGGTTGAGTCACCAGAAGAAAGCCATTACTAAGCAAATGTCACAAAATATCCCGCTTACAATACGCCAAACAGCACAGAGACAAGCCTCAAACCTTCTGGCATAAAGTCATTTGGAGTGATGAGACCAAAATTTAGCTTTTTGGCCACAACCATAAACACTACATTTGGAGAGGAGTCAACAAGGCCTATGATGAAAGTTACACCATTCCTACTGTGAAACACGGAGGTGGATCGCTGATGTTTTGGGGGGTGTGAGCTACAAAGGCACAGGAAATTTGGTCAAAATTGATGGCAAGATGAATGCAGTATGTTATCAAAAAATACTGGAGGAACATTTGCATTCATCAGCCAGGAAGCTGCGCATGGGACGTACTTGGACATTCCAACATGACAATGATCCAAAACACAAGGCCACGTCGACCTGTTAATGGCTACAGCAGAATAAAGTGAAGGTTCTGGAGTGGCCATCTCATATCATTGAGCCACTCTGGGGAGATCTCAAACGTGCAGTTCATGCAAGACAGCCCAAGAATTTACAGGAACTGAAGGCTTTTTGCCAAGAGGAATGGGCAGCTTTAAAACCTGAGAAGATAAAGAGCCTCATCAACAAATACAACAAAAGATGTTAAGCTGTCATTGATGTTAAAGGGGGCAATACACAGTTTTAAGAACTGGGGTACGTACATTTGTGATCAGGGTAATTTGGGTAGTTTCTGTTGTGATTATGATTTAAAAAGAGTAAACACAGTTGATTGATAATAAATGGCTTCCACCAAACACTAACCATAAGTGAAAGAAAAGTTTGTGTTATCATTCATAGTCTCTGAAAAATGGCCAAGAAATCAGAAATTCTGCCAGGGTATGTAAACTTATGAGCACAACTGTATATGTCAATTTTTTGTTTTTGTTTTTGAGCTCTTGTTGGACCCTTTATCAAGTTTTTGACACATACACATGGCCACATTTTTTATGTGGGATTCGAACTGTAAACAGTTACAGTAAACAGTTTTGTTAAGCCAAAGGTTATTTAACCACTTCAGCCCTGGAAGATTTGGCTGCTCAATGACCAGGCCATTTTTTGCGATACAGCACTGTGTCACTTTAACTGACAATTGCGTAGTCGTGCAGCGCTGTATCCAAACAGTCGTGCGGCGCTGTATTTCGGTGGTATTTGATCATCTCTGCGGTTTTTATTTTTTGCGCTTTAAACAAAAATAGAGCAACAATTTTGAAAAAACACAATATTTTGTGCTTATTGCTATAATAAATATCCCCACTTTTTTTTTAAAAAAAGCAATTTTTTTTCTCAGTTTAGGCCGATATGTATTCTTCTACATATTTTTGATAATAAAAATCACAATAAGCGTATATAGATTGGTTTGCGCAAAAGTTAAAGCGTCTACAAAATAGGGGATAGATTTATGGCATTTTTATTATTATTATTTTTTTTACTTATAATGGCAGCGATCTGAAATTTTTATCATGACAAATTATAACACTAGGGGGCGATCAAGGGGTTAACTGTGTTCCCTGACTGTGTGTTCTAACTGTAGGGTGAGGGGACTGACTATAGGAGATGACAGATTGTGGTTCCTAGCTATTAGAAACTCACGATCTGCATCTCCTCACCTCACAGAATAGGAATTTGTGTGTTTACACACACACGTCCCTGTTCTGCATCTTGTGCCCGCGATCGCTCGTGGCCAGCGGTCATCGTGACTGCCGGTCATGAGCATTGGCACCCCCACAGTGCAGCTATGCTATCCCGCTTAAGGGAGCCGATGTACAGCTACGACGGTTCACGGGATCGTGCTGACCTGCTGCAGTATAGTGACGGCGGCTGGTTGGCAAGTGGTTAAAGAGTCATTATAATCATTAAATATAGATTTTTCTTTTGTTTGTTCACTTTGCCACATTCGAATCGGAAAAAAAAACCAAAAAAAGTAAAGTTTTTGATTTGACCGATTCAAAATTTATAGATTTAAACGCTTCAAATCGAAAAAAAAAAAATCTGTAAATTCAAAGAAAATTTGAAAAAGATGTAAAACAAATTCCGAATACGAATTGAACGAATCAACCGAATTTAACGAAACAAAATAACTTGATTACCTAATCTAAACGAGACGAAAAACAAAGTTTTTCGTCATGCACATGGTCTAGGGTGTATAGCTAATTTTATCTACACACTCCTGAAATATATGCAGTGCTTGTATGGTGCAATATAAATGTCATTAAAAGATAATAAACTGTGTGCTTCATTGTCATTTTGCTCAGGTTTCTGTTGTAAAGAGTGAAGAGACCAAACTTCGTCATGAGGATGTAAGCCGACTCCTGTATGAAGTCCAGACCCTGAGGAATCAACAGGAGAACACAGAATGCCAGATGCAAGATATGAAACAGTGAGTTCTAGTATGCACGCTGAGATGAATAGGGCCAAGGTTCTTTTTTCTTTCTCAGAGAATAGGTTCAGGAACTCCCCCCTTCTAAGTCACTTCGTGTTTCTGCCCCTACCCACCTCCGAGCACTGAACTTTGGCTCTGCCCCATACCCAACTCCCAGTATGGCCTCTTTTAGAGAATATAGAGCCAAGTATCATATTGTAGTGCTAAGCAATTTGTATGGAATTTAGTAATGATAACAAGAAAAGCAATAAAAAAAGATCCTCCGCAGCCAGCAGCAATAACCCCCCCTCCCCTTCCAGCAACAATAGACCCACAGCAGCATCAACAGATCTCCCAGCAGCCAGCATCAATAGACTCTCCAGCAGCCAGCAATATTAGACTCCTCCCTAAACAGTAGATCCCTTCCAGCAACAATTGACCCCCCAGTAACAAAAGATCCTCCACCAGCAACAATAAATTCTAAAGGTGTTTAATTGTAATTTTCATTATAAACAACCCAAACAAAGAAACAAGAATATACCATTTACATTTCGATGGCAGTAATAATGATAGCTACGCAGAGCTTGTCAAAAGATACAGATTAGGATAACTTATATTGCACTAATGCAGAATAGCATGACCTTAGCCTAAAAAAAGTCCAAGTAATTTGTACAACATAACGGGCCTGCTATAGCAACTAGAGATACAGAAAAAAGCAACCCCCCCCCCAGCCATTCACAGACAACCACACACTGCACCATGCCTACATATACACACACACAGACATTGCTCTCACCAGCTGCATTAGAAAATGTACCACAGACCCATTAAAGAGATAACTGAGAGGAGACCAAATCCGCCACCTGAGAAGCCGTGCTGTCCAACCATGGCTGCCACACCTTAGTACATTTATTTGAGCAGGCACACCCCTTGTAGATAAGTTATCACGGCAGTGCCAGGTTGATCAGACAGCACACATATGACAGGGTAGGAGGAGCTGAATTTCTCCAATGTAGCAGGATGGCCTTTTTGGTGTAGAAAAGAATCAAACGAAACCTAATGCCATGTACACACGAGCGGACTTCTCGTCGGACTGAACTCCGAAGGACTTTTCGACGGAGTTCCGACAGCGTTCCAATGGAACGGACTTGCCTACACACGATCACACCAAAGTCCAATAGTTTCGAACGTGATGACGTACGACCGGACTAGAGTAAGGAAGTTCATAGCCAGTAGCCAATAGCTGCCCTCGTGTCGTTTTTGGTCCGTCGGACTAGCATACAGACGAACGGATTTTTCGATAGGAATCGAGTCCGTTGGAAAGGTTTGAAACTTGTTCTATTTCTAAGGTCCGTCAGATTTTTAGACAGAAAAGGCTAGATGAAGCCCACACATGATCGAATTGTCCGACGGATTCGTTCTGTCGGACCTGATGCCGAAAAGTCTGGTCGTGTGTACGCGGCATAATACGTTTGCATATAAGAGGAACACAATTATCCAAGACCCCACGTAAACAGACTTCCAAGGTTTTAGGAGCTTGCAGGTCAAAGTGGGTTGTTAACATGTCAAACAAGCCAGCCTAGAACTGGGACAGGCTTGTGGAGGACCAAAACATATGCATGGCATTGCCTGAGACTTCTCCACACCTAGGACAGGATGCCTGCTCTGTCAATCCCATACGATTCAGTTTGGCAGGAGTATAATGCAGTTGGTGAATGAATTTAAAATGTATAAATGTATCCGCTGTTCTAATAACATCTTGCATAAAGGTCTTGTGAACTCTTCCCAATCTTTGTCTGCAAGGTCAGGAATGAGTGCCTGCCACTTAGCACAAGAAGATGCGAAGGGATGGGGACCTGCAGATTGTAAGGCATTATAAAACATTGGATACCAGTTTATCAGCATAAGGGTTTGCCATAAGATGCTCTAAAGGAGATGTGGTCAAGTCCACACCCAGCAGTCCAAATTGTGCTTGTCCTGCATGACGTAATAAGAGGTATTTGTAAAACAAAAAATTATTGGAGATATCAACTCGTTCCTTCAGAGCATCAAAGGAACCAGCAACAATAGAATTCCACGTAAAAATAGATCCCAGCCAGCATCAGTAGACCCTCCATCAAACCCCATCGCCCCTTGCCATTGCATACATGCAGTGCTGCAGGTGCCGGAACTGCGTTCCCCCATGTTCCTCCTGAAAAAAAGCCCTGTATAGGGTTGTACCCAGTGTATAGGCAAACTAGGCATGTCACAAAGTAATGCCTTGATGGATAAAGCTTATAATAATATTTTATTATCCCATTACTTTTCTTTAATTTTTAACTCTTTACCTGTATCACTAAATAAAAATAACAGAAAATGGTGGAAGATGGTGAACTCTGCTGAACTCCATTCAGCTAGTTCTGCAGCACACATACCACAGCTTTGTTCTGTGTCCACAACCTGGTCCTGGATGAATAACGTATCCAGCCCCGGGTTGTAGCTACTTTCATTTCCTTCTGTACATGATTGGTTATGTAAAGTGAGTACCCAGTACTTCAGCACCGAATACACCCAATATTCTGCTTTTCCCTACATACTGCTGTCCACTCCAAGCTGGCCCTTGAATTACTGACAGCTCATTGTAACCTAGAGATATATATAAATTATTATTATTATTATTATACAGGATTTATATAGCGCCGACAGTTTACGCAGCGCTTTACAACATTAGGGCAGACAATACAAGTACAATACAATTCAATACAGGAGGAATCAGAGGGCCCTGCTCGTTAGAGCTTACAGTCTAGGAGGGAGGGTAATAAATAGCCATGGGCTGTTATAGTGAAGTTACACTTTAAGCACATAAAAATATTGCTGTGCGCATGCCTCAAGCATGCGCACAGCTGTCACAAATAATCGCAATAATGTGTGTAAAATGTTCATTTCCTATGATCGTCAGCTCCATGTAGTGGTCATAATGCAGTAATGCAGTATTTTCCTCATTCAGTAAAATACTGTATTATGGCCACTAGATGGAGCTGACAATCATAGGAAATGAACATATTACACACAATATGCAAAATATTCGTAAAATCTGTGCAATTGCAGCTGCACAGCATATGTTTTTTTTTAAATAGACCTCTTAACATCAGCAAACATTTTTTCTTGGTGACACATCTTTGCACGTATATCTTTTGCACAGCAAAATAGTCTCTAAAAAATGAACCTTTTACAAAATCACAGCAGTGATGTTACGCTGTTAAGGGGAGATTGGATCAATATTCGCAAAAATGTCGCCTATTAATTAAGAGCTAGTGACATCCCTGTGTAAACTACAAAGTGTTATATGCTTTAATCATGTTACTAGTTCATAGAGATTTATAGGCTGAATACGCGTTAAATACACTATATTACCAAAAGTATTGGGACACCTGCCTTTACACGCACATGAACTTTAATGGCATCCCAGTCTTAGTCCATAGGGTTCAATATTGAGTTTGCCCACCCTTTGCAGCTATAACAGCTTCAACTCTTCTGGGAAGACAAGGTTTAGGAGTGTGTCTATGGGAATGTTTGACTATTCTTCCAGCAGTGCATTTGTGATGTCAGGCACTGATATGGACGAGAAGGCCTGGCTCAAAGTCTCCGATCTAATTCATCCCAAAGGTGTTCTGTCGGGTTGAGGTCAGGACTCTCAGTCAAGTTCCTCCACCAAAAACTCACTCATCCATGTCTTTATGGACCTTGCTTTGTGCACTGATGCGCAGTCATGTTGGAACAGGAAGGGGCCATCCCCAAACTGTTCCCACAAAGTTGGGAGCTTGAAATTGTCCAAAATGTGTTGGTATGCTGACGCCCTAATGCCGCGTACACACGATCGGATTTTCCGACGGGAAATGTTGGATGTGAGCTTGTTGGCAAAAAGTCCGACTTTCCGCCAACAAATGTTGGCTAGCTGGTTCTCAAATTTTCCGCCAACAAAACTTTGAAGTCCGTCGCACAAAAGTTCACGCATGCTCCGAATCAAGTACGAGCCGGAAATGCTCAATCTTTTAAAACTAGCGTTCGTAATGGAGATATCACATGACTATTGAACTTCCTTTTTATCGGCTCACCATACGTCTTGTACGTCACTACTTTCGTAATTGTTGGCCAACATTTGTGTGACCGCGTGTATGCAAGACAAGTTGGAGCCAACAACCTTCGAACAAAATTCCACGGTGTTGTTGTCGGAAAGTCCGATCGTGTGTACGGGGCATTAGAGTTCCTTCACTGGAACCAAAGGGCCAAGCCCAACCACTGAAAAACAACCCCACACCATAATCCCCCCTCCACCAAATGATTTAAACCAGTGCACAAAGCAAGGTCCATAAAGACATGGATGAGTGAGTTTGGGGTGAAGGAACTTGACTGGCCCGCACAGAGTTCTGACCTCAACCCGATAGAACATCTTTGGGCTATACTGTATTAGAGCGGAGACTGCGAGCTAGGGATTCTCGTCCAACATCAGTGCCTGGCCTCAAAAATGCACTTCTAGAAGAATGGTCAAACATTCCCATAGACACACTCCTAAACCTTGTGGACGGCCTTCACACAAGAGTTGAAGCTGTTATAGCTGCAAAGGGTGGGCCAACTCAATATTGAACCCTACGGACTGAGACTGGGGTGCTATTAAAGTTCATGTGCGTGTAAAGGCAAGCATACATATATATATTTATATATTTATTTATTGATTGATTGATTTATTTTTTTATTTATTATTTATTCTAAGAAGATTTTCCTTGGTTTCAACTTCTGTGTCTTGACCATAAAATAACATTTGCCCATCTGATAGCTCAAAATGCTAATGCTGCAACTTGACTAATAGACTAAAGAAATTGCAAAATTAGATCTTTGATCCTTGACGGACCTTTAAAGTTTTTTTTTTTCTGCCCCTAAATGCCCGTCTTTGTTAAACTATCTGTCCATGCACACATTTACAGGTGTTTAGAAGCAGGAGCGTTAAGAGGTCAAATCTTAAACGAGTCAAAATCAGAGAGAAGAGTTTGGGCAGGAAAAACAGCAGACACTCCTAAACGCATGTAAACGCACCTAAACGCTTTGTACGTTTAGCTCTTGACCATTCATTCATTTAGATGCCCAGAATACATTACTATTCTGGCCAATGAAATGAACACTAAAAACACTTGATGCACCTGAACACATTTAAATGCACCTAAGGCACTTTCTCAATGCAGTTTTTCTAAGAGCTGTGTGTGCATGAGGCCTTTGAGCATATGTGAACCATAACAATAAACTTTTCTTTATTGTAATCCCTTTTGGTCTGGTAAATATAACATTAGTCTATAGGGCTTCAATTGGGCTTCAAACAAAGGATATTAAATATAAAATAAACAATGCCAGTCAGCACTTCTGATTCTTTGTACTATCCACATTAGAGGGGGAAAACACCAGCATTCCACATTAACCATTGGCAATATCTGCGGTAACAAATAAGGTCTGGTTATTGTCTTATATCGGTTTAATGGCAGTGTTGCCTTTAGTAAGGATGAGCTCAGGCGTGTTCGCACAGCCCACATGCAGAGCCCGCCAGGAAGTCAGCACTGCGCTAATCACAAGCAGTGAGACATTGTCCTGATGTGCAGCTGCAGAGATCGGGAAATGTCTCACTGCCTGTGATTAGAGCAGTGCAGACTTCCTGGCGGGCTCTGCATGTGGGCTGTGAGAACACGCCTGAGCTCATCCTTATTCTTTAGAGTCTTAACCAAACTCCACTAGATGGCTTGCTTAGTCATTAGTGCTCACATTAATTGTGCAGGCCATAGGAATAAGCTGGGATAGAACCCCGCCTCCCCACCTTGCTCAATCAGAGAAGACTACTGCTATCACTGTAGTAGCAGTAACCACTACAGTGATTTCCAGCATCTATGGGAATCCCACAGGTATTGGATATACATACAAGCTGGACCATTGCAACTATTCAATACAAACCATGCCTGTAATTCAGCTTTAAATCCCAACTCCAGGAGTGAGAAAAGGTGTACCATATCAGTGGCCTAGCACCCCCCCCCCCTCCAATGCAAGGAAGGACAGTGTTGGAGATGGTTGGATTGAGGGATAGGGTTAGTAATCCTGCTTGTTCCTCTACTCCCCCTAGACATAATAAGCATGTAATTCTTTTAGCGTGTGGGGTGGGGTGGGGTGGGGTGGGGTGGGGGACCTACTGCAAGAGTAGATTTCTTCAAATTCCTGCAGTTGGGCTTTAAAGTTTAAAGGGGGGGTTATTGTTTAGGGTGGGGAGGGAATTATTGTTTAGGGTGGGGAGGTGGGTTATTGTTTTGGGCGGAAAGGGGGGGTTATTGTTTAGGGTGGAGAGAGGTAGCGGGGGTTATTGTTTAGGGTGGAGGTGGAGAGGGGTTTTATTGTTTAGGGTGGAGAGGGATTTATTGTTTAGGGTGGAAGGGCGGGGAGGGGGGTTATTGTTTAGAGTGGAGAGGGGGAGGGGGTTATTGTTTAGAGTGGAGAGGGGGGAGGGGGGTTATTGTTTAGGGTGGAGAGGGGTTATTATTTAGGGTGGAGAGGGGGCAGGGGGGTTATTGTTTAGGGGGAGAGGGGGGTTATTGTTTAGAGTGGAGAGGGGGGGGGTTATTGTTTAGGGTGGAGAGGGGGGTTATTGTTTAGGTTGGAGAGGGGGGAAAGGGGTTATTATTTAGGATGGAGAGGGGGCAGGGGGGTTATTGTTTAGGGGGAGAGGGGGTTATCGTTGAGGGTGGAGAGGGGGCAGGGGGTTATTGTTTAGGGTGGAGAGGGGGAGGGGGGTTATTGTTTAGGCGTGGAGAGGAGGTTATTGTTTAGGGTGGAGGGGCAGAGAGGGGTGTTATTGTTTAGGATGGAGAGGAGGTTATTGTTTAGGGTGGAGGGGCAGGGAGGGGTTGTTATTGTTTGGGGTGGAGGTGCAGAGAGGGGTGTTATTGTTTAGGGTGAAGGGCCGGGGAGCGGTGTTATTTTTTTTTGGGCGGAGAGGGGGGTATTTGGGAACCCACACACTGCCAATCACTGCACTACAACACCCAGCAGACCTGCCCTCCCCCTCCGAGAAGTTCTGCAGAAGCAAAGCCTGGCTCAGCGCAGGACACACTACTCACCAGGCAGGCAGATCTGTCACCCCACAGCCGCCCGCAGAGAAGCCCGAGGGGAAGAAGCAAATCGTCAGAGGACACATAAACGGAGCTAAGGGGGAGGGGGCGAAGCTGGAATGGGAGGGGCAGAGCCAGGCGGGTCCACTGCAGGGAAGGGAATTCCCCACTGACAGCTAAAACGTCATTGGTTGTTAAGGACGTGGCGGCCCCGTTCCTTAACAACTAATGACTGCCTGCATTCTTTTGTATACAATTCATCTGTCAGCTGGGGAATCTCGCTAACAGATGAAAGAGCCGAACCTGAAGGTATCGGTTTCAGATATCGGGGCATTTGCACGAGTACCGATACTGGTATAAACCCTAGTTTAAACCCATTAAAATCTCATATAAGCTTTAATACGGTAATATGTAAATTTTCAGTAATTTCCAATCTTTTTAATTCTTTATTTCTTTTTTTTTGCCAGGCAGAATGAAGTTCTATGGCGTGAAGTTGTCTCTCTCAGACAGAACCACTCCCAGCAGCAGAAAATTATCAACAAGGTTAGTTCGTTGGTCATCTTCTTTCTAGAACTTGATTATGGAACGATTTGCTCTTCTTGAGCTACAGCTACGGCTAAAGTATAGTATAATAAAAATATTCAAAAAAAGTGTCTTAATAAGCCATCAATATTTAAATATGGGAGGTACCATTGTTGGCTTGCTTTGGAAGATGTATGGGCTGTCACCTTGATCCTGGATTCAATACTTGATGATTTGCTACAGTGGGAAAACCATGTGCATGTAGGGTGACGTGACTATCAATATGCACCTGCTTTCCGAGTAGTAAAGCAAGTGGAAAAAATGATCTCCTGAGCATGCACCTTTTAAGCCGTGTACACGACTGGACTTTTCTACCGGACTGGTCAGACAGGACGAATCCGTCGGACAATCCGACCATGTGTGGACTTCATCGGACCTTCAGTGGACTTTTTCTGTCGAAAATCAGACGGACTTTGGATTTGGAACATGTTTCAAATCTTTCCGACGGACTCGAGTCCGGTCGAAAAGTCAGTTCGTCTGTATGCTAAGCCGACGGACAAAAAAGGACGCAAGGGCAGCTATTGGCTACTGGCTATGAACTTCCCTATTCTAGTCCCTTCGTACGTCATCACGTTCAAACCAACGGACTTTTGAACGGACTTTAGAACCCCTAACCCTGATCTTTATTTTTTTATTTATTCTTTATTTATCATTATTCTTATGTATTTGTTTATTTAGTTAGTGTTAGGGGTTAGGGTTAACCTCTAACCCTAGCACTGGTGATTATTTATTTATTTTGCTAGGGTTAGGGGTACCCCTAACAAAAAATAAATAAAAATTAAAATAAACACCAGGAAGAAGAAGATGAAGCAGATGAAAAAGCTGAAAAACATAGCACCAAATGATGAAACAGGTAATATTTTTCTCTATTGGCCAAGAAAAAAGACACCCATAAAGCGTGTAACAAAAATGCGACGCTCAAAAATGAATGCAGCAGATTGTTGATGATTGAAAAGGCACAGTTAGGAAGATTTGCTTATTATGGCATGCGAATGTGATAACAGCAGATTAGACCATTTAAGACTTTATCTGACAGTTATGTTCCCGAAATATGTTCAGCCAATGGGCAGAATCCTGCCAATCAAGTTTACTATCTAAGAGGAGGGGAAACATTAGAATGGTGATGGCTGGGGGTGAGTGGATCTGGTTCATACCATATCAACTGCATATCTTTCACTTCAGGGGAGCATGGGGACTTTCTGCCCTGAGGGACAAAGGTAGCCAACAGGCTCTTTCATGGTAAGAACAGATCCTGGTAGGCTAAAGAATGTGCACCACACAAATATGCTGCTGTACCTTAGTGACAGGTGGGCATGATGAAAGGTGTGCATTGTGTTATAGGACATAGTTAGTCAGAAAGTGAAAAAGGGGGGGGGAGAAGGAGTTAATGAAAGTAGGGAGGAGGGGCAGTAGGACTGGATTGTGGAAGAGAAAGAGAAAGAAGCAACAAGACTGAAATGTAGAAGGTGGGAAGAGAGGATGTAATGAGAACAGATTGTGGAAGAGGGAAGAAAAATCAACGGGGCTTGACAGCAAAGGAAGTCAGTGAGATGGAATTGTGATAAGATATATGGCATTTGCTCCTAGTTGCAATTAAAATCAGTGCTGGAAGACTTTCCTAGGCCAGGTGCTAGAATCACAAATCTAAACAGGCCTAAGCAGGAAAAAGTATCTACGGTATATAGGATCAGCTGTCCGTAGCTTCAGGTCCTACTTTGATCAAGGCCTGAATGGAGGCCAGTTAGGGATGCTAGCCCAACATATCTATTTGTGCTGGCCTAGGGGGCTCCCACCATCCATCCCTGTCCTCCATGTGTCACATATATTAAATAATATGTTGCCCTTACATTTCATATTCCTGATATGTTCCTGCTGTGTCATGTACCTTTGTGTGAAATCCCTGGTGTTTCTCTGCTTTCCTATTAAAAACTGACCACACTAGGCATGAGAGAAAAGCATGGTCAGTTTTCTGTCTGTGCTTGGAACTCAGCCTGCGCTCCTCCAAAGGTTAGACCTGTGCTGACACACCTTCTTCCCTGCGCAGCCATTCACTGGAAGACTAGCTATTTCTCCTACCCCCAGCTCTCTGAGTTCCTTATGCAACTGAGAACAGAGGGTATGGTATCACTTTTAAAAAAAAGGGAAAAAAGGTATTTATAAAGTTTTTTATAAGTATACAAAAATGTTTTTTCTTTCATTTGTATTTTAAAGCAGTTCTTCAGTCACTTGTGCAAAGATTAAAAGTCAGCAGCTACAAAAACTGTAGCTGCTGGCTTTTGTTAAACAGACAGTCACCTGTCCAGAGATCCATCACCCAGGTTGGTTTTTTCATCAGCTTTCGGTCCCCAGCGCCAACATATTAACTGTAGGCAGCCGGATGCCCACTGTCCATGCGCGAGATGCGGGAGAACTTCTACTCAGAATGCCTAGGCAATCCGAGCGGAAGTGGGACCAGGTGCCCACAACCCATCCCCCTAAAAACCGATGTGCTAAAAATGTCAGGGGAGGGGTTAAGAGGAGGAAGAGTGGAAATTCCCCTTTTCGAGTGGTGAGGGGATAGAGCTGGTGTCAGATTTGTATTGCTGTCTGTGCCTTCATTAGGAAGATTCATCCTCTCTAAATATAACTAGGAATTAAAGCAATGTAAGTTCAAAATTATGAGTTGCCACCAGAACAAGGATAGAGAGGTAATCTTTCAATAGGGATACATGTTCCCTCCACAACTATCTAAGTGAGGATTTCATCAATCTCCCCAATGAGTCACACACACAACTTTCACCTTCTCTATGCAAAACGGGGGAAAAAAGTTTTGGCTTTAATTATACTTTAATGATAGATTGCAGAGGTGAGAGTCTAGTTCAGGGTTTCTCGACCAGGGTTCCTCCAGGGGTTGCTAGGGGTTCCTTGAGCAATTTCTGCCTCTCAGATACGTTCCCACTGACACCGGTGATCCTTTTAGCTATCTGTAAGGGGTTAATTCCACAAATGTAAGAAGCATCCTTGCCGCTGACCATCACACTAATGTATCATGAGTTGTAGATATAGTAATTTTTAGCAGGGGTTCCCTGAGACTGGAAAGTTCTTCCAAGGGTTCCTCTGTGTTGAAAAGATTGAGAAAGGCTGTTCTAGTTGGTGTAATCCTGGACATAAGAATACCTAAAACTGAACTCCAGAAGGGCAAATATTGTCTAAATAAAAAAAGGCAAACAAAATAGGTGAACCACCTTGAGTCAAAAGTTGCCACATCCCCAAGCTAAATGAGAAAGAAAGGTCTCCCATGGGACTTTTTTGCATTCACAACAACAGCCAACAACAATATATATAAAAAAGAATTACATTTTATTGTACAAATTTATACTCATAAAGTCACTTAATAAAAACACATTTGCATAGACGCTCTGGCTCGGAAAATATACCTCCATACACTGTATACCCCTGAGTTCTAGGCATATAAAAATCAATATGCATATAGCATTATAAGAGACTTTCTTTGCCACAATTTCCCAATGCGTTTTGATTGATATATACATCAGGGTAATAGGGGTACCTGCATATGGAGAAAATAAAAAAACATACTACCAAAAATAGATGTAGTATTATCAATAATTCAATTAATACATACGAGTCAACAACTCACACAATGCCTAGAGTAGTGAATGAAAGTCGCTCAATATTCACCTTGAGGATCCCAAAAGTGTATATAGTCCCAGTGCCAGGGTCCTCTTTGATGGCTACCACTACCTCCAGGTGCAGGGCATAGTGATGGGGACATGTTGTGCCCCATCTTCGTCAATCTGTACCTGGGGGAGTGGGAGTGATCTTTTCTCTCAGGCAAAGGCCTCTCATTGTATTCTTGCCACATATCTACATGGCACAGGTACATCAATAATGTTTTCCTAGTCTGCAAGGGGTCTGAGGAATTGTTGACCCAGTGCTTGACAGCTATGAAGGAGAATGACTATAACCTTTAATTTACCATGTCCCATAGTCGCAAAACGGTTACATTCTTGGACACATGGATAATCAGGGAACCCAATAGATGACTTTCCAGCAGCTATGCAAAAGCACAGCTGGCAACACTATCCTACATGTCACCAGCTTTCATCCTCAACCTTTTAATAATTCCATACCATACAGTCAATACCTCAGGGGTATACAGTATGTATTGATGTATATTTTCAAAGCCAAAGCATATGTGCAAACATAAATTCTCAATTGAAGTTCTCAAATCCAATTCAAAATATATATAAAGTCCCAAATTAAAAATTGTGATGACGATTCTTCTTAACACAAACAGAAGCGTGAGCCAAAACTGAAGACCCTTCACGGCATTCAGTCAGGCAGCCTTGGAATAGACATCTGATACTCCCGCAAATAACATGTACCAAGAAGAAAGCACTGGATAGTGTAAAACCTTTTAAAACCACTGTTTATTACACTAAAATAAAACTCACATAAGAAATGAGCATATTGCCAAACAAAACCGGCTGGTGACGAAACGCGTAGGAAAGTGTCTATGTCATTGCGTGTACTGGAAGTGACGACAAATGCCATTGTTACCTGTAGGGTTTTTTGTCAATAAACACATTTACAGTTTACTTATGTGAGTGTTATTTTAGTGTAATAAACAGCGGATTTAAAAGGTTTTACACTATCCAGTGTTTTCTTCCCTGTTCATGTCCTATGTGGGAGTATCAGATGCCTTTCCCAAGGTTGCCCGACTGAATGTTGTTATATGGGGATTAACTCCCAAAAGCCTGTTAAACCTTCTTTTAACTAGGGCGTCCTTGCCACATGGTAAGCATACATCTGACTCCTTCGGTGATGGTCTGCCTTTTGAGGTGAAAGGTCTTCGGTTTTGGCTCACGCTTCTGTTTGTGTTAAGAAGACTCTTCATTACAATTTTTCACTTGGGACTTTATAAATATTTTGAATTGAATTTGAGAACTTCATTTGAGAATTTTTTTATTTAGCATAGCATGGTGGTTACAAGTTACATTTACTGTAAAAAATATCTCACAGATGTGTTTACAGCTTTTATTTATTTGTCCATTTTTCATTTAAGGTTGGGCATGAGCCCAGTATTTTTTTGTGTTATCTATGCAAACATATTTTTATTAGGTGGTTTTACGAGTATAAATTTGTACAATTCTGTTTTTTATATATATATTGGTTGTGGTTTTGGCTGCAATAAAGTCCCATGGGAGACCTTTTTCTTTCTCAATAAAAAAGGCATGTGTATTCTTACTTGAATCTTGGTGTGCTTTGTGTATTTCTTTCAGATCTCTGTAGTAATCCAGTGGGAAACTTTTTGTCTGTGCAGGAGCTTCCTGTTATAAAAATTTATCAAAGTAATATTGGAGCTGGGAGACTCTTATAAATGCACCACCTCCTTAAAATATGACAAAACAGTATATACCTAAAAAGCACAAAATTGGAGTTTTAAGGTGAAGAAAAATCAAAAAACAATATTTCCAAAAAATATATATAGAAAATTTTATGACATGAATATTATAAAACAATTTGTAAAATTCAAGCCATATCAACCCAGATGATCAAGGTACAAAAGTATGATTGCCTCTACATGTTTCACCACAAACGTGGCTTCTTCTGGAGCTTTTGTAGAACCTTGTTATTTAATTTTTACCACCTTTTAGATTGTTCCAATTGATCCCCTAGACCCATCAAGAGGTTATATGGGGAACGTCTGTGCCAAAAAGAGGACAAAGGGGCATTGCCCTATAGTGACACCTAGTGTTTCAAGGCCGCCATTTCACCCTGTTACCAGTGAGGCTCCTAACCTGTTCAAAAGGGTTAACCCCGTGTGATAAATCTTCACTAGTTAAAGTGGTGTCGTACTGACACTGAGCCAAGGAACAGTGGTGAATTGTAAGAGGAAAGTGCCCATATGGCATAATTACCCTGAAAATTTGCTGGCATCAGAAAGAAGTATATATATGGAAAAGGATTGAAATTTTGATCAATCGATTCGTTAAAACTCCTTGAAACACTAGGCGTCACTATAGGGCAATGTCCCTCTTCCCTCTTTTTGGCACAGATGTTCCCCATATAACCTCTTGCTGGGTCAGGGGCAGTGATGGTGAACCTTGGCACCCCAGATGTTTTGGAACTACATTTCCCGTGATGCTCACCTACACTGCAGAGTGCATGAGCATCATGGGAAATGTAGTCCCAAAACATCTGGGGTGCCAAGGTTCGCCATCACTGGTCTAGGGGATCAGTTGGAACTAAGATCAATCTAAAAGGTGGTAAAACTTAAATAACAAGGTTCTACAAAAGCTCCAGAAGAAGCTACGTTTGTGGTGAAACATGTAGAGGCAATCACACTTTTGTACCTTGATCATTTGGATTGATATGGCCTGAATTTTACAAATTGTTTTATAATATTCATGTAATAAAATTTTCTATATATTTTTTTGGAAATATTGTTTTTTGATTTTTCTGCACCTTAAAACTCCAATTTTGGGCTTTTTGGGTATATACTGTTTCTTCCTGTAATAAAGACCACCCCCTGCTCTCTTTCCATGTGCAGGGTGACTGGTCATATCTCCGCCCATTCCTATAGTTTTCTACAAGAGGTTTATAGTGGGTGGGGCCTGCTGGGTCCCTGCCACAGCTCTGCTCTCTGCTGAGGCTATGTACAACACAGTAATGATGTCATCAATACTTTGCAAGGTAATAACTGGATTTGAAAAGGCATTTGGTACAAACAAAATGGATTTCTATCCTTTGGTGCTGTTGAGGAATACTTTTAAATGAACGTTTTTGTGCCTGGAGTTCAGCTTTAAGGTTGAAAGATATCTGTTATCAGTTTTTATGGTCTGGAAAGAGTTGTCATGTTTTTGATACCAAGTACAGTGAGACATTTGTTAAGTGTTTCTTAATGAAATATGCTGTTTTTCTAATGCTTGGACCATACAAAGGGTGAGAGGGCTGTGAGTTCTGAAACTAATAACCTGATGCTGTGTTTTTTCCTGACAGTTAATCCAGTTTCTGTTCGGGCAGCTGCCTCCGGGCCCCTCCAGCAGTGGGATAAAGAGAAAGATGTGAGTGCCTGTAAGAGATCACCACCCTCACAAAAAAACCCCCCACCAAAATCACAAGCTCAGCGAGCCCCCTGGGTGCAGGTCACCTGACCCAGTCACCCTGGTGATAAGCGCTGAATGGACCTGCTGAGTCAGATCTGCTGACCACTGGCTTTCAGAATACTGTGTACAAAATGCCCTCTCAGCTCCTGAGACTATTGTGGGGGCAGAGAGAGGGAGAAAAAAAAAAGGAACTGGCATCCCAGCAAACCAAATGTCCAGCAAAGAAATACAGGAGATATAGTTATGAGGATGTGGAAGGAATTTATAGTGTTTACAATGGCACTACATTACGTAGATGGCATAGACTACATGACGTTTCCTAAAAAAGATTACCATCACCACTGATTGCATCTCTTTACATGTTGGCAGTAAAATACACAACAGTAATATTCATAACAAGAGAGAATGTACCAGCAATCACAAAATATATGCCTACCAAAATCTTTATACTTGTGGCTAAACAGACTACTATAGTTTGCCACCAAGAGTCATTTTACTTTAGATGTAAAAGTGTTAGTCATTTTATTACTATTACAGTTAGGAATTGTACTATTTTGCTTTTGCATTAATATGACTAGAAGATTGCTTTAGTTTTAGTGGTGTAGTTAAAGTGGAGTTGCAACGTCCAATCAAATTTTTTTTTTTTCCAAAATTCCTAAGTTCATATAATATTCATATAATGTCCCACTCACTTGTTTTTTCAAAATTACCCCTGATGTCTGTTTTTGTATGTAAAAAGAACTTATATTCTGTGTTACTGGCAGTTGTCATCTTGCCTGTGGGCATGTGAAGCCCTCAAGCTACCAGCATGCACCGCCCGTTCCCGTGCATGCGCATTATGTACACATCGCAGCGCTGTAAGCTTCCGACGTTGCCATCACAACGGGCGTCGTTGTCGGAAGTGCCCGCCCTGTTGTGATGGCAAAGAAGAGAAACAAAACCACACAAATCTCATTCCAGCTGGCGTCATCGCGCCACTTCCGGTTTTGGGATCTTGCGATATTTAGCGGTGGCTAGCCACAATGACTCCTGGGAAGATTGATTCATAGCTCCCAGGAGACAGTGCGCCGCCCCAGGAGACAATGCGCCGCCGTATATGACGGTGATACCCGCGGGTGGCTGACACAGGAAACGCCACATTAATACCGCATTAAAAGGTAACCCTTAGGGGAAAAAAAATCCTGCCTTTTGATTATGTATATTATGCAAATTTGGTAATAAGCTTAATTTGGGAAATTGTGTGGAACTCTGCTTTAAGGCATATGTAAGGGGTCTCCAAACTACATCCTGCAGGCCACGTGCGGCCTGCCATAGCTCCCAACTGTCCCTGAGTTTGAGGGACTGTCCCTGATTTGGAACAAAGTCCCTCTGTCCCTCTTTCCTCCTCATTTGTCCCTCATCATGGTCTGATCCATATAGTTGTACAGTAAAACCTCGAATTGCGAGCATAATTTGTTCCAGAAACATGCTTGTAATCCAAAGCACTAGTGTATCAAAGCAAATTTCCCCATAAGGAATAATAGAAATTCAGATGATTCATTCCACAACCATTTATTCATAGGTCTTTCAGTTTATAGTTTGAGGGACTGTCCCTGATTTGGAACAAAGTCCCTCTGTCCCTCTTTCCTCCTCATTTGTCCCTCATCTTGGTCTGATCCATATAGTGAAGCACGTGACTGCAAAAGGGTACTAGGGTGAACATAAGGAAAATTATTGAAAATTTATTGAAAACAAGAAGGTAGTATCAAAAATACATGGTAACATACATATAATACATGATGGAGAGTGCAGCTGGAGCATGCAAATAATGCTGGTAGCAAGGATAAAAGATAAAAAAGGTAATGACAATAAACATGACAGTAACATCTGATTGTATGACCACAATAAGTTCCCTGGTTCACCACGAAAGGTTTCTTACTACACTCCACCCCCAACTAGCTTTATATATCTTACACTTTTACTCATACCAGTCTCATTCCAGATATCTCACAGCTTTCTTCTGATGAGTGGCACTCAAGCCACGAAACGCGTAGAGCTACCGGATGCTGTATCTACCCATTTTACCTCTACCTTTCAAGTTTATGGAATATTTACCCTTCCAGGCTCATCAAGGCCATAGGCCCTGCAGGCAATACTTTGCATCATGGTTTTATAAAAATTCCTTTCGTGCTGAACCAGGGAACTTTTTGTGGTCATACAATCAGATGTTACTGTCATGTTTATTGTCATTACCTTTTTTATCTTTTATCCTTGCTACCAGCATTATTTGCATGCTCCAGCTGCACTCTCCATCATGTATTATATGTATTTTACCATGTATTTTTGATACTATCTTCTTGTTTTCAATAAATTTCCTTATGTTCACCCTAGTACCCTTTTGCAGTCACGTGCTTCATATAAAGTCCCACCTCTTTTTGGCTTAGCCCTTTTCCTTTGATTGTAAGGGGGGCTCTGATGGAGACCCTGTTGTAAGGAAGGACTCTGATGGGGACCCTTATGTAAGGGGTGACTCTAATGGGCACCTTGATGTAAAAGGAGACTCTGATGAAAGTGGGATTTAGGGGGCACTTTGATGGGGACCTTACTGTAAGAAGAGTCTCTGATGAGGACCCTGATGTAAGGGTGACTGTAATGGAGAGCCTGATGTAAGGGGGGACTGTAATGAAAGGAGGATGTAAGGGGGGACTCTGATGGGGAGCTTACTGTAAGGAGATGACGAACCCGATGTAAGGGGGACTCTGATTTAAAGAGACTGTAATACGATAGGCGCAGACTGAATGTATTTTTGTTCGAACTTTATTAATGGCCCAAGTTTAATTGGAATTTCTTTGCTTTGTTTTATTGAATACATTTCTCTGTTGTTCGCAATGATATCATGCTGATTACTCTCCAGGACAGACACCTCAGTACAGAAACCCCAGATCCCCTTCCCAGTACAGACACCCCCCCCCCCATATTACAGAACCCTCAGTACAGACACCCCCCCCCCTCTAAAATCACTCATTAGTTGATCGTGTACAGTGGGAGCTCAGAGGGAAGTAGGCAAGAGAGTAATTGGTGGAGCAGGGCAGGAGAATTCCTCTCACTTTTATCTTCCACTGTTACTCAAGCAGTAGGTTCGGGCTCACTGAGGGTGCTGCCGTTTGTATTGAAGTGTGCTGCAGTGGAGTGTCGTGCAACACAAAAAAATTGTCAGGCAGCAGCACCCCCAGCTAGTCTGCAGACCGCACCCTCCCCCTGCACCCACATTTGTAATCCACTGGAAATGACACTATATTACCAAAAGTATTGGGACGCCTGCCTTTACACGCACATGAACTTTAATGGCATCCCAGTCTTAGTCCGTAGGGTTCAATATTGAGTTGACCCACCCTTTGCAGCTATAACAGCTTCAACTCTTCTAAGAAGGCTGTCCACAAGGTTTAGGAGTGTATCTATGGGAATGTTTGATCATTCTTTCATTTATATCCCCAAACCATTCCCACAAAGTTGGGAGCATGAAATTGTACAAAATGTCTTGGTATGCTGGCGCCTTAATGCCATGTACACACGATCGGACATTCCTACAAAAAAATCCTGGATTTATTTCCGACGGATGTTGGCTAAAACTTGTCTTGCAGACACACGGTCACACAAATGTTGTCGGAAATTCCGAACGTCAAGAACGCGGTGACGTACAACATGTACGACGAGGAGAGAAAAATGAAGTTTAATAGCTAGTGCAGCTCTTCTGTTTGATTCCGAGCACGCGTGGAAATTTGTGCGTCGGAATTGTATACACACGATCGGAATTTCCGACAACGGACTTTGTTGTCGGAAAATTTGAGAACCAGCTTTCAAATTTTTGTTGTCGGAAATTCCGACAAAAAATGTCCGATGGAGCCTACACACGGTCGGAATTTCCAAAAACAAGCTCCCGTCGAATATTTGTTGTCGGAAATTCCGATCTTGTGTACGCGGCATAAGGGTTCCCTTCACTGGAACTAAGGGGCCGAGCCCAACCCCTGTAACCCCCTCCACCAAATAATTTGGACCAGTACACAAAGCAAGGTCCATAAAGACATGGGTGAGCAGGTTTGGTGGGGAGGAACTTGACTGGCCTGGACAGAGTCCTGACCTCAACCTGATAGAACACCTTTGGGATGAATTAGAGCTGAGAATGCGAGCCAGGCCTTCTCGTCCAACATCAGTGCCTGACCTCATAAATGCACTTCTGGAAGAATGGTCAAACATTACCATAGACACACTCCTAAACCTTGTGGACAGCCTTCCCAGAAGAGTTGAAGCTGTTATAGCTGCAAAGGGTGGGCCAACTCAAAATTGAACCCTACAGACTAAAGCCGCGTACACACGATCGGAATTTCCATCAGAAAAAACTTGGATGGTTTTTCCGATGGAATTCCGCTCAAGCTTGCCTTGCATACACACGGTCACACAAAAGTTCTTGAACTTTCGATCGTCAAGAACGCGGTGACGTACAACACTATGACGAGCCGAGAAAATTAAGTTCAATGCTTCCGAGCATGCGTCAAATTGTTTCCGAGCATGCGTGATTTTTTGCACATCCAAATTGCATACAGACAAATGCATTTTCGGATAGGAACTTTTCCCGAACGAAAAATAGAGAACATGCTCCCAATCTTTTCCTGGCTGGAATTCCGCCAGCAAAAGACCGATGGAGCATACACACGGTCGCATTTTCTGACAAAAAGCTCTCATCGGAGTTTTGCTGCCGGTATTTCCGATCGTGTGTACGCGGCATAAGAGTGGGATGCCATTTAAGTTCATGTGCGTGTAAAGGCAGGTGTTGTTGTTGATGTTGAGTAGGGATGAGCCTGATGCTCAAGTCGAACATAAGTTCGACTTGAACATCAGGTGTTCACCTGTTCGCCGAATTTAGAACATTATGGGGCGTTCGCGGCAAATTCGTGTGCCGCGGAACGCCCCATAATGAACTGCGAGAACGCAGTGCATTGGTGTCCTATGATTGGCCGAAGCGTGCACCTGACCTGCATGCTTTGGCCAATCACAGTGCGCTCTGCTGACAGAGCCATAATTGGCCAAAGGCAGGGTGCCTTTGGCCATTCATGGCTCAGGGGCCTAAGTCCATGCCACACACTATGTAAGGCTGCTTACATAGCGGCCGTACATAGTGTAATGAATGAGAGCAGCAAAATTAAATTTATAAAGAAAAAATGTAATTTAAAACTGTTTGTGGCTGTGATGTATTGTCGGATCCCGGCAATATACATAAAAATCATTGAAAAAAACGGCGTGAGTCCCCCCTCCATATCCATTACCAGGCCCTAAAAAAAAAATGGCATGGGGTCCCCCCCAAAATCCATACTAGGCCCTTCAGGTCTGGTATGTATATTAAGGGGAACCCTGTGCCAAAATTTTCAAAAAATGGCGTGGGATGCCCCCCAAAATCCATACCAGACCCTTATCTGAGCATGCAACCTGGCAAGCTGCAGGAAAAGGGGGGGACAAGAGAGCGGCTCCCCTCCTGAACTGTTTCAGGCCACATGCCCTCAACATGGGGAGGGTGCTTTGGGGTCCCCCCAAAACACCTTGTCCTCATGTTGATGGTAACAAGGGCCTCATCCCCACAACCCTTGCTCGGTGGTTGTGGGATGTCAACATGGGGACAAGGTGTTTTGGGGGGACCCCAAAGTATTGAGGGCATGTGGCCTGGTACGATTCAGGAGGGGGGCTCTTTTGTCCCCCCTTTTCCTGCGGCCTGCCAGGTTGAGTGCTCGGATAAGGGTCTGGTATGGATTTTGGGGGGACCCCCACGCCATTTTTTTTATTTTGGCACGGGGTTCCCCTTAAAAACCATACCAGACCTGAAGGGCCTGGTAATGGACTGGGGGGGACTCACGTCTTTTTTTAGTGATTTTAATGTATATTGCCGGAACCCGGCAATACATTACAGCCGTGAGCAGTTCTAAATGACATTTTTTCCTTTAGAAATGTCATTTTGCTGTGGTGCTGTTATGAACACGGGAAAGATGCGCTACTTTACAGGCAGACAAAGGGGACCCCCCCCCCCGGCACAGTATTTAAAGAAATATTTCATTTTTATTGTTTCACTTTAAGCATTATTAAAATCACTGCTCCTGAAAAAACTTTAGTTTTTAAAACTTTTTTTTGCATTGATACATGTCCCCTCCGGCAGTACCCGGGTCCCCATACACTTTTTATGGCAATAACTTGCATATAAGCCTTTAAATGAGCACTTTTGGTTTTTCGTGTTTTGTCCCATAGACTTTAATGGTGTTTGTCTCTTCGCACAAATTTTTTGCCTGTTTGCATGTTCTGCTGTGAACCAAACCGGGGGGTGTTCAGCTCATCCCTAATGTTTAGGCCTTTATGAGATTTTAGTGATTGGGTTCACATAATGCATACAGATATTGATCTGTAACTCCCTCAAACAGCATAAAAGGAACTTGGTGACAATCTCCTTCCCACATTTCTTATGGTTTCCTTCCCATTTTTTAGTGGTCTAGGTGGTGACAGTCACTGGACCCCATATATAAATAGACACAACCAATCTTTTGATTTTGTTAATGTCCTCTCTAGTGTCTATCAATGATAGATGATGTTGGGGTGGACATTTTTGCCTACAAGAAATGTTAACACTGCTATTTAGAATGTACAGTAAGTATATGTACCAATTATGGTACACATTACACACTTTACAAAATACTGTGTTTATTACTGTGGTTAACAACAAAATGGTCCTACTTAACACATTGTAATTAAGGAACCAGTTCTACAGCTATAGATTCAACACAAAAATCCCTTTGAGTTTGTTTTCCCGAAAAGCATGACCATCAGTCATTCTAACTTTATCATTTTTTTAAGTATGGTGAAGAACGATGTGCAAAAACAGACAGATGTCTCATCTGGAACAATGGGTGGTTATCTATCTGTCAATCTTTGACCAACCCACATCATGGCACCCTGACCTAATGCAAAATGTCTGACTTGATGGACGCAGCTCATACGGGGCCACTGTTAGAAATCTTTGGGCTCTGTACAGCCTACCTGACAAGGCCCCCCCTCGAACATATCAAAACAATATTTTTTACAAAAAATACACTAAAATCATTATTAGCGGACACAAACAAAGCATAACTTACAAAATTCCTGCTAAATGTAAAAAATGTAAAAAAATGTAAAAGATAAAATTGTATAGAGTAATTAAAAAGTTCTGTGTGTAAATTAGATATTGGGGCTCATTCACATAGGTGCTCTTGCCTGTACAGTGTGAATCAGTGTTTTTTTTTTAAATGTGGCTATTGCTGTGTTCAGGCAGCATATTTAATTCTATGGGGATGCAGCAGCTGTATGAACACAGCCTTATGCCCTGTACACACGATAGGATTTTCCGATGTAAAATGTGTGATAGGACCTTGTTGTCGGACATTCCGACCGTGTGTAGGCTCCATCACACATTTTCCATAGGAATTTCCAACACACAAAGTTTGAGAGCTTTCTATAAAATTTTCCGACAACAAAATCCGTTCTCGGAAATTCCAATCATGTGTACACAAATCCGACGCACAAAGTGCCACGCATGCTCAGAATATATTAAGAGACGAAAGCTATTGGCTACTGCCCCGTTTATAGTCCCGACGCACGTGTTTTACGTCAACGCGTTCAGAACGATCTGATTTTCCGACAACTTTGTGTGATCGTGTGTATGCAAGACAAGTTTGAGCCAACATCTGTCGGAAAAAAATCCTAGGATTTTGTTGCCGGAATGTCCGATCAATGTCCAACCGTGTGTACAGGGCATTAAGGTCCACATTTGACAGGCGTATGGATGCAGGTGTATGCCCTCCTGAACATTGACAGTATGCGTTCGGGGCCACTCACCAACACCTGCTCACTTATCAAATTAGGACTTGCGGCTGTGTTCATACAATTGCTGCATCCTCATAAAGTAATAGACAAACAGCTCATGTGCCAAAGAACTCATGTGTATTAACCTTTCATTTTTTCAATAATAAAAAAATAAAAATAAAATAATTTTTGAAAATTTTGAAAAATATTTTTAATTTTTAAAAATTAGTTTTTACAATTTTTTTAAATATTTTTTAAAAAATTTTAAATGCTTTTTTACATTTTTAAAAATAGTTTTTTTATATTTTCTTTTTTACCACGCTGTTGGGGGGGGCTTTGATGAGATATCAGGGGTCTGAAACAGATCCCCTGACATTTCACCTTTGACAGAGAAAGTAATTAGGGACCCAGATTCTTCAATTCCTTTCTCTGTAGTCTCAGCTACACTGAAGATGAATGCACAGGCGACAGGGGCTCCTGTTCATTCATAAACTAAACTGAAGCATAGTAAACGCAGTTTACTATGCTCAGTTATCAATGGACACAGGAGTGATCAGTACCGATCACTCAATTTGTCCATTCAAAAAAAGGAACGGGTTGGTAAATTACATACTTACTGGCCCCTACCTCTGCTCGGAAGCCATCAACACCGCAAGAAGGTGCGTAGGGCTGACACAGTGACAGGGAGGCACACAAGGGGAATCATAGGCTGGTAGAACAGGGGATCGATGCCAGGGAAACAATTACAGGAATGATGCCCTGTGTCTGTGCAGCTGAAAGCCAGTGTGAGGGAGAGAAACTGTCTTTCAGCTGCTGCAGAGAGCTACACAGTACATCCTTCTGTAATTGCCCCTCCACTCTGCTGCACCGATTTCCCTAGCTGTTCAACCCCCCCTGTGTGCCTGGGTCCCCTACAGAAGGATCAGTGGTCCCCCCTATCAGCTGCCCTTAGCTCATTTGCAGTAAAAACTTTCAGTCTAGAAAAGGGAATGATTATCTTTAGATCAGAAAGGGATTTCCTTATGTACTAATGATTATAAGCACTTGCTGCCATACCTCTACACCAATGCATAAGCTTTCAGCTCCAGGAGTTAAGTGTTAGTAGTATTCGGTACAGAGAACAATGCCCTAACCTAGCCCTGTCCGTAACCCTAACACTAACCCTCTCTATTAACCATAATACCAACTTTTCTGTAAGCCTAACACTAGACTTCCCTGTCACCTTAACCACTTCAGCCCTGGAAGGATTTACCCCCTTAATGACCAAGCAATTTTTTTTCTTTTCAATATTTTTATTAATTTCAGAGAAATACAGAAAAACAGACATAAACTGGGCCTGCAAGGCCTCTTATATTCCATATGACAAGATACCTATTATTAACGTTACCAGGTTTTGTGCTAATGAATCAAGGAGAGTTGGTAACTTATATCTCTCCTAAATAGAGTTGTTATCATTTATACAAATAACTTTATAACAATCTGAGAAATAAATCTTGGACATTTTGAGACCACTAATTCTGGTCTAAACCATGTTCTATAGTCTGAATCCATTTTGCCCACGACGAGGCCCCCTTTCCGCCCCTCTGGGTTCACACTGTGGAACTGAGGAACTGACTGGGTATCACCAAGATCCAGACTGTATCATCCCCGCTTCCCTCTCACAGAGCTAGGGTGAGAAACACCGTGATCTTAATTTCCATGGATTCAGAGCATTATCTTAGGAAGCTTTAAAACTAAGTCTTAGATCCAACGTTTTTAAGTGCAGTCAAATAAGGAGAACCTAAAAGGATAACTGCATAAACCTTGATCAAACAATTTGTATCTTGCAGTATGCGGTTTCAATAATTAATTACTAATGTCACCAAAGCTGTCTTGTGGAGAAGATGGGGAGAAGAGGAGGAGAGCTAGAAAAGAATCAGGGAAAGGAGAAGTAGAGGGATGGAGGAGAGATCAGGACTGTCTGGGGTCTCCATTTAAAGGCGTATGTGTCCCGGATGGAGGGGGGGCCTTAACATATAGTGCCCAGGGTTCCCAGACCTTCTCGAAACGTGGGACTGTGTCTTGTATATTACATACTATTTGTTCCTGGGACACGAACCACAATATTTTCCGTTTGGGTCGCTGAGATCGAGAACGTAAATTTCTTCCATGCATCCGCTATCGTGATTTAAGCCCCTGGCACTGGAAAGAGGGAAGGGGTCAGGGGCACCAGTGGGAGACCCGAATAGAGGAGGTTCGGCCGTTGAATTGCACAGAGCAGGTAAGTATAGACATGTTTGTTATTTTAAAAAAAGATACCTTTGCATTCCCTTTAATGCTAACCTTTCTTGTAACCCCATCCCTCCCTGTCAACCTAACACTGTTCCTTCTTACCACTAACCCTCATAGCCGAAAAACAGCTTTTCCTCTTAAGGAGATAAGAGCTGAGCTCCTGGCACCAGAATCTATTTTAGCCAAATGGGTTGGATCGCTTGCTTTTGACGCAGCATATATAACTATGAGTAAGAGATATACAATATAAGCCAAATAAAACTATATGCTGAAGAATAGGTACATTTACAATTTTTGTTCCTCTGTAGACCTCTAATGTTGGATGATGGAAATTCTGCCTTACCGCTATCAAAGTTTAGCAGACATCTCCCAGTGGAATCCCTGCAAGACCCTTATTACATCCAATCGGTGAGTCTAATTTTCTAATATTTTGGACCTCAAGAGCAGACATCTATGACCAGAATCCGCAAGAAATGAAAATAATTGGTGGGGACTTAAAAGATTTAAGCTGGTCTTACATCTGTAGAATTTTGTTTGAAAGATGTCATATTCCAAATATTTGTTAGATTATCTAGGAGTTAAAGGGGATGATTCAACAATCAGTTTTGACCAGTGAGCAAAAAAAAAAAAAAAAACAAGGATGGAAATTTTTGGTCAAATCTAATGGGAACTGATTAATTTCTAATAGTTGAATTTGCTCCAGGCCGAGAAAAGATCATACCTAATCTTCTGTGCATGTACTTGCCAAAGTTGATCTAGAAGTAGACCATTCATTCTACAAAAATTGAGACATGGTACTTGAATGAACAGTTGTTTGAAATTAGTTGAATCACCTTTCAAAGGCACTAGTTCAGACAAACAATTTTTTTTCTTTCTCATCCAACATCCAAATTGAAATCTACAGGTATAAGTTTAACTTTTTTTTTTTTTATAAATCTTTTTATTCATTTTCATAACAAACAAACCAAAACACAGCAAGATATCATACACACTGATCCAAAAATATAATAATACAACTTCAAAATCCAGTATATCAATTATTAATCCACAAAGGAGAAGAAAAAAAAAGAAGCAAACGATTTTTTAAATAAAGATTAATTCCTACTTTCCCCAATGACCCCCGACATTTCTCATATGGGAGCATACCTATTATAAACAATGACCCTCATGGGTATTCAATGCTGTATACGGGTTGTCCAGCTACCTTGCCCACACTTTATCATATTTACTAGGACAGCCGCTATTCATGCAAGTATCTCATAGACGTGCAATTCGTTTTGTTCCAAATTAGTTTTTTAACGAATTTCGACAAATTTGTTAATTCGTAAATATCCGAATTAACGAAAACCCGTTGAACAAATTTTTCCGAATATTCGTAAATTCGAACATTTCTAAATTCGTACATTCATAAATTCATACATTCGCAAATTAGTACATTCGTATATTCGTAAATTCGTAAATTCTTAAATTTGTACATTTGTACATTCGTAAATGAGTAAATTTGGAAATTTGGAAATTCGGAAATTTGGAAATCTGAAGTAATTGACTAATAATAACATAATTATTACTAACTATTAAATTATAGGTATTGTAATTTCCTATTAAATTTGGCTGTTAGTGAACGTAACAAATACAAATTTATCAGAAGTTACGAATTATCCGAAATAACAAATGCCGTATCTAAACAAATGGAACGTAATAAATTAATAATAATTACTAACAATAATAATAATAAAAACTTTTTATTATTATTATTTATTATTGATTTGTTCCGTTCCATTTGTTTAGATGCAGCATTCGTTATTTCGGATAATTCGTAACTTCGGATAAATTCGTATTCGTTACGTTCACTAACAGCCAAATTCGAAAGGAAATTACAATACCTATAATTTAATAGTTAGTTACTATTTCAGATTTTCGAATTTTCAGATTTTCAAATTTTCTAATTTACGAATTTACGAATATACGAATTTTCTAATTTACAAATGTACGAATGTACGAATTTATGAATTTACAAATTTATAAATTTACGAATGTACGAATTGCGATCATAACGAATGACCCGAAAAACGAAAAAAAAAAACAAATGAAACGAAAACAAACAAATTTTTCAGCAGTGCACATGTCTACTATACAATGGAACGTTATTATTTACCAATTGTTTCCAGTATGAAAGCGTAGGGGAGGTTTCTTCCAATATAGCACAATAGCTTTTCTTGCGTAAAATAATGTTATATTAGCGAACACTCGCTCGGACACTGTGGGAAGAATAGTCTCTACCAGACCCAGTAAACACACAGACATTGTCTGGTATATAAATCTGGTATATCTCGCACCCACCTATAAGGTTACATTTAGATCACTTTTGTGACCATGTTTTTAGGCTACATCCATGATTAAGCATTGCCAGTGAGTGCTATCATCAGAAATAAAGCAAATACCAAAAGTTACAGTCAGATAAATATTGCACTGTATACTGAAATTACATGATGAGGTTCTTTTATCACCTAACTTTGACAAGGGTTTGATAACTTATTTATGTGAGGTAACTGCTATCCCTATATGTGGGATATGCTTGCTGGGAAAAAATGACAATATGTCATATTTATTGATCTATTTTAGCCACTCCAGGCACTGGATATTGCTGAGAGCTGTATATCATGTACATAGAAAGTTAGTGAACACCCTCAGCTCTTAAGCCTCTTGACACCACAACAGCAGTACAAGTGAATACCTTCTATTATTTATAGTGTAGATGGAGCAGAAGTCACAAGTTTAATCTTTGTTCAAATGTTAGCTGCTGTATTTGAGAACAGATTATACTTTCAGCGGCTTACGAAGCCTACATAAATCTATTATAAACATACATACTTGTACTCATGCTCTCATTCTTTATAGTCGTGTATATGCACACAAGCTTGGTCGTTGGTGTATACCATGAAGTCAATTCATTACATTAAATATTATTATTATTATTCATTATTATTATTCATTAATATTATTCACGATTTATATAGCGCCAACAGTTTACGCAGCGCTCTACAATGTAGAGGGGGGACAGCACAATTACAGTACAGTTCAATACAGAAGGGACAGGAGGGCCCTGCTCGTAGAGCTTACAATCTAAAGGGAGGGGGTGGTGGTACAAAAGGTAATAGATGCAGGAAATGATTTGATGGGGGTGGCTCGGGGACAGTTGTTAGGTGGGTGTGGGACTGTGGGATAGGCTTCCCTGAATAACTGAGTTTCCACGGATCTCCTAAAGGTGGACAGGGTAGGGGCTGATCGGACATACTGGGGCAGGGAATTCCAGAGGATGGGAGAGGCTCTGGAGAAGTCCTGAAGATGAGCATGGGAGGAGGTAACAAGGGAGCTAGAGAGCAGGAGGTCCTGGGAGGAGCGGAGGGGACGATTTGGGCGATATCTTCAGATGAGGTTGGTGATGTAGATGGGGGCGATGTTGTGAATGGCCTTGTATGTTATGGTTAGCATTTTGAATTTTATACGGTGGGGTAGGGGAAGCCAGTGAAGGGATTGGCAGAGAGGAGCAGCAGTCACGGATCGGTTAGTGAGGTGTATTAGTCTAGCAGCAGCATTCAATATGTACATGTATGCATATTTAAATCCATAATAGCTATATTAGATGATAGTGATGAAATTAGTTTAACAGCAGATTACAAGACTGATTAAGAGATAGGATAGGGAGGAGGGGTGACAATAAATTTCCTTAATTTCCCTTAAGGCAAACTTATATTATTTTGCAGATTACCAATTCTTAGTTTGTTTTCTTTTTTAGGCCTTCCTTCCTTCATTTTCATCTGGTTATCTGGTCAGAAAGTGTGTTGTTTTTCAACAGGACAAGCTCTCCTGCAAACATATCAATAGATAGCATTGAGACAAATCATTTACCACTGATAGGGGTGCCTAAAATAATCATCTTTAACCACTTCCCGACTAGCCGCCGCAGTTATACTGCGGCAGGTTGGCTTCCCTGGGCGAGCCGTCGTAGCTATACTTCGGCTCGCTTGCAGACCACTAGGGGGCGCGTGGGCGCTCCTGAAAGTCACGTGCTGCCAGAGCAATGCGCGTGCCCGGCGGTCACGATGTACGCCGGGCACCTGCAATCGCTCCACACAGACAGAACGGAGATCTGTCAATGTAAACAGACATATCTAGACATAAATAGACATATCTATGTGCTGTCAGGGGAGAGGAGACTGATCTGTTGTTCATACTAAGTATGAACAACGATCTGTCTCATCACCCAGGCAGTCCCATCCCCCCACAGTTAGAATCACTCCCTAGGGAACACAGTTAACCCTTTGATCGCCCCCTACTGTTAACCCCTTCCCTGCCAATGTCATTTATACAGTAATCAGTGCATTTTTATAGCTCTGATCGCTGTATAAATGTCAATGGTCCCAAAAGTGTCAGATCTGCCCCCCACAATGTCGCAGTCCCGATAAAAATCGCAGATCACCGCCATTACTAGTAAAAAATAAAAAAAAAATAAAATGCAATAAATATTCAATATTCCAATCAATATACCCTTATTGCCATTTTTTACCAAAAATATGTAGAAGTATACATATTGGCCTAAATTGAGGAAGAAATTTGTTTTTTAAAACATTTTTTGGGGATATTTATTATAGCAAAAAGTAAAATATATTGTTTTGTTTTTTTTCAAAATTGTTGCTATTTTTTTTGTTGATAGCGCAAAAACTAAAAATCGCAGAGGTGATCAATTACCACCAAAAGAAAGCTCTGTTTGTGGGGAAAAAAGGAAATCAATTTAGTTTTTGCACAAAGTCGCACGCCCGCGCAATTGTCAGTTAAAACGATGCAGTGCCGAATCGCAAAAAAATAGCCTGGTCATTAAGGGGGCAAATCTTCTGGGGCTGAAGTGTTGGCTGTAACTGCTTATAAAGTATTAGCTGGAGTTCGGCTTCAGTTTGCTGATGTATCTAAATCTGCTAGTACTGTACTGTACATATAGCACTCCTCAGACTGACAATGCTGCTGTCCAAAGGTGCCTCCATGCTCCTTCATCCAAAGTGGGGGCACTCTAATACAGGAGGTGTGTTACTGGCCAGATCACCAAGTGAAAACAGAGGGGGGAAAAAGCCTAAAAAGAAAATGAATGCAGCCACCACATCTAAGGATTGGTAAGTTCTATTCTTCAGTTGGTATACCTTGCTTTGTACACTGGTGTGCAGTCATGATGGAACAGGAAGGGGCCATCCCCAAACTATTCCCACAAAGATGGGAGCATGAAATTGTCCAAAATGTCTTGGTATGCTGACGCCTTAGGAGTTCCCTTCACTGGAACTAAGGGGCCAAACCAAACCCCTGAAAAACAACCCAACACCATAATCCCCCTCCACCAAATGATTTGGACCAGTGCACAAAGCAAGGTCAATAAAGACATGGATGAGAGAGTTTGGGGTGGAGGAACTTGACTGGCCTGCGCAGAGTCCTGACCTCAACCCGATAGAACACCTTTGGGATGAATTAGAACGGAGACTGAGAGCCAGGCCTTCTCGTCCACATCAGTGCCTGACCTCACAAATGCGCTTCTGGCAGAGTGGTTAAACATTCCCATAGACACACTCCTAAACCTTGTGGACAGCCTTCCCAGAAGAGCTGAAGCTGTTATAGTTGCAAAGGGTGGGCCAGCTCAATATTGAACCCTATGGACTAAGACTGGGATGCCATTAAAGTTCATGTTCATGTAAAGGCAGACGTTCCAATATTTTTGCACAAAGCAGCCCCGATCTTCTTCTGGAGTCCCCTGCCAGAGCTCCAGGCCCTTTTTTTTCATCGGGTGCCCCCATAGAAAGCCACTTTCCGTGTAGGCACCAGTTTGTGATCGCTCCCGAGCCCGCTGCTGAGTCCATTGACACAGCCGTCCCCTGCTCCAGTGTCACAGGATTTGATTGACAGCAGCGGGAGCCAATGGCTCCCGCTGCTATCAATCTGACCATTGAGGAGAGAGACAGCGGCTTGAGACATTGTGCTTGTGCACATCGCTGGATCGGTTTGGGCTCAGGTAAGAAAAAGGTGGGTGGGGGTCTAGGGGGTCTGGGGGGGGTGGGGTTGCTGCAGCACAGAAGGTCCTGCAAATCGCTGGATCGGTTTGGGCTCAGGTAAGAAAAAAAAGGGAGGGCTGCAGCACAGAAGGTTTTTTACCTTAATGCATGGAATGCATTAAGGTGAAAAAACTTAAAGTGATACTAAAGTCTTGTTTTTTTTTTATCAGAAATAATGACAAACATGTTATACTTACCTACTCTGTGCAGTGGTTTTCCACAGAGCAGCCAAGATCCTCCTCTTCTCGGGTACCACGTTGGCGCTCCTGGCCCCTCCCTCCTGCCGAGTGACCCTACAGCAGTGATGTACTTGGCACCCCAGATGTTTTGGAACTACATTTCCCATGATGCTCATGCCCTCTGCAGTGTAGTTTAACATCATGGGAAATGTAGTTCCAAAACATCTGGGGTGCCAGGGTTCACCATCACTGCCCTACAGCAAACAGCTTGCTATGGGAGCACCTGAGCCATTCAGACACGGAGCCACGGTGTGGCCCCGCCCCCTCTTTCCTCCGATTGGCTAACTGACTTTGATTGACATCAGCTGAGTTGGACAGCCGAGTCTCTCTTGCAACATCGCTGGATTGAGATGGGTCTCAGGTAAATATTAGGGGGGCTGAGGGGGACTGCCTTTACAACCACTTTAAGGCTTTAGAACCACTATAATTGAACACGCTGAAGTAACACATTGATTGGCTGCTGTGCACAGCTGCACTAGATTTTGCACTCTCCAGTTTTAGTAAATCAACCTCATATTGCTATATGGAAAGTAAGTTCATTTTCTATGTAAACAGAATGCCAGTTTTAGAAAGGAGATGCTGCTTTCAGAAAAGAATCTTGTGGGTAACAATTGAGGGAAGGTTTCATCTGTTACAAGCTGTTTTACTAGAAGTCGATTAGGTGGTAAGAGTAGACACTTTGTTGCTGTAAAAAGATCAGGTTTATCTGATGTTTCAAACAGACCATATAAATTTGGTTTACAGAACAGTCAGAGATTTATTTTCCCTCAAGTGAAGTCCTGAGGCATTGTACACATTCTGCACACATAAGGTGCAATACCTTTGTATCTTCTAATTACATAACTAGTCTTTAGAAATACTAAAGATAAAGTTCCTCCTTCTCCATATGCTGGAAATGTATAGCACAATTGATCACCCTGTATGGAAGGCAATGCACCTTTACCCTATTATAAATGCACATAAGGCCTTTTATTTGTTAAGAGTTTCAACTGCATCTTAGACCATGGATATTTAATTAAATGTTTCCTATGTAGCCGCCCACAGATCCAGCGTCCTCTTTAAGCAGTCCTGCCGTCACTGCTGGGCCTATCATTTCAGATGTGACTGAGGCTCACCCTGCCAACTCCGTAACTGCACAACCAAGTGCAGATGTAGAAAGGTAATATGTGTAAAGGAATGTTTACAACTGTGTATTGAACGTGTAAAAGATGACAATCGTTATTGAACATATGCTGGACAAGAAGTTTACATACTGTAATGCGTCTTACCTTTACAAAGTATGCAACATACCAAAGATGAGCACGGATAACAAGCAAGAGGGACTGATGCAGTAGTTGAGCACACCCCCAAACTTTATATTATTGCCGGTTGTAATGTAGAACTCAGTTCCACCACCTCTGGCTCAGGCCCTCAGTTCACCACTATCACTTGTAATCACAGAAGTCCAGCTGAGGTCAGAGCTGAAGAGGGGTGAAAGTGAAATGTGGATGGGGGATGCAGAGGTAAGCAGCTGTGGAAGAAGGCTGAACTCTGCGCTCTGTGTGTCCGGCACCCCTGAACTCTACAATCTGTGTGTCTTCCCCCATGAACTGTGCGATCTGTACATAATGGACCCCTGGTATTTTTTATTTTTATTTTTTTTTTGAAGTAGCGTTTTACAATTTACATTACAATATGTAGATGATAACAGTAGTCCCAGACTACGGGGCGCGTAGCATGGAACTTATACCACAGGGCCTATTGGCCACATTTACTAACATTACCGTTATACATATTTATATGTTTTTTCTTTATCTTTCTTCTTCTCCTTCTTTTTCCCTCTCTTCTCTATCTTTCCTCTCCTCTATCTCTTTCCCTTCTCATGATTAAACCTTCCCCCCACCCCCCTGGACCCCTCTCTTATTTACCCCCATAGAAACCGGGCGCACCTGACGGGCAACAACAGATCTGTACTTTGTTCTCTCTTATCTCTAAGTTGCAACTAGTATGGCTACGCCCCATTGCTAAAGACATAAACACTCTCAGCGCACAGATAGCACTGCTTGCGGGCACGGCATTGCCTGGACCCATGGGTTCCACAGCCTCACAAACTTGTTATAATTGCCAGCCCTAGTATAGAACATCCTTTCACTCCAAACTGTGGAGTTGACTATTCTAATCCAATCTTCCAAAGTCAGGGGGGTTCTTGATTGCCAAAGCTGTGCTATTAATTTCCTGGCTTGGAACAGGCATCTTGCTGCCGCCACCGCTGTGCTCCTGTCTCTCAACCCATTATCAACATGACTGAGCACACAAGTCTTAGCATCAAGCACTAAGTTAGTTTTGAACGTTATGTTTATTTTCTTTAAAATCTCGGACCAGTACCTGACTAGTTTTGGACACCGCCATACCATGTGGATTAAGTCGCCTGTTCTTCTACATCTAGGGCACTCATCATTAGTTCTGCGACCAAACATAAAAAGCTTTTTTGGGGTGTAATAAGATCTGTGTAGCAGCATCAAATGTGAGGCCTTTTGTGAAGGCGATACCGACACCTCTGTTCCAAATTCCAGAATCCTTTTCCACTCAGTTATCTCCCCCACATCGGCCGCCCAACTGGACCTACCCCCAGGGAGGCCCACCTGTTTATTTATTCGCTTTATTAATTGGGTGTATATCTCTGAGATTAGCCCCTTGGAGGCCTCTGATTTAATTATTGTTTGTAGCAGCGGAATCCTACACCATATGGGGGGTTGCCTGTCAAACTGCTTGCTCAAGGCATGTCTAATCTGTAGGTAAGTATAGAATACACGATTTGGCATCCCATACTCGTACTTCAGTTCCTCGAAAGATTTCAAGGTATCCCCCTCATATAACTGTATCAGCCGACTTATCCCGCACCTTTCCCACAACTTGTTGCTGTCAACAGATAGTAATTCCTGCAAGTTCTTATTGTTCCAGATTGGTGAATATTTTGACGTTCCTTTATACCCCATTATTCGCTTGGTTGTCTGCCAAACCCTAGTGATCATTTTAAGTGTCGGGATCACTCCTTGTAGTGACTCTGCCTCCAGTGCTTCCACCAGTGAACTATGTAGGCTACCCTGTAACATGATTTGGGCCCTCCTGCTTCCCCCTCCATCGATGGCGCAACCCCCCAGTTGTTGTAGCTGGGCTGCCAGAAAATAGGTAAAAGGGTGGGGGACCCCCAGTCCCCCCTCGGTGGTAGGACACTGCTTTTTTTGTAGACCTATCCTGGCCTGCCCTTTTTTCCATATTAATTTACTAAAAAGAGATTTAATTTTTTGGAACCACTTCTCTCCAATCCAAACTGGGGAGTTGTGGAGGAAGTACAGCAGCTGGGGTAACCAAACCATTTTAATCAAATTGGCCCGACCCGCCACAGACAGGGGAAGTCTGCTCCAAATATCGCATTTTTTAAAAAATTTTAATAGGAGGGGGGCAAGGTTGTCCTCAATGAACGCACTGGGGTCCTTGGACAACACAACGCCGAGATACTTCATTTTCTCCGTGATTTTCAGTTGGGGCAGGCTGGTCGGGGTCAGATTAGCCACTGGATCGACCGGCAGTAGCGACGATTTCTCCCAGTTAATGGTTAACCCTGAGAACTTTCCAAAGTCCTCCACTAGGTACATGACCCTCTCTAGTGAGGAAGCCGTGTCCCCAAGGAAAAATAGGACATTGTCCGCAAAAAGCGCTATTCGCTCTTCCTCCCCTTTTCTAAGGAAACCCTGCAGGTCAGGTGATGATCTCACCGCTCCCGCCAGTGGCTCCATGGCCAAAACATACAGCAGGGGAGACAAGGGACACCCCTGTCTCGTCCCTCTTTCGAGGGAAAAACTTTCCGAGTAATCATTATTTAGCTTAAGTCTAGCCCTGGGATTTCTGTAAAGGATCTTTAACCAGCCAATAAATACAGGGCCGAAACCAAACCTCTCAAGTACCCACCAGAGGTATTCCCACTCTAGGCTATCAAAAGCCTTGGCAGTGTCCAAGGACAGTATAGCTCTAGACCCTGCATTCTCGGTCGGTACCTGGAGATTCAAGTAGGCCCTTCTGATATTAGTGCTGGTGGACCGACCAGGGATAAACCCTGATTGATCTGGGTGTACCAGATTTGCGATGCATTTGTTCAATCTAGATGCGAGCATCCTTGCGACAATTTTGGCATCTGAGCACAACAATGATATCGGTCTGTATGAGGCAACTTCCATTTGATCTTTCCCCTCTTTTGGGATCATTATTATACCAGCCTCTGACATTGATAAAGGCAGCCGCCCATCCTTGAACGACTGCTCCAGTGCCCTTAAGAGCTCCGGGAGCAGCACTTCCCCATATTTTCTATAAATCTCCAATGGCAAACCGTCCGGGCCGGGAGATTTCTGGGCTGACATCTCCATGACAGCCCCTTGCAGCTCCTCCAAGGTCAGGGGAGACTCCATCACACTCCTATCCCTTTCTGATAGAACGGGCAGATCCACCCCCTCTATAAACCTGTCCATACTGCGCCGGTCCAACCCTCGGCGCGACCTATACAAATCCCTATAGAATGCAGAAAAGGTCTCTAGGACCGCGGCGGGATCGGAAGTGATCTCTCCAGCCGGTGTCCTAATCGAAAAAATGGCCGATGGGGATAGATTAGACTTCGTTATGTGTGCAAGCATCCGGCCTACTTTCTCCCCTTCACCGAAGTAGTTTTGTTTCTGGAAAAGTCTTTTATTCTCTGCTCTTCTATTGATTACCTCTCTATACTCATGTTGACGATTGAGCCAAATCACCTGCCTTTCAGGAGTTGGGTCCGCGACATATTGCGCTTCTGACTCCATAGCTTCCCTACTAGCCCTCGCCTCCCATTCTCTTGACTCTTTCTTTATTATGGCGACCTGTTGGTGTAACAATCCCCTAAGGAACGCTTTTAGGGCATCCCACACTACACCCGCGGGTGCTGTACCTGAGTTAAATGTTATAAATTCTTTTAGTTTAGAGGTTACTTCTTCTGGGCAACTTATCAGGTCCAACCAGAGTGGTTTTATTGTCCACCTTCTCTGGCCAATTCTAGTGTTTAGGTTCAAGGTCAAAGTCAGGGGAGAGTGATCTGAAATTCCCCTCGGCTTATACTCTATATTCCCTACTAATTGCAGGGCCTCGCTGTTACCTAATGCCATGTCTAAGCGCGAGAGAGTGGAGTGTGTCCCTGAGTAACAGGAGTACTGCCGGATATTTGGGTTGTGAGATCTCCATAAATCGCACCATCCAACCTCTCTCAGGAGTTGGCCTAAACGTCCCTCTGATAATCTCTCAGCGTGATTCACTGGTGGGAATCGGTCCATTTTATTATCCAAAACTGTATTGAAGTCCCCCATCAAAATTATCGGTACGTCGGCCTTATTATCCACAAACTCCAACAGATCCAATATGGTCTCTGTTTTAAACGGAGGCGGAACATAGATATTTGCTAACACTAGTGGCCTATTTTCCACTACACAGCTCAAAAATACATAGCGACCCAGTGCGTCTATCCTGGCTTCCCTGCAGGAAAATGAAATACCTCTACCCACCAATATGCTCACCCCTCTTGAATATGAGGTGTAGACAGAATGATACTGTTCTTGAAATTTATAGTTCCGAACAATCAATTTGGTATCGTTGGTGAGGTGAGTTTCCTGCAGACAAGCCAGTTCGATGCCATAAGCTTCCATCGCCAAGAACACCGCTGCCCTTTTGACCGGGTCGCTCATACCCCTAATATTCCAGGAGCCTATTTTTAACGTTTTCAAAGACATCTAGCTGGATAAAGGACATAAAAAAAAAAAAAAAATACCAAGGAAAGGAAAGAAAAAAAAAAAAAAAAAAGAACCAGTTCCTTTGTGAGTTAGTGAGTACAAAACTTGCCAGCTCTGTGATTGTGCTAACCAAAAAAAGAAGAAAGAAGAGAGAGTGGGGAGGGACATAGAACCCCCGTATCCAGGGATCTCTCCCTCCCCCCTCTGCATCCCTTAATTGCAGATTCAAAACATGTGTACCAGTATGCATTACCGTTATAGGCCCCTCCCTCCTAACAATGGAAGATTTGCGTGCTCCTCTTTGCCCAACCCTGTGTCTCACTACAAACCCCCCCCCCCCTCCCACTGTATGTGTCCTCCACCCCACCACCCAAGTTCGTGACCCCCCCTCCTGCCTAATTAGGCTAGCCCTGGGGGCTACACTTGTGACCTGTGACTTGGGACCCCTGGTATTTAATGGCCCTTTAAGACCCTTCCACTGTTTGACGTAAAATGTGACCACACCCATTATTTGATGCAGTTTGAAGTGTGTGTGTGTGTGTGTGTGTGTGTGTGTGGGGGGGGGGTCATGGTTGAGTTCCTGCACCTATTTTCGGAGAAAAAAGCCCTGGAAAAATACATTGATAAAATGCTTTTGTGTATCTCTCTCTTCCTCTGGCCCTGTTCAAAAACGTGTGGATAATTAAGTTGGCGTGTCTCAAGCACATGGCATTTTTGGCTCCAAACTCAACTGGCCAGTTCCTGGTATTATATGTTGTCCCTGGAAGTACCCCTAATTTTGGTTGTAGATCGGTGTCACAATAAAACCCTTTTTATTTGTATATTACATTTAGTTTGAATTGCATAAGTTGTATAGGCTTTTAAGGCTAAAAAAATACTGATGTCTATCAAGTTCAATTCATCATGACTCCTGCAACTTTGGCCCCTAGGAAGGCAAAGTAAACCCCCCCCCCCTGTGCACATGTGGACAATTTTTTCATAGAGGTAAAGACATAATTCCTAATTGCTCTCCGGCCGGGTTCACATATGTGCGGCCCCGGTTTCCAGCCTGGGGTCCAATGCGTTCCTGTTCACCGGTTCAGGTGCGATTCAGGTCCCAATTTTTGCCTGAATTCGCACTTGAACTGGACCCAAAAATGCACAGGACCCTTTTGGAATTTGCACCGCGGCCGCCAAGGATATGTGTGAACGGCTCCATTGAGAGCTGGTAACACTCACATGTCATGCAAATTGGATGCAGTCATAACCGCATCCAATTCGCACATATCGGAACCCAGCCTCCATGTTAGTTCCGGTTAATTATTAGTTGCAAGAAAATTGATTAGTATTTTTTAAATGTCATTATTTTTTGTCTTTAATGCCTCATCTTGCATTCTAAAGTTTAGCCATTCTTATTGTAAAAAACCCCATCCCAATTATTTCTTCCAAACACAACTCTCTTTTGTACTGTAATTCGGATTAAAAAAATAATAAGAATTCTTTACCTGCATTGAATGCATTTTACCAATCTATTATGTTACCTCTAGGATACGGTATCTTTTTAACAAGCTTGACTAATTTTTTCAATCCTTTACCTTATGATTTTTTATCCGTTATAATAATTTAGTAGTCTGCTACCTACCTACTGTAAAACTCTATTGTTGTTTTTACAATATGGTGTCCAAAATTAAATATGACCTCACAAGTGATTTACACAGAATACTAATTAGCATCACATCTTCCTTTTTATACATCTCAGGATTTTGTTTGCTTTTGCAATTATCACTTGGAGTTGAGTGGTACTGCTTAGGTTATTGTTAAACCAGTCTTCCCAAGTCCTTTTCTATCTTGGTTTCACCCAGCTATATTTGATTAATTGGATAGGGGTAAGGCTATCCCCAATGTCATTAATAAACAGAATGAACAGAATTGGGTCCAGCATTGATTCCTGTAGTAAAACTACTAACCCTAGCTTATTTAGAACTTGTTTTGTTAACAAGAACCCCTTTTCTGCCTTCTTTTAACCGGTTTGCTACCCATTGAAAAACATTCTCCACCAACTCTAGTATCCTCAATTCTTGCATCGGATGTTTATGAGGAACAGTATCAAATGCCTTAGCAAAATTCAGAAATGACATCTGTAGCATTACCAACATCCTAATTTAAATCTGTATCTTAAAAAAACTGAATCTGTTAGACATAATCTACCTTTATAAGCCCGTGTTCATTTTCTGTTATTAGAGGGTTTACTAATATGTATTTTTGTACATTTCCTTAAAATAATTTCAAATAAATCTCCCACAACAGCAGTTGGGCTTACTGGTCTTTAGTTACACAGTTTAAAAGAGTAAAGGAATTTTTTTTTCTTATTTATTCTTATTAATACTTACCTAGGTGGATGCAGCATGGGTCCAATGTTGTATCTGTCCTCTCTCTACACTGAGAACCGAGCGATCGAACACCGCTGATCACTCAGAGCTTTCAGAGTTCTGTGAGCAGAGAGCTGCATACTGTCAATCACAGCTCTCTGCTCTTCTCTTCTCCTCTCGCTGAGAGGCTGAGCCGGGTGTCAGTCCAGGCACCTGGCAGATCCAGACTCTGTGGTCGGGATGACGCGGTCCCTGGACTGACACTGGTGACGTCAGCAGAGAACGGACTTCTGTGATCCATAGGAAAAGTACAGCCAAACGAGTTTTGGCTATACTTCTCCTTTAAGCTTTTTGCCCTTTTTAAATAATAGTTTGACATGTTTGTCTAGAAGGACTAACCCAACTGAGAGTCTAGGAAAAAAATATAGCAGTATACAGTATCAATAGCTTAAGGCAGAACTAAACTCACTAAAACAACTATTTCTTATTTTGTCCCATACAAATGCTAAGAAAATGTATTCTAGTTTTTTACTATGTAGTTTATTTTTATGCAGCAAGGCAACACTTCCTGGTGTGTGGCCTAGGCTGGGCCCCCTGCCTACTGTGATTGCTATGTTACAGCTATCCCAGGAGGCAGTGGGTTACTAAGCAACTTTGTACTTACAATTATAATTCTTGAGTTACTTGAGTTACTTAAAGGTTCTATATTATCAGAATTCTTCTTTTTAGAGTTTATATTGATGTTATTTTTCCAGATTTAAAGAAATTATGTTGCTACAAAAACAAAAAAAACCCCCAAAAAACAAAAACACTAAAAGCAGATGAACCGTCAGAATTCAAAATGTCTAGAAATGTCAATTTCCTGGCCCCAGCCACATGCTGTGGTTCCTCCCATTGCTTGCCATGTCACTAGATGACACAGTAATGATGTAACTGCTAGCAGATCAAACCATTGAACACTGTAGGGAATTGTGAATCCAACACTCTGAGAAGTGTAGGATTTTGCAGGAACTTTTAGTTGGCAGTTTCTCTTTACTTTTGCAGAAATCAGTGGTGCGGGCAGCAGGAGAGGGGAGTATGCAATTTCTTTTTTGCAAGAAACAGTTTATTTTTACTATTTATGTTAGCAGCAGAGTCACTTTAATGCAGTTTACAAGCTCATGAGGCATGAGAGCAGAATTTGGGGCAGGATAGGGTAGGGTTGAGAAGTGAAGCAAATGTAACAGAAGGGCCATGCAGATTAAATGTCTTTTAAAGTATGAGGTGTGTTGGAAAAATAACTGCTTAAAAATGTTTGGAGCATAGAAAAATTATAGAATTTGGATTTTATCATAGAAAATTCCTTTTAAGCCAACTTAGTCATTCATACAGCTCTTCATAGGAACTAGGATGGCAGTTACACCTAAAATGAGGATTTGAATACAAAAATATGAAACGTGTGAACAAACAAGAGCAGACATGTTCAGGGTGAATATAGTGGTATATTGAACTTATTGGCAGTTAGGTCAGGGTAGACAATGTTAGATGGGGTGAAAGTGAAGAAAGTAAGGCAGTTTGAGGATAGACCATTTCTAGGTATTCCAGAAATCATTGTTATGAAGGAAGTAAGGAAAGAAATGTTATAAAAGGTTATGCCCAAAGAGTGTCAATGCCAGACTACTGAGATTAGTGTCTCATCTAGAAAATACAAGTTTTAATTATAGCCATTGACCCAGCTGATTATAGCCATTGACCCAGCTGATTCATATTTAGGAATAAATGTCTACTGCTCATTAAAGAAGAACCCATCAGTCCTAGAGTAAAGGGAACAACAGAAACAGATGTATCTCTGGCAAGTTGCAGTGCATGTTCAGATCCCCCTGTGTTGCCAGTCGCAATGGTTCAATCTATACTAGAAGGTAAAGAGAGCTGCAGCCCACCTCAGCCCTCAGGATCTCAGCAACTGGAGGGACGTGGACGAAGGAATCCATTGGAGAGGTCAGTGGCATCATAACACTTAAAATGTACTGTTATCCTGTACTGTAAGTTCACTCCATATACACAGTTAGTTTCATTGGGTCAATGGTTAGATTTTTGTCTGAAAGGGTCTGTACAGAGGAGGTAATATACTTCATTGAACCCAATAGCCATGTTGAAAAGGTGAGTTTATAGTTATGGCTCGAAAAAATTCAGGGATTATGCCTCCTTTTTTGCATTGGGCTTGATAAAAGTGATTGAAGCCTCTGACCCAGATCTTTGTAAAGTGCACTTTGGGGATCAGTCTATATTGAGTAGTAATCATAGAGTAAAAGTGCTATTCAACTAATTTTAATTTATCTTAGATCCAGGTCAATCAAAACTTTGGAGGTCAGTAGCCTAGTCTTGAAATAGAGTCTCTATTTGTGAGCAGCCAATGGAGGAAAGGAAAGATATGTTGAGAGCCTTGCTGTGGCAAATAAGTTCAATGATAATATAAATACTGAAGTGCTTGCTTTCTGTGGAAAAAAGACTGCTGCTTTAGACGGTCATCAGTGGTAGCCTCAAGTCAGAACACCTAGACTCTTGGTCATATGATCTTATCATTCCTAAGCTTTCAGACATGTGGCCAGTGCTGGAGAAGGCCCTGGAACAGGTAAGTATCTCAGCCTTTCTGTAACTCTTTGTTTATCCATCCAAACAAGACTGTTAACATAGCTTTAAGTGATACATTCCATTCCTGATGTGTTTTACTCATTTGTATTGCCTACTGAATTGTATTGCCTACTGAATTTTCTCTATGATATGCTTGTGATCATTTTTTTCAGACAAGAGCTTCCAGATACCTTGGATAATTCTGATGTTAGTTTGGAAGGGCTTCAGTTGTTGCTTAGAAGTCAGCCATATAACTTGGATTCAGCTGCTGTGCTGGATGTGAGTATTTCTTGATCTCTGTAAACAGCACATTATACTGAAAATGTAAAGCTTACCATACACTAATACAGTTCTATCATATTGCTCTAATCACACAAATGATGTTGGCTATTGTATTTTGACAGCTGCTAGTTCAGGCTGTCAGAATACCTGAACAGTCCCTGCAGCTCTTTCGCTTTCAACCTAATTTTCAACCTGGCCCCTTGGACAAAAGTCGATTACGTAATCAACTTTTGTTGAGGGCCACCCACAGTTGGAATTTTGGCTAGTTCCTCTGAAATCCCCAACAGTGTACAGCCAGGTACAGCTATGTCTTTTGTCAGGTTAAAACAGATTAAAAACCTATAATGTATTAAAATATTTATTACTAAGGTATCTTATAAAAGTGGAAGGTTTTGTCAATAAAACAATGGCATAATGGCATAAGAAAATAGATAACAGATATGTTGCAGCTTCTGTTGCCTTTGCTCCAAGCGACCTATAGTGCCTTCCTTCTCAATATCAAAAGCCCTCCTAACTTCACTTTTTTTTTAAAAAAAGTTTTATTTATCACTTTTTTCATAACAAGTATACAAACAGTAGCCACTAGGCCCAATGGGCCACATACAAAAAGAAAACTATATACATTTCTTCAGCATTGGCTCTTCCTTTCTGACCCCAATCCCTCACCCAGTGATTTAATCAGGATCACAATAATGCCTTCATTTATCTGCGACAACCTTGTAGTGAGAAGATAAATATGTCTTAAACCGTACCCACATGCCCTCTTCCTGTACCTTATCATAAATGCCAGCCATCTACATATGAAAATATTGCTGGACCTTCCCTTGCGGAGAATATGCAGTTAATACTTACAATTTAATGACTACATACATGTTAGGGCCAGCTGAGGAATCACTCCATGTGTGGCCACTCAATCTGTTACTGTAGTTTTGCTATTCATCCAACTACCCCACGTATGCAGCCTTGTACAGAGGGGCGGCCTCGTTGGCCACAGTTTTCTATGCTGATACCGTTGGAGGGTTGGGCTTTTTCCATGATAACATTATCATTTTTCTAGCATAGTAAATTAGGATCGTCAGCAATGTACGAGTCACTCTTTTGGGGGCTAGATTATCGACCAGGCCCAGGAGGCATACCTCAACCAAGGGCTGTATAGGAAAGGCGGTTACCTCAGCTATACACCCAGTAACCCCCCTCCAAAACACTTGGATGGCCGCACAGTTCCAGAAAATATGCATAAAATCGGCAGTGAGTGAATTGCACCACCAGCAACTGGACGACTGAGTGGGGAACATCTTTGCCAATCTAGCCAGAGAAAGATATATGCGGTGTAAAAATTTAAATTGGATAAGCTGATCCCTAGCGGATACCAGTCTAGTAAAATTGATGTCCCATAGATCATCCCAGTCATCTCTGTCCATCTGGGGGAACACTTCCTCCCATGCCGCTCTACACCGTGCAAGGAGATCCCCGACTTCCCCGAACAGTTGTTTATATATCGTAGACAGGGCCTTGTCTAAAGTGTCTTCCCTCAGTAGAGATTCTAGATTGCTCATTTGCAGGTTAATACTAGTATCTCCAAATTGGGCGGTGTATGCATGTCTGAGTTGTAGATAACTAAACAAGTGTTAGGAAGGTTAAATTTAGTTTTCAGGGTGTCAAACTGTAGAAGTTTCCCCTTACCCACTATATCTTTTATAGTCTTAATACCATATTTGGTCCAGATAATTGGATCAGGGTACTGACAGAAGTGTGTCAGTTTAGGATTTTTCCATAGTTGTGTGTGGGGGGAGATCGCCCCTACATGCCCTACTGGTTGCACGCATGAATATTGTAATCTTGTACGGTGCCCTAATACCAGGGTGCAGAAGGTACGTCAGCGCCTCATATGAGCCAACAATATGCGCTTCTAGTGTATTGGCCGTATCGTCCTCAGGTAAGCTAAACCACCAGTGTGCGAATATCAGTTGACCCTCTAGAAAGTAGCGGTGGAAGTCTTGAACCGCCAGTCCCCCCTGTTTCCACGGCAGCTGCAATACCCGGAGTTTAATTTGGGGGTGTCGTCCCTGCCACAGGAAAGTCGTTATGAGCTGATCTATTTTCTTGAACACATATCCCGGTATCCAAACAGGGGAATTCCAAAATATGTAGAGAAACAGAGGTAGAAATTTCATTTTCACCAAATTCACTCTGCCTATGATTGTTAAAGGTAGATTCTGCCATGCCTGCAACCTGGATTTTAGTTTAAGCAAAAGTGGACTGACATTCACTAACTTCACTTTTAAAGTATAACTAAAGGCAAAATCTTTTTGGGTTTTGGATAGATTGTAGTGGGATTGGAACATGTCAGTTTTTATTGCTGTCTGTGTCCCCATAAGGGAGATTCACCCTATTTATCCTGTTTAGTGTTTACCATTATCATCGAAAGTGAAAGTAAATGAAAATCCCAGATTTTTGCACACTGGAGTTCCACTCTAGACAGGAAACATGTGACCTCCACTCAGTTTTTTTTTAAATCAACTTTAACCCCCCTGGCGGTATTCCCGAGTCTGGCTCGGGGATACCGCTTTTGGTATTGAAAATCCACCCCGAGCCAGACTCGGGCTTGCATCGCAGGATCCAGGAAGAGTATACTTACCTTGTCCCCTGGATCCTGCGATGTCTCCCCGCTGTGATCGGCGAGCCGCTGTGTCTCGCTCGATTCACAGTGCCGAGCTCCGTTCCCTGCGAGCGGTGCGACGCACGGGGACGGAGTTCGGCGGTAAATTCAAATAGTGAAACACATAGTATAGATACAGCATACTGTAATCTTACAGATTACAGTACTGTATCAAATAATTACACGTCCCCTTTGTCCCTAGTGGTTTGCCCAGTGTCCTGCATGCAGTTTTATATATATAAAACTGTTCTTTCTGCCAGGAAACTGGAGATTGCCCATAGCAACCAAAACTGTCTCTTTACATCAAAAGTGGTTTTAGACCAGCTAGAAAAAAGCGATAATAAATTAGAATCACTCGCAGAATTGAGCGATAGTGATTTGTGGGGAGATCCGTCATCAAACACTAAAAGTAACAAAAGCTAAAATTCTGCAACTGAGCAAATTTCAGTGTTTTTGATTTGATTACATTATTATATAATTTTTATTATTATTATATTATTATTTGTTATAATTATTTATAGTTATTTATTATATTATAATTTTTTATTTAGTTTTTCAAACTTTATCATACCCGGGATGTCTACTAGACTCTTGTTTGGACAGATTTAAGTGAACTATTCCTAAGAATTACAGGCCTACAATATAAAACGCCAAATTTCTGTGCAAAATAATTGTACCGCTTTCAGCACCTAAAATCAGAAATAATCATACCGCCAGGGAGGTTAATGTAACAACCAATCAATAGTCACAACTCGAATAAGTGGAGGTTACATGTTTCCCGTCACATCTGCATTTCTTGTCACATATTTCCTGTCTAGACAAGGGTATCTGGCTGCAGACTGGAGCTCCACTCTTGACAGTAAACATGTGACATCCACAATTTATTTATATTAATCAACTTTAATATAACAAACCACCTATAGACACAAGTCAAGTAAGGGTTCCTGTAAATAGAACACTGTTAACTAGTAAAATGAACCCCCAATCGCTGTGGTACTGATGATTGGGGTTGATGGGGGTTCCTGGCTGCCTCAGGGTCTCAGGCACACAGATACCCCCAAAATAGGATATCACAGCACAATGATTGCTGCGGGAGGCGATGCAGCAATCATTGTGCCTTGAGAAGCTCCGATCTTCCTGTCACAGCAGCTCATGCTGAGCTGCGAGCTTCAAATAGGCAAAAAGGTTTAATTATAAGTGTTCCTGTAAAGAGAACACTTTAAATTACAGTAATAAAAGCCCCTTTAGTGCCCCCTTACAGTTTTCACAAAATAACCCCTTCACTGCTGTCTGATCACTGCTTGCATGCAACGGTATCTGGCTGCAGACTGGAGCTACTCTAGACAGGAAATATGTGACAGGAAACACAGACATGTGACAGGAAACATGTATCCCCCACTTACTCGAGTTGTGTCTATTGGTTGTTACAATAAAGTTGATTTTAAAAAAAAAGTTAGTGGAGGTCACATGTTTCCTGTTAAGAGTGGAACACCAGTCTGCAGCCAGATACTTTTGCAAATTTTGGCTTGACACCTGAACAGTAATAGAGGTTAAATCTTCCAATGGGGACACTTTGGAAGGATTTCCTCTCACTTCCTGTTTTGGCTATGGGACAGGAACTGAAGGGAAATCTGCTCAGTGGGACACAGATGGCAAAAAACTATCAGGGGTTATAACCCTCCCTTTACTATATCCAGAAAAAAAAAGTTTTGCCTTTAGCTCTACTTTAAGTCATAAAATCTGTACTGAGAGAATGCCGGAACTGTCTTTTTTGACCTCCTGTTCTAAACATGACAACCTGGATGTCATGTTGATTTAGTGACTTTACTGTTTTCTGAGACACTGAAATAGGCAAGGAATGCTGATCAGGAATTCTCTCTTAAAGAGGAGTTCCACCCAGGGGGGCCATCAAAAAAAAAAAAAATTAAAAGTCAGCAGCTACAAATACTGCAGCTGCTGACTTTTAATTGGACACTTACCTGTCCCTGGGTCCAGCGATGCGGGGGATCGAAGCCTCGCTCTTCCCCCCCCTCCGCTCGTCGGCGCCGGCATTTCAACTGTGGGCGCCGGGCTGTGGCTTCACAGCCTGGCACCCACTGCGCATGCGCGAGCGGCGCCGCACGCCGTGATTGGCCGTTCAATCACCTGGGACCTGTAATGGGTCCCAGATGATTGACAGGAGGGAGGGAGCAGAGCGGAGCCCTTCCTGTGCCTGGGGGGAAGTGATGTCACCAGTCCAGGCAAAGGAACAGGCAGACTACGAGGGACCCCCTAGCAACAGGCATTTAGAGGTAAGTGAAAAAAAAAAAAATATCCAAATGTTTTTTTGTTTTTTTTTAAAGAATTTTTACAGGTATTTTTGTTTTTTGGGTGGAACCCCACTTTAACTTAGACTTTCTAATCTGTACACTTGTACTGAAGGTGAACAAGAAAAGGAGCTCCAAAAAGATAAACCGCTAAGGTTGTTAAAGTTATTGTAACGCTTATTTTTTTTTTAAATTGTAATAAAAAAGATGTTCTACTTACTTGCTCTGTGCAAAGAAATTAAACGGAGCGGTTCCTTACCTCCTCTTTTGGTGCCCCCCACTGGCGCTGTCTCCTCCTTCTTCATATGTGTACCCCCTTAGCAAGCCATGTACCGAGGGGGCACCTGCTCGGGAACGCTCCGAGCTGGGCTGTGTGTGTCTATAGACACCCAGCGTGGCTCAACCACGCCCCCTGCTCCCTCCTCACAGAAGTTGTCTGACAGCAGCAGGAGGCTATTGCTCCCACTGCTCTCAGTCTCCTGTGGGACAAGGAAGAGAGGAGAACGGGGCCGCTGACGTGGCAATAATGGATTGATGGAGGAGTCAGGTAAGCATTTCGGGATGGCTAGGGGGTAACAGGCAGTGGAAGGTTTTTTACCTTACTACAGAGAATGCATTAGGGTAAAAACCTTTTGAGGTTAGAATCACTTTAAGTGCAAGGCTGTCTTTTATATCAATATGAAAACCAACTTGTTTGAGGGTTACAGAATCTCCCTTCTATAGGGTTTGGGCATATAGTGCCTGACTCGACAGATGAAAGGGTAGCTGCTATCACATGCTGACCTCTGATTAGCCAGGTACTATCCTGCATGACCTAAAGAAGAGGGATTCTCTTACCCCACAATGTGTTGGCCTTCAACTGATAATAAAAGACTATCATTTGCACCTAACAACCTAATGGTTTCATACACGCTGAAATTTTCTGAGAAGCTGATAGCTGCAGCAGCTGGATGGTGCACTGAGTGGTAGTTATGATGTTTGGTGGATTGTGCAGACAAGCGGTCTGCATTCCAAGCATTCCTCCCTGAGTGTATTCTGTACTAAATGTTAGTAGCACTTGGTGCACTGTCCAGCCCTGTCTAGCCCTGTCCAGCCACAGCAATTCTCAGCCTTGAGGCTGGATTGTGCACCTGTACCTTGTACCTGTACCCAAATGCCTGCATCTTGCCTAAATGCCCAGTGTTCTTGAGACCTAATGGTACATATTTTTGGGGCACCTTTTCTTCTTCATCTCCAGTTTTCATCTGAAGTTCCTCAGTGAATAGGGGGACATCTGGTTTTGGAGAAACCTAACTACTATATCAATCCTACTAAACCTACAGTTCTCCATGTAATCAGGACCTAAGAAGTTTCTCAGATCCAGCACTCCGCTCAACCAAACCTTTTTCAGAAAGAATTAAGGCCTGAGGCATCCATGCAACTACTATTCATAGAAGGTGGTCAGCAATGACAACCTGCATAATTCTTAACCTTATACATGTTATAATATGATTACAATTTTCTTACCTGACTGGATGTAAATGGGATGGATAGACCCTCACATTACACAGTTGTAGGTAAATGTAATGGAGATTATACAGGGACTATACAACTGGATTATAGTGTATAGCTGGCTTTACACTACAGGTATCTTTAATGTATACTTGTGCTATGAATAAATTAGGCAAAGTAGGAGTGATGCTGAATAGCAGCCAGTATAAGATGGCTGCATATACCTTTAATGTGCTGCCCACTGCTCCAATGTGCCCTTGGTTCAATAATAATAATTAAAAAAAAACAGAACAGATATGGAGCACATACATTCCTTATTGTCTACCACAATGTGGTGCTCAACGGCTTGTACTTGCATGTGATTTTTCATAGGGTTTCAGGAGCAGCAGGCTTCTGGTAACCACTGTACAACATTACTTTATTCTCATTACATGTTTAGTTAAGCTGGCCATACATTATACAATTTTCTTGTACAATTTTCCTTTAGATTTACCAAAACCATATAATATGAGGTCAAACTTAAACACTTTAAATGTGTATGCAATCAGGCAAGCCCTTGCACTACGTAGTTGAAAGTAAATCTAAACTAAAATGAATAAGAAAATTGTATAATGTACTGTATGGCCAGCTTAAGGCAGGAATTGGATGAATCCTATGTGTCCCTTCTTTCATTGAAGACTTGAGATAGCTCTGCTTTTATAATGGGAACTCTGTGTACTTCATCAGCAGAGATTAAAAGAATATTGGAGATTTACCCAATGTACATGACCACTAGTAGCATCGACACTGGTTTTCTTCAGTCAACTAATATGATTATTTGCCTATGACAAATAATGATTGCATGATTGCCCTGTATTTCATAGGTGGAGCTTTAAAAATCCTATATATACACTGTGTATATTACAATAAAAGCCAGAAGCATTGCCATGGTCAACACTGTGCATTTACTTACATTACAAACTGGAAATATGGATACATGTACGCTGAGTGTATTTCCACTTTTGCCCTCTCTACATCCTGCATTCAATATAAAAAAAAAAAAACACAAAAAACAAATAAAAAAAAATGCGATAATAATTTTTTCCCTATTTTTTTCTCACTTTACCACCCGTTTTCCACCGTGTGGTACACACCCTATCATCATGTACAGTACACTGTCATAACCTAATCTCACCACCTCTCATATACATTACGTCTGTGGTGACCTTCATACTCCTTTCCTGCACATATGGTCCACTGTCATATCCTCTGCGCTCCTGTCCTGCTTAAATGGTCCATTGTCATATTCTTCCGCACTCCTGTCCTGCTTAAATGGTCCACTGTCATATCCTCTGAACTCCTTTCTTGTTTATATGGCCTGCTATCATATCCCCTGCACTCCTGTCCTGCACATACAGCCATTTGTCCTTCCTTGCACACTCCTGTCCTGCACATAACGCCCGCTGCACACCTCTACCACACGCTGTCATATGCGCCACATTCTGTTCTGCAAGTATTGCCTACTCTCATTCCCTTTACCCTCCTCTATTACTGTTTGTAATATCCCAAGCCTTGCCCATTCTGTAATGAGACCGCTTTTGCGAGTTGTAGGTAAAATTAATTGTAGATAAAATTAAAATTAAAATATGCACTAAAACACATACACAGACTGTATAATCGTGGGGCTACACAATATGCTATAGGTTGTATACGTTTTGTTTTATACTGTAGAATAATACTGTGTATATACTACTTTTTCAGGTTTTCAGTGCTGGCCTGTGTGTGAGTGAATGGAGTATTCCAGCCATGGACACCAGTCTGTCACCGGTGAGAACCTTTACTGTACTAACATTTTATGATAGAGAAGCATCAAAGGAATCTCTTTAACAATTTCCAATGTAAATCTTTAACTTTGGAGAACCTGCATCTATTTGCAGACTCCAGGTGTAACTTTAATCTGTTTTTTTGGACAGAAAAGAGAAAATGCAAACCTTTGCCAGGGATTTATTGTAGTGTCTTTGTTGGAGAGGCCCTGCCTCACTTACTATAACAGTACAGTAAAACATTGGATTGCAAGCATAATTCGTTCCAGAAACATGCTTGTAATCCAAAGCACTTGTATGTCAACACAAATTTCCCCATAAGAAATAGTGGAAACTCAAATGATTCGTTCCACAACCATTTATTCATAGGTCCTTCAGTTTATAGTCCATATAAAAAGATTATAGCAATGTGACCAGGTTGTGTAACCATAAAATGTCAATCCACAAATGGAGGCCTCCACAAGGGGATTAGAAGCAAAATCCAGCAGGAGCTACAGAGTATAAAAGAGAAGAGAGGCGCCTCTAAGTGCATTTATTGCTAAATGTTTACCTTCATTAAATGTAACCATATTGCTACACTTAGAGGCACCTCTCTTCTCTTTCATACTCAGTTGTGACATGATGCTACTTGTTTATCAAGATATCACTCGTACATCAAGTCAAAATTTATTTAAAAATGTTGCTTGTCTTGCAAAACGCTCTCAAACCAAGGTTTTACTGTAACTACATGCACAAATACCCTCAGTGGGGACACAGAAAGCACAAATGATCTAATAGTGGTTCTTTCCCTTCCCCACAACACTAAATATAGCATTTTTATTGCTTTCTATATCACAAATGGAGAGATTTTGTCTAATTTTCTCTTTTGGTGACCACTGTCACCCGTACAGGAGGTAAAGAAAATCCTACCCCCTGAGGACACAATAAAAACGTGACAAGATGTTCTACTTAGAGATATGTGAATTTTTGAAAAATTCTATTAGTTTTAGTTTGGCCAAACTTTTTAAAAATTTTGTGGCTCCCCAATATTCGGAATTTCAGAAATGGCACTTGGTATTGAAGTGAATGGGAATATGAACCAAGTCCAAAAAGTACGGTATTTGTTACAAAGAAGCAAATAATGCAAAAATGTGCAGAGTGATTTGGGAATCTCCTGGCAGCCCGTCCTGCTCAGATGATGGGCCTAATAAACTCTCCCAAAGATACTAAGATAGAAGGCTGGTAAAAGATGGCACCAGTAGTCAGGTTAAAGGGTGAGTTCATCTTTTGTAACATGTTATATGCTACACTCATGTTCAGGATGTAACATGTTATGAATGCAGCGGCCCCCGCACCTCCTGATGTCGCAGGCGGCGGGGGATCTTCTCCCCCCGCTCTCTGTGAGATTATTTAAAGAACATGGCTGCGTCATTTATTCATAGGGTTCTGAGAATTGAAAACTACAATGTCCGGTAGCCTTTGCGGCTGTCGGCTTGTAGTTCTCAATGAACTACCACGGCGCTGTTGAGTGCTGTGGTTGTTCATTGATGTTTCCTGTTAATGTGTCACTGCTTGGCTGTACGATGTAGGGCCAAACAGATTACACACAGAGCCTGCAAGAGCCCTGCATAGCACCCACGATCTGCTGATCGTGGGTGCAATGCTTTCCAGGCTCCCAATAAAGAAATAATTAAATGAACATTTTTTACCTGCAAAAAGATGTGCATTTAAATATTTTTTTTTAAAAAAGGTGAACTTATCCTTTAAGGGTACTCAGGCAGAAGCCGATATAGAACAGCAACAGGTTTTGAAACCGCCTTTGGTCCCTTTCTCCCAGAAGAATTTTGGAGATCCAAATCCAAAAATAAAACAGAAATGTGGGTTTGGCCATCTGAATGTGATTTTTGGTCCAAATTTAGCAGCCATTCAGGATTAAAGTGACACTAAATGATTATTATTACTCCCTAATAATAATATATATACATCCATTATTTAAAGTGAGTGTAAAGTCTCGTTTTTTTTTCTCTAAAAATAACAAACATGTTATACTTACCTGCCCTGTTGCAGTGGTTTTGTACAGAGCAGCCCGTATCCTCCTCTTCTCGGGTCCCTCCTCTGTGATCCTTGCCCCTCCCTTCTATCGATTCCCCCCACAGCAAGCTGCTTGCAATGGGGGCACCCGAACCAAGTCACAGCTCCCTGTGTCCATTTATACACGGACCCCTGGTTCGACCCCACCCCCTCTCTCTCCTGATTGACTGACTTTGATTGACAGCAGCGGGAGCCAATGGTGCCCCCCTGCTGTGTCTCAGCCAATCAGGAGGAGTGTCCCGGACAGCAGAGGCACTAGTGGACATCGCTGGAGAGAGATGGGGCTCAGGTACGTATTAGGGGGTGCTGGGGCGGCTGCTACACACATAGTTCCCAACTGTCCCTGATTTGGAGGGACTGTCCCTGATTTGGAGCAATGTCCCTCTGTCCCTCATTCCTCCTCATTTGTCCCTCATTTTGGTCTGATCTATATAGTTGTATATAAAATGCACTTTTTATTTATCAAAAAGTGTTTTTCAGCCATAAACCTTTCATCTGATTTCTAAATTGCTGCATTTGTAAATTCGAAAAGCCAATATAAAGGTAGAAGTGGTAAAAAAAAAGCACTTGTGGGTTTAACCAATCCTGTTTTTTTGTACAATTCTCCTTTTAAGGGGCGTGGCAAGGGGTGTGTCCTATGCCTGCATACTTTTGCTGATAGCTGTCCCTCATTCCCATCTCAAAAAGTTGGGAGGTATGCACACAACGTTTTTATTTTAATGCATAGAATGCATTAAGATAAAAAAACTTTCTGACTTTACAACCACTTTAATGTTCCTGTAATCCATTTTCATGAAATTGTTTTTTACTGTGTTTTTCTGCCTCCTTGCAACATCCTTTGTGAGCTCCCAAAACTTTGTTTTCCCCTCACTTTTGTTTGTTTGGAATAAGCAGTGCACATTAGTTGAGGACATGTGTACTACTTTATGCACACTACAAATCCCATAGTCCATTTGGGGAGCGAGCTAGAGAGGGTGGCTTCATTCCTACATATAGTGAGACCACAGAGAAAGATTGTAGCCACCCTCTAATAGGAAGTTGAATGACAGCAGCAAAAAAAAAAAAAGGAAAGTTGGAAGTGGCCGAGAGCAATAGAAGGTATTTTTTTTAAGTTCTGAATATATACTTGAATAGAATTCTTTCTTTTTAAACCTGAGTTTATTTTCATTCTCTTTGTAGTTCTAAGCTTTCTTCACTCTACGGGAAAATCAACGTTACCCGAAGCTACACTTTAAACATATTCTCTAGTCAATCCCAATATATTCAATGTATTCAGTCTGATCTTTATTTAGCATCTACACCCAATACAGCTGTGGGCAGTATGGCATCTGTCTGCAACTTGTCAGTTGACATGAAGAGTACTTAGGTATTGCTCCTTCGCAAAAATAACTGCTTACTTAGCAAACCAGTTTCAAGAAAAATTATACAATTTTGGTTTCTATAGAATAATGTATTTTGCACATTCTTACTGTTCTTTTCACAGCATTGTTGGATTTAACACACCAGGGTGTGTACCTTATTGGCTTTATTTTGTCATGAGCTTTCACACTTGAATTTTTATTTTAGATGCAACAGCTCTCAGTAGATCTGGAGAAGAATGTAGCAGAGATGCCATCTAAAGGGTTAAACCAACAATTTAACTCTCCCTGCACAGGTATCTGCAGCTATTATTTTGTGTGATTAACAATTACCTTTAAATAAAATGAGTGGAATTGAGCTTATGGTCCAAAAAAACAGGTAGCACACCACTAGATACAAATGGTTATAGTGCATGGAAAAAACAGTGCTGTGCTAATCAAAATATGTATATCATCATAACGAAATTCCATGCAGTAAAAACAATTGATAAAGATAAAAGTGAAGCTAAATCAAAATGCATGGTATACAATACTAACAATAATGTCACAAAAATTATCAAACAAGTCCATTCATCATACAATGGAGGAAAAGTCCCATAATTATAATCTCAGTGCAAAAAAAATATGCAAAGATGAAAGGGGTTCAATTGTATGAGATCCACACCACTTACATGCATTTTCACCTTATTTCACACAAGAGTCTTACCGCAAAGCCATGATCCGCCAAATAAAAGAAGTCATAAAGCAGTTAGGTTGATGTAACCATCTGGAAAAACAGATGAATCCAGGATATTGCAGCATCTCCCCACTAGACAACTTGGTCTCACAATTCACAGGACCATAAAAGGAGACATAAAAAAGAGACAGAAGCTCCACATAGTGTAAAACCATACAAAAAGTTTAACAAAATTAATAAAAACTACTCACATGTTAAAATCAAAATCAACAACAGCTGCTGGCTTCGATGCTGTTAGTTGTGTGACGAAACAGGTAGGGCGGAGTTGACACTGTAAGGTCATCATGCACGCACAAACAGACAAAGAAGCGATCCACACGCACTCTCGAGAGTGTTCTGTTATACAAGGTGTTGTATTGATCTTAACATGTGAGGCGTTTTTATTTATTTTAATAAACCTTTGGTATGGTTTTGCGCTATGTGGAGCATCTGGCTCTTTTTTATGTCTCCTTATATAAACCTGTGAATTCTGAGACCAAGTTCCTAGTGGGGAGAGAGAGTTATCTAGAAGGGGAAAGAAGTTTAAGGATAAATTTGGGTAATGCTTGGACATACTTTAAAGCTGAAGGTTAGGCGGGAAAAAAAATGTTCTCTATAGCTGTAGCCTCCCTGACGGTTTTCCCGAGTGTGGCTCTGGGTTAAATTTCAGCACCATTAGCGGTAACCCCGAGCCACACTGGGGATTACATTGAAGGATCCTGGTGCGGTGTTTCTTACCTTGTCCCCAGGATCCTGCGATGTCCCCCGCTGTGTCTTCAGGCTCTGTCCTCTCTGTGCCAGGCTCCGTTCCCTGTGAGCGTCGCGATGCACAGAGCGGAGCCTGGAGGCAAATAAAAAAAAAGTAAAAATCATAACACATACAGTACTGTAATCTTACAGATTACAGTACTGTATGAAATTATTTCACATCCCTTTTGTCCCCAGTGCTTTGTCCAATGCCCTGCATGCAGTTTTATATTATATGTACTGTTCTTTCTGCCTGGAAACTTGAGATTGTCCATAGCAACCAAAAAGTGTCCCTTTACGTCAAAAGTGGCTTTAGACCAGCTCGAAAACAGCGATAGTAAATTAGAACACTTGCAGAATTGAGCGATAGTGAATCATGGGGAAATTTATTTTATTATTATTATTATATATATTTTTTTTTAATTATTACTGCAAGTTTAACACCATTTACTTCTCTGTGTGTTACTGCAAGTTTAACGCAATTTACTTCTGTGTGCGTTACTGCAAGTTTAACGCCATTTACTTCTGTGTGCATTATTGCAAGTTTAACGCCATTTACTTCTGTGTGTCACTGTATGGCGCATTATATTGCAGTATATTATAGTGTATCCGTGGAGTGTGTCTGTGTAGTGTGAGTAGTCAAATTAAAGTGCACCAAACACTGCTTTACATTGATTAAAGTGCATATACATCCCTCCCAATAATGTCTGGGAGGACAACAAGGAGAGGCAGATGTTCTCTTGGCACTGTAAGGGGACCAGCAACAAAAGTGTCCACAAGCAAAGGTGGATGTGATGGTCAGTCCTTAGGCAGGGCATCATTTTCTCTGTTTAGTAAGTTTGCCCGTGCTATCCAGCCACAGCATGCAGAGGAGGTGGTGGACTGGCTTACTAAACCTTCCTCATCCTCCTCATACTCTGTCACGCAAGCAGAGACAACTGTACAGTCCCCTGCAGTTACCAGAGTGGATAAACCTGCCTCCTTGTCCACATCTATTCTTGCCATAGCCCCAACATCAGCCATGGAGGAGTCAGTTGAGTTATTTGACCACAGCGTCAGCCACTTGCTCCCTGATGATGTACAGCCATTACTGGATTTAGATGTTGGTTCTGAGGTTGAGGATGACAGGAACATGATTCTAGAGAGAGGGGAGAACACTGTTAGAACTTGCCCAGTATGCTTTTGAGTTGTTGGGCTGCCCTGCATCCAACATGCATTCAGAATGGGCATTCAGTGTTGCAGGAGGTTTCGTTACTCATCATAGAACGCGTCTGTCCACAGACTCCATGGACCGTTTGACTTTTATAAAAATGAATCATAGTTACATAGTAGGTGAGGTCGAAAAAAGACACAAGTCCATCAAGTCCAACCTATGTGTGTGATTATATGTCAGTATTACCTTGTATATCTCTGTATGTTGTGGATGTTCAGGTGCTTATCTAATAGTTTCTTGAAACTATTGATCAGTCCTGGATTAGCAGTTATTAAGCCCCTGATGCCGATGCCACTGATTAAGTCTTTTTGGGGTGTGGAATCCCTGCAGGACTTCAAGGCTACCTAGCTTTGAGGATGTTCAATAATTTCATTTGGAAGAATGTTTCATGGGCACCCAAAAAACAATTTTTCAGCACCTGTTTGACAGGTGCATATCATTGCAATTTTTTGCCTTCATCAAGAACACCTTTATAGGGTTATAGTGGGACGGTGCCCATGACACTCAAAGATTAGTTTTTGTGCACCTGTTTGACAGGTGCATATCATTGCAATTTTTTACAGCGAGGCCAATTCTTGCTTTCATCAAGCGTACCTCTATAGGGTTACGGTGGGAAGGCACCACCGACAACCAAAGACCAATTTTTACGTACCCGTTACTTCTATGCATAGTCGAAGTGACACCAGAATGTATCCAAAAAATCTCTAATCTTGTTCCCAGTGCACTACATTGTGGCCTCATCATTGGCTCCTCAGCTGTTGCTGAGCAAAATAAAGGCAACTTGCAGGGAAAATGTCATTTTATTTGGCTTTATAAATGCAATTATTGCTGCAGCAGATTCTAGACATGGTACAGATCTGCCACTTTACAGGTAGACTAAGGGGACCCCCCAGGCAATATATTGGAGGGAATTTTCATTTTTATGCTTTCACTTAAAAAATCAAAAAGTCACTGCTCATTTAAAAATGACCTTTTTCACAAACTTTTTTTTTTATTGATACATGTCCCCCAGGGCAGGACCCGGTTCCCTATAACAATTGTATATCCAATTACTTTCATATAAGCCTTCAAAATGGGCACTTTTGATTTTTGACATTTGGGTCCTATTAACTTTAATGGGGTTCATTATTCGGGTCCGAACTTTCGTGCTGTTTGAAAGTTCTGGTGCGAACCGAATAGGGGTCCGTTCGGCCCATCCCTAATGCTTATAAGCAAGAAATCTTTCAGCACTAGAAACTAGTGAGCATCTAAGGGTTTGCCATATCAGTTTGCATATCAGTAACCTAAAAAATGTCCTTATCACTAAAGCACTTTTGATCTTTCCCTATCCACATCCATAACACGTAAGCCCTAAGGCTGGGCATATGTGGTGCAAATTTCTTTTCTGCAGGAAAGCAACTCACACGATTCCCCCATCAACACAGACAGCTTTGAGAGGGCAATCAGCAATTATTGCCTTAGGGTTCGAAGCATTGAATTGACATTTCCGTGGATTGTAATATAGAAAGTTTAATGACCAGCCAAAAGATGTAGTTCTAGCACTATCTCTAGGTTTTGTTTTTCCAAACAAAAGTTTATTGATAGGAATAGGAAAGTACAGAAAGTCGATTTGAATAACAAGATTGAAAAAAAATATAACATGCATTATACAGGTTGTATCTCCTCATATTATTATTTGCCCATGTGAAACAAGAGAAGAGCAAAAAGTACATCCAAGCGAGTAAGCTATACATATGGGTTATATCATTGTTTTGGGTATAAACAACCTGTTTAACGGGTTCCCGACCGGTTCACGCAGATTTCCTGCGGCAGAATGGCTCTCCTGGGCGAAATCCCGTATATATATATATATGGCTTTGCCCAGGAGAGCCACCAGAGGGCACCGCTATTGGGGGTCTGTTTGTCATTGTGGGGGGGGGGGGGGGGGTGCATGTTCTGCCACTGTGGCATGAGAAGGAGAAGCTGGGGAAGGGTGTCCACCTTCCGCCTTTTGCTGCAGAATCCAGTAATGACGGGAGGCAGAACAGACTGGAGCAGAAAGTCAGCTGAACAGCTGATGGTCAGTAGAGTGAAGGGGGAGAGGCTCTCCCATGTCCCATGTCAGAAGAGGCATCACTTGAGGCACGTGAAGGGAGCAGAGAGGCAGAGACACACTGAGCAAGGAAGAGGGGAATCAAATGACACTGAGAGCAGGTGAGTGCCAGTGTCACTGATCCCTTCCCCCCCACCCCGCTGCCTCTGACTGACCCCATCCCCCCTCCCATCAGGCAGTGGAGATGGGGGGGTCAGAGATGACATCAGCGACAGTGGTGTGGATAGGGATGACATTATGGTTGTGGTGGTGGTTAGGATAGGGATGACATCAGTAGTGGTGGACACTGTCATCCCTATCCCCACCACTGCCACTGATGTCATTCCTATCCCAACCACCGCCGCTAATGTCATCCCTATCCCCACCACCGCCACTGATCCCACCCCCCCACCACCACCACCGCTGTCACTTATCCCATTCCTCCCCACCACCCCAAATGGACTGATCCCACCCCTCTTACCACCGCCACCACTGCTGCCACTGATCCCATCCCCATTACCACCATTGCCACCGATCCCATCCCCATTACCACCATTGCCACTGATCCCATCCCCATTACCACCATTGCCACTGATTCCATCCCTCCACCACCATCAGTGGACTGACCCCATCCCCCCACCATCACTGCTGCTGCTGATCCAATCCCCCCTCCACCATCAGTGGACTGATCCCATCCCCCCACCACCTCTGCCAATGATCCTATCTGCCCCACCACCGCTGCCACTGATCCATAGGGGGGGCTTCATGGTTTCTTGCACCGGGGCCCTGAGGGTTCTAGGTCCACCTCTGATAGGTATTTTACTTTGTAATGTGAGGTGGCATTTTAGCACTATGGGTCTCATCTGAAATGTATTAAATTTGATATTTCTTCGATTATTTGAGAGTTCTAACATAGCAAATACTTTACTTAAGCTTGTTATCTGTTCTTGCCTTTTCAGGAAAAGAAACAGAGCTTGAGAACGCCGTCCCTTTCCTGACAGAAGAGATGGTCAATTTATCAAGGTCCTCATCCCTCTTTGGTCCTGATGATACCGTGGTGTCTTACCTCTCCAGTGGGGTAATTCCAGGAGACACTGCCCTTAATCTGCACCCAACAGAGGATAGAAATGAGTGACCTATCTAACTATATGTTATAAATAAGAGTGCCTTTATACAGGACCACTGTAAGTTTCCAGATTGAAAATGAACCTCCTGCACTGTATAGCTAGACAAAGAGGTTCTCCATACAGATGTTTTCTTTTCTCAGTGTTCCTCAGATGTGCTTTATGCCAATTAAAAATACATGTTTCTCCACTTTCTGCTGCTTATCCCCTCCTGTTCGTACTTTTTTTGCCAGTTAGCACCAATGTGAGTTTTCACAGATTGGGAGCTGGGAACATGGTTACCAGACAGCCATGTTAAACTCAAAATTTCACAGTCTGACTGCCTTTTATATCATATGAGGCAGGATAAGCAAGATGTTCCTGGAAAGACTGTAGACATTGAGGTTGATTTGCTAGTACTAGAAAGTGCAAAATTGGTGCAGCTCTGCATAGAAACCAATCAGTCTCCATTTTTGTTTTGCCAATGCATAATTGAACAAGCTGGATTTATAAGCTGATTTGCTACCATGCACAGATGCACCAGATTTTGTCCTCTCCAGTTTTAGTAAATCAACCCCACTGACTAATAAGACTGAGAAAAAAAGAAAAAGTGATCTTACATGGAGAAATAAAAGCAGAAATTTAAAGAAAAAGAAATTTAAAAGCAGAAAAATTAAAGTGTATCTAAACCCAAAAACAAAAGCTTACCTGTAATTGTGGTGGTTGCATTCATTTTATTCAATCCTACTTTATTATTAAAAGAGAACCATTTAAATAGAACAGAAGATCAGTCAAAGTATCCTTAATGGTCACACAAACACAGTTGAATTTGTTTTTTTCAGGTTTTATTTTCACCTGATGATCCTGCCAGTAACCCACTTCCAGTTCTAGGATGACAACAGTAACTTACTGTACTGTATCTATGGAAGAACAGCATTGTTACCCTAGGACTGTATGTGTGTTAGGGCTACAGAACACCTCGTCCTCTTCCTATTTCCATAACATGGAGGTTCACAATGCAGAGTGCTGGATTACAGACATTTATTGAACAGAAATAACAAAATGCTTTTCATTGTATATTTAACAAAAAGGGAACAAGATCATTGTAAGGGTATACATACACTTTAAGCAATGTGCAGTTGCATGTGTGTTGGAGAAAATAATAGCTGTGTGGAGAAACTCTTTACTTACAAACACCTATCATATTAAAAGTCTATTGTATTCCTGTTTTATATGCAAATCCACATTGGACTGGGACTAAGGAGCCACCGGTATATCCAGTGTTAAAGGTCTACCACTGAAATTACAATATTTTCCACAATAGTGGTCCTCTAAGACCTACGTTTGCCAATAGCTGACTGATGGATCCATTGGACTCCAGGCCTAACTCCAGCTATAGAAAAAGATCTGCTAGACTAACTTATACCAAACGTTATATATTGCCGAAGGTTCATTTTCAGCAGGGGCGGGGTGGATTCTGGGTGTGCACCACAAACACGTCCAGGTTTGAATGTATGAAAAGAGCGGGATTCAGGAAACATTTTGGGGCAACACAACAACACCTTATGTTCAAAAATATAGCATGAAAATGTTGGACCTCTTTCAGCGCCATTAATGTTTTGCACACAAATAATATGTTTTTTTGTGGCCCTGAAAGAGGCTATGCTATAATCATAATTAATTTATACTGTTTAACTGATCCCGTGAGACCCTACTTCTACATTCCTCTGCCGTGGCAAGGAAAGGAAGGGGGTTCCACTGAATGTAATGAGTTACCTGCCGTGAGCCGCTAAGGATTCTGGGAAACGCTGGTAATTTTTTTTTTTTTTTAGCTTTTGGACATCAAAGTCAGATATAATTTTTTTTTTTTAACAAAGTTGAGCTTTGTTCTTTTTATATGCATATATATATTTAGACAACCATGTGTACATATATAAGTATATATCTACACAATGTGGACATTTACACATATCCAGGATCTTAGCCCTTGTGTTTAGTATTTATAAGGTTATAACTATATATGGATCTTTGACTTCTTGCAGTATTAGAATCTTTTCCTATATTACTGAGATTGATTGTAAATTGATGGTATTCTATGTTAGCCCCTTCAGTATCAGAGCATTGTAATTTTCTCCCCTGCTACCTGCTTCTGGGTCAGGGCTTCTTCCACTGGTTCTCTGACTTTCATCTGACACCTGTAGGACAAATTACCAGGGTTTATCTATGTTTCTAATAGGCATATTTTGATTTCTGTTGCTAAACTTGTGGGATAAACAACCAAAATGAAAGACATAATACAGCCAGGCTTATTGATTAAGGAAACATAATGAGTAGTGATGTGCAAAGGGCAGTGACCAATCAGATCTTACTCAGATTAGTAATAGATTGATTCTGATTGGTTGCTGTGGATTACTGTGGAATAATAAATAAGCCTGCATGTGCCATGCAACTATAGTATACGTATAGTAAATATGACTTCTTCTCTTCCACACTGTATACAAGGCTCTTAAGGTTTTTTTTAAAGTTTAATTCCAGGCTAAATACAGAGAAGAAACACATACACAGAGCTGTTATATCTGCCAAAACAATTTGCATTTCTGTCCATCCAGCCTTGAGATGTACACAGCTTTACCATACAACACAGCCCTGTCTGTCACAGCCCGATTCTTCTCTGCTGCAATCTTACTTTCCCCTATAGGTCCTACCTCCAACCTGGGACTGGACAGTGAAAAGAGAAGCAGCACAATGATTAGCTTATTTCTCTGTCACTCTGCTCTCACCTCCTTTCAGTATGCTTTTTGCACTGCAGAACACTGCAGATTGGCTCCTTGTGCTGCTTCTCCCTCCCCCTCTCTGGCTCTGATCTACAGACTGTACTGTGGACAGCAAACCAAGTCAAATTCAGGTATTTACTCTGCTTAAATATATATAAATACATTTAATAGCATATTAATGATTACAGAGCTGAATTCGATTGTGCCATTAAAATCTCCCCGGAGTTCAGCTTTAATCTGTATGGAAAATATGTGCTGCAGCCTGTTCAACCAATCACAAATCTAATACTGTATTTACTGAAGACACTGGGGGTTATTTACGAAAGGCAAACCCACTTTGCACTACAAGTGCAAACTACAAGTGCAAAGTGCACTTGAAATTGCACTGAAAGTGGCTGCAAATCTAAGGGGTAGATCTGAAATGAGAGGAAACTCTGCTGATTTTATTATCCAATCATGTGTAAGCTAAAATGCTGTTTTTTATTTTCCTTGCATGTCCCCCTCTGATCTACAGCGACTGCACATCCAAGTGCACTTTCAGTGCATTTTCAAGTGCACTTTGCACTTGTAGTTTGCACTTGTAGTGCAAAGTGGAGTTGCCTTTCGTAAATAACCCCCACTATAGGAATCTTTGAGAGAAAAGTGTAATTGTACTAAAGGAAAATATCCGCTAATAATCTAAACCTAATAGTGAAAAAAAAATGTATCCACCTAATGTTTGATGGTTGTCAGATTTACCAAGCAATAGGTCAAGAGAACAACCATATTGAATTGGACCTCCTGTTTGTACAAGAGTCGCATACTAGACCAGGGGTCTCCAAACAAAGGGCCACACTCGGCCTTCTACAAGCTGTTATCTGGCCCAGAGTTAGGGTGAGTGGCATAAAATTAATGTGCACAAAGGCTGCCTATGGTCTCTGCTTCAACCAACACCCCCTGCAGTCCCAGGTTCCTCCCTGCTCCTCTGGCATAATGCCCGACATTGGTTTCTAGCAACCCAAAAAGTACTTGCTTCAACATTCACAGTCTTGTAAATAAGAATTATAATGACTAATAATTACATTTTTAATGTTGTTGTGGAATCTAGAGTGCGCCATAGATATAGAATGAAAACTCCTCCAATCCAAACAAATATCTGTAGCAGCGTGGTTTTTCCAGAGAGTAGTAATATATCCATGTGAACAGAAATACATTGTTGACATTTTATTTTTCCTATCCAAGTTTTGGTTTTCAAAAATGGAATTGTTAAAATATACTGTTTCTGTGGTCCAGCGCCAGGGCCGGACTGGCCTACCGGGATACCGGGATATTTCCCGGTAGGCTGGCTGCATTTAGTACCCCTGAGGCCGCTTTTGCCTCGGAGCTTGGCTGGCTGCCTGTGTAAGCCTGTGTCGGCGGCCGCTGCCGCACTATGCAATGCCTGTGTGACTGTGTCTCCTCCTCCGATCCGGCGCCGCCACACTCAACTAATATGCCTCCGTGTGTGTGAGGGGAGGAGCAGGAGAACACCGTGCTGCTTGATTTTTCTCGTCCTGTGCGGTGCCAGCACCGCCCTCTAATCTGCACAAGGAGAATAGAGAAGTGGCCGGCCGTGCAGCTGCAGCACAAGAATTAAGGTACAAAAATCTCTCTCTCCCATAAATTCCCACCACTGTGCCCATTAAACGCAGCCACTGTGCCCATAAATTCCCGCCACTGTGCCCATCAAACACAGCTGCTGAGCCATCAAACGCAGCCACTGTACCCATCAATTGCAGCCACTGTGCCCATTAAACACAGCCACTTGCCATCAAGCGCAGCCACTGTACCCATAAATTGCCACCACTGTGCCCATTAAACGCAGCCACTGTGCCCATAAATTCCCACCACTGTGCCCATCAAACACAGCCACTGTGCCCATAAATTCCCACCACTGTGCCCATCAAACACAGCCACTGTGCCCATCAAACGCAGCCACTGTACCCATAAATTGCCACCACTGTGCCCATTAAACGCAGCCACTGTACCCATAAATTGCAGGCACTGTGCACATTAAACGCAGCCACTGTGCCCATAAATTCCCACCACTGTGCCCATCAAACACAGCCACTGTGCCCATCAAACGCAGCCACTGTACCCATAAATTGCCACCACTGTGCCCATTAAACGCAGCCACTGTGCCCATAAATTCCCACCACTGTGCCCATCAAACACAGTCACTGTGCCATCAAACGCAGCCACTGTACCCATCAGTTGCAGCCACTGTGCCCATTAAACACAACCACTGTGCCCATCAAGCGCCACCACTGTGCCCATCAAGCGCCACCACTGTGCCCATTAAAGGCTGCCACTGTGCCCATCAAACGCAGCCACTGTGCCCATCAAACGCAGCCACTATGCCATCAAACGCAGCCACTGTAACCACCAATTGCCGCCAGTTTGCCCCATCAATTCCTGCCAGTGTCCCCCCCGCCCGGCACTTACCTGTCTCATGTCAGCGCGTTGCTCCACGCTCCCTCCGATCACAGCGCCTGTCGCTTCAGCCAATCAGGTGACAGGTAACCAGACCCAGTGCACCTGATTGGCTGAGAGGCGGGTTAGTGTTAGGGAAGCAATTTATTTGATTTCCTAACACAGCACTGTGTAAGCAGCGAACGCACAGCAGTGTATATATATATATATATATAAAGCCCTATGTGCTTTTATATGTGTCTTATCTATATATAATGCACTCTTTAAATGTGCTTTAAAATGCATGGTTTTCCATTTTATGAACAAGAAAATAATGACGTTATGCTGTTGGGCTGGTATTATAATGCTATGGGGCTGGTATGACATTTTTTCCAGGGCTGGTTTTCATACCCAGTCCGGCCCTGTCCATCGCTCTACCACCTCACCCCCCTATAATAATTACATTGACATAATTCATTGCACACCAATGTTATCAACCTAAATGGCAATAATTAAGTGCAACAGGTTATTTCCTAGATTGTAAACCAAAGCCAAAACTATTCAACTATAAATAATTTAAAATATAAAGACATGTTTTCATTTTGGATAGGGTAGAAAACAGTTTAATCCCTGTCAATATTTATTTTGCCATCTGTGTCCTATTGAGATTTCCCATGCTATCTTAAAGTATTGATTTTAATGCAAATAACCTGGTTCCCGGGCAGGTGGCTTCTACACCATAGAGCAGGGAACTCGAAACTTTCTAAGCAAAGGGCCAGTCTACTGTCCTTCAGACTTCAGGGGGGGCAGACTAGGGTCAGTGGGAGTAAACGATGCCCTGTTATTGGTGTCAGTGGGAGGACTTGCACCCCATCGACAGTGTCAATAGGAAGAATAGTGCCCCATTGTTGGTGTCAGTGGGAGGAATAGTGCCCTATCATTGGTGTCAGTGGGAAGAATAGTGCCCTATCGTTTGTGTCAGTGGGAGAAAGAGTCCCCCGTCATTGGTGTCAGTTGGAGGAATTGTGCCCCATTGTTGGTGTCAGTGAGAGGATTAGTGCCCCATCATTGTGTCAGTGGGAGGAATGAAGCTTAATCGTTGGTGTCAGTGGGAGGAATAGTGCCCCATCATTGTGTTAGTGGGAGGAATGAGGCTCAATAGTTGGTCTCAGTGGGAGGAATAGTGCCTCATCATTGGTGTCAGTGGGAAGAATAGTGCCCCATCATTTGTGTCAGTGGGAGAAAGAGTGCCCCGTCTTTGGTGTCAGTTGGAGGAATTGCGCCCCATTGTTGGTGTCAGTGAGAGGATTAGTGCTTCATAGCTGGTTTTAGTGGGATGATTAGCGCCCCATAGTTGGTGTTAATGAAAGTAATTATGCCATATCGTTGGTGTCAGTGGGAGGAATAGTGCCCCATCATTGGTGTCAGCAAACAGGAACTATTCCTCATTGTTGGTGTCAGTTGATTGAATAGTGCCCCAAGGGCTGAATAAAAGAACGCAAAGGGTCTTATCCGGCCCTCTGGCCGCAGTTTGGAGATCACTGCCCTATGGGATCTCCATGGTCACCTTGGCTTGTAGGGTAATGGAGCAAAAATTGAAATTGAAGCACAACATCACTGTAGATAAAAAGAGTAACCAACATGTTTGGGGGTCCGACCCCCTCTTCATCAGGGTTTGATTGAACACAATGTGAATGCACTAGAAGTGAGCTGCACCTTTAATGTTTTATTTTATTTTACTTTCAGTGCACTTGTAGTGCAAAGTGGATTTGCCTTTCGTAAATAACCCCCAGTGTCTGTGTTGTGATGTAAATTATTCAATTATTCAAACTAGTTTCTAGCCTAAAAAAACGACTGGAAGTATCTGGTTGTTGAGAGCAATGCAAACACTTTCCTTTCTGACACTTTTTCTATATATATCCCAATGAGTATGTTTTTACAAGAATATTTAGAGATTTGATGTGTAGTGTTTTAGTAGAAAAAAAAAGTATATACAGTATATATATATATATATATATATATATATATATATATATATATATATATACTTGTACATATTTATTCCAGTTGCAAAGATATACTCTTTAGCAAGCATTGCAATTAAATAAATAAATAGAATAAATAAAGTAAATAAATAAAAATAGCAGTGTGGGTTTAGGCTGACATCAGATGGATGACTCTGCTGCAAGTCATCCTGCCTCTGGCAACTTGTGAAATCACCAGCGGCAAGATTGTCAAGAGGCTGTCTGTCCTTAATAGAATTTCTCTGTCTGTAGCTAAAGGCAGAAAAAAAAAATAACACTGTTTGTCAGTCATCGAGATTTGGACTAGCAACGGAATGACATCTCGTTGAATATGCACTACATAGTTACATAGTTACATAGTTAGTCAAGTTGAAAAAAGACACAAGTCCATCTAGTTCAACCATAACATAAATAAATAAATAAAATAAAAAATATCATACAATCCCAAATACCCAGTCCTATACCCACAGTTGATCCAGAGGAAGGCAAAAAACCCCCCAGAAAAGCATGATTCAATTTGCTACAGCAGGGGAAAAAACTCCTTCCTGATCCCAGAAAGGCAATCGGATTTTGGATCAACTTTACCTATAAATGTTAACTTCCACTAATGGAATAAGCGCCAGACCAATGGATAAAAGAATTCAAATTAATTTATTAGTTTATACTAAAAAAAGCCAACACGTATGGGGGTCAGAAAAAACTCCCCTTTTCATCAGGGTTACAAGAAAACATATTATAATGTAAAAGTAAATGTGACTGATAGGACCGTTCAGGTCCACCTGTCAGTTTTGTTGGCGGACCTGAACGGGCGCTCCATGCTAGTCTATGGAGCGACGGATGTCAGCGGTGACATGTCCGCTGACATCCGATCCGGTCCGATCTGCTAAAATCAGACGGATGCCGCTACGTTCGCATCTGTCCCTGACGGATCGGATTGGGTGAGATCTGATGAAAACGGACATCTCTATTGGAAGCAGCGGCGCTCGACAGGCCCCTCCCCACTCAGTGAGCAGAGAGGGACCTGTCATCCGCCGGCTCAGCGGAGATCAACGGAGAGATCTCCCGCTGAGCTGGCGGACAGAGGCGGACTCCGAGGCAGCGGATCCGCCTCGCGAGAATGATACCTTAAAATCATAGGGTCTAACAATCCTAGAAAATCATGGATAACATACATATACAGTACATACTGTATGTGTACATATACATGCATACATAACTACACATATATACACATATACACATACATGCAGAAATGAAAATAAAGAAATATCAGATGTCATGTGATAGCGTGTAACAGGTTCATTTTTGGAATTATTATAATCAGATGCTACATGGTCAGTACATACCATTGCATCTTACTGCATATGGCTACAGAGAGCATGATTCCATAAGGACAGACAGTCAGTAGTTTATCAATTAGTATGTGATGTAAGTATATCACCCAGCTTGTTAACATATTTTAAAACCACACCGAACTTAAGGTTAAAATCAGTGAAATATCAGTGAAATACCTTCCAGATGCATTAAAACAAAAGTACATTTTCTGTAGAAAGCAGAGTAGAGTAGAAAAGCCTGCCTCCTGCCAGCATGGTGTAGAGATTAACCCTTGCTCACTGTTTATTTTACACTGACAACAGATGTATCTACATTATAAGGGAAGGAGCAGTGAACACATTTTCCAAAGCTGGTAAAGTGAAGGTAATGCTCAGTGCCAGTAATCAGGTTTTCATTTCCTAATATCAAAGGGTTGCTACTGGAAACTCTGACATTACATTTTTTTTTGCTAATATGGATTAACTATGCAAGACTATTCTTACCAGCTGCACACATAATCTATACCTATGTTACCCATACAATACTTTGCCCACACCGTAGCTGTAACTGACAGCCTTGTATACACTGTAACTCTACTTGAATCTGATGCACTAATGAGACCTATTTGCACTATGCTGTACATTTGTATAGTTTTACAAACAGCCCAAATCCAATAAACATTCTTGTTTTCTCACTAAGCTCGTCTAAGTTTATTCTGTTCGGGTACTGCAGTGCACAGGCGGGATGAAAACTGAGTCTGCATTATTATTTTTTAAGGATATACTCAATCCCTCAGATAGGGAGAGAATTTTAAGGTGCCAAATATAAGTCAAAAGCAATGAGGGTTATTTACGAAAGGCAAATCCACTTTGCACTGCAAGTGCAAACTACAAGTGCAAAGTGCACTTGAAATTGCACTGAAAGTGCACTTGAAAGTGCAGTCGCGGTAGATCTGAAATGAGGGGAAGATCTGCTGATTTTATTATCCAATCATGTGCAAGCTAAAATGCTGTTTTTTATTTTCCTTGCATGTCCCCCTGGGATCTACAGCGACTGCACTTCCAAGTGCACTTTCAGTGCAATTTTAAGTGCACTTTGCACTTGTAGATTGCACTTGTAGTGCAAAGTGGATTTGCCTTTCATAAATAACCCTCAATGAGTCATATTCAAACCATACAGATATAATTTATTACAAATGCATAGAAATGTTTAAGGAACATTAAAAGACAGGCAATTTCTTACAATTGCCATAATACTTCTCATACGTGAACAATCATAAAATACAGGAGTACATTCTACAGCATGCCTCACAGCCACCGCTACTAAATATATATATATAGTGTAACCTCTACCGATATACTTTGGACTAAAAAATAAATACTGTTCCTTAACAGGGTCTTCTCCATATGCGCTATGAAGAGGAGGTGGCTGTATTCTTAACGTGTTTCGCTACTGCTTCCTCAGGAGAACAAGGCAATATAAAATGTAAAACCCAAATAGAATGTGATGTGGCCAAGTGGGACCCAAGCACCAAAAAGGTGCAAATAACCCCCCTTGCGGGGACTGCTTAGAGGGACAATAGCAGCAACAGAAAACAGCCCTTAAATTGGAAGTCCAGCCTATTCCTAACTAAGCTTTAATCTGCTCGCACCCCCCTTCTAAACCCTATTCTATCCGCACTTTGAAAGGAAAATGTGTATACTCACCTATTCTAAGAGCGATCCGATCCAATCACATCATCAACTGTCAGCGGTGAATTTAGCGTAGAGGACAGACAGCCAACAACAGATACCCCATAGTAAGCCTGTAGGTGAAATCACCATCCAGTCTTTGCAGTCTTTGTTGCTGATATCTGCTCTTCACTGAAGCCTGTCTCTGGGTAGATCACGTGACCGGACTGGATAACTCTCAGAATAGAAAAGTATACACATCCTCCTTTTATAGGGTGGATAAAATAAGGTTTAGAAGTGGGAGTAGGAGCATGTTTAAGCTTAGTTAGGAATAGGCTGGACTTCCACTCTAACCGCTTGCCGACCGGCTCACGCCGTTATATGTCGGCAGAATGGCATGCCTGCGCAAACTGACGTACCTGTACATCAGTCCACAAAAGCAGGATAGTGGGCTTCCACCACGCATTGCGGGAGTGTGCCCGCGGGTCTCACGGACTCGATGTCTGCTGGCGGCCCGCAATCACGTCGAGGAGAGGACAAACAGAGAACTGCCTATGTAAACAAGGCATTTCCCTGTTCTGCCTAGTAACATGACAGAGATCTACTGTTCCCAGCCATCGGGAACATCGGTCCCTGTCATGTCAGTGGTAGCCCATCCCCCCTACAGTTAGAACACACTGAGGGAACACACTTAACCCCTTGATCGCCCCCTAGCGTTTAACACCTTCCCTGCCAGTGACATTTTTTTTTTTTAAAAGAACATGTTTATTGTCAGCAAAAAAACATCATACAAAGGGAGGAAGCATGTCATGTCATCAGCATCAGTGGTTATAAGCAGTACAAATATTCCATCTTGCATTTCCATTACTGTTTACATTGGATTGAGAGGGTGATGATGCGTACATATTTTGGGCAATATATCTTAGTTAGCCGTTTACATTGTAATGTTAGTATAAAATAGAGAATAGAATTGGGTATTTCCCAAGAGTTTCTAGCTAGAGTACAAACAGGCGTGTCCTCTATATTCTTGCAGGTATACCTTAGTGCTTATGTAGTACAGGTATTATCATTGGTTAGCCACGTGCTCCATATTTTATGGTACTTTTTGGGACAACCCCTATGTCTGTATAGTACCTTTTTATATGGCAGGGAAGCATTCACCTCTCTCAACCAGTCCTGGATAGAAGGAGAGGCGGCTCTCAACCAGTGTTTGGCAATTAGTTTCCTAGCGCTGAAGAGTGTTTCACTGAGAAGTGTATCTAGGGGTCTGGACAAGGTGTCTGGGAATAGGCCCAGCAGACACGGTCTTGGGTCTAGTTGTAATGGTGAGCCCATATGGTCATGAAGAAATTTTACAATCTGCGTCCAGTATTCACTTATTACTGGGCATAACCAGATCAAGTGAAAGAAGGAGCATGGGGTGTCTAGGCATCTGGGGCAATTTAGGCTCTGGTTTGGAGAGAATTTGGCTATTCTGGCAGGTGTGAGATAGGATCTATGGATTATGTAGAGTTGGGTCAAACGTTCAGGTAGTTTAGGTGAGGTTTTCCGCACATTTCCCAGTATAGTGTCCCAGTCAGTGATGTCTATTTGGCCTAGGTCCATCTCCCACCTGAACCTTGCCGTGTTTACGATTCTGGACGTGGTATTAATACGTAATGCGGTGTATAGGTTGGATATTAATTTTTCTGGAGATGAGCCTGTGATGATATCCACCAGTGGGAGCGTCTGCGGGTTGGGAAAACCATTTGCAAATTGCGCCTGAAGCGCATGTTTTAGTTGCAAATAGCTAAATTGCATGGTGGCTGGGAGGTCGAACTCTTCACAGAGTGTTTGGAAATGTCTGACCCCAAATATGTTGATAACCTGAAACAGGAACACTATGCCCCTTGCAGCCCACCTGTTAGCTCCCTGCAGGGTCAGTAGTTCCCTCATGAGGGGGTTGTGCCATAGGGGTGTGTGTGAATGGAAGGAATCGGTGCTGGACATTTTGACCGCTTTTCCCCAGACATAGCGATGCTGGAGTAGCAAGGGGTGTCGCTCCTTATCAGTTCGTTTTCTGCGCTCGTTTCTAAATAGAACTTGTAGTGGGGAGTGCATGTCATCATTCGGTCTTTCACACACTAAAGTTTGGTATCTGAGTTCATCGGCTTTGTGAATGTGATAGAAATGAGAGAGCTGTGCGGCTATATAGTAGGTGTGTAAATCTGGTGTGGCCGCTCCACCTGATGTGGTTGGGTTTTTAAGCGTGTTCCAAGCCAGTTTGTGCCTACTGGACCCTCAAACAAATGTGTTGATGATTTGGTCCATCTTTTTGAAGATTTCTAGTGGGATTAACACTGGAGAGTTCCAAAATATGTATAAGAGTTTTGGGAGGAGTATCATTTTAAATAAATTGACCCTCCCCATTACTCCTAGAGGGAGTCTGGCCCAGGATTGAGTACGGGATTTTAGGAGGGGAAAGAGTGGTTCGATGTTGTTTGCTATGAAGTCATTGGGGTCTCTTGTAACAGTCACGCCCAGATATTTGATTGAGGCTACTCTTTGTAATGGCAGGGAGGCCGCATAATGAGAGGGGGGTGAGTGGTCAAGGGGGAGTATTTGTGATTTGGACCAATTCATAATCAGCCCCGAGTGCTCTCCGAACGCCCCGATAATATCGAGGACTTTTCGGAGTGAAGAGCCAGTGTCCTCTAGATATAGAAGCATGTCGTCAGCGTATAAGCTCAGTTTTTCGGTTAGGGGTCCCTTGGTCAGTCCTCGTACGTTTGGGCTTAGTCTGAGTGAAATGGCCAGGGGTTCCACCGCCAGGGCGTATAGTAGCGGGGACAGCGGGCATCCCTGTCTGGTTCCACGGCCAAGGGGGAAAGGGTCAGATGTGTGTCCATTAACTACCACTCTAGCCAGGGGGGAGTAGTATAGTATTTTAACCCATTTGATAAAGTTGGGCCCGAATCCGAATCCCTTGAGGCATTCCCACAGGTACCCCCATTCCACCGAATCAAAGGCCTTTGCGGCGTCTAACGCCACCACCGCCCTGTCTCCCACATTCTCATGGTCAGCTTGAACGTTCATATATAAGCGGCGTAAGTTCATGGCTGTGTTCATGCCAGGCATGAACCCCGTTTGGTCCGAGTTTATTAAGGAGAGGATGTTTTGGTTAAGACGCATAGACAAGATTTTAGCTAGGATTTTAATATCTGCTTGGAGGAGCGAGATTGGGCGGTAGGATTCCGGGAGATGTGGGTCTTTGCCTGGTTTGGGAATCACAATAATCATTGCCTGGCGGAGGGACTCAGGTAGGGTCTCGGTTTCGAATATGTGGTTAAACAGTAGCAATAGCTCAGGGACAAGGATTTCCGAGTAGGCTGCATAAAAGTCGAGTGGCAGACCATCACCCCCAGGGGCTTTTGCTGGTCCAAGGGATGCTATGGCCAGTGCTATCTCATCTAAGTTGAGAGGGGCTTCTAGCTCAGTAACCTGAGACTCCGTCAGTTGGGGAAATGGGATGTCTTTGAGAAAGGCCTGGGTCTCTTGTGTAGTCACACGGACTTTCGAGGAGTATAGGTCCATGAAATATGTTTGAAAGGCTTTTGCCACTGATGGGGGATCTGAATATGTGACGGAGTCTGGCCCATGGAGTGTAACCACCACTGGGGGACTCATGTCTTGGCGCGAGAGGTATGCCAATAATTTGCCCGCTCGTTCACCCTGTTCAAAGATCCGTTGCTTCACAAAGAAAAGTTTTTGTTTAGCCTTTTCAAAGTGTAGCTGATCCACAAGGCGGGTTTGAAGCTTGAGAGCCGAAGCTCCCTCCGAGGAGGGATTTTTTTGGAACTCCCCAGTGATTAGGTCCAGTTTAGCAGAGGCCTGGCACAAGATAGTCTTGGAGGAGGTTTTGGCTCTATTTATTCGGGAGGACAATATAGTGCGGGCGTGGAGTTTAAATGTCTCCCATACCATACTCACAGGGGCTGTATTCCTGTTGGTGGCAAAGTAATATTTCCATTCATTGTGAATATCCTCTTGGTCTTTTAGTGTAGCTAACCAGAAGGGGTGCAGGCGCCAAGTACGGGGGCCATTGGCTGGGGCCAGTTTTAACGTGGCCCAGCATGGGGCGTGGTCTGATAGGGATCTAGTGTGGTATCCTGAGTCAGACAGTAGGGGAATTAGGGTGTCTGATATTAGGATAAGATCAATCCGGGACATAGTGGAGTGTGTCGCCGAGAAGCAAGAGTATATCGTGGTGTTGGGGTATTTATATCTCCAAGTGTCAGTTAGTGAAAATTCCGTTAGTGTACGCCCAAATCTAGTGGTATCTGGGGGGAGGGGATTTGAGTGTGTTTGTAATCTGTCTATGCGAGGATTGAGTACCATGTTGAAGTCCCCTAGCCAGATGCTTTGGATGTTGGGATGCATTGTCATAAACAATAAACCCTCTGTGATTAAGGTGGAGGTGTATGGGGGGGGAATATAAAATGCCATTATTAAGTATTGTACTCCGTTAAGTGTACAGTGTAGAAATATATATCTGCCTTGTGGGTCTGTACAAACCGAGATTATTGCAAATGGGGTGGTTTTGGCTATAAGAATTGAAATTCCCCGGGAGTGCGGAGTGTGGGTGGAGTGGAAAGCCCAGCCAATCCAGGGGCGCTTCAACGCTCGTTGAAGTTGTCCTGTGGCATGTGTTTCTGCAAGGACTATAATGTCTGCTCTATAAGATTTAAGTATATTGAATATTGCCGTACGCTTAATTTTGTCTCGGAGCCCCCGGACGTTCCAGGAGAGGAATTTAACATTAGCCATAGTACCATGTTGGCAAATTTTGGAGGGTTGGGCGTGAAGTATTATGGGGGCATGCACCCCAGCCCACTCCGCACTTTAGTATATATCCCACCGTCTCCCTCTGTACAGGGGAATGATTGTGCATTAACATTCTGAGACATGAAATAGCATTAAACATGTTACTTAACTTAACATTGCCCTTTAACCCCCTCCCAACCCTCAGCCTCCCGAACTTGGCTGGGGTATAAATCCCAAAACTAGTGCATTGACACAAAATTGAGCGCATGTATTGGTAAGGAATCAAAAATATAGAAGGAAAAAAGAAAAAAGAAAAAAACAAAGGAAAAAGGTAATGCACTTTTAAACGTACCTCCAACAGCGGGAACCTATTTGGCAGCGCCGGTGGCAGTATAACTAGCAACCGTTGGGTGCGAACAGGTTCTGGATAGATATCCAGCAATGGAGAACGTGTAACCTTTGTGGCCCACTATCGTGGGTATGACACATTAACCTGAGCCTATGCTCCGCCGTGGCATCTGAGCTCGGGGTATTGTCACCAATAAGAAAAAGCAAAAAGAAGAACCAAGAAAAATCCCCCCAGAAGGGGGAAAAAAGGGAGAAACAAAATGAGGATTTGTGTCCAGGGTTGTGGCGTGGTCTTGAAGTGTCCCCTGTGGCTGGGTGTGGTAGTTTCGCGATGGGATGAGGCGGTCCGTTCCATGTTCCAGGTTGTGTGTTGTCATCAACTGCGGCGTGTCCACTGTGGGGGCTGTCTGTGGAGGTTAGTTTACAGTTCTGAAGTAGGGCTAGTGGACGTTTTGGATGTTAGCACGACTTGGTGACGGAAGTCTCATCAGTATTGTTTGGGGCCAGGGGATTGGAAAGCGTGTAGTTGTTAGGCATAAGTCATTATGGGACTGTAGTGTTCCTGGTCATCAAATAGAAGAAGGCACTTACTTCAGGGTTATGGCGCTAGTGCTGTTGTGCTGGGCGATTTCTTGCGGCGTCTTGGTGGTCTATCCAGTCTGAGGCCAGAGCGGGATCCTCAAAGAAGTGCACTCGGTCTTCTCCAACCACGCGGAGACGAGCTGGGAACAGCATTGCGTATTTGATATGTTGCACGCGCAGCCGGCGCTTAACCTCCGTAAAGCGTGCACGCTGCCTCTGCACCTCAGCAGAGAAATCCGGGAATGCTGATATAAATCCAGATTGAAAGGGAATATTACCCTTGAGCCTAGCCATTCGCAGTACAGCGTCGCGATCTTTAAAGTTCAGTAATTTTGCAATAAAGGTGCGGGGTGGTGCCCCCTCAGGTGACCAGCGCGCCGGCATGCGATGGGCGCGCTCCACCACGAAGGTGGTGGAGAAGGTATCTCTGCCATAGGCGTTTATCAGAATTTTCTCCAGGAAGGTGGCAGGGTCTGTACCCTCCGCGCCTTCAGGCAGGCCGACAAAACGCAGGTTGGACCTGCGAGACCAGTTCTCAAGGTCGTCATGCTTCTGTGCTAGTTGTTGTAGCTGTCTCTGCAGATGTTCATGAGAGTGCTGCAAGGGGTGTAAGATGTCCTCCGCCCGCCCTATCCTGGTCTCAGCTTCAGTGACCCTCTCCCTTAATTTAGTCATGTCGTGCCTAATGAGGGATATGTCCACCTTAACTTCCTCAATTTTAGATGTTAGGGTAGTCTGGCATAATGATATAGCTTCCAGTACCTTAGCTGTTCCGTCTGCTGAGGAATCTGAGGGGGGCGCCGCGTGTGTTGTTGGCGCGGCGCCATCTTGCTCCTCTGTGTCCCGCTCCGTCCTTCGGTATCTGTCCAGGGAAGAGGAGCCAGCGTTGTTTCTCTTTGTAGGGGACATGGTCCGGAGTGACTGCGCCGCCGATACCAAGGGTTTTGGATAGGTTACAGGCCGGTTTTTGGGTGCAGGATGAGGGTAGAAGGATCGCCACGAGCGGAGCTCCGGTCACACACGTCCTCTCACATTGCCGTCCAGGCCACGCCCCCTGCCAGTGACATTTTACAGTAATCAGTGGCTATTTTTAGCTCTGATCGCTGTCCATAGTCCTGCCAGCGGCGCCCAGTCCTTGTAATATCGATTGGGAGCTGTGCTGTGGGTGGAGGACCAAGGCGTAAGGGGTTATATACACTTGAGCAACTTTGGTGATTTTTTTTTTTACAGCATATATTCTATGCCCATGGTCAGGACGTTTGTTAATGCAATTTTTTTTGCAACTATTCATTTTGAGTTGAATACATGAACATTGTTTCATTTGAAAGCATTTACCACTGTGTTATCCCTACATGTAAAAATGTTAGGTATCGGATGAAGAAATAAAGAATGCATGGTGTCCGTTATGGAGTAAATAACATGAGCTCCTGCAGTCAGAATGAGCGATAAAGACCACTGATTTTAGTTACCACGCACAGAAAGTTTGTATGATAGGAGGTAGGAAACCTAAAAGTATAACCATCACAATAAGTAAGTGTAGCCATGTATTGGGCTACAGCAATCTGGAGAAGGAGACATAATATAATTTGTACACATGATTTCAAATTTAATAAATAAATAAATGGACATAATGGAGTCCTGAATACATGTGATAGCAAATTTCATATACAAATAATAGACACATTAAAATTCCAATGAACTGATTCATAATAGATTGACAAGAAAACAGTATGAATTCATATATGATCCTGTTTTTTTTTATACATGATATTATTTTGCACTTAGAGATACATGATTAAATAGCATACCAAATTTTCTTAACATCCTAAGACTCTACACGTTTTTTGGATCCCTGTCCACTTCATCAGGAATTGCTGCAAAAAAAAAAAATATCTGTGGGAGTAAGTAAATACCGGAATGATAGTGTCATAAAAATAGATAAAAAGTAAATGCCCCCCCCCCCCAAAAAAAAGTGGGGAGGAAGGGATGTTGAAGGCTGGTCAGCTCGAGAATAAACCAGCAGCCTGGTGAGCAGAGGGCGCTAGAGAACGTCTATCCTGGGGACTATGACAGGGTGACACACAGACCAGAGGGACAAATAGGGGGCAGACCAGGCTTCCAAATGGTGCATATCCATGGAATGTGTAAACTGATAATGGCACATTATAAAGCCAACACTGGTCTATAAAAAAATTAAAATGTGTAAATTATTTGAAAAAAACCCGAATTGAAAAAAAACCCAAATTGAAAAAAACCCAAAAACATCCTACTGCACATCGCAGCCCCTGCGACGGGCAACGCCCCAGCACCCACCCACCAAGGTTGCCACTAGAAAAAAAGGGGAGGGGGGGTAAAAAGGAGGGAATGTAGTGTCTCAAATGATGTTAAATGCTGTAATATGATATAATAGTACAATGAAAAAGATACAGGGGGGGTTATTTACTAAAGGGAAATCCACTTTGCACTGCAAGTGCACTTGAAAGTGCACTGAAAGTGCACTTGGAACTAAAGTCTCTGTAGATCCAAGGGGGACATGCAAGGAAAATAAAAAACAGCATTTTAGCTTGCATATGATTGGATGATAAAATCAGCAGAGCTTCCACTCATTTTAGATCTACCCCTTAGATTTAGAGCGACTGCACTTCCAAGTGCACTTTCAGTGCAAAGTGGATTACCTTTCGTAAATAACCTCCACCCAATTAAACATATATAAACAAGAACTGTTGTGGCCTGAAGCATAATGAGCGACATGCCTCCATACCTAAATATATATATATATATATATATATATATATATATATATATATATATATATATATATATATATATATATATATATATATATATATATATATATACAGTATCTTACTGAGTACACCCCTCACATTTTTGTGACAACACTGAAGAAATGACACTTTGCTACAATGTAAAGTAGTGAGTGTACAGCTTGTATAACAGTGTACATTTGCCGTCCCCTCAAAATAACTCAACACACAGCCATTAATGTCTAAACTGCTGGCAACAAAAGTGAGTACACTCCTAAGTGAAAATGACCAAATTGGTCCCAAAGTGTCAATATTTTGTGTGGCCACCATTATTTTCCAGCACTGCCTTAACCCTCTTGGGAATGGAGTTCACCAGAGCTTCACAGGTTGCCACTGGAGTCCTCTTCCAATCCTCCATAACGACATCACGGAGCTGATGGATGTTAGAGACCTTGCCTTGCACTCCTCCACCTTCTGTTTGAGGATGCCCCACAGATGCTCAATAGGGGTTTAAGTCTGGAGACATCCTTGGCCAGTCCATCACCTTTACCCTCAGCTTCTTTAGCAAGGCAGTGGTCGTCTTGGAGGTTCTTGTGCATCATCTGTAGAACAGACCAATTTGATGCAGTGTGCGGCGTATGGCCTGAGCACTGACAGGCTGACACCCCACCCCTTCAACCTCTGCAGCAATGCTGGCAGCACTCATATGTCTATTTCCCAAAGACAACCTCTGGATATAACGCTGAGGACGTGCACTCAATTTCTTTGGTCGATCATGACTGTACCGCTGTATGGTCTTGGCCACCTGCCAAGCAGGAGACCATACCAGCGGAGATCCTAGCCTGAAACTTGTTAGTGAGGACACCTGGGGATAGTTTAGCACTGTCCAGATCACAGTACCTACACCGCTGCCGCAGGAAGAATGGAGCATCCACTCATCCTTGCTTCCACTGCTGATCACCAGAGGCCTTCAGGCAGAGCCCGAGGAAGCCCCCCTTCTACAGCAAGATGTTACCGCAACATCCCGAGGACTGGTGAGAGGGCTATTTGCCTATTGCTGATACTGCTAACAGGGACTGAGCCACAGAGAGCAGGACACCAAGTGTACCCAAACCGTACCCATACTGTACTCTATACCACACCTATTCCAAAATCAGACTGCACCCATACCAACCATATTCCCTATTATACTGATACTATGACTAAAGCCCTTGGCTTGAAACATGTAAGCAAGGAAGGACAATTGTTTTTTTTAATCTTGTGCTAAATAAAGAAGTATCGTAATTCCACCAGCCTGAGCATTTCACACTTGCAAAGGACCTACATGGGCTTTACCCATCTTTACTGCATCTGAACCACATCTACCTTGCACCCATGCTGAGACTATACCGTACCTATACTGCATGTAGGTTAACTTGTTAAGTGCACTGATGCTCTTAAAGGACCCCAACAAAAGCCATCAGAAGACCATCTCAAAGGACTGAACCTCCTTTATTAATTATTCTGCAAGCCTCCTTTGTTCACCTGCCCTTATCCTCCTTTTCGTTTGGACAATGCATAGCCAGTCAGTCTAGGACTAGTATCACCGCCATAAATGTGCTTTGGCAGTATAGTTCCAGCACTAAGTAGTTTAAACTTAACTACTGCTTGCTGCTGCACTTGAGGTGGCTTTGCACTCTGCAAGCACTGACGCTGCCAAGCTGCATGAGGAGGAAAGCTGCTTCGGCTGATGAAAGAGGAAATTCCTCAGAAATGCATCCTGACCCTCGGCACCACTTCATCAGCATTTCACTTGGTGGGCAGACTTCAACTGACAAGCGGTTTTCCTCCTTGTGCAGCTCGACAGCCTGAGCTTTTTTCTCCATCCCTGTGAGGTTTCCTGATCTTCGATATCTGCAACGCTTGTGTGGTCCATTCTGCCCTAGTGGTTATGTGCCTTGACTCCTTGACTGTATTTATGAGTGCATATTATTTGTTTTTTTTAAATAAACGCTCTGTTTTTAAACATACTTCACTATTAGACTTTGTGCTGGTTTCTCTCTGTTTCTTTTGCATGGAGCTCCCTCTCTGGCCACCTAGCAGCCTTTGACCTTGTTTGTGTAGCTCAGCTATTAGTTGTTTAGTGCCTGAGTACCTGTGACCTATACACCAATTTATCATGTCATGTGTGCTTACTCTATGAGTTATTGTTCTACTGCATTTCTACATTGTTTTATATTATTTTTTATTCCATTTATCCTCCTGGGTCCTCTTGTTTTCACCTTTTTTCGGAATTTGAGATGTGCGCTCTGGAGTGTTTCTTACTTCTAGTCCCTGCTGTTAATCACTTTGTATGCTAAATTGTTGATCAATGTTATGCTTGTCTGGTTACCAACCATATTGGATGACAATAAATTATGTTTGCCTTTACTACCTGGTTTGGTGCCTGTTTACTTTAACATAGCTACTATTGGTAGCTCGCAACCAATACTAAGTATTACTTTCAGTGAATTCCTGTAAAACGGTAAGTTTGTACACAACATGGTGTGTCAGAAGTTCTTGAGAAGGTTGACATAAAGAACAGAAGACCCATCCTATCCAGCAGCTCCAACATGGGTAGCTCTACATAAACCTAGCCAAAATTTGCTGTCACTTTAGAGTGTTTCTTTAACTGTGCTTAGCATACATAATATGGATGAAACTATGGTTTTTAGCTGCCTGTACAGGTTCTAAACAATTTGCCGTATAATAAAATATAAGGATGTTGAGTTTTTATATGCACAATTTTACTTGCTTGTTTAAATGTTAAATGGTATCAGAAATAGATCCACTAGCCCACATAACCCAACCCATCCTGCATTGTCTATTACGACCTTCCAGGTTTCCAGGCTAGGCAAACACAATTTCTCTATGTTCAAGGCTAGACAAACACAATTTTATAACATTTTCCTTGACCGCACCCTTCACTTTTTTTTCTGTCTTTCCTCCCTGTAAAACGCCACTCCCAGGCAAGGGCAGGTTAAATATTTAGATGGTATGTAGGCTTTGGTAAGCAAATGATCAATAATTCCCACTTGAAACCCTGTGTCTAGCACCAGCTGTTGAAAAATACTGCATGTGCATCCAGGGGAGTTGCCCGTCAAGTTAAACTGCTTGATCTTGCGTTACCTGGAATAACTATGAGTTCAGAACAAAGAACGTACCTCCAGCTTTGACTGCTTGTCACTTTTCTGAAATGCTGCGGAGTCTTATGGTTCTTTTATATGGTGAGTTTCATCTAAATTATCCTTCCTCTGACTTTCTACTTTTATTAATAGAAAACAAGGTTAACCGCAGTAGGTTGATGATGAAATACAGGGTAAATCTGACAAAACATACACTGGATGTGCTGCTATCACAGAAAACTACTGTCAGTCTGAGCCTTTATTCATAGATTTTGTGTATATCTTTAGAGCACTTTAAGGCAAACACCTTAAGGTACATTGCTTTAAGACAGCCAATTCAATTTGAATGGGTTCACAACCCACCAGAATGTAGATTTTAATGGACTGGCATTTTTTTTCAAAACTGCACTCCACAATGAACAAGTGGTTCACATCTATGTATTACGAAATCTTAGGAATAGTTCACTAGGGAGAAAAGATTTTGCTTCCGGAACACTTTTTAGTGTATTTTGTTGATTTTTGGCTGCTAATCACAAAAAGACCTGTAATTTAACCTACCATTACCACCTAACCTATCACATACCATTTTATAGAAATCTTCTGTTTTTGCTATTTGCAATGACTGTTGGCTATTCCGCACACATTAAAGGAGTATATGTGGACTAAAGTACTGAAACAGTTTTTGAAGCATATTCAGGACACCAAGAACAACTGGAATATTGGCGGAGAACTAAATGCAATGGCTCTCTTGCTTGGAATACAACTTGGATATACCAAGTACTGTGGTTACATATGCAAATAGGACAGTCTTGCAAGAGAGTTGAAATACATTAAAAAAAAAATAGCCACTCTGAAAGTATTTGGTTTCGGGGCAGAAAAGTGTGCCACATGAACCACTTGTTGACCTCACAAAGATATGTTTTCCTCTGCTTACCATAAAATTTGGAAAAATCTTGTGAAAGTGATGAACAGTGAAGGTTTTCGTTATTTAACCACTTGAAGACCACACACTTCTCACATACATGTAAAAATCAGTATTGTTTTGTGGAGAATTAATTAAAACTTCCAAACAATATCGGTGCTTTCACACTGAGGCATTGGGGGTGTCAGCGGTAAAGCGCCGCTATTTTTAGCGGTGCTTTACCATCGTTTTAGCTGCGCTATTCGACCGATAGCGGATCGCTTTTTAACCCCCGCTAGGGCCGGAAAAAGGGTTAAAACCACTGGCAAAGTGCCGCTGCAGTGGCGCTTTACCGGTGGTTCGGCGGCGTTGCCCCATTGATTTCAATGGGCAGGGGCGCTTTAGGAGCAGTGTATACACCGCTCCTACAATGTTGCAAAGATGCTGCTTGCAGGACTTTTTTTACCGTCCTGCAAGCGCACTGCCAGTGTGAAAGCACTCAGGTCCTATTTACTGAGATATCTAGCATCTATCTGTAGGGTCCAGATCTCTACTCAGCCCTTAAAAGCTTTAAATCATGCCAAGAACGGTTTGAGCTTGTGCTTTTTTTCAAACCAATGATGGTTTGTTTACAACCGGCGATACCAGAAGTGATTAAATCCTTCATTCCCCAATCAGCTCTATATAGACAGCCGGCAGAACCACCAGCTGCAGTCCTGGGTTCCCCAGTGGGAAGGAAGAGTCCGGGAAGGTGGCGGGAGGGGGACCCCATCCTGCCGCATGTAAAAGCAATCCAGCAGTCGGGCTGCACCTGGAGTATGCCGTTCAGTTCTGGGCACCAGTCCTCAGGAAGGATGTGCTGGGACTGGAGAAAGTGCAGAGAAGGGCAACAAAACGAATAAAGGGTCTGGAGGACATTACTTATGAGTAAAGGTTACAAGCACTGAACTTTTTCTCTCTGGAGAAGAGACGCTTAAGAAGGGATATGATTTTAATGTACAAATACCGTACCGTGACCCCACAATAGGGATAAAACTTTTCTGTAAAAGGGAATTTAATAGACACGCGGCCACTCACTAAAATTAGAAGAAAATCGGTTTAACCCTAAACTGCGTAGAGGGTTCTTTACTCTAAGAGCGGCAAGGATGTGGGATTCCCTTCCACAGGCAGTGGTTTCAGCGGGGAGCATCGATAATTTAAAAAATCTATTGGATAAGAACCTGAACGACCACAACATACAGGGATATACAATGTAATACTGACACAAAATCACACACATAGGTTGGACTTGATGGATTTGTGTTTTTTTTCAACCTACTATGTAACTACTACTGTATGTATGTAGCAGCTATTTAGCCACTAGGATTGATTTTGCAAGAAAGGGCTCCGCCGGCTCTAAAAAACAATACTGGGATGATGCCTGCAGCTGCCCAGGGGCAAGTGGTTAAGATAGATGTTTCCAAAAATAACCAATTCATTTTTGTTGGTCCGCAGATCAGATATTTCATTAAAGGAGATGTTTGGCCATACTTTTCTTATGGATCACAGGAGTGGAGATCATTCTACACTCCTGTGATCCGCTTTAGCTCACTGTCAGCTGACATCACAAAGCTGATCCAGGCTCTTAAAAGATCTCGACCATATGGTCAGGGTTCCACCAAGATGCCTAGACCTACTCCTGGCTTAGCCTCTCGCTAAGCTGCTGAGAGCCTAAGGCAGTTCCTCCCTCCCTTCAGTGAGCACTGGATGGGAGAGCAGAGCCAGTGACTAACAGTCATGAAAACAAAAGTAGAAAACACGCTGATGTAAATAAGGAATAACAGCAGCAAAAAACTTCTATTCCCGTGTTGAACTTATGCAGCATGACGGAAACATTATGTGATTAAAACCTTATAGTCATTAAAAGTTGATTACATATTTCTTAAGAGTCCTAAGTGATACAGTCATTCAGCAATGCTATTTGTGTTCAGTTTTTCCAGTTCATTTTCAGCATCAAATCTCAGTGTATCATGGTGATCAGTACTTTAGTCCACATAACCTCCTTCTAACAAACCGATATAAAAAAGATGCTAGTCTTTATTTAAAAATAGAAAACACATAGCTGATAATAAATAATAATAAAACTTACATTTAAATTCATATCTGCTGTTAATAAAATATAAAATCTCATCTCCACCCATCCCACCTATTTCCCCATAAAAAACCCTCTAGCAATATGGCTAATATACCTGAATCTGCCATCGCATGACCCTCCATGGTGACAACTGGTGATCCAGTGCTAAATTCTGGCCTGCTACTGACCATCTTTCTTTGTGACTTCATCACATCTCTGCAGTCTTCAGTATTGGAGAGGACCCCCAACGCTGGAGAGCAATTGGGAATTGCTCACTTCACCCAGGCAGGGATGTGTGCAGCTAAAAAAAGGACCCTTCTCCGCTGAAGTCCAGATGATAGAAGACTTGGGAACTGGCACATCACATGACCACAATTTTTACAAACAAGGAGTGCTTTATATGAGACAATAGAGATACAATATAAAGTTATACACAGTGACATGATACAATGATTGACATATCCAGCGAATGAGACACATTGGGGAAGAGTACAGGTGAATGAGCACACAATAATAATTACCAAGGGTATAGACAATATGATAATGCAATGATTTATTTCTTATGGGGTAGCAAGGATAAGGTGCAGCAAAAAAAAAAAAGTGGGGGGAGGCAGAGGCCAGGAAAGCATGGATGAGATTGCCCGATCCTTCACCCTGTCCAGTGCTTCCCAACACACAACAGCTATAGAATATACCAGTTACATAACCACAAATTTAGATGGGTAAATTGGCCTTTTTGCTTCATTTTGTTTTATTTGGCAATTAGTTAGACTGAGATGGGGCTCAGGAAAAGGGGAATCGCCTACTTGGACATCCATTTTAAAGAGAACTTATCACCAAGAAAAAGAGCTCTGAGATATACAGCAATACTATTTTTTTACAAGTCTGTAACTGTCCAGATTTAAGTAGATTGTACGACTTTTTTCAGAAGAGAGATTTGTTTTAATAGGGAGATTTAGCCTCACTTTCAGGAGCAAGAAAAATCTTACAGATGTCAGGTCACCCTTCTCCATCCTATATCCCAAAAATGAAGTAACTTCACTGAGGTTCTACTTTAAAGTGATTGTAAAGGCTCGTTTTTTTTTTTTTTTAAATAACAAACATATAATAATTACCTCCACTGTACAGCTCATTTTGCACAGAGGGGCCCTGAACATCCTCTTCTGGGGTCCCTCAGCGGCTCCCGCGGCTCCTCCCTGCATCAGATAACCCCCTAGGTGAAACGCTCTCCCGGGGGGGTTACCTTGCGGGCGCGCTCCCGAGTCCAGCATTTGCGTCCATAGACACGAATGTCGGACTCGGCCCCGCCCCCCGGTGCCCGCGTCATTGAATTTGATTGACAGCAGCGTGAGCCAATGGCTGCGTTGCTATCAATCTATCCAATCAAGAGCCGAGACCCCCGGGCAGAGAAAGAGCGCGTCTCCGCCGGGTGAAATTCCAGGGATCAGGTAAGTAAAACAGGGGGGCTAGGGGGCTAGGGGGCCGGTCACTACAAGGTGTTTTTTCACCTTAATGCATAGGATACATTAAGGTGAAAAAACACGATGGTTTACAGCCCCTTTAATTTTGCATTGCAATTCAAAGTTCCCTATGCAAACAATAATGCCAAGTACTGTAAGGGCTCATTCACACTAGGAGCTGCTTGTGAATCACACAGGATTGCACTGCGTGTTCCTCTGCAATTCACATGCAGTTCTGTGCAGTGTAATAACGGCCCATTCAAAGGTAGTGCATGCATTAAAGGAAATGCACTGCAATGGGATCACATGGTACATTTGTATCATGTGATCCGGTGCGGGCAAACACATTGCATTTGCGACCTGCATTTGTTGTGTTGCTAGCTTTGCATAGACACCCGCTGAAGATTGCAAGGGCAGTGTAATTAGAATGTGGTGTGGGAAACCGGCACAGAACGCGGGCTTCTCACACGGCATTCTTTGCATTCTCTGCAGTGTGCAGCCACAAAATGACAATGACTACTCAGACTTCTCGCAGCTTGGCACCAGAGTTCTGTGAATGTTTTGTTAGGAACAGGAGTTCAGTAAAATGATCTCATTGCAATATTTTGCCAATTAAACTCGAAAGTCTCAGTTTTATTCATTAAGCTGCTATGCTGAAATTTGCCTTCAATAAAACAATTTACTATTGTACATCTACTGCCCACCGCAGGGGCTGCTGGTAACTGGCTCCCTTACTCTTGCACAGTGAGGCAACACGCATTCTCTGCTTTTATAAAGGCACAAAAAGTCAGTCCCTTGGCTTTGTTTTTGTTTTATTAGTGGTAACACCTTGGCTGGGGTGAAGGGGCACAGCAGACAACAGCATTACCAGTCTGGGGGGGGGGGGGGGGTTGAGTGGTAAATGTATTAGCAGATTTAGAACCATTAATAAATTGAAGCAAAACTCCGGCTCACGCTTCATAAGCAGTCGCAGTAAACTGTTTTTTTTTTTCTTTTGGGATAAAGGTTTTGCATGAATAAATAAAGGCTGACCATTTTAATCATCATCCCTTTTAGTGGTAAGTGGTTTGTCTCACCATGAAAACTGATACATTCTGCTGGAGAGTTTGTGCTGGCTGGATCACCAGATAAAAATAGAGCAAAGATTTGCCATTTTTGTATGCTTATTTCCCCTTCAGTTATTTCCAGAGGGGACCGGGTATTACAAGACATTATTTGATCTTGATTTGCTGCAGTACACTAGACTTTCGTGTTTATGGTTTGAGCCCCGCGGATATGTTCTAAACTATTGGATTATTGAGCACACTTTGGGGTGACTTTTACTCAACCCCCTTATTTCACCTTTTTGTTTACTCCTAATCTAAATGTAACATGAAGCACTGTTATTGTACTCTATCTCCTTTTTTTTTTTTTGAAAATTCAATAAAAATGTTTAAAAAGAAAATAGAATAAAGAAAGCCTAAAAAGGTTTGCTTTTGGGTTTAATACTGCTTTAAAGTGGTTCCAAAGCCTAAACATTTTAAACCTAAAGCATTCCCTGCATTAGGGAAAAAAATGGATGAGTCCTCACTCGATCCAGTGCTTTACCCATCTGTGGCAGCTCTGTCTTCTCTCCCTGCTATCGCAGGCTTTGCAAAAGCAGCAGGAGCCATTGGCTCCCACTGCTGTCAGTTACCTTTAGTGATGGGGGGGGGGGGGATAGAACCATGCCATCCATGTCTATAGATGCAGGCTGCACAGCTTAGGATAAAGCCCGCATAGCAAAACAGCTTGTAATGGGAGCACTCACAGAAGAAGAGGAGCAAGAACTCTGGCGTGGGACCCAAGAACAGGAGGATCAAGGCTGCTTTGTGCAATTTCCTTGCTCAGAGCAGGTAAGTATAACATGTTGGTTATTCTTAAAATTTAAAAAATCCTTTACAATCACTTTAAAAAACAAAAACATAATCATAATGTTGCCTTCCCTATTGGTCAGAATGCATTTTATCAAAATGTGGCAACATTTCAGCAATATAAAGAAAAAATATGTTGCGTTGTCTCATGAAGTGCATAGTGCTTTACATATTACATTAAGGTGACCAGATTTTCAAAATGAAATCCGGGGACATTTTTTTTTTGGCAAATGGTAAACGATTTTATAAGCATATATTCCTCAAATTATATATGCAGTGTATGTGGTATATGTTTATGGAAGGATTATATGATATATACGTTATTTCTCACATTTCATCCATGAGATAAAAAAAAAAAAAAATTCTTAGAATTTTTTGGGATACGACTACCAAATGTTAAGAAGATAAGATGGAGATAAAACTTTTCAATGCATATTTTGTATTTTATTCTTGCCAAAGAATTTTGGTTCAACAATAACAATGAACAATAAATTAACAATTCAGAACAGTAAAAGAATACATGGTAACAACATGTAGGATATCTTCGAACATAAATAATAAAATATTAATAGCTAACTGTTATAAGACTACAAATGTACGGTAAAGTGCCGCTAAAAATAGCGGCGCTTTACCGCCGACCCCGCCCCAGCGTGAAAGCAGCCTTACAGCAGATGTCATTTGTGGACTGAGCTCCTGTATGTTTCATTGGATTCACGAATACAGTTTTTTTTTGGACTGTTTTGATATACACAGCTCTAATTGGACTATAATTGTATGGTTTTTGCACGATCGCATATACAAAAACATATTTGGGGGGCACACCCTACAATGCGTTTAAATTGAAGATGGTGCTGCTATAAGACCTACAAACAGTACAAAACAGATTACAGCGCACACATTCAAGAATGACATTTCCTGCAAGGCTAGTTAAACACCTGAACATATTCAAAAAAATACAGGGGTTTGGTCACACTATATAGTCATATAGTGCTAAGCCCACTAAGACCCCTTTCACACCGAGGGCGTTTTGCAGGCGCTATAGCGTTAAAAATAGCACCTGCAATCCGCACTCAAACAGCTGCTCTATTGTTTCCAGTGTGAAAGCCCGAGGGCTTTCACACCGGAGCGGTGTGCTGGCAGGACATCAGGAAAAGTCCTGTCAGCAGCTTCTTTGGAGCGGTGAAGGAGCGGTGTGTTTACCGCTCCTTCACCGCTGCTCCCCATTGAAATCAATGGGCAGCGCTGCGATACCACCGGCAAAACCCCGCTATTGCGGCGCATTGCGGGCGGTTATAACCCTTTCTCGGCCGCTAGCGGGGGGTAAAAGCGCCCCGCTAGCGGCCAAAACGCACCGCAAATCCGACGGTAAAACTCCGCTAAAAATAGCGGCGTTTTACCGCCGACGCTATAGGCGGCTCGGTGTGAAAGGGGTCTTACTGCAACAAAGTACCCTGAATTAGTGGAGAAACATATTACAGTGCACACATTCAAGAATGACATTTCCTGCAACGCTAGTTAAAGAAAACTATCACATATATTTGATTTTTTTTTTTATATAATCAATTGCATATTTTATAGATAGATAGATAGATATAGATCTATATATATATATATATATATATATATATATATATATATATATATATATATATATATATATATATATATATATATATAGTGCCACATGAGTGCTGCCTGTCAGTGCCCACCAGTGAAGGAGAAAAATTTTATCATGTTAGCTGCTAGCATAAAAACTCACCTGCTTGTGGCCATTCACTCTATACTACTTCTTGCCTACAATTCCCATAGTGCCTTGCAGGACCAGAGGGAAGGGGAGGAACGCTGTACTCTGTCCTCTCCTCTATGCTGCCAGGAGCGCGATTGGAGGAGGGAGCAGAGGTAGGAGGAGAGGGGCGGGATGCTGAAAGAGTCACGTGATGGATTTTTCAGCTGAGGAGGAGGGGCGGCTACTAACTACACTAGCACAGCATAGGTAGGCTGGAGCCGCTCCAGCTCCTCCTCTACAGTCACTCTACATAGCTCTGCATGTGCTATCTCTTGGGGCAACGCCCCCGTCCACTGGGAAACGCCCCCGTCCATCGGGAAACGCCCCCATACATCGGGAAACTGCCGCTGCCTAAATGCCGACCGGCAAAGCCGGGGACAAAAGCGGGGACAAACGGGGTCCGGGGATCATAGTCGGAAAACGGGGACTGTCCCCGGAAAACGGGGACGTCTGGTCACCTTATATTACATGAATAAACAAAACACATGATTAAAGTATGCTAAAGTCAAAACTTTATTTTTATTTTTGTATAGAGTGGAGTGGGATTAGAACCACTGTCAGTTTTTATTGCTGTCTGTGCCCCCCGTTAGGGAGATTCACCCTCTCTATTTGTCCTGTTTACAATATCATTGAAAGTGAATGTAAATGAAAATCCGAAATTTTGGGTTCTACCCAGAAACAGGGCCAGATTAAGAGCAACATGGGCCTGGTGCTAAAGATTTTGGTGGGCCTTTTTATGAAAATAAATAAAATGAAAACGCAAACAATTTTTTGTTGAATTAAATTAAAGAGAGAGAGGGGTGTGAGAGAGTGGTTGAGAGAGAGAGGGGGGGGGGGGTGATAGTGAGATAGGGGGCTGAAAAAGAGGGGATGAGAGGGAGGGGAAAAGAGAGAGAAAGGCGTTGAATGAGAGAGATGGGGACGAGAGAGAGGGGGTGAGAAAAAGGGGAATAGAGAGAGGGTGAAAGAGAGAGAGGGTGGTAGGAAAAAGGGGGTGAGAGAGAGAGAATGGGGGATGAAGGGGGTGAGAGAGAGAACAGGGTGAAAGAGAGGGGATGAGAGAGGGGGTGAAAGAGAGAGAGAGAGGGGGGGTGAGAGTGAGGGGGTGAGTCTGTGGGGGGCACAGCATAGTACATTACACGGGGGGGGGATAGCACAGTACGTTACATGGTTGGTACTACACATTACATGGTGGATACATTGATACAGCACATTTAATGGTGGGCGAAGCACAGCACATTACATGGCGGGCGAAGCACATTACCCTGTTGGCACTGCCCAATACAGCACATTACTAGGTAGGCACAGTACATTATATGGTGGGCACAGAACATGACATGGTTGGTACTGCACAACCCAGCACATTGCATGGTGGGCACAACACAGCACATGCACACGGTGGGCACAGGACCTTATATGGTGGGCACAGCACATGACATGGCGGGCACAGCTGAGCACATTACATGGTGGGCACTGCACATTACAAGTGGGCACTGCACAGCACATTATATGGTGGGCACAGCATATTATATGGTGGGTACTGCACATGGCTTGGTGGGCACTGCATGACACCACATGATATGGTGGACACTGCATGACACAGCACAGCACATTACATTGTGAGCACAGCACATTAATTGGTGGACACCACACATGACATGGTGGGCCCTGCATAGCGCATTCCATTGTGGGTACTGCACGGCACATGCCATGGTGGACAATGTACAGTACATTACATGCTGGGTACAGCACATTACATGGTAAGCACTGCATGGCGCAGCACATGACATGGTGGGCACATCACAGCACGACAGGGTGGGCACTGCACAGTAATTTACATGGTGGGCACTGCACATGACACGGTTGGCACTGCATGGCACAGCACATTACATGGTGGGTACAGCGCATTACATGGTGGGCACTGCATGGCACAGCACATGACGTGGTGGGCACAGCGCATTACATGGTGGGCACTGAAGGGCACAACACATTACATGGTGGGCACTGCATGGCATAGCACATTTCATGGTGGGCAATGCAACTGCACATTACATGTTAGGAACTGCACATGACATGGTGGGCACTGCTGAACAGCCCAGCACATTGCACAGTGGGCACAACACACTACATGCTGGGCACAACACATGGCAGGGTGGGCACAGCACATGACATGGTGGGAACTGCACATGACATGGTGGGCACTGCATGGCACATCACATTACATGGTGGGCACTGTACATTACTTGGTGGGATCACTGCATGGCACAGCACATTACATGGTGGGCACTGCAATGTACAGCACATGACATGGTGGGCACTGCAATGTACAGCACATTACACGGTGGGCACTGCAATGTACAGCACATGACATGGTGGGCACTGTACATTACATAGTGAGCACTGCAATGCACAGCAAATTACATACTGGGCACAGCACATTACATGGGGGGCACTGCAATGCACAGCACATGACATAGTTGGCACAGCACATTACATGGAGGGCACTGCAATCCACAGCACATGACATAGTGGGCACAGCACATTACATGGGGGGCACTGCAATGCACAGCACATGACATAGTGGGCACAGCACATTACATGGGGGGCACTGCAATGCACAGCACATGACATAGTGGGCACAGCACATTACATGGGGGGCACTGCAATGCACATGACATGACATAGTGGGCACAGCACATTACATGGGGGCACTGCAATGCACATGACATGACATGGTGGGCACAACACATTACATGGGGGCACTGCAATGCACATGACATGACATAGTGGGCACAGCACATTACATGGGGGCACTGCAATGCACATGACATGACATAGTGGGCACAGCACATTACATGGGGGCACTGCAATGCACATGACATGACATGGTGGGCACAACACATTACATGGGGGCACTGCAATGCGCATGACATGACATAGTGGGCACAGCACATTACATGGGGGCACTGCAATGCACATGACATGGTGGGCACAGCACATTACATGGGGGCACTGCAATGCACATGACATGGTGGGCACAGCACATTACATGGGGGCACTGCAATGCACATGACATGGTGGGCACAGCACATTACATGGGGGCACTGCAATGCACATGACATGGTGGGCACAGCACATTACATGGGGGCACTGCAATGCACATGACATGGTGGGCACTGGGCACAAGAGAGCACATTACATGGGGGGAAGCAGCAGTCTTTCCCCTAGCACAATAAAACACCTCCCTAACAAATGTACTAACCTTATCTCAACAGCATGGGATATGTCCTTCCTCCCTGGCTCCTGCTGGTTAGAATATCAGCGCCCCTCCCCCAGACAGCTCCCAGACACAGAGGAACAGTGTGAGTGTAACAGATCCTGTGATAGGATTAAGGCATCGACAGAGACAGGACTCCGCTGCAGTGATTAACACTTGTCTCCTGCATGTGTGCACAGAGGGCTCCTCTTCCTTCAGGAAGGCACACAGATATTCATAAGCCACTGGCATGGGCCTATATTGAGGGAGGGGCCTGGAGCTGCAGCTCCACCAGCCCCTATGTTAATCTGGCCCTGCCCAGAAAAGTAATAGAGGAGAAATCTAATGGAGACACTAGTTCTGGTGACCTGGGGGACCCCAAGGAATTCATATAATTTGCAGGGATTTCCTCTCACTTCCTGTTTGGCTATGGGACAAGAAGTGAAGGGAAATCTCCCCAATGGGACACAGATGGAGAAAAAAAAATCTGACAGGGCTTATTACCCTCCCCTACTCTATCCAATACCCCACTTTTAAGTACACAATGGGGTTTATTTACTAAAGCTGGAAAGTGCAAAATCAGGCTCACTTCTGCATAGAAACTAATGAGTTTCTAACCCCAGCTTGTTCAATTAAGCTTTGGTACTAAATCCTGGAAACTCACTGGTTTCTATGCAGAAGTGAGCCTGATTTTGCACTTTCCAGCTTTATTTAATTAACCCCATTGTGTACTTAAAAGTGGGGTATGCCTCTAGTTCTACTTTAATAAATAAAGCAATAAAACTGTATCAAAAATAGAAGTGAAAAAACAGTAGTCCCGTAAATTTCTAATATCTTGCAAAAGTCCAAAAAAAGAAATGAATCCTAATGGAATAATAAAAGTGTATGCAATAATATAAGGTGCTCCACTTGTGTATTTCAGAAACATTGATATGCAGAGAAAAGAGGAACACTTTATTGTGCAGTATCTCAAAACCACATTTATTTTTAAAAAGTAATCTACTTACATAAAGAGGAGTTAAAAAAGGAATTAAATGCATAAAAACATCCGACACCCGGGCAGGCGTGATGAGGCCACTGCGGAAACTCCGTCCTACGCATTTCATCCTCATGAACATCGTCACTGGGGCATTGGAGATAGCGGTGGATGATAGTAGCTGAACTATATAGGCTCACAATCGATCCAATAGAAAAAGACAGGTAGTAGATCAACCTTAATAAATACTTATAGATATAAAAAAAAAAAAAATTAACAAGAGAGTATAGACCATCACCCATGTGGACCTCGCAGGATGCAGTCCTGGTTGCCCTATAAGCATACAGGAAAAGCTAAGAGAATAAAGTTCTCTTAAGAGCGCAAAAACAGAACACTATGGTGAATACAAACTAGCTTTTTTAGTACAAAAATACATAACACACCAATAAACCTAAACCAGGGGAAGGGGGCGCAGATTAATGGCTAACACAGACCGATTAAAATAATTTCACAATCGATCCAAAACTAGAGGGTACTGCCAGTGCCATCAAACACTTGATGGTTGCCATATTTCTGGAGACCGAGGCAATCATAGGTGAAAGTAATAGCAGCCACCATTTTCCTGGAGACCAAAACGAACATAAATACTACTAGTGGCAACCCGGCTAAATAAAAACAAAAACTTCCAGGTATATAGTAGAAAAATAGTTATCGATCCATAACCCTCACGTTGTATTTTCTTAATAAAAATGTACAAACTAAAAATCATTAAAAATTGATAACTAAAAAATAGAAGTGGCAGTGGTGTCAACATTTCAGCAATATCTTTCAATTCTGTTATAGTATAGGGGAAATGAACACTGTCAGGTTCATTCGTCCACACCTTGGAAGCGATCTTTACCACAAAATGCACAGAGCAAAGCTCATCCCTGTGTATTGCAGGGAATGTTTAGTCTTTCTTTTCATTTTCTAGATATGCAGCACATTTAAAACAGATTGCATGGATGTAAAGATGTTATTAATCAGTGTTAATTTTTGTATGGTTTATAATTACAAATTAACATAGGGGCAGCCATAATTGGTCATTTCATACTTAGGCTCAGGGGCGTTGCTAGGTCTACAAAAAATCTGGGGCTAGAGCCCATAGCAGCGTAGTAAAGAAAGTCATACGCTTGGGCGGGCATACACATGTATATACAGTAATATACGTGTGTGTGTATATATATCCCCAGAGAGCCCCCCCACTTACATCAGGGTCCCCAGAGAGCCCCCTTACATCAGGGTCCCCAGAGAGTCCCCCCTTACATCAGGGTCGCCAGAGATCCCCCCCTTACATTAGGGTCGCCAGAGAGCCCCCCCTTACTTTAGGGTCCCCAGAGAGCCCCCCTTACATCAGGGTCCCCAGAGAGCCTCCTCCTTACATCAGAGTCCTCAGAGAGCCTCCCCCTTTAATAAGGGTACCCAGAGGGCCCCCCATTTACATCAGGGTTCCCAGAGAGCCCCCCTTACATTAGGGTCCCCAGAGAGCCTCCCCCTTACATCAGGGTCCCCAGAGAGCCTCCTCCTTAAATCAGGGTCCCAGAGAGCCTCTCCCTTGCATCAGGGTCCCCAGAGAGCCCCCCACTTACATAAGGGTTCCCAGAGAGCCTCCCCTCCCCTTTGGGGACCCCTGCAGAGACTCGGGGCTATTGGCCCCAGATTCGGGGCTATAGCCCCAAAAGCCACCCCCTAGCAACGCCCCTGCTTAGGCTGTTTCCTGTTCTGCAAAGCTATACAAAGGTTGTGTTTTAGAGCCCTTTCTTGAGTACAAATCTAGGCATCAACTTACTCACCTTAAACAATGCCTTTCTGCCAGATATAGTATCAGTGTTAATATAATAACCAAAATATAAAAGTACATGCATGTAAAAATGTGAAAATTACATTAAGGTAAAGACTGCTATAAAAATAAACATTTTTTTTTAATTTTTAAGAAGTAACACACATTGATAATATGATAAAAAAAAACGGCTCTCGTTTCCGTGAACTGTAAAGCTAGAAAATAAAAAAATAGTAAAAAGAATGTACAGTACACTCACCTTTAAAGCAAGCCTGTGCTTTGCCCATGCTGAATGTGGACAGATGCTGATATTTGATCTTCATCCATTCTGTTCTCTGTTCTTTCCAGCATCTACATGTTGTGGCCAGAACACATGTGGATACCACGATGTAGCAGATTTTATTGGAGTTCTGAATCAGTCTGCTCTTCTTATGAATATCCGACCTGTCAGAGACTGGAGAGAACCCACCCTGGTATCCATAGACATGACCTTCCGAGGGGTTCTGGATATGGTATAGTGAATTAGTTGCATTCATTTTCATTAATGTTATCAATATGGAATACTTGTTTAATTTATATGAAATCTGTTTTAGCCAGAAATCATACATTCACAAAATGCACCTCCTAGCCAGTGCCAGTTAGCACCAGATTGTCTGCCACACTATCACAGTCACACTATAAGTCACTGATCACGTCATTACTAGTATTGGGGTTGATTTACTAAAAATTGAGAGAGTTCAAAATCTGGTGCAGCTGTGCATGGCAGCTGATCTAACTTTAATTAAAGCAGAACTCCACCTTTTTTCTCCCGAAAACAACAGATGCATTGTGCATGTAAATGGATCACAGCCCACTGTAATTTTATCTGTGTCTTACCGTATTTAGCTGTAAAAAGTAAGTTTCTGTGTCTGTGATGTCACTCCTCCTCCTGGCTGAATTTCAAAGTTCTCTGACTTCCTGTTACCTTCCTTTACCAGTCCTGATACTACATGTCCCATCATGCTTTGAGCCTCTGTAGTTTCAGAGCAGGCTATGGGAGTCACTTATACCAGCTCTGGGAGTTAATGTGGGTGGGTCCGAATGCAGATCACTCCCATTCTTTTTTGAAAGCCCATGGCTTGTGAAACACACTCAAAAACTTCATCCGGTGCCAAAAAAATGTACACACACATAAAGAGTGAAACACAAAAACATGCAACGGGTGAACACAAGCCCTCTAAAATCAGAGGGTCTTGCCCTGATCCCCTGGGGAGTGAGGCTCCAGACGGGGACTGGGGTACTTTACACTTAGTCCATCTGGCCGAAACCAGACGGACCCCTTTCTCTGAAGGGTCTGCCGAAACAGACCCACCCAAGTACTTGGTGGGGCTCCCCCGAAGGGAGACCCCATGAGAGAGGGCAAACTAAGCCAGAAGGCCATGTCTGCCCCCTCCCAAGACTTTCAGGGCAGGCCAGAGGACCTACACCCTACCAGTCACACATACAAAAACGTGTACAAACATAGAAGTACTGTGCTGTACTGATTGCTAATTGGGATGTATTCAATCCCACCCACCATTAGAGCTGTGAAGAAGTTTACATCATTTGCACAGTCTGAAAGACTACAGAGGGGTGTGTTATAGGCTAGAGATGGAGCAGGAAGTGGCTGTACGGCCCTTAGTCTACATCCAGACTATACAGAGTGTCACATGGTACAAAGCCTCAACTAAACCCAGAATATCAGAGGATCTGCAGACAACAAAGCAACATGGTACAGAGGTATGATCTATGCTGGGACTGATCATTCCATTCAGTTCTAGTGAAAAGAAAGTTGGAGTTTCGAAAACTGATCAGTTTTTATGCAGAGCTGCACCAGATTTTGCACTCTTTTGGGGAGTTGGGCTAAAAGGAACTAAAAAACATTTCCTCTGAACAAGTGGGAAACACAGCAGAGCCTTCCTAAAACAGAAGATATCTGCATGTCTCACCACTACCCCATACACCAAGCTATAAGGCCCCTTTAACACTGAGGAGCTTCTAAACCGCCAGTAAAACACTGAGCGCTTTTGAAGAGCTTTTCAGGCGCTTTTGAAGAGCTTTTCAGGCACTTTTGAAGAGCTTTCCATAAGGCCCCTTTCACACTGGGGCGGTGGGGGCGTCGGCGGTACAACAGTGCTATTTTTAGCGCTGCTGTACCGTCGTTCTTGCAGCTGTATTCGGCCGCTAGCGGTGCGGTTTTACCCCCCGCTGGCGGCCGAAAAAGGGTTAAAATCCCTCGTACAGCGCGGCTATAGCCGCGGTATTGCCGCGGTATAGCCGCGATGTCCCATTGATTTCAATGGGCAGGAGCGGTGAATACACCGCTCCTTCCCCGGTCCAAAGAAGCGGTTTGCAGGACTTTTTTCACCGTCCTGCCAGCGCACCGCTTCAGTGTGAAAGCCCTCGGGCTTTCACACTGAACAAACAGCGGAGGCTGTTTAGGGGCGGTTTGCAGGCGGTATTCTTAGCGCAATACCGCCTGCAAACCGCCCCAGTGTGAAAGGGGTCTAAGACCCCTTTCACACTGGGGCGGTTTGCAGGCGCTATTACGCTAAAAATAGCGCCTGCAAACCGACCCGAAACAGCCGCTGCTGTGTCTCCAGTGTGAAAACCCCTGAGGGCTTTCACACTGGAGCGGTGCGCTAGCAGGACGGGAAAAAAAGTCCTGCTAACAGCATCTTCGGAGCGGTGAAGGAGCGGTGTATACACCGCTCCTGCCCATTGAAATCAATGGGGCAGCGTGGCAATACCGAGGCGCTTTGCGGTGGTTTTTAACCCTTTCTCAGCTGTTAGCGGGGGGTAAAACCGCCCGCTAGCGGCCGAATACCACCGCTAAAACGGCGGTAAAGCGCCGCTAATAATAGCGGCATTTTACCGCCGACGCGCCTCCCGCCCCAGTGTGAAAGGGGCCTAAGGCTCCTTTCACACTGAGGCGCTTGTAAACTGCTAGTAAAACACTGAACACTTGCACTGAACCTGCAGCTACAGGTATCATTCAGATATCCCTGTTTTCAGCCAGCGATTCTGTGCACCATAAGTTCTTACAGGCTACGGGAGGGGACATCCCCCCCTCCCGCCACCATCCAGTGCTTCTCCGGGCTCTCCCGTGCCATCGGGGACCCGGAGAAACAAACATCCGCATCCAAAGCCGCGATCGCGGCTGGTAAGCATGAGATAGTGGATTTTTTTCCGATCTCATGCTTTCAAGCCTGGAGGAGAGATGTGCATTCTTATTGACCCCGCATCTCTCCATAAGGAGGACCGGTCACGAAAGATTCCTATTACAAGGGATGTTTACATCCCTTGTAATAGGAATAAAAGTGATCAAAAAAAAAAAAGAAATGTAAAAAATAATCTAAAACACCCCTGTGCCCGGTAGCTCGCGCTCAGAAGCGAACGCACATGTAAGTCCCACCCACATATGTAAATGCTGTTCAAACCACACATGTGAGGTATCACAGCGTGCGTTAGAGCGCAAGCAACAATTCTAGCACTAGACCTCCTCTGTAACTCTAAACATGTAACCTGTAAACAAATTTAAAGCATCGCCTATGGAAAGTACCGAAGTTTGGCGTCATTCCATGAGTGTGCGCAATTTTAAAGCGTGACATGTTGCGTATCTATTTACTAGCCGTAACATCATCTTTCACATTATACAAAATCATGAAACATTTTTTTTTGCCAAAAAAAAAATGCGTTTGAAAAATTGTTGAGCAAATACCGTTCCAGATAAAAAGTTGCAACAACTGCCATTTTATTCCCTAGGGTGTCTGCTAAAAAATATATATATAGAATGTTTGGGGTTTCTGAGTAATTTTCTAGCAAAAAAAAATATGATTTTTACATGTACAGTAGCAGAGAAGTGCCAGAATAGGCCCGGTATGGAAGTAGTTAAATACTGCATGACTGGACCACTGCTTAATTACCGCATGCATCAAATTATTTATTTCCTTCTGTGAATTGAGTTTAACACCTTTTCATGCAGCATTTACTGACAATTTCGAGTGTTTTGCGGTAAATACAGCAAAACAGTATAGTGAATTGACAGCTTCAGGATCGCATGCGATATTTAGAGAAAATGTGAAAAATGGGAACAATTTGAGAAACATGGTGAGGTTTACTAAAGTAGTTGAGAATCTTTACACAATTGTGAAATATTCACCTAAATCACTCAATCACATAAAAAGCAAATTCTGTGCAAGATTGGATATTCAAAGTGAACAGGAATTAGCTTTTCACATGACCAGATAATTTAGGTGAAATTTAAAAAAAATATTTATTGTGTGAAAATTCTCAACTCCTTTAGTACATCAGCACAAATATGTACAGACTTGAGGAAAGAAGAGAAAGAGGGAAATGACTGGCACCTTAAAGGCTGGCTTCACACTGAGGAACGGAGCGGCTCACAGCAGAGGGTGGAACTTCGCTTTAAGGGGCACCGGCTGTTAGTGCTTTGCCTTCCTTGAACAGTTTTATTGCTAATGTACGGCACATTACTACAGGTGGACTTTAAAGTGAACCTGACATTCTCTAAAAGTTTCTAAGGGTACAAAAGATACCTAAGTTGTTCAAGCACCTTAGCAGGACTAGTTAAAGCTTATCAGGGAGCAGCAGAGTAATCCTTATGCAGTAAGAGACAAATAACACCAGGACATAACCTCAAGCTAGCAGAATGAAAGTTTAAAATTAAAAGTATTAGTTTACCAAAGTGGTAGTTGAGGTTTATAAAAGACTTCTAGCAAAGGTAGTCAATCAACAGTAAGTTAATTTAAACAGGCTTGGTAAAATATCTTATGTTTTTAAGATTGTGCATATGAAAAAACAATGATGGCTACTAAGTGGAGGTCCAGCTTGTCTTTCTGTACAGAGGTCATTGAGTAGATCTATAACAATACTTTTGAAATTAGTAGGGTTAGAGACGTTCTGAGACAAATCTAGAGAAACCAGATTTGTCTGCTGTTTAGAGATTTTTTTTCCCTTTTGTAATAAGCACTCCGAGCAGAGGGTGTAACTATTCATTTAACAAAGGTACATTGTGTAAATGAAGAATTTAAGACTATCAACATCCTCAAATTCCAGCTTTTTGATTGTAGGTCAATGTACAGTACTATAGCAGGTTGGGTTTTTTTCAAGATGAACAGTACAAAAATTTCCCAACAGATGATCAAGCTACTCAGACCAAAAATACCTGATTAAACAGTTTTGTCATCTTGTAAGAAGCACTGTGAGCAGAGGGTGTAACTATTCATTAAACAAATCTACATTGTGTAAATGAAGAATTTAAGACTATCAACATCCTCAAATTCCAGCTATTGATTCTAGTTCAAAGTAAAGCACTACAGCAGGTTGGGTATCCTCAAGATGAACAATACCAAAATTCCCCAACACATGATTAAACTAGTCAGCCCAAAAATACCTGAATAAATAGTTGCAACATTTTAGGTTAAAAACAGTAATTTTTGCCAAATACTGAACATTTGCTTATACATTTTTAGTGATGTAATTATTGATTGAGATATACTATATACAGTATCTCACAAAAATGAGTACACCCCTCACATTTTGTAAATATTTTATTATATCTTTTCATGTGACAACACTGAAGAAATTACACTTTGCTACAATGTAAAGTAGTGAGTGTACAGCTTGTATAAGGCCCCTTTCACACGAAGCGGACTCCGTTTCTACGGAGCCCGCCTCGGTCCGCCGGCTCAGCGGGAGATCTCTCAGTTGACATGTCTCCACTGACATCCGTCGCTCCATAGGCTAACATGGAGCACCCGTTCAGGTCCGCCGTCAAAACTGACAGGCGGACCTTAACGGTCCGATCGTGTGAAAGGGGCCTAAGAGTGTAAATTTGCTGTCCCCTCAAAATAACTCAACACACAGCCATTAATGTCTAAACTACTGGCAACAAAAGTGAGTACACCCCTAAGTGAAAATGTCTAAATTGGGCCCAAAGTGTCATTATTTTGTGTGGCCACCATTATTTTCCAGCACTGCCTTAACCCTCTTGGGCATGGAGTTCACCAGAGCTTCACAGGTTGCCGCAGGAGTCCTCCTCCACTCCTCCATGACGACATTACTGAGCTGGTAGATGTTAGAGACCTTGCGCTCCGTTTAAGGATGCCCCACAGATGCTCAATAGGGTTTAGGTCTGGAGACATGCTTGGCCAGTCCATCACCTTTACCCTCAGCTTCTTTAGCAAGGCTGTGGTCCTCTTGGAGGTGTGCTTGGGGTTATCATGTTGGAATACTGCCCTGCGGCCCAGTCTCCAAAGGGAGGGGATCATGCTTTGCTTCAGTATGTCACAGTACATAGTGAGAACAACTGACTCCGCGCCAATATGAGTGAATAATATCAATAATTAAAAAAATATATTATTACTTTAAATAGTGGACCATAACCCAAAAAAAAAATGACACAAACAAGCTGCTCCCCAACTTGAACATAAAATGATCAGATGGTTAATAAATAAATAGATAGGGGGCGCTAATAATTATCTAATGAATACACCATTATATTGCACCTTATTTTTTATATAAAAAAGCTTAGTGTATACCTTTATATAAGGAGGTAAATGTAAATAAGCAATTATTGGTAACTATTAAATTTAAACCATATAAATACACACAAAACCAACAGTGGTAGTTTCAGTAACAGTGATATATCTCCATATGCAGTGAAAAAAATTTAAAATTATAGTGATATCTTCCAAAGTGAGACAATTTCTTCCTGTAGATAGAAAAAAAGTTCCTTCACCAAAGAAGAAGAGGAAAATACACCTTGTAGGAATGGATATCTGCTTACCAGATACCAATGACCCCTTTAATCAAAAAGAGAGTCATTAGCGCTTTTGCAGGATTGTGCCTGCTCACATGGATGGCTGGACAGCTGGATGATGATTAGGCTAACAACCCCTCCGGTCCCAATCGTTCAAACATGGGATATATGTGAAACAAACAAAGTCTCCATAGTGTAAAACCGTTTATTTAAAAGCTAGGAATACATTAAAAACGCCAAATGGCTGCTTACATTTGTGGGTGCCTACCCAGCACTGGGGCTGCTCGCTTGCCAGGGTAAGATTGGGATCGATGGCCCGTCGCACCACATCAAAGGGCGGTGTGTGTTCCACCCGGCGTGAGAAGCAACCAGAGAGCCTGATGTAGGTAAGAGTCACGTGACCACGTACCTCCGACGTACGTTTTGTTATGAACGTCCTCAGGGAAGCACTTTGGACTTTATCCACGTTCTATATACAGATGTTGCAGCTGCCTCAGTTTTAATTTTTTCTTTCTTTATACTTACCTAGTAGACCTGCTGGGAACACATTTTCTATCCTAGGGTCACAACGCTTGCTCATTGTACAATATTTATGGAATATGTTAGAGAACATCTACCTCTATAATTATCTTCAAAAAAATACTTGGAAGAAATCTATAATTGTAGTCTGTGCAGGGCTGATAACGCTGCTTGAGATAGTACTAAAAAGTGCACAGGACACAGCATAGCTCTTGATTTCAGGCAGGATCAAAATTTTTGCCACCCATGTAATGGAGGGACTTCCAAAGCTTCTGTGCTGTCAAAAACAGCTTCTGAACTCTAGTGAACCAGCAGGATGGACTCCTGATCTTGGGACAACTGTGACAGCCAATAGTGTTCACATTATTAGGCAAGAAAGGAGACTATCGTCATGACAAATATAAAGTGTGGTGGTCCCATCCCTTACGTAAAGAATCATTGACCAAAGAATCCCCCTAGGATTGAAACTTTGACAGACCACCAGACCCATTCAAGTAAAAAAATGTTTTATTGATCTGCTTTAAAAAAGACGTGAAAGCGTCTATAGTATACAGTATATTAAAAAATCAAAAAAGTAATTCCATACAGCATAGAGACAGAATCAAAAACAGAGAAACTCTACAAAGGTGACAATAATTAATATACTCTCATGGGGTGGTGTGCCCCGATACCCGACGCGTTTCCGGTAACTCTGGTACCTTCATCAGGGGTTTTGAGAGTTGTAAATGTTGTGTACATGTATGGATTCCCTAGGAGTGACTTTGTGTTCAAGTAGCACCCATGGCCCCTCAGAACAAATATTGTATATTCATTTGTGCCAGACCGAAATTATATAGGAGTAGTATATATGTTGATAAAATAATATCAAAACGAATGATGAGTGAGCCAATTAAGGGAGAACCATTTATAGGAACCTGTTACATGCTGGCTGCATGCCGGGAGGAGAAATATCCAGGGACAATCCCATAATGGTTGGCTCGAAGACAATTCCTTCAGAATGTGGGCCTCACAGTGGGGTGCTTGCCTCTGTCGGTGCTAGCAATGATTAGGCAGTCCTTCCTGCTCCTCTGGTGTAAAGACCCAGTTAAAAGGACACCAGACATACACAACAAAATACTATTGATAGTATATTTAATAGACCAAAAAGGATCAAATAAGAAATCTTAATTGTTAATGTTTCCATACACCTATTCATACTACTAATACTTTAGCAGTGCACAGCAAAAACATTTTTTTGTTATCATACACTATAGGATTCTAACAGACCTGGGACACCTTTGGGCGCTCCAAAGAGAATTCTAATGTGGCATGCATAGTGCCCCCTCACCCTCCTATCAGGCCCTGTTATGAGCCACATCCCTGTCTGAATATTGTGTCTGGGTTTCAGGCAGACTAATACCTGGACACATGATTCAATACCCAAACTGAATCACGGACAGGTGGCAACATTAACTCATACACATTTTATTACACAACTTAATTGTATCTTGTACCAGGGCAGAACTGCACCCATATCTCCCACATGGAAACCTCTTCTAATGTGCATCTCTCTGTAACATAAATGTATAAATCCTGCATAACAATAACATAAAAGTCAAATAGTAGTCTCTTATAATACACAGCAGTCACTTCAATCACTACGACTCTTTTAACACTCTAGAAGCATGGCAATCTTTTCTTATGCAACATTAGTCCTTTGTAACTACAATAATAGGGGGTTTCAAGTAAGTTAAGTTTGCAGGTACAAGTCTTTTAAAAAATTGTGTTGAGAAATGAAAGTCCAAATGATATAATTTAAATACTTTCTTATAATTGTGCCATTTCTTTCTTCCATAATGTAAAAAAAAAACAGTCAATTTTTTTTTTTTTGTACAGGATGAAAAGTTACAGATAATGACAACATTGATGGACATTGAAATGGTAAGAAATTTGAAACTTTTGAAGTACCTTCAATGAATAAGAAAACAGCCTGAAGGAATGATGTGACAATTGTGATAGAAGAGATAAAAAGGATATAATGATGACATTGCACTTCATAGTACAAAACCTGCCTTTCTAATACTAAGATAAACAGGTTGTTCTGCCTTGTTCCACATGTAGAAAATTGAGAATTCCCCTTAACGCTACTCAGAGTTAGAGGGCATGAACTGTGATGATTCACCAGGAAATAATATTGAACATCTTCCCAAAATAAATGCCTTATCGGAGGCATATTTACTAGCTGAGCGCTGCAAGCAAAGGGCCCCAAAGCAAAAACTTTCACTTGCGTCAGCAAGTTACTTTTTTAATAACTGTGTTAAAATTTTTACTTTTGAAAGCAGTTACAGACAGAAATGCAAATGCAAGTAGTAAAAGAAAAAAAAAATTATTTACCTGATGCTGGGCTGTGCACATTTCAGACACTTTCTCACATAATGTACCTAGTGTTGCCCTGTTGGGATCCTCTTCTCGGAGGACCTCAGCAAGCTGTTGGGTCCCGTTCCCCCATGTTTCTCTGTGACGTCATCGTAAGGCTGTGACGGCTCTTCCTGGTTTAGCCTTCTGATGACGTGCCTGACCCGCCCTCTCCTCTGCTAGTGAATAGGGTGATGCGCAGGGCTCCAGGTGTCTCCTGGGATATGAACGTCGCATATCCTAAGAGGCATCGGGGCACTGATATCAATTGCCTAGGCGAGTGACGGAGGATGGAGGAGCAAGCTGAAACTAATTCTTAAAAAATAAAGGTAAAAAAAACAAAACATAACATGTGTGCAGAGGAGGAGGGGGTGGGGGTGGGTGTAATGGAGAGGAAGCCAAGTCCATTTAAAGGGTAAAGATCGGCTATAACATTTATTTTAGAAAGACAGTGAGTCTGATTCACTACACTGCAAAGTCCTAAAGTCTGAATGAGTGAAAAAAAATCTCAACTTTGATCGTGCATTCATACCTGTTTTAGTAGTGTGTATCAATATGATATGAAGCTGTGCACATTTATTGATACCGTTTTCATGCAAACTGGGTTGTGCGCACATTTTTTTCTTATGCTTTCTCATCCTGAAATACTAGAAATTGCCCTAAGTCAAGTAATAACAGGGGAATATGTTCCTGAAATATGATTGCTAGCCTTTGATGCAGTTAGACAAGATATCTGTCAGAAGACATAGTGGGGTTGATTCACTAAAGGCAAATAGACTGTGCACTTTACAAAGTGTAGTTGTTCCATAGCTTGGCAAATGAGGTAAAGCTTCACTTTGCAAAGAATACCCAATCACATGAAAGGAAAATGAAAAAAAAAACTGCATTTTTGTTTGCACATGATTGGATGATGGAAGTCAGCAGAACTTTTTTACAAATTTACTAAGCTCTGGAGCAACTGCTCTTGCAGAGTGCAACTGCACCTTTCAAAGTACACAGTCTATTTGCCTTTAGACCCCGTTCACACTGGTGCAGCACGAAAGTCACAAACTTCTGATCCAACCTTGTCCTGCGACATCGGATCCAACATCTATGCGACTTTAATGAACAGGATCCAACTTTGGGATGGGTGCTTTTCATGACAAATTTACAAAATCTGGCATTAAGGTCTGGTATAGATTTTGAGGGGAAACCCCACACTAAAATAAAAAGAAAATCCATACTAGACCCTTACAAGTGAGGGCCACCCCTCCTGAACCATACCAGGCCACATGCCCTCAACATGGGGGGGTGCTTTTGGCCAGCACCTTGTTCCCATGTTGATGGGGACAAGGGTCTCTTCCCCACAACCCTGAGCTGTGGTTGTGGGGGTCTGCGGGCAGGGGGCTTATCGGAATCTGGAAGCACCCTTTAAGAAAGGGGACCCCCAGGTCCCCGCCCCCCTATTTCAATGAGTAGGGGTACATAGTACCCCCACCCATTCACCCCCAAAAAAAGCTGTGTAGTGTAACAAAAAACATGAGGCAGTTTTTGACAAGTCTTTTATTAAAAATGAATAATGTCCCCTGATACAGATTCAACATCAATCACGATGTCTTCCTCTGCCGCCACCACCCCTATATAAAAAGAAGCGCTCCTTCCTTGACGAATGGAATGCTTCTACTGTTCTGGCATCTCCCGTGTCTGACAGTTCCTATATAGCTAACGGACGTGGCCGTTTTTTCAATACATTTTGCATTGCTAATATTGCCTCTGAGCACAAGTTGAATGTCACAAGTTGGATCAGTTAAAATGCTGATCTGACTTGGATGTGACTTCCATTTAATTCTATTGGCTGAAATTGCACACAAGTCAGACCAAAGTAGTGCAGGAGCCTTTTTAAAAGTCGGACCAACACAAGTCAGACCAGTTAAGACGGCTCTCATATGGAACCATTGGTTTCGACATGTCATGCGACTTGTGATCTCAAAGTCAGAGAGGATGTCGCATCAGTATGAACCGGCCCTTAGAAAATCAACCCCAGTAACTTGAGACTCAAAATAATCTATGTTGCAAGCACTCACCATTGGTTCAGCATGCAAGCACAGGTGTCTCACCGACCCAAATTCTCAAAAATGATAAGATTTAGCCAGGTGGGTGATGTAACCTTCTAGCATCTATTAAAATCTAAAATATCAGCTTTGGGTGGACTGACCTATAAAGGTAAAGGTTAGAATAGAGTTTCTTTTGCTGTCTATGTTTATTGAGAAGATTCACCCCTCTATTTGTCTTGGTGACTATTGTCACTGATACAAAAAAGTAAAGGGAAATCCAAAATTTTAAGGAAGAGGTAAGAGTAAATATCCCTATGGGGACAAATATTCCGGTAACAGTTTTCTAAGATGGAAAGTCCCCTCATTTAGGAGTGATTTTCATTCACTTTCTGTTGCCTCTCTGGGACAGGAAACCAGGGAAACTATCCCAGCAGATCACACATAGGATAAAATAACTTTAGAGGGTCAATCCTTTCCTACTCTATGCAAAACTAAAAAAAAAAAAAAAATTTTGGCTCTACATAATAATGTGAATCTCTAAAAACTGTGCTTAGTGGTATAAACAAACTTCAAATATGCACAGCTCACTCATGCACAATTGCTCAAAAAAAATAAAATAAACCTAAGATTGTTGTACTGTGTGTGGGAATGACCGAAAGCAAAATCTAAACAAATATCTCAATCAAGTGCTTCTCCTTAAGTGCAGATTATTGTGACCACCATAACTGTGAATCAGTGAAAACAATTATTAATATTTATTATTATTATACAGGATTTATACAGGATTTATATATACAGACAGTTTGCACAGCGCTTTACAACATTAGGGCAGACAGTACAATTACAATGTCAAAAATGAAAATACTGCGCTGTCTAGTAAGCCATTCTACTATAGTGTAGTATGGTGTGTATTAGGTACTGCTGCAACTTAAATGTGAGATACACACAATAAATCAAATTTAAAAAAATAATAAGCTGCGCTGTGTGAAGATATATATGTATGGTGACATATATCCACATATACTAAATATCAGTGTCAAACGGACGATGTAATAGCTCCCAATCTACTGGTGATAAACACTGAATAACGTTGCTCCAAAATGTGAACATATAAAGTGCAGTTGTTAAACTCAAATAATAAAATTTGATAAAAAATCTATAAATCACAAAATGTTATTAGAGGCTAAAAGTCCTGTGGGAAAGTCCACATCACAAATGTTCTTAAAGAGAAGGTTCCACAATCAAGTAGCACTCCCCGTTTGAATTCAAATAGGAAATCCTCAGCTCACTGACCATTGGTGACTTAAAACGTAAAACACCCAAGAAGTAGTGATGAGTTGAGACAGAAAGATTCCTCCACCCAAGAAACAACTGCCGCTTACCAGCTGTATTGATCTCTTTTTAGGGAGATCACATTCGCCTGTGGCTTATACCCCAGCCCGGGTCTCAATGCTTGCCAACCAGATGTCCCCTCTCCTCTGCTCGAGTTATCCTTGAAATAGCCCACGGTCAGCAGTTCCCCATGTCAGAAAAGAAGGCTTCCATAGTGTAATTCAAAATAACATTTAATAATATTAAAAACAAGACTGCACTTACAATGTATCAAGAATAAATTAGCGTGTCATGAAATGTTCGAGCCGGCTGGCTCTCGATAACAGCCCGTTCCTTCCGGGACCTTGCATTTGTTTGCGGTGATGTCAGCACGTTTCGCCGTTTCGTCACAGATGACGCCATCCAGGGGTACGCTAGGGGGTCCCCTGGACGACCTCATCTGTGACGAAACGGTGTAGGGAGGAGTGGTGTGCTGACGTCACCGCAAACGCGCAAGGTCCCAGAAGGAATGGGCTGTTATCGAGAATTAATATTCACAGGTAATTTGTGTTTAGTTAAACTGAGTTCAGCTCCTAAATTTATTAACCATTTCGTTTTCCCACCATTTAATAAACTATGTAACCATAGCCTTCCACTTTCATCTAATACAATTGGAGCAACATAATTTAATGTTGGAGGAGTCAATACTTTTTTTAATCCCGATTTTGGCAACGGAAGTAATCCATCTCTCTCATTGACAGCATTGTTTGTCATATTGATTGAACTGTCGTTAACAGTCAGTGTACTGATCTGTTTAACTTCTGAGGCATAAGGCAAATCAATCAACCTATTGTTTGGAGAAGGATGAATAAATTGCTCAGAAATTTCCTCATTTTCTAATTTCAAAGTTTTTCTTTGTGAATCTAATTTATATTTTAAACATTCTTTCTGTACATGGCCACATTTCTTACAATGTAAGCAAATAACATTTCCTGTCTGCCCTGAAACTTTGGTTCTGCCTGTGACGTGTATCTCCCCATATCTGGGTGTGGCCATACACGTGGCAACGGCAACTCTCTGATCGCCATTTTGCTTTTGTCTATCTAAACTTTGTATGCATACTGCATCTTTATTCATTAATTTTGTTTTAAGCAAAACTTCATGGTCCTGGTCATCTATTTCTATAGACTACATATCTGGTACAAAAGACTTTTGTTTAGAGTCTGCACAATCATTAACCTCTAAACTCTTGCTTGACTGTGCTTTAGAAGTTACACAAATCCTTTTTACATTATTCTGTAATTCAGACAACCGAATATCTTTTATTTGAATTGCACTTTGCAAATCATCTATTCGCTCAGTCAAAATCGGACAATTAGCACATACACTGTTATCCTGCAGAGTCTTTGTTTTCCCTTTTGTACAAACAGCATTCCTTTTAGGAACTCCTAAAATCATTGTGTCAAAAACTTTAACTAACTTTATCACATTTCTAACCTGTTTGCTGAATCTCTTAAAAGTACATTTTGATTTTTGAATCTTAATATTAGCCTGTAAGCCTCCATTGAACATGTAACATCATAATTCATCATCTTTAACAAATTTTGACAGATTTTTGAATTATTCTAATTCACTCTTACTAGATAATTATTCAATAAAATTCATTACTTACGAATTTAGGACCGACTTCCTTTATGTAACACGCATTCCCTCTTTTGTCGGGAAATTACGTCATCAAGAAACAGGGTTTTCTTGCACATGCACACACATCTCACCAATTCCGATGATTCTATGATTCCAGGTTCATTCGATGATGTCCAAAGTTCATTTGCTGTTGCTATTTCTCCTGGAAGCTTGACTGCATAGTCAAGGTATGATTTCCCTCTTTTCAAGCGAAAGGAGAAATACCATATATGCTCGAGTATAAGTCGTTCCGAGTATAAGTCGAGGCCCTAATTTACCACAAATAAATGGGAAAAACTTATTGACCCGAGTATAAGACGAGGGTGAGAAATGCACAGCTACTGTAAGTGGAAAAGAGGGTCAACAATGCCCATTTGCAGCCTCACTGTGCCCATTTGCATGCCTCCCTGTGCCCATTTGCAGCCATAGGTCCCCCGAACATCAAACTCGGTAGTTAATGGTTCCTAGATGCCCCCTAGCGGCAGCCAAAATTTGGGGTCTCTGAACCCAAAGGGTCCCGAAATGACATTGCTGCAGATGGACACAGTTAACCGAATTTGGGGCCCCAAATCTCAGGGCCACTTAATGCTAGGAACCCCAAATTTGGTGTGCAAACCCAGTGGAACTAGCACCATAAAATATCCAAAGCTGAAGTTTCTAGCACCAAGTGGTCCCGAGATACAGGGCCCCAAAAATTGGTTCAGAAAATGTCAAGCACTTTTCTGCAACAGAGAATGACATTTTCCGAACCTAATTTGGGGCCCCGTATCTCGGGCCATTTGGGGCTAGGAACACTTTAGCTTTGGATATGTTGTGGTAAAAGTTCTACTGGGTTTGCACACCAAATTTGGGGTTTCTAGCACCAAGTGGCCCTGAGATACAGGGCCCCAAAATCAGTTCTGAAAATGAAATTTTTTGCTGCAGAAAAGTGCTTGACTCGAGTATAAGTCGAGGGGGGCACTTTCAGCACAAAAAAATGTGCTGAAAAACTCGACTTATACTCGAGTATATACGGTAATTCAAAAATGTTCGATATTCAGACAAAAAGAAACTGGCTAAGGCTCGCCACTGTTAGTAATCGTTAATTCTGTATAATTACCGATATTCAATTACTCATATTGATGAGAAAAGTTTCAAGAAAGTCTGTTCAGTTCTTGTGTAAAAACTCAAAAGTTGATTTAATAATAAAATAGCAAAATATTACAAGAACAATATCAAAATGTAGAATGTAAAAATAACATCAATAATGTAGTTATATTCTTATCAAACTCTATGTATCTTCAAGAAAAAATCTATTTACAATGGGAGGATGGTAAGAGCTAGCTCATTCAAACCTACTTTTTACCATGTGTGAGCTCTTCAAAGAAAAGCAGAGACTATAACAAAATGTATATTTTCACATAAATATAAAATATAAATATATTTCAATTTCCCATATCTATATAAAGATTTACAATTCAATTATATTATAAAGACCCACTTATTCATTCATTTGTTAACTGATAAATATTAGATATTAGATTAAAGAAAACTTCTAACAGGAGAAACCAAGAGGACGATTAAGTTGGTATTTTGAGACTAGGCTGATGTAGCTGGGGGCAGAGTTGTAGATGGCTTTGTAACTTATTGTTAATATTTTGAATTTAATTTGTTGGGTGAGTGGCAGCCAATAGAGGGATTGACAGAGAGGGGTAGCAGCTGAGCGGTTTGTAAGGTGGATGGGTCTGGCAGCAGCATTCATGATGGACTGAAGGGGGGATAGTCTATTTAAAGGTAAGCCAATGAGGAGGGAGTTGCAGTAGTTGAGGCAAGAGATAACCAGGGAGTGAATCTGGAGCTTTGTGGTTTCATTGGTTGGGAAGGGACATCGTTTAGAGATGTTACAGAGGTTGAGGTGGCAAGCTTTGGAAAAGAATTGGATGTGGGGCTGAAAGGAGAGTTCAGAGTCCAGGATAACACCTAGCTCCATGATATGTGGGGATGGGTAGTTGGTTGTGCCATTGCTCTTGACAGAGAAGTCAGGGGAAGAGGCATGTGTGAGTGAGTTGAGGGTGGTAAGATAGATTTGTCGTCAGCGTAGAAATGATATTGAAAGCCATGTGAGGCTGACCCAGGGAAGTGGTGTAGATAAAATAAGAGAGGTCCAAGAACAGAACCTTGGGGGACCCCGATGGAGAAGGGAAAGGGAGAGGAGGAAGTAGAATTGTAAGTGACACTGAAGGTGCGTTGGTATAGGTAGGATGAGAAGCAATGAAGAACGCAGTCACAGAGACTGAGGGACTAAAGTTTTTTGAGGAGGAGGGGGTGGTCAACCATATCAAAGGCAGCCGAAAGGTCTAGAAGTAGGAGTACGGAATAGTGTCCGTTGGTTTTTGCGGTTAGTAAGTAAATTGTGAGTTTTAGAGGAGCAGATTCTGAAAAGTGTTGAGGGCGAAATCCAGACTGAAGGGGATCAAGAAGGTTATTCTTTATGAGGTGGTCACTCAGTTGGTTATAAACGAGGCGTTCAAGGAGTTTAGAGGAAAAGGGGAGCAAGGAGATAGGGCATAGATTGTTAAGATTGGTAGTGTCCAAGGACTGCTTTTTAAGTATGGGGGTGACCAGTGCATGTTTTAGAGCGTTGGAGAAGAAGCCAGAAGAGAGGGAGACATTGAAGATGTGGGTTAGAGAGTGTAGGATAAAGTCAGAGGGTGACCGTAGTATTTGAGAGGGAAAAGGTGCCAGGGGAGAGGTGGTTAGATGGGCGTTAGAAAGGAGGTTAGCAACTTTGTCTATTGTAGCAGGTTTGAATAAGGGGCGTGTCAATTGTACCTGATGACATGGGGTGTTAACTGGGGGAGATTCCTGTAGAGTGGAGATTTCATCACAAATTTTATCAATCTTATTTTTGAAGCGATTAGCAATCTGCTGGGCAGTGAGTGAGTTAGTGTGGGGGGGGGGGGGGACAGTGGAGGACGAAGTAGAGAGTTGAAGGTAGAGAAAACTATTATAAAATCCATATTGATTAAATGTCCATAAGAATTCAATAAAAATAAATGGTATCTTATCCTTAAAACCCGATGGTGTATAATCAGTGCTCCCACCACCGCTAAAACCACAGCCTCTTACCAGAGAGTTAGATCCCAAATTATAGGTGGTCTAACAGGCATGAAGCTGCATGGATCTTGCTTCAAGGATCTTATGGCATAGGAAACATGAAACAGAACAGAAAAGCGGTATTCCAATGTAAGACTCCAATTCAGTCCTCCTTCATGCTCCGTGTTAAAACTCGGCCAGGGAAAAACGAAACTCTAATAGTGTAACAGCGTCAAATAATTCATTTAAACAAACAGCTGAAAACTTTACAAAACTTCAGAAGAGTAAACGCATGAAACATCAAAAATGCAGCTGGTGCAGGCTCCAGACAAGGGTGGGTGATGTCATCACAGGCCCTACCTCGTCCTGACGTACGTTGTGTCTCAATAGACGTTGTCAAGAGGATCAGTATGCTGTGCCAACATACTAGAAGGGTTTAAATAATCAGAAATTATGACGTGTGAGAGATATCTCCTCATCTAAGCTGATAGTCTAAATAAATTATACATATTGTATCAAAACAAAGTTAAAAGTGAAAATGGTTACAAAAGTATTTTTTAAAACCTCCCAATTAACACAATTTTCCAATAAACCACTTGTAATAGCATGGATCTAAAGATGCTGAGCTCCCTTTAGTGGTTCTACATACACTTTAAATTATCATTGCAGAATAAGGAAAATTATAGTGGTTAGCGGAACACATTTATAACCAAACTGGGTCTAATAGTAAAACAACCAATTAAGTGTTCTAATCTACAGCAACCAGTCATAATTTATGTTTTATTTAATAAATAGCTGTTGTACCAGGCAAAGGTGATTTCTTGTTGGCTGATGTAAGTTACTGCATTATGCATGCAGCTCTTAACCTTTTGAACCTTTTTTTGTTTAGATTTGGATAGAGGGGATACAGATTAGAACACCTGTCAGGTTTTCAATGCTGTCTGTGCTCCTGATAGGGAGATTCATCCTCTCTGGTAGTCCTGTTTACAGTAGGGTTGCCACCTTTTCTTCAAGCCAAGCCAGAACACTTTAGCCATATTTATGACAATTTTTTTTTGTAGTATACACTATAGGATTGTAAAGACCTCGGACATCTTTGGGTGCACTTAGAGAGTAAATATTAGGGTTGTACCAATACCGATAGTAGTATCAGTATCGGTGCCAATACCAAGCATTTGCGTGAGTACTTGTACTCGCACAAATGCTCCCGATGCCTAATCCGATACCTGGGAATGAAGAGGCGGCATTGCTAGCAACCGGAAGTCAGTGGGCGTAGAGTGCGGAGCGGAGAGTGAGTCCTCAACAGGCTGGCAGCAGCGGAAGGTAAGCTGGCCGGGGGAAGGGGTGCAGCCACATGTTCCATCAGAATCGATGACCGGGACTGTCACATTCCGTAACAGAAGTGACGTTTCCCTGTCTCCGTCAGAGGTTGAACATCCCGACGCCCATCTTGGTACACCCTGCACTCGACTGCAGTAAGCCAGCAGGGGATATCTTGTTACACCCAGCCCATATAGTTAGGGCTGGGTTTAACAAGATGTCCACTGCTGCTTACTGCGGCCGAGTGTAAGGTTTACCAAGATGGACGTCGCAGCATATAGCATTTCAAAATCCTTCCTTCTCATCATTCATTTAATGTATTATGCCAGGCCAGCAATTGCCAATCAGTGCTGCATTTTCAGTGCTCATCAGTGCCTATTCGTGCCACCTATCAGTGTCAGCCACCAGTCAGTGCCACCTATCAGTGCCCATAAGTGCCGCCTATCAGTGCCAGCCATCAGTCAGTGCCACCTATCAGTGTCCATAATAAAACCATTTTTATTCTTTTATAATGTCTTGAGTTACAGTTATTTATAAGAAGATATCATTAGTCTGTATTGTGCTTTGAAAACTATCACATGACATCATGACATTAAAAAAAAGTATCAGTAATTGGTATCGGCGAGTACTTGAAAAAAAGTATCAGTACTCGTACCCGGTCTTAAAAAAGCAGTATCGGGACAACCCTAGTAATAATGCACCATGGCAAACAGTGGGTGTGGCCAAATTTCATTAACAGATGGCAACAGATTGGTGTGTGACTATCTTGGGTACTTGGGGTGCCACAGTCCGGTCTGAATAACATTTCTGTGTTTCAGGCAGACTAAAATCCGGACACATGACTCAAAACCTGGGTGTTCAGGTGAATCCCAGACAGGTGGAAACCCTAGGTGTCACCCCCCCCCCCCTTTCATAATACAGGGGTCAGTGTCACTCCCTCCCCCCTTTGTAATACAGGGGTCAGTGTTACCCTCTTCCATAATACAGGGGCCCCTCATAGAGGACCCCCATTAGATCAGAGTCCCCTTATATCAGTGCTCCCCTTAGAGACCCAAAAAAAGAAATATTGAAAAAGTGCAGCACAGCCTCGTCCTATAATTATATTAGTTATTGGAGGTTTACATCACTATTCATATAGTATTATATGTGTATGAAGCTTGCACAGTATATATGTTTGAATAGGATTGGAGTGAATTAATACTTGGATTGGATTATCCTTTGGGGTTTCCACCGTCATTCAGAATTATTTTTTCATATTTGAATTAATATAATTATGGGGGAAGCACTGCATTTTTTAAAAAATATTTAAGTTTTTTTGAGGTGTGGGAACACACAAGTTTATTTACCGATCAGAGTTCCCTATATCCCATCCTCTTTAGAGACCAACCATTAGTCTCTAAGAGGGGTGCAGAGATAAGGGGACTGTGATATAATGGGTGCCTCTAAGGGTGGGGGTGGGAGGTGATATAAGGACACTCTGATCTAATGTGGGTCTCTAAAAGGAGTGGTGATACAGGGAGAGTTCCCCTGATCTAATAGAGGTATCTTGCTTATCTAATGGGGGGCCTCTAAGGGGGGTGCTGACTGCTGATCTAATTGGTCACCAGCAGCCAGCACCCCCCTCCCCACAGACTCCCCCCATTAGCTCAGAGTCCCCTTAGAGACCTCTATTAGATCAGGGAACCCCCTTTATCAGCGTCCCCTGCCCCTAAAGACCCCCATTAAACTGCCTTACCTGGAGCTGCTTCGAGCCAGGAAGTGTGGGAGCCAGAGTCTGGGGGCAGAGTTGCTGTACTGTAGTGCTGTAGAGAGAGGAGGGTGAGAGAAGGGGGCTGAGAGAAAGTGAGAGGGCAGCCTGAGAGAGAGAGAGGGGGGTCTGAGAGAGAGAGAGAGGGAGGGAGGGAGAGAGGGGGGTGACAGAAAGAGAAGAGGGTTGGGGGGGTGAGAGAGAAGGGAGGTGAGAGGGAGTGGTGCTCAGAGGAGGGCTGACAGAGAGAGAGGGCTGACAGAGAGGGGGGCTGACAGAGAGGGGTGGCTGACAGAGAGGGTGCTGACAGAGAGGGTGGGCTGACAAAGAGGTGTGGCTGACAAAGAGGGGGCTGACAGAAAGGGGTGGCTGACAGAAAGGGGGGCTGACAGAGAGGGGGAAGGGCTAACAGAAAGGGGTGGCTGAAAGAGAGGGGTGGCTGACAGAGAGGGGGCTGACAGAGAGGGGGTGGGCTGACAGAGAGAGGTGGCTGATAGAGAGGGGGCTGACAAAAAGGGGTGGCTCACAGAGGGAGGGCTTACAGAGAGGGGAGGTGGGCACACAGAGGGGGGTGGACTGACAAAGAGGGATTGCTGACAGAGAGGAGTGGCTAAAAGAGAGGAGGGGCTGACAAAAAGGGGTGCTGACGGGGGGGGGCTGACAGAGAGTGGGGTGGGCTGACAGAGAGGGGTGGCTGATAGGGGGTGGGCTGACTGAGAGTGAGTGGGCTGACAGAGAGGGGGTGGGCTGACAGAGAGGGGTGGCTAACAGAGAGGGGGGGGCTGACAGAGAGGGGGTGGGCTGACAGTGAGGGGTGGTTGACAGAGAGAGGGTTGAGGGGGAAGATGAGAGAGAGACCTCAGGAGACACATAGCATGCGCCAAGTGGCCATGATCACCCACAGGCCAGCCCGGCCTCCACAAGTGACTAGCTCCGCCGAGCCAATCACAGATGCCCGCCGCCCCGTTTGGCCAAACACATGCCCGCCGCCCATTGCTGAGCTGGGCTCGAATGCAACTGCAGTGTGAGACTGAGACAGTGTGACATTGCGGATGGCAGGCACGGTATGCGCCCCTTTAGATGTTGCCACCAACCTGGCTGCCCTCCCCACGCTATGCCACTGGTTCCAGGACGGTTGGACTGTTGGTATGTGTGTCTGGGTTTAAAGAGGATTGAAACCCAGACACGTGTCAACACCCAGGCTGCCCGGGTCAAAACCATACAGCGGGCAACCCTGGTTTACCCTTATCACTGAAAGTGAACATAAAAGAAAATCCCACATTTTGAGTTGACATCAGAATAATAGAGGGAAAATCTTCCAATGGGGACACTAGTTCTGGTGAGCCTGGTGAAACTCAACGATTCCCCCACTTTGGAAGGATGTTCCTTCACTTCCGGTTTCTAGCAATGGAACAGGAAGTGAAAGGAAATCTCCCTAATGTGACACAGAGGGCAAAAAACAAAAAAAAACTGACTGAGTTTTAACCCTCCCTTATGGGGCGTACACACGGGCGGACTTTTCGACTGGACTGGTCCGACGGACTTTCAACTGACGTTTGACGGACTTCCGACTGACTTTTTAACGAACAGACTTGCCTACACACGATCACACCAAAGTCCGACGGTTTCTAGCAATGGAACAGGAAGTGAAAGGAAATCTTCCTAATGTGACACAGAGGGCAAAAAACAAAAAAAAACTGACTGAGTTTTAACCCTCCCTTATGGGGCGTACACACGGGCGGACTTTTCGACTGGACTGGTCCGACGGACTTTCAACTGACGTTTGACGGACTTCCGACTGACTTTTTAACGAACAGACTTGCCTACACACGATCACACCAAAGTCCGACGGATTCGTACGTGATGACGTACACCGGACTAAAATAAGGAGGTTGATAGCCAGTAGCCAATAGCTGCCCTAGCATCGGTTTTTGTCCGTCGGACTAGCATACAGACGAGCGGATCTCTGGGTCCGGCGGAGTTACAACGTAAAGATTTGAAGCATGTTCCAAATCTAAAGTTCGTCAGATTTTCGACTCAAAAAATGAAGGTCCGATGAAGCCCACACACGATCGGATTGTCCGCCAGACTCGGTCCGTTGGACCAGTCCGGTCGACAAGTCTGACCGTGTGTACGCCGCTTTACTCTATCTAAAATTAAAAGTTTTGCCTTTATTTCCACTTTAAATTCCTAATAACTGTTTGCTAAACCTAAATTGTATAACTTTTCCTTTAAAGAAACAACAATGAATTTAATTTCAACACATTGACTTTTATCTATTTTAATAAAAGGTATGGCAAAATGAGTTCCTATCCTGGGAACCAAGTGAATTCTGTGACATAAAACGTATCTTCATTCCAGAGGGTTCAGTCTGGATTCCTGACATCACTATATCTGAAATGTAAGTGACTAGAATGTAATATTGATTATTTTAGTAACTTGTGAAAGTGGAAATTAAAATGTACATAAGACTGTAAATGTACACATAGAATAAAAAACATTTTAAATGATCCAAATAACCCAAAAGAATAAAACTATGATATTGTTCTAGCACCATAGGTACAATCAAAGACCAACTCGAGCCAAATACATTTCAATTAGAATTCATATAGTAATGCATTCTGGCCCAAATAATTTGATCATTGATCTTTTGATTAATAAATGAAGTACAATAGTTGTGACCTTGCGCCACTGGCTTACAGTACGAGTCTTGCAGACAATGTAGAGCTGCAAAAAACATGAGCGGACTGTTGACTGGAAAAAATGCTAAAACACCCAAAAAACTGCTATGAGCTAGCTAGCTAGGAAAGACGTGTATACTAGATCTTTATGGAGTGTTTACAGTGCTTCATATGTTACCCCCAATGGCCTTGGGATGATAGTCAGCTAACCTGGTGACAATCTTTAGAAAAAGGGGTACCCCCAAAATAATGGGACTTTAACGGCAACAAAGTAAGGTTAAAATACAGTGTAGTTTATTCAAATTGGTGTACATCAATAGCAAAACTCAAACCAATAAAAACAATGATGTTCATGGTAATAATTTCCCATGAAGTGTCCACACGGCCTGACAAGTTTCGGGACGAGTTGCGTCCCTTCATCAGGGACAAATGTCCGGAGGGAATCACACCAGAGCGATCATCATAAGAATTCACTGCTGAAACAATGGCGGCACTTGCACCGCGACTAGACACCACCGGTGTCCAGAGGACAAAGATGTAAACAGTAGGCCCCCACTCATCCACACTAATCCACCACACTGGCACCAACCGACACCACACACATCAATGTCACCCTTCCGTATCTCCAGAGGTCTTTTCGTCAGTGTATGATCTCCAAAAGATCCACTTTAAAGGTAAGATGGGTACAGTGTCAACCAGAGGAATGCCTACCAATGTGGCCTCAGATCTTCCTCCTAGGTCACTTAGGATATGGTCTTGGTGGAATCTAGTTCCCGAAAATAGTGTCAGGCAGAGCTGGTGTCCTCCAAGTTCAAAATTGAAGTCCGCAAGATTCGTCTCCGCCGTCTGGTGCAGTGTGTGGTTTCAAAGGCACGCGTCCACTGGCCAAAAGCCATTGATGTGTCCCAGACGCTGTGTTCTTCTAAGAGAAGTGGCACCAACAGCTTTTGCCTGCATCATTCTTCTTTGAGGTATACAAAACACCTTCCCCTCTGCTCATCTCCAAAAAAATAAGGGGAGGTGTTACTTAGTTATTTAGTTGAGAAGGGGAGAACTTAAAAAAAGCTGATTTCAGCACAGCAAAGGCAGAGTGTTCATAACGTAATGGGCTCACTGGGAGGATCAACAGATATTTTCTCTGTACTTGTAGATTTTTTACATTGAAAAAACATAATCAAATGTGCAATTATTGCAGAAATGTACTAAATATATTGTTTCTTCTTTGCCCAGATATCTATTTAGTATTGTGCCTGCCACACTTTTACCTGAAACTGTCTTTATACTGAATTGCCACAAGGCAAAAAAAATGTACAGTAATGAATCAGTTGAGATATCTGTGTTGACTTTCAGAAGAGAGAGAAAGAGCTCAGGCTGGGGATCCTCACAGTGTGATATCCACTATCAGTCCACAATTTGATTATTATTTTTTTATTTTTTTTTTATTTTATTAGTTAATATACACTCACCGGCCACTTTATTGGGTACACCTTGCTAGTACCAGGTTGAACCCTCTTTTGCCTTCAAAACTGCCTTAATTCTTCGTGGCATAGGTTCAACAAGGTGTTGGAAATGTTCCTTAGAGATTTTGGTCCATATTGACATGATAGCCACATCCCAAAGGTGCTCTATTGGATTGGGATCTGGTGACTGTGGAGGCCATTGAAGTATAGTGAACTCATTGTCATGTTCAAGAAACCAGTGGTGAGATGATTTGAGCTTTGTGACACGGTGCATTATCCTGCTGGAAGTAGCAACCAGAAGATGGGTACACTGTAGTCATAAAGGGATGGACATGGTCAGCAACCATACTCAGGTAGGCCGTGGCGGTTAAACGATGCTCAATTGGTACTAAGAGGCCCAAAGTGGTCCAACAAAATATCCCTCACACCATTGCACCACACCACCAGCCTTAACCATTGACACAAGGCAGGATGGATCCATGCTTTCATGTTGTTTACACCAAATTCTGACCCTACCATTTGAATGTCGCAGCTGAAAGAAAGTCTCATCAGACCAGACAACATTTTTCCAAACTTCTATTATCCCATTTTGATGAGCCTGTGTGAAGTGTAGCCTCAGTTTCCTGTTCTTAGCTGACAGGAGGGGCACCCGATGTGGTCTTTTGCTGCTTTCAGAGATGGTATTCTGCATACCTTGGTTGTAACGAGTGGTTATTTGAGTTACTGTTGCCTTTCTATCATCTCAAACCAGTCTACCCATTCTCCTCTGGCCTCTGATATCAACAAGGCATTTTTTGCCCACAGAACTGCCACTCACTGGACATTTTCTCTTTTTCAGACCATTCTCTGTAAACCCTAGAGATGGTTGTGCATGAAAGTCTCAGTAGATCAGCGGTTTTTGAAATACTCAGACCAGCCTGTCTGGCACCAACAACCATGCCACATTAAAAGTCACTTAAATCCTCTTTCTTCCCCATTCTGATGCTCGGTTTGAACTTCAGCAAGTCATCTTCACCACGTCTAGATGACTTAATGCATTCAGTTGCTGCCATGTGATAGGCTGATTAGCAATTTATGTTATCAAGCAATTGAATAGGTGTACTTAATAAAGTTGTCGGTGAGTATATTTGTTTGTTTCACCTGCCCTGTAAACATTACTTTTTCACTATATTTTTGCCAGGACAGAGGATGACTCTCTTGATGTCCTATATATGGAGCTCAATTACAATGGCACCATTCGGAGAACAAAAACTCCTAAGGTCGTGACCACATGTCCTCTTGACCTGTACAAATTTCCATTTGACAAACAAAGATGTAATTTGACATTTGGCATGAGCGTAAATCCAGGTAAGCAATTATAATTAGACTTGAATGGGGAGTATATGGATGGGAAATATTGTATGTTCAGGTTTACCCAGTTTTCCTAATTTTGGGTTTTTCACATAAGGCCTTAGGAAAATGTTTGTTTGAACCATCTTTCTTAGACAAATTTTTTCTTGTTATCAAATACAACAGATGCATATTTTAGGAACATGAAATAGACTAATAAATGTATTATTTCTGGAAAAGTTTTTAGTATGAAATTTGATTTGATTAAGGGAACCCTAGAAATATAATTTTACTGTGTCACAGAATGTCAATCTAGCATGTAATAATGATAAGAATAGAAAATAGTGCAAGAAAAGACAATTGTGGTACCATGTGGCTATGCGCAGGAGATTTTAGGGGAGATTTACTAAAATTGGAACACGCAGAATTTGGTGAAGCTGTGCATGATAGCAATGGCGACCATCCATTAGGGGCACCCGGGCGCCACCCCCTCTAGCCACGCCACCCCCTATATGTATAACAATAGGTTCATGCATAGCATGAAACTATCCACGGCCGCTGCGGTCACCCCCTATTCATGGGTCCGGCCAATTTCAGGACGCCGGGCGCCTGAATTACAGTGGTGGGGGTGTATTTTTGAAGCACCTGATTAGAGCCACAGGCTCTAATAGGCTTCAAAATAGGGTGGGTTTGTGGTGCAGAGCATTGTGCCATGAATTCACCCAGCTGTTACAGCAGCGAATGATGATAATTCATTGTTGAAACACTGATCCTCAATCTGGCCAATCAGAAGCGGCGTGAGACCCATTTTCTGATTGGCCAAAAAGAGAAGACTCCTGATTGGCCGCCAATGAGGAGGAAGGAAGCGGAAGCCACCGTCGCCGTGATGACCCGTGGAGATCAGGAGAACAGGAGGCCAAGGCCGCCACCGTGATGACCCATCGAGAGCAGGCAAACGGGAGGCCACCACCGCCACCATGAGGACCCGTGGAGAGCAGGGAAATGAGAGGCCACCACCATGATCTATATATTGTTTCCAATGTTGTTCTCAGTCAATACTGTCAGTGCATATTGATACCCGATGCCTCTTCTGTAGTTTAGGCTCCTGTTAACTCAGAAGGAGGCGCTGGGAGCAGTGCATAGAGCGGGAGGTGAATAAAGAGGGGACTGTGGGATGGAGCATGGAGCTTGATCACATGGCTAGATAAGGAGGTGGGATCCAGTGATGATTATGTGTAAAACAGCAGCATGATGCAGAGTGCGTGGGAAAGGGGGGGGGGGCAGAGACCCGGAGCGTGGGGTGTATAAGACAGCAATGTGATCCAGGGGGTGGGGGGCAGAAAGCCAGAGCATTGTGTGTATAAGGCATGTAAAATTCATGTTAGTGGTCCGCAGGATTCAAAATTGTGGGTTTAGTGGTCCATAAGGTCCGAAAGGTTGGCGACCACTGATTTATACATGTAAGCGAATAGGACAATTTTTCTAGCTTACAAACGAGGAGTGGTTCAGAAGGAATCTGTGTTACTATAGCATTTTTGTTGCAACCGGTCAATGTACATATTGGGTATACTGTTTTTTAATATATATCCCTGGCTACTTAAATATTGTACTTTTTTTTGTTTGTTTTTCATAAAGTTTGCATGTATTTCAATTATATCTAAAGCCAAAATGTTTGTTTTCATTTTGAATAGAGTAATGAATGATAAAATCAGGTGTTTTTTGCCATCTATGTCCCATTCAAAAAAGTTAACTGAATTCCTGTTCTGTAGATGAAATACTGTAGGAAGCAAGGAAATAATCTCTCTAAAGTGAGGTACAAACAGCTCTCACATATGTAAGTTTGTCCTTGGAGGATCTCTATTTGTGTTCTGGTAACAACCCCAGAAAGTAGATTTTCCTTTACTTTTAGTCCTAGTGGCAATAGTCACTAGGACAAATAGATATTGTGAATCTCTACAATGGGGCACAGTAAACAATAATACTTAAAATAAAAGTGTGGGATTAAAAAAAAAACAGTCATACTCACCTAGGTGGATCCTGCCCCTGCCACTTCTAAGACCTCTAAGTCTGCAGAGAGCCAGTGACTTGTCAGTCACCGGCCCTGTGTTCTGCCCCTCCAGTGCTCACTGGAGATTGGGCTGTGCAGGGGGTGGAAGTGGCTGGCTTCCAGGCATCTCAGTGGATGCATTGTGGCGATCGGTGGTGTGTCAGTTAATGGGGGCTTCCAGATTTCCAGATTTCAATAAGCCCCCCATCCGCAGACCACCACAACCACTGGGCATAGGTTTTAGGGATGAGGCCCTTGTCCCCATCAACATGGGGACAAGGTGCTTTGGGGGCACCCCAAAGCACCCCCCCATGTTGAGGGCATGTGGCCTGGTACGGTTCAGGAGGGGGGGTGCTCTCTCGTCCCCCCCTTTTCCTGTGGCCTGCCAGGTTGCATGCTCGGATAAGGGTCTGATAAGGATTTTTTTTTATTTTGGTGTGGAGTTCCCCTTAATATTCATACCAGACTTGAAAGGCCTGGTAATGGACTGGGGGGAGGGGGGGACCCGTTTTTTTTCAATGATTATTTATGTATATTGCCGGTATCCGGCAATAGATTACAGCCGCGAGAAAATTTTAAATGCAACTTAAATGTAACTTTTTCCTTTAGAAATGTAATTTTTCTGCGGTACTGTTATAAACATGGGAAAGATGCGTTACTTTACAGGCAGACTATGGGGACCCCCCCCCCAGGCAGGATATTTAAAGGAATATTACATTTTTATTGTTTCACTTTAAGCATTATTAAAATCACTGCTCCTGAAAAAATGGCTGTTTAAAAAACTTTTTTTTTGCATTGATACATGTCCCCTGGGGCAGGACCCGGGCCCCCATACACTTTTTATGGCAATAACTTGCATATAAGCCTTTAACCACTAGACATCTGCGCTATGGCCGAATGACGGCCACAGCGCGGACCTGAATTCCCGGGAGACCGTCATATGACGGCCTCCCCTGTGCACGCTCCCTGCGCGCGCCCTGCAGGGCGCGCGCCGGGCGCGGTGTGATTACCGAGTCACTGAGACTCGGCTGATCACCAATCCGTGTAAGGGGCTGGTCTCGGCCCCTTACCATGTGATCAGCTGTCAGCCAATGACAGCTGATCACATGATGTAAACAAAACATCGGTAATCGTTTTTTTTTTTTACTCACGCTGACAGCGCGAGTAGAAAAAAAAGCCAATCACCGGCTCAGATGTAAGGGACATCGGTCCCGAAGTGGAAGAGGCACATCTGCCTCATCAGTGCCCAATAAAAGTGCCACCTAACACTGCCCACAGTGCCACCTAACAGTGCCCACAAGTGCCACCTATCAATGCCCACAAGTACCACCTATCAATGCCCACCTGTAGTGCCAATCAGTGCCACCTGCCAGTGCTGCCCATCACTGCCACCCATCAGTGCCCATCACTGCCACCCATCAGTGCCCATCACTGCCACCCATCAGTGCCCATCACTGCCGCCTATCAGTGCCCATCACTGCCGCCTCATCAGCGTACATCAATGAAGGAGAAAAATTACCCGTTTTAAATTTTTTATAACAAAATATTTAAAAAAAAAATTTTTTTTTTTTAAAAATTCAGTTTTTTACATTTTTTTAACAAAAAGTAAAAACCACAGAGGTGATCAAATACCACCAAAAGAAAGCTCTATTTGTGCTAAAAAAAATGATAAAAATTTTATTTGGGTACAGTGTTGTATGACCGCGCAATTGTCATTCAAAGTGCGTCAGCGCTGAAAGCTGAAAATTGGTCTGGATAGGAGGGGGGTTTAAGTGCCCTGTAAGCAAGTGATTAAAATGAACACTTTTGATTTTTTACATTTGTGTCCCATAGTTCGCACACATTTTTTGTCTGTTCGCATATTCTGGTGTGAACCGAACCGGGGGGTGTTCGGCTCATCCCTACTGACTACCTATCTCATCTATTGAGGCCCAAAATTACCAGGACTGTACATATATCGCCCAAATGACCCTTCTTCGAAAGTAGACAGTCCAAGATATTTTAGTAATAATATTTTTAACTTTCTGCTATATTCCCAATAAAAAAAAAATTAAAAATCAAATTTCTTCATCAATCTAGGCCAACGTGTACTCTGCTACATATTTTTGCTACATATTTTTAGTAAAAAAAATCCCAGTAAGCGTATATTGATTGGTTTGCGCAAGTTATAATGTCCAAAAACTATGGGATAGATTTAGGGACTTTTTTTTTTTTTTTAATTGTTTTAACTAGTAATGGTGATCAGCGATGCCTGGACCACTGCTTAATTGCTGCATGCATTTCATTATTTATTACCTTCTGTGAATTGACTTTAACCCCTTTTTCATGTGATATATACTGACAGTTTTGAGCGTTTTGTGGCAAATACTACAGAACGGTATAGTGAATTGAAAATTTCAGGATTACATGCGATAGGTAAATACCGCATGCGAGATGCTTTTGTGAATGGACCTCACTAGGACTGGTCTGGCTGTGATCGGGGACACTGACTGTGCAATGGTGATTAGAGATACTGACTGGCAGCACTTGTCTGGTGACATTGTACTGCTGATCAGAGACAATGTTTGGTGGCGCCGACATACCGTGATATCAGAGTAGACATTGTACATGATCACCACAATCATTTTTGTCTGTGTTTGGCATTAATGTATAAGCAATTATTCCATCTGTGTTTAGCATAGTTCATGATGCCATTGTTTTCCACTGTGATTGCTGTGATTGGCTACATCTATCACATGGTATAGGGCTGTTGTGATTGCCCCTGTGCCATGTGATTGCTGTAACTAATCACAGAGATCACAGTAGTAAAACAATTATGTCATGAATGACAGCCATAGTTACTATTGCTGGCTGTGATTGTTTTGTCTGGCCACAGCAATCACATGGTACAGGGTCAATCACAACTGCCTTGTACCCTGATCTGTGATCTGCTGTGTCCAGTGGACAAAGCAGTCACAGATCCTGCCTCTGTACGCTCCTGAGAGCATGCATGAGTGAGCGATTAGACAGGATGTACTGGTACTGGTTGTGCCTTCCTTATCGAATCACACAAGTAGGAAATTACATTTCTGGGGAAGTTCTGTACACCAACAATTTACAGAATGCCTAAAAGTTGCCCTATTGCATTGAATTTTATGTAAAATGACAGCACTGCAGATTGAAAAAGAAAGGTCATGTGTAATAAAATCAAATTACAGTATGTCTTGTGTAGAAAATTGCATATGCTATATTATTTTTTTTTATATGCTAATTTTTTTTCCCCACAAAAGCAGACATACCACACACACACACACACAATATATAAATGTAAAGTGGAAGATCAGAACAAAATGTCAGCCTTTTTGGCAGTCTGTTGGCAGTATGGCATGTAGATGGTGTAAATCCAAATATTTCAGATATACCGTATTTATCTGCCTATGTCTATATGGTGGAAGTGCACTTTACACGATCACCTATATGTGGTTGAAAGCATATAATTTATTTTGGTTACATGTCTTCTCTTCCCCCAGTTATTGATGTGCAGTTGATTCCCATTTCTAATGCTGAAAAAGTAACTCAATTGTCAAAAGAACAATTTTCAAAGTCAGAATGGGATCTCACGAAAGTAGATGTTATACATTTAAATGTTTCTAAATATGGGGAGGAATGGAGTAAAGTCATTTATCAGGTAACACCAACCTAACTTATTTATTGTAAATCTAGTCATTGTTCTCACTTACGTGTTCTTACTTGTTATAACTGTAGTATTTTTTTTTAAAAAGCACCATAGCAAATGGCTTTATATATATATATATATATATATATATATATATATATATATATATATATATATATATATATATACAGGGCTTTTTTTTCTAGGTGTTGGAACTCAACCACGACCCCCCAAAACCCCTCCCCCACACACACCCTCCAAATCACATCAAATAGTGGGTATGGTCATATTTCACAAACAGTAGAAGGGTCTTCAAGGGGCATTAAATATCAGGATTGCATTACATACAGAGTGCAGAGTTCATGGGGGTTATACACAGAGTGCAGAGCTGTCACTTGTAAACACAGAAACCAGACTTCTGTGTTTACAAGTGATTGTGGTGAGCAGGCACCAAAGGGTATATATATATACAGTATATACAGTATCTCACAGAAGCGAGTACACCCCTCATATTTCTTTAAAGATTTTATTATATCTTTTCATGTGACAACACTGAAGAAATGACACTTTGCTGCAATGTAAAGTAGTGAGTGCACAGCTTGTATAACAATGTAAATTTGCTGTCCCCTCAAAATAACTTAACACACAACCATTAATGTCTAAACCGCTGGCAACAAAAGTGAGTACACCCCTCAGTGAAAATGTCCAATTTGGGCCCAATTAGCCATTTTCCCTCCCTGGTGTCATGTGACCAGTTAGTGTTACACGGGCTCAAGTGTGAATGGGGAGCAAGTGTTTTAAATTTGGAGTTATCGCTCTCTCTCATACTGGTCACTGGAAGTTCAAAATGGCACCACATGCAATAAACTCTCTGAGAATCCGAAAAAGAGAATTGTTACTTTACATAATGATGGCTTAGGCCAGTGATGGCGAACCTCGGCACCCCAGATGTTTTGGAACTACATTTCCCCTGATACTCATGCATGCTGCAGTGTGGTTGAGCATCATGGGAAATGTAGTTTCAAAACATCTGGGGTGCCAAGGTTCGCCATCACTGGCCTAGGCTATAAAAAGATTGCCAAGACCCTGAAACTGAGCTGCAGCACGGTGGCCAAGACCATACAGCGGTTTAACAGGACAGGTTCCATTCAGAACAGGCTTCGCCATGGTCGACCAAAGAAGTTGAGTGCACATGCTCAGCATCATATCCAGAGGTTGTCTTTAGGAAATAGACGTATGAGTGCTGCCAGCATTGCTGCAGAGGTTGAAGGGGTGGGGGGGGGGTCGGCCTGTCAGTGCCCAGACCATATGCCGCACACTGCATCAAATTGGTCTGCATGGATGTCCTCCCAGAAGGAGGCCTCTTCTAAAGATGATGCACAAGAAAGACTGCAAACAGTTTGCTGAAGACAAGCAGACTAAGGACATGGATTACTGGAACCATGGGCAGTGATCTGATGAGACCAAGAAGAACTTATTTGGTTCAGATGGTGTCAAACGTGTTTCGCGGGAACCAGGTGAGGAGTACAAAGACAAGTGTGTCTTGCCTACGGTTAAGCATGGTGGTGGGAGTGTCATGGTGTGGGGCTGCATGAGTGCTGCCAGCACTGGGGAGCTACAGTTCTTTGAGGGAACCATGAATGGCAACATGTACTGTGACATACTGAAGCAGAGCATGATCCCCTCCCTTCAGAGACTGGGCCACAGGGCAGTATTCCAACATGATAAAGACCCCAAACACACCTCCAAGATGACCATTGCCTTGCTAAAGAAGCTGGGGGTAAAGGTGATGGACTGGCCAAGCATGTTTCCAGACCTAAACCCTATTGAGCATCTATGGGGCATCCTCAAACGGAAGGTGGAGGAGCGCAAGGTCTCTAACATCCACCAGCTCCGTGATGTCATCATGGAGGAGTGGAAGAGGACTTCAGTGGCAATCTATGAAGCTCTGGTTAACTCCATGCCCAAGAGGGTTAAGGCAGTGCTGGAAAATAATGGTGGTCACACAAAATATTGACTCTTTGGGCCCAATTTGGACATTTTCACTTAGGGATGTACTCACTTTTGTTGCCAGCGGTTTAGACATTAATGGTTGTATGTTGAGTTATTTTGAGGGGACAGCAAATTTACATTGTTATACAAACTGTACACGCACTACTTTACATTGTAGCAAAGTGTAATTTCTTCAGTGTTGTCACATGAAAAAATATAATAAAATATTTACAAAAATGTGAGGGGTGTACTCACTTTTTCACTTTTGTGAGATACTGTATATATATATATATATATATATATATATATATATATATATATATATATATATATATATATATATATATACACACACTCTATTACCAAAAGTATTGGGATGCCTGCTTTTACATGCACATGAAATTTAATGGCATCCTAGTCTTAGTCCATAGGGTACAATATTGAGTTTTTCCCACCCTTTGCAGCTATAACTGGGAAGGCTGTCCACAAGGTTTAGGAGTGTGTCTATGGGAATGTTTGACCATTCTTCAAGTAGCGCATTTGTGAGGTCAGGCATGAATGTTAGACAAGAAGGCCTGGCTCGCAGTCTCCGCTCTAATTCATCCCAAAGGCCAGTCAAGTTCCTCCACCCCAAACTTGCTCATTCGTGTCTTTATGGACCTTGCTTTGTTCATGTGCGTGTAAAGGCAGACATCCCAATTTTTTTGGTAATATAGTGTATATTATACCGTATACTGTATATGTACATGTTGATATAATATTTTGATATGGGTCCCATAAGAGTTGACTTACTAAAACTGGAGAGTGTAAAATATGTAGCAGCTTTGCATAGAAATCAATCAGCTTCCAGGTTGTTTTTTTTGGGCAAAGCTTAATTGAACAAGCTGAAGTTAGAAGCTGATTGGCTGGCTACTATGCACAGCTGTACCATATTTTCCACTCTCCAGTTCTATTAAATCCCCCCCCCCCTCCAAAAAAGTATATTCTGTTCTGAAAGTATTCTTGTAGGTTCTGTTTGTTACCTGCCAGCTTGTTTTGCTTCTGGGGCTCTGACAAGGAGATTTAATTCTGCTAGAATCTTTGTTAGATCCCCTTCAAACACTTTAGTTATCACAGATTCTGCTTGACCATGTGAAGAGGAATACTTGGAGAATTCAACAGGGGATGCTGACTATATGTTTTTACATTTATTGTGAGTTAAAGAAAGGCTGCGTATCCCATGCACCCGCAAGCTTTCTCCATGCCACTGGTCATCTGAAGCCACATTGATCACAGGTATTCTGACATTTTCACACACAATGCTGAACCAGCAGTCCTGCATTTTAAGTGAAGTTGTCAAGGGCTAACACCAAGGGATTTATATTGCAATTCTATAGTATGCTATTACAGAACTCCCCGTGTGAATGCTGGCTAAGTGAGAGGGAGATGTAGGACAGATGGACAGTGGGAGAAGGCTCTGCAGGCGGTACCCTTACTAAATGTATCGCAGAGGTTAACGCAACTGTATATTCTACTGAGAGTGTATTATACCCCCCACAGAATTTACATTATGGGTCTTCGACCCACCCCACTATGCACCAGATGTAAAAGAGAACATGGAGACCTGATCCATCTACTGTGGAGGTGCCCAAAACTCCACCCCTACTGGAAGGGAGTGGTGGACACCATAAACAGGGTATTTCGGGCCTCTATTCCTACAAATCCAAAACACTGCTTAATCAACGTACTAGAGGAATTTAAATGGGAAGAGTGCGGCAGAGTGGCAGTTACCAGAATTATTAGCACGCAAGCTGATAATGACACACTGGAAATCAGAGGACCCACCCTCAATTAGGAATTGGCCTAATGCAGTGAAAGCAATGCTCCGAAAGGAAAAGGTCATATACCAACATAGAGGATGCTCCCAGAAGTTTGATAAACTTTGGGGCCCATGGCTGGATGTACCAGGACTAGCCCTGGTGGACCTGGTCATGGGTAGACTGCTAGGTATGAATGCTGGGTGAGACAAATCAATAAAAAACTGGATCAGGGAACCTGGGTAATGCAATACAAGTAAGGCCTTGAGAAGGGAAAAGACCAGGTTGTCAGGGATGTATTTTTACTGAACCATGCCCATGATACTGCTATATACGCAGACTGCAAAGTAAGAAAGTTTAATGTGACTTGTACTTGATTTCTTGTGAAGCCTCGGTATGTATGTATATGTTTACTTCAATAAACTTTTTCTATGGATAAAAAAAAGAAGGGCCTGGAGAACAGAAAAAACATTGGGTGCCAGGTAAGTGAGGGATAAGTTAAAGTGGAAATAAACCCACAGGTTTAATGGTTTCCCAAAACATTTGCATTTAGGACATGCCTAGTTACTAGTGTGTAGAAAAGTTACATTGTTGCCCCTTTAAGAAGGTTTCCTCTATAAAATCATTTCAGGAAAGGGAATGATTTCATATCCTTCCTGGCAGGATCATATATGAGCTTGGGGTGGAGCTTAGTGCAGAGAGTTCAACAGAGAGACTGTATAAGGACTTAATATTTTCTTTGCTACCTCCTCGATGGACACTCCTACTAGGCCTGAACAAGACCTGGTATAGGCAGTCCCTGGAGGAGAGCATGTGGGTGATTCAGTCACGATTGGGACCTGTCTACAAGTGTGCTTTTATTAGCTGTCAACCAAACTGTTAAGCCATGAAATGGCTGATGTCATAGCTGATCTTATGTGCAGCAGCATGGTAACATGCAGATCAAAAAGAGGCTAAGATGGCAGCTTCCTTGACTGTAACGGATGGGAGAGTCTAGATTAAGTAAAACTGTTTTCTATTGTTCCTATAGACAAAAACAAACATTTAACCCTTAGGGTCGGTTCACACTGGGGCAACACGACAGCCGTCCTACTTTGGATCCGACTTTGCCCTGCGACATGTGTCTGACTTTCAATGAACGGGGATCCGACTTGGATCCCCGCCACTGTGTTTGGTATGAATCTTTAGGCCCCTTTCACACTTATACGACTTCAAAGTCGCGCGATTTTACCGCGATTTCGAGGCCCCAATTTTACCGCGATTTGCCGCGATTTTACCGCGATTTGGGAGCAGTACTACTTTGCCACGTTTTTGGCATTAACAAATGAAAACACAGTAGTTGGTATAAATCATAAGGGGGAACTCCACACCAAGTTTTAAATAAAAAAACTGGCGTGGGTTCCCCCCCAGGGGCATACCAGGCCCTTAGGTCTGGTATGGATTGTAAGGGGAACCCCCTACGCTGAAAAATCGGCGTGGGGTCCCCCCAAAAATCCATACCAGACCCTTATCCGAGCATGCAGCCCGGCCGGTCAGGAATGGGGGTGGGGACGAGCGAGCGCCCCCCCCCCGTCTCCTGGACCGTACCAGGCCGCATGCCCTCAACATGGGGGGTGGGTGCTTTAGGGCACCTCAAAGCACCTTGTCCCCATGTTGATGAGGACAAGGGCCTCTTCCCGACAACCCTGGCCCTTGGTTGTCGGGGTCTGCGGGCGGGGGGCTTATCGGAATCCGGGAGCCCCCTTTAATAAGGGAGCCCCCCAGATCCCGGCCCCCCACCCTATGTGAATGAGTATGGGGTACATGGTACCCCTACCCATTCACCTAGGGAAAAAAGCGTCAATAAAAAACACAGTACACAGGTATTTAAAATAATTTATTAGGCAGCTCCGGGATCTTCTTCCGACTTCGGGGGTCCTCTTCCGACTTCGGGGGTCTCTCCGGCGTCTCCTCCCGGTGTCCGCATCTTCTGCCGGCTCCTCCGCTTTCTTCTGCAGCTCAATTGCTAGCGGTGGTCCGGACTTCTGCCTTCTGCCTTCTTCTTTTCTTCCAGAGATGTTGACACGACGCTCTCTCCAGCTGGAATGGTCTCTGAACGCTCCGCAGCGGACTTATATAGGCGGTGACCCCGCCCCCTTATGAGGTGGCTGTCCCGGGGCATGCTGGGACTGTGCCGTCATAAGGGGGCGTGGTCATCACCCGGTGACCACGCCTCCTAAAACGTCACAGTCCCAGCATGCCCAGGGACTGTGACGGCATAAGGGGCGGGGTCACCGCCTATATAAGTCCGCTGCGGAGCGTTCAGAGACCATTCCAGCTGGAGACATGTCTTGTCAACATCTCTGGAAGAAAAGAAGAAGGCAGAAAGCAGAAGTCCGGACCACCGCTAGCAAATGAGCTGCAGAAGAAAGCGGAGGAACCGGCAGAAGATGCGGACACCGGGAGGAGACGCCGGAGAGACCCCCGAAGTCGGAAGAGGACCCCTGAATTCGGAAGAAGATCCCGGAGCTGCCTAATAAATTATTTTAAATACCTGTGTACTGTGTTTTTTATTGACGCTTTTTTCCCTAGGTGAATGGGTAGGGGTACCATGTACCCCATACTCATTCACATAGGGTGGGGGGCCGGGATCTGGGGGGCTCCCTTATTAAAGGGGGCTCCCAGATTCCGATAAGCCCCCCGCCCGCAGACCCCGACAACCAACGGCCAGGGTTGTCGGGAAGAGGCCCTTGTCCTCATCAACATGGGGACAAGGTGCTTTGGGGTGGGGGGGCGGGCAGGGTGCCCCCCATGCCCTAAAGCACCCACCCCCCATGTTGAGGGCATGCGGCCTGGTACGGTCCAGGAGGGAGGGGGCGCTCGCTCGTCCCCACCCCCATTCCTGACCGGCCGGGCTGCATGCTCGGATAAGGGTCTGGTATGGATTTTGGGGGGGACCCCACGCCGATTTTTCGGCGTAGGGGGTTCCCCTTACAATCCATACCAGACCTAAGGGCCTGGTATGCCCCTGGGGGGGAACCCACGCCAGTTTTTTTATTTAAAACTTGGCGTGGAGTTCCCCCTCTGGATTCATACCAGACAGCTGTCAGCACTGCCTGTCGCTCATCGGGAAAGGAAAAAAAAGTTTTCCTTTCCCGATCAGCGAGCCAGGCTTGTGCTTACAAAGTCGTACTGAAGTCGTGTCTATATTATTCAGGCACGACTTGCATGCTACTTCAGGGTTTAACATTGAGGTCTATGGAGTACAACTCGCATAGAAGTTGGACCAAAGTAGTGCAGGAACTACTTTCAAGTCGGCACGACTTAAAGTCGTGCCAATATGAATGGTAGTCATTGAAAATCATGGAGAATGACTTGTCATACGATTTTGCAGTACAAAATCGTGGGACAAGTCGTATAAGTGTGAAAGGGGCCTTAGGGGGAACTCTGCGCCAAATTTTAAATAAAAAACCAGCATGGGTTCCCCCTCCAGGAGCATACCAGGCCCTTGGGTCTGGTATGGACCTTGAGGGGAACCCCCTACGCCGAAAAAACGGCGTGGGGGGTCCCCCAATCCATACCAGATTCTTATCCGAGCACGCAGCCCGGCCGGACAGGAATGGGGGTGGGGGACGAGCGGGCGCCCCACCCCCATCCTGAACCGTACCAGGCCGCATGCCCTCAACATTGGGGGGTTGGTGCCTTGGGGGAGGGGGGCGCGCTGCGGCCCCCCCCCACCCCAAAGCACCTTGTCCCCATGTTGATGAGGACAAGGGCCTCTTCCCGACAACCCTGGCCGTTGGTTGTCGGGGTCTGCGGGCGGAGGGCTTATCGGAATCCGGGAGCCCCCTTTAATAAGGGGGCCCCCAGATTCCGGCGCCCCACCCTATGTGAATGAGTATGGGGTACATCGTACCCCTACCCATTCACCTAGGGAAAAAGTGTCAATTAAAAAAAAAAAACACTACACAGATTTTTAAAGTATTTTATTAGACAGCTCCGGGGGTCTTCTTCCGACTTCGGGGGTCTCTCCGGTTCTTCTCCGGGTCTTCTGCCGGGCTCCTCCGCTCTCTTCTGCTCTTTTGCCGCTCTTTTGCTAAAGCAGAGGAGCCCGGTCTTCAATCTTCTGCCCTCTTCTCTTCTTCTGATGTTGACACGACGCTCTCTCCGGCTAGAATGCTCTCTGTGCGCTCTGCTCTGACTTATATAGGCGGTGACCCTGCCCCCTTATGCCGTCACAGTCCCTGGGCATGCTGGGACTATGACGACATAAGGGGGCGTGGTCATCGGGTGATGACCACGCCCCCTAAAACGTCACAGTCCCAGCATGCCCAGGGACTGTGACGGCATAAGGGGGCGTGGTCACCACCTATATAAGTCAGAGCGGAGCGCTCAGAGTGCATTCCAGCCCCAGAGAGCGTCGTGTCAACATCAGGAGAAGAGGGCAGAAGGCAGAAGATTGAAGACCGGGCTCCTTCGCTATAGCAAAAGAGCGGCAAAAGAGCAGAAAATAGTGGAGGAGCCCGGCAGAAGACCCGGAGAGCGCGGAGAAGAACCGGAGAGACCCCCGAAGTCGGAAGAAGACCCCCGGAGCTGTCTAATAAAATACTTTAAAAATCTGTGTAGTGTTTTTTTTTTAATTGACATTTTTTCCCTAGGTGAATGGGTAGGGGTACGATGTACCCCATACTCATTCACATAGGGTGGGGGGCCGGAATCTGGGGGCCCCCTTATTAAAGGGGGCTCCCGGATTCCGATAAGCCCTCCGCCCGCAGACCCCGACAACCAACGGCCAGGGTTGTCGGGAAGAGGCCCTTGTCCTCATCAACATGGGGACAAGGTGCTTTGGGGTGGGGGGGGGCGCAGCGCGCCCCCCTCCCCCAAGGCACCAACCCCCCAATGTTGAGGGCATGCGGCCTGGTACGGTTCAGGATGGGGGTGGGGCGCCCGCTCGTCCCCCACCCCCATTCCTGTCCGGCCGGGCTCGGATAAGGGTCTGGTATGGATTGGGGGACCCCCCACGCCGTTTTTTCGGCGTAGGGGGTTCCCCTCAAGATCCATACCAGACCCAAGGGCATGGTATGCTATTGGAGGGGGAACCCATGCCGGATTTTTATTTAAAATTTGGCACGGAGTTCCCCCTCAAGATCATCTGAGCACAAGTCGCATGCCGAAGTCGGATCATGCGAGACGGCGATCCGACTTCAATGATAGTCAATAGGCTGAAGTCGGATCAAAGTCGGATCAAAGTAGTACAGGGAGTACGCTCTGAAGTCGGAGCGACTTCAGTAGCGTCTATTAAGACGCTAGCGTTCACTCCCATTTAGACTATTTCTGGGGCGACTTGAGGGCGTACAAGTCGGATCCCAAGTCGCCCCAGTGTGAACCGAGCCTGAGGGGAAGGGAAGGCACTTTGAAATTTTCCCCAGAGTTTAGCTTTAAAGAAGCTTGTTTGACTGTACTTCCCCTGTGGACCACAGGAGTGCAGTTTGGTATGCACTCCTGTGACCAGTTTTCACCTGTCGGATGATGTCACAAAGCCAGTCCAGGCTTAGGAAATATCGAACAACATCGAATCCTCCCACAACCCTGGACTGGCACTTTGTTCAGCCTCTCAGCAAGCTGCTGAGAGCCAAAGCCAGCTGCTCCCACCCCCTCCACAGCCCAGCACTCCAGTAAGCATAGGGGGGAAGGGCAGAGCAAACAGCGGTGACTGACAGTCACCAGCTCTCTGCTCACGGAGCTCTGAGAACAGAGTGATCAGGGGTGTTTGATCATTCGGTTCTCAGTCTTAAAGCCAGCGGGGGACAGATGCAGCATCAGACCGATGTTGCATCCAGCTAGGTAAGCATGATTCTTAAAAAAATTAAAATAAACCACATACATCTCTTTTAAAGGTTAAAGTGGCGTTCCACCCAAGAAAAAAAAAAAACATGAAAAATCCTAAAAAAAAATACAAAAAAACATTTGGATATATTTTTTTTTACTTACCTCTAAATGCCTGTTGCTAGGGGGTCCCTCGTAGTCTGCCTCTTCCAGTGCCTGGGCTGGTGACATCACTTCCCCCTCGGCACAGGAAGGGCTCAGCTCTGCTCTCTCCCTCCTGTCAATCATCTGGGACCCATTACAGGTCCCAGGTGACTGAGCGGCCAATCACGGCGCGCGACGCCGCTCGCGCATGCGCAGTGGGTGCCAGGCTGTGAAGCCACAGCCCGGCGCCCACAGTTGCAATGCCGGCGCCGCTGAACGGAGGGGGTGACGAGCGGGGCTTCGATCCCCCGCATCGCTGGACCCTGGGACAGGTAAGTGTCCAATTAAAAGTCAGCAGCTGCAGTATTTGTAGCTGCTGACTTTTAATTTTTTTTTTTTTTTGACTGGACCTCGGGTGGAACTCCTCTTTAAGTATTAGGGTCACCCTTATGCCTGGTATATACGTTCCAAATATCATACGACCGATCGTACGACCATTCTTGCTTAATAGTCACAAGTAGAAATTGAATAGCTAAATAAAGTCTTTAGAATGTAAGCTCTACGAGCAGGGCCCTCCTGTACCTTTTGTATTGAACTGTACTGTAATTGTTTTGTCCCCCTTATACATTGTAAAGCGCTGCGTAAACTGTTGGCGTTATATAAATCTCGTATAATAATAATAATAATAAAGTCACGAAAATTCTCGTACGACAGACAAAAAATTCGGAAGTGATGTCATGTGTTGTAATGTATTTGTATTGTATTTTCGGACGACAACTATACTGACTAAACGAAAATTGTACAATCTGGAATCGTACGAGGAAAATTTTCGTGTATGTCGATCGAATAATATCGGATGAACAGTCGTGATCGGCTATCGAAAGTAGTGTACACACGATCCGAATATCGTAGATCTTTCCTCGGACGACTGTTTTCCTATGATATTCGGATCGTGTGTACGGGCCATTAGGCCACTTTAGTGATAATCTGTGTCATCTTGTTCCTACAATACTGACTCCAACCTACCTTTGCATTGGAGAAAATAGGATGCTTGTATCTTGAATTTACCTTGCATTTTAAAGGTGTAGTTCTTAAGCAGGCAGCATAGTAAGCAAACTTGCACTGCTTTTGACATGTAACTTTACCATTGTTATCCTTATATTACCATCAGCTAGTACTGTTTGTTCAAATGTAGTGAATATTTGATTTTCTGTTTGCAGGTCCTTATAAGGAGAGCTCCCATTCTATATGTCATCAATCTTATTATACCGGCCTGTTTGCTTGTGGTGGTAGACGTATCAAGTATGTTTATTCCCATGGAGGGTGGAGAGCGCCTAGGATTTAAGATAACGATTGTGCTTGGCTTCTCTGTGCTTCTATTGATTCTAAATGATTTCCTGCCAAACACAGACAATCCACCTATACTGGGTACGTCTGACAAAGACATAAGTAGATGGGCAATTGTACAACATGTCTTCTCATTCTCTTTATGAATTCTTATTACATAATAGACTACTTGTTTACACTCCATTTGTTTTAAAACCAATAAATACTATATGGATATCTTATACGATGTTGGATACAAAAAAAAGCAAGAATGGACAAAAACAAGACGATCAGACTCCCTTTTATGGGATAATGTATAGTTTTTCAATTCCAAAATTCTTATTCACGAAATGTCAAACCGTCTATGTCCAACTTCCGCAGTACACACTTTGAGGTGGAGCATAGACATGTCCAGCCCCAACGGTACACACAACTCCGAGGTGCCTGCATTGTATCCTAGATTGGGGTTGTGTCCGTGTTCCAACTTGGAACAAAGTTGAAGTTTACAACCCCTTTAATAAAAAATTCACAAATTCTGATTAAAGTGCAATTGGTGCCATAGTGACATATGTAACTGTGGTATATAAAGAAAAGTGCAAATCCATGCAAAAAAAAAGTTCATATGAGGATGAAGTCCATGTGAAGAATCCATAGAGAGAAGTGTGTTGAAAATTATGATTAAACACCTGGCTGTGTAACACCCATCACCAAAAAGCTGAAAACGGAGGCTTACCAGAAAGCCAGTGACCCCCACTTACTCAGGGAGGTCATACAGCGCTTTATTGGATCTATGATCCACCGAAGGGAAGCCCAGATGTCCACTCAGGTGGCTGCAGTTGATACCAGAAGGCTCTCAATAGATCCGGAAGTGATATCAAATGACCATCAATGGACCACAATGCCGGAGTGGAGTGGACATCCGAGCTTTCCTTCAGTGGATCATAGATCCAATCAAGCGCTGCATCACCTGCCTGAGTAAGGGGGGTCGCTGGCTTTCTGGTAAGCCTCCATTTTTAGCTTTTTGGTGATGGGTGTTACATCTAGGGTTGCCAGCTGTCCAGTTTTGACTCGGACAGTACGGGTTTAGAATGCTGTGCCCTGGTTCCCCTCTGCCTGAGACCCAGACACCAGTGCCGCTAAAAGGGGGTACCACAGGGCCTCCTGTAGGGGTCCCAGCACACAGGGGCACCAGACAGCAGGGAGATCGGAGCTCTGTATCCTTGGCTTCCTCCAGCAATTCAGTGATAACAGCAGCGTGGATCGGAGGGGAGAATGGGGCAGCAGACTTCACAGACTGACATGCCTACTGCTCTGACATGGAGAGTGAGTGGATTATTTTTAAACATTTAATTTATTAAAAACTACCGCACCAGCAGCTGCCTGCCGCCTCTCTCTTTCGCTTATGTTTTGACTCCTCTGCAATTGCCCCCCCCCCCCCCCGCCCGCCGCTCCGATCCACCTGCTGTCCGGGCCCTACTGTGTGCTGGGGCCCCCACAGGAGGCCCTGTGGTACCCCCTTTCGGCTGCAATGGGGGTATTGAGGGAGAAGGATTTGTGCTGGTAGCGGAAGAAGATTTGTAATAGGAGGGGATGGAGATAATGGCACCCCAATCGCTGAGCAAAACTTCTTTTGGGTGACAGGCATCCCACGATTCTGTTTGCACGATTTTGCTGCTATTTGTTGGGTGACAATAGCGGCAAGATTGTACCGCGGTTGGGGTGCCATGCCGTGTGCTGCTAAAGTGTTCGGGTTTGGCTTGAAGGAAAGGTGGCAGACCTAGTTACACCGCTGGGTGTTTTTGTTGCATGATATATATATATATATATATATATATATATATATATTACTGTTACATATGTTTGAGACAAACTTTAGTCCCTATATTAAATTTCTCATTTGTCACGCATGATTGATGGCACTAATTGCACTTTAATCAGAATTTGTGAATTTTTTCATTAATTATATCTACTGTGGTAATACACAGATTGCACTCTATTTTTTAGCGCTGCACTTTATTTTTATATTGTCATTGTGCCTGGTATCTAGGTTATAGTGCGCAGCTGCTGTTTGTCTTGGTCGCTAGCACAGATTTTCACAACATATATCAATTCACATAATTTGATTCTACTGCCAGAATTCACCTACTTGCTGCCATTTTAATCTATTCCCCTGTGGACAGTCTGAGACAAGTCACTTATTTTGATTTGCGTTTTGACTATCCCTATTTCTTGCATTCACCATATTCTTAAATTGTAATTTTTGTGAGAGTTTCTTTGTGATGTACAGTGACACTTCTATATATAACTCACACTGCATTCACTTTGTTCTTTTTATTACGCAAAACAGATTTATTATGCAAGTAAAACCCTAAGCAGTGTTGTAAGGCCCACAAATTTGTACCATAGTGGACTACAGTGGACTCCCGCATGTCAGTCCTGATTTCAACGGCGATTTCACAGACATCTGTGCAGGTTTCGGCACAGATGTCAATGGAAATCGCACCCCGAAATTCCAAAAAAAGTAGTACAGAAAATGCTTTTTGTAATCGGTGCGGTGCCTGAAATGTAGAATCTTACCGATTAGGACGGTGCCATTGCCGGAAATTGCTGCCGGTTTGACATGCAATTTGACATGTCAAATCCCATTTCAAAATGCACCAATGTGAACCAGGGCTTACTAAAAGCTCAAAGATGCTACAGAGATATCTATATATTTCTTAGAATTAAGGAAAGAAGTTTTTAGTAGACACAGTGGGGGATTTACTAAAACTGTGCTAAATATGGCACAGCTCTCCATAGAAACCAATCAGCTTTCAGGTTTTTTTTTGTCAAAGCCTAATTAAACAAGCCGATTGGCTGCACAGATGCACCAGTTTTAGCCCTATGCAGGTTGCAGTTGATGCATATGCCAGGTGCTTTTTGCGTTTTTCAATAGGAGATTTCCTAACTCACCTAAAAAAAAAAAAAAAGAAAGCACAAATGTTAATATAACAGCTTGTGCTAGTAATGCAGCATATAACTGATAAAGCTGGCCATACATTACACAACTTTTGTATTCAATTTCCTTTTGATTTATCTTCAACTATGTGCAGGGGCCTGCCTGACTGCATACAAGTTGAAAATGATTAGGCTTGACCTTATTTTTTATGATTTTTTAAATCCAAAATGAAATTGTACAAGAAAATTATATAATGTATGGCCAGCCTTAGACATATCACTTTTTTTCCTCAATGATTTTGCATTGAGATGAATGCCACTCAGTGGAAATAAATAAATAAATAAATAAATAAATAAATATATATATATATATATATATATATATATATATATATATATATATATATATATATATATAAAAATGCGCAATATATATATATATATATATATATATATATATATATATATACATATATATTGCGGATTTACTGCATAATATGTTACAAATTTGACCAGAATTTCCAGTAATACCTGTTTAGGATCTAATTCCTAATCCCCCCACATTAAACTTTAAAGTGATTGTAAAGGTAATTTTTTTAACTAAAAAACACGGTACACTTACTTGCTCTGTACAATGTTTTATACAGAACATCCCCTCTTCTCAGGGTCCTCTGCTGGCGCTCCTGTCTTCTCCCCTCTGCTGAGTGCCCCCATAGCAAGCAGCTTGCTATGGGGGCACTCATGCAGGCTCACTCCCGAGCCACGCTCTGTTTGTTTAGTGACACACACAGTGCGGCTTGACTCTGCCTCCTATTCCCTCTTCACAAGCTGTGATTGACAGCAGCAGGAGCCAATGGCTACCACTGCTGTGTCTGAGCCGATGTCTTTAGAACCACTTTACACTTTAAAAATAAATTAACTAAATAAATAAATATATTTTCTTTGTCCTTTTTTCAGGTGTTTTCTGTATGATTTGTCTGCTCATTATGATCATTAGTATTATTGACTCTATCTTCATATCATACATGTTGCACCTTTCTTCTGTGCGGCCTGATGTACCAGAATTTATAAAGCTCTGGGTTCTGAAACGACTGGCGTTTGTCCTTAGAATTAATATAAAGAAGGATTTGGACTCCATTGTTATTGGGAGCAGTAACAAAGGTAAAGGTATTTCATTTTATTATTGCTTTGGTTAGGAATAAACTTTATGTAGAGTGACAGCAAAGTTTTCAGGACTTTTAACAAAATCCCCAAAACTGTGTATAAATGACTGGCAGTAGGCTCAGGTCAAAAAGCTGACACGCCAGGATAAGGATACTGATTCTTAAAAGGTGACAATTAGTTTTTTTTTAGCGGAGTACAAAAAGATTTGAAAATGCCAGTCACATGGCTAAAATTAGGGTCCATATCTTGTGTTAGAGCTTTGTAAATTAAGAAGAATTGTGATTTGTTTGTAACCACACAATCAATTCTGGGTCTTGTTATACTGCTGTAGTGGTGTCCTTGGATGTTTAGCGGAAGGGGGAAAGACATACTTAGTTATGTGGTGAATTAATTGGGGTCTTAATGGTTTTAATGGTACTATATACCTGGCAGTGTCACAATCAGGGGTCATGCTTGGAAGCCAGTGGCTATAGCAATGGAAAGGCTCACCCAGAAACCAGCAGGATAAATACATGAGCTAATTCCCCTGGTGGATGACGAAGGATCACCAAAGACATAGGGGAGGATTTACTAAGAACAAATAGACTGTGCACTTTGCAAAATGCAGTTGCTCCAGAGCTTAGTAAATGAGCAAAAGCTCTGCCGACTTCCATCATCCAATCATGTGCAAGCAAAAATGCATTTTTTTCATTTTCCTTGCTCAGGATTGGATATTTTTTGCAAAGTGAAGCTTTACCTCATTTACTAAGCTGCACTTGCAGAGTGCAACTGCACTTTGCAAAGTGCACAGTTGTTTTGCCTTTAGTAAATCAACCCCTTAGTGTCTAAACACTAACCAGTCTTCACCAGAGCTCCTGATGGTAGAGATGGGATTTGCTGTGTGCTAGTGCCAGGTTGTAGTCCTCAGGATCGCCCCACCAGGAGGTGAAAAAGCCAGGTTGCAGTAGCAGATGTAGCAAGTAGGGATCAATTAGAAGCGAAGTTGGTAAACAAGTTGAAGGTTGACAACAAGTGGTTGCAGGTTGGGATCAAGCAGAAGTGTATTCAAGGAACAAGCCAAAGGTGGGTAAAAAAGTTTGACGGTTGTGATCAAGCAGAAGCAAAGTCGAAGAACAAGTTAGAGGTTGAATGATAATAGAAATGTGAATGGCAGCAGAAGCATAAGGAGCAAAATATTGACTAGAAGAGAGCACAATAATCTGGCAAACAGGAAGTACAAAGGAATGTCTTAAATAGGAAGTTCATGGAAGGAGCAAGGAGTTCAAGGTTCTCCAGAAACAAGATAGAAACTGAGTTTGTTCAAGGAATCAGACATGGAGCTTTCCAGCATCACAGGAATCTCAGCAAGAGGAGATGCAGCCATATACAGCAGAGGTCTTGGGTTCAGATCCAGGTCCTGACAATCTTTTTGTGAATGTGAATCATTTATTGTGAGTGGCTGATTAACACCAACATACTAATATTAACACATTTTCTTTAGCTTCAGATGAAAATCTGGCACTCACTGAATCAGAGAAAGAAACCAACAAGCATCTCTCAAAAAATGGCAAAGGGAGTGCAGAGATTAAACTACTTAAAAGATTGCTATTGGAACTGCTCATGGTTCGAAGACATCTTATCGTCTCTAAAAAAGAGGAAGAGGCAAAATCTGAGTGGAACCTGGTGGCTTTTGTCTTGGACAGGTTCATCCTCATCCTTTACCTCCTCATTGTGGTCATTATTGTCGTTATAGTGGTCCTTGTGTGGGCAATGTAACAATTCCAGCCTAAAACCCTGGATGCTGTTCACCTGAAGGATAAGGTGTGGTAAAGGATAATTACATATCAGAAGATAACCAGGACCGTCCATGAATCTCCCTAGAAAGGGGCTCATCCACAAATGTGTGTATTTAAAAATTAGCTATTTAAAATGTATCTTTGGCCAAAACCTTTTTTGATCAAAAACCTAATTTTTTTTTCGGGTAAGCAAGTTTGGAATCTCTCATTTTTTATTGTTGTGTGTGTTCATGCTGGAGAGAACTTCCTCATTGCTCATTATCTAGTACCATTCCACTGAAACATATGTTAGTATTTTTTGTATTTAGTAGTGCAGTATCCCATGGTTTTGGGGACAGAAACTCTAATTTTAAGTCAGACTATGGACATTTAAAGTGGTTCTAAAGGCAGAAGGTACACAGCGCAAAACAAAGGTTCATACCATTCTGCATAGATTTCTTCACAATAACAGAAATCATGTATGCCTATAAAAGATTGTTAGCTTTCAATAAAATTACCACTGGATCACATTCTAGAACATAGTTTTCCCCGTAATTTCTGTTTCCATCATAATAGTGATCCTTCCCAAATTTTGGATCCCATCATAATAGTGATCCACTTCAAGTTTTCAGTCCCAATCATAATAGTGATCCCTCCTAAATCTCAGTTATTAGATCTGAAGTTATTTTTCTGAAATTGTTAGAAGGAAAGAAACATAAATATAATAGGCTTTAAGCAGTTGTATATCCGCCGGAACAAAAAAAAATTACAAAAACCTGTAAGGCAAGGGCATAATGAGCTAGTATGCAGTGCATACTAGCTCATTATGAAATACTTACCTTAGAAGGAGGCGTTGGTATCTCACCCGGTCCACACCGAGGGAGCTGACATTTTGCCCTCGGTGTGTCTTCCGGGGGCGCTGTGAGTGGTCGGAGCCACGATGACTTCACTCCCGCTCCTGCACGCGGGAGTTTTCTTCCTGGCAAGGTCCGGCAGCATCTGCTGGAACTTCAGATGGGCCTGCACAGCACATGCACTGCTAACTTTAGTGGCTGCATGCAAAGGGAATATCTCCTAAACCATACAGGTTTAGGAGATATTCATTTTACCTACAGGTAAGCCTTATTATAGGCTTACCTGTAGGTAAAAGTTGATAATTTGGGTATACAACCGCTTTAAATCACAAAGCTTTATACATGCCTAAGGCCTTCTATTTTCATGTAAGTGTAGTTTTCAAATCTCACTGGGCTAAGCTAAAAATAACTAACTTTTCTAAAATAAATATCTTGGTGTGTTAGCTTTGTAAATTGAACATAATATGTGAGAAGGTCATGTAGAATTTTTACTATGAATTTCTAAGTTCCAAAAAGGTTAAATTAGAAATATAGGCAAAACTTTTTTTTCCCCTTTTTGAACAGAATAAGTAAGGGTTTTTTTTGCCATCTGTGTCCCATTGGAGAGATTTACCTTCACTTCCTATACATACCTGCTCTGTGCAATGGACTTGATTGGACCCCGATCCTCTACATTTCGGGTCCCCCCGCTGGTGGTCCTGGCTCCCCGCCGCTGAATGCCCCAAATAGCAAGCCTCCGCTACTGTGTGAGTCAATGAGGAGGGACACAGGAGAGCTACTGCTCTCCTGCACATCGCTGGATCAAGGTAAGTATAAGGGGGGGCGGCTTTGGGGGGGGGGGGAGAACTGCACCCAAATGGTTAGAAAACCTTCTGCCTACAGAGCCACTTTAATTCTGTGCCTAGTGAAAATCAACATTCTGTTTAACTGCTTGACATCCGCGCTATAGCCGAATGACGGCTACAGCGCAGACCTGAATTCCTGGGAGGCCGTCATATGACGGCCTCCTCTGTGCACGTGCCCTGCGCGCGCCCTGCAGGGCGCGCGTGAAGCGCGCTGTGATCACCGAGTCACTGAGACTCGGGTGATCACCGATCCAAGTAAGGGGCCGGTCCCGGCCCCTTACCATGTGATCAGCTGTCAGCCAATGACAGCTGATCACATGATCAAAACAAAAGCTCTGTGATCGTTTTTTTTTTCTCCTCTCGCTGACAGTGCGAGGAGAAAAAAAAGCCGATCACCGGCTCAGCAGCAAGGGACATCAGGCCCGAAGAGGAGGAGGCAATAATGCCTCATACGTGCCTCAATTGTGCCACAAGTACCCCCTGCCAGTGCCACCTGTTATTGCCACATCACAGTGCCCACAGTGCCCACCAGTGCCACGTATCAATGCCCATAAGTGCCACCTATCAATGCCTGCAAGTGCCACCTATCAATGCCCACCATTGCCACCTAACAATGCCCACCAGTGGTGCCAATCAGTGCCACCTAGCAGTGTACAAGATTAGTGCCCATTATTGCCACCAATCAGTGCCCATCACTGCCACCCATCAGTGCCCATCACTGCTACCTATCACTGCCCATTGGTGCCGCCTCATCAGCGTACATCAATGAAGGAGAAAAATTACCCTTTTAAAAATTTTTATAACAAAATATTAAAAAAAATAATTTAAAAAAAAAAAAAATTCGCTCTTTTTAAATTTTTTTAACAAAAAATAAAAACCGCAGAGGTGATTAAATACCACCAAAAGAAAGCTCTATTTGTGGGGAAAAAATGATAAAAATTTCATTTGGGTACAGTGTTGCATGACCGCGCAATTGTCATTCAAAGTGTGTCAGTGCTGAAAGCTGAAAATTGGTCTGGATAGGAGGGGGGTTTAAGTGCCCTGTAAGCAAGTGGTTAAATTCAAGTTAGGGAATATGTAAAATGTTTATTGATGCATTGATTTATATGTATATATTTATTTATTAGTATTTACAATGTAATAAAAACATTTTTTAAGTTTCACATGAACCTTTATAAATGTTTTATGTTGCACACAGTCATTTCCTATATACTTTATATATATATATATATCTATAGATATACTGTAGATGTAGATATATATATCTATATCTATCTATATATTTTTTTAGCAGAGACCCTAGAGAATAAAATGGTGATCGTTGCAATATTTTATGGCACACAGTATTTGCGCAATGGTCTTTCAAACTACATTTTTGGGGAAATTTTTTTTATTGTTATCACAGGGACTGTAAATATCTAATATGATAGCAATATGTAGTGACAGGTACTCTTTTTTGAAAAATTTGGGGTCTATTGGACTCTAGATCTCTCCTCAGCCCTTAAAGCATCTAACCACATCAAGACTTGTGTGATCAGATGCTTTCCCAATTTCCCAATAGCGCTGTTTATATCCAGCGAAATCGAAGTCATGAAATTCTCGTAGCTTCTGGTTTCTTAGGCCATAGAGATGATTGGAGCCATTTTAGTCTCTGATCAGCTCTATGGTCACTTGGGAGAACCACCTGCTGCATTCTCGGGTTCCCTGGTGGTACAGGAGAGCCCAAGAAAACCATGGAAGACAGCGAGAGTGGGGGGACGTTCCCTCACACTGCTTGTAAAAGCAGTCTAGCGGCTAATTAGCTAGGATTGCTTTTACATGAAAGCCGACTGCCGGATGAAAAAAAGGATACCAAGATGATACCTAAACCTGCAGGCATCATTCTGGTATAACCACTCAAAGTCCAGCAACATACCAGTATGGTCCTTGTTGGGCATATATTGTAATTGTTCTGTTTTTTTTTCCTGCAGCCTGTGGGTTAAATAAAAAAAGAGAACCTAACAGATTTCTCCATTGGTGGTATGCCAACTATTAGAATACCGCCCTGCATCCACCCACTTCTAATGATGGACATACATGCACCTTTCTCTTTTTTTCGTTCAACCCATGGGCTGAGCGAAAAAAAAGAACAGATTCCTACATTCACATCGATGTTGATGAAGAAAGTAAATAAAAACATATGGCAAAGCATAGGGGCAATCCGCCCCTAATGTCCACCCCTGCCCCTATGCTTTGGCATATATGCTCTTTTTTTAACTGTGGTGGTGAAATCATCTCCTACAGTGCTGGAGTCACTGATTTACATATTGTGAGAGCAAACCCTGTTGCTGTCAAAATAAATAAATCAGTGCTGCAGCTGAATGGCATACCTGCAAAGCAAACAATGGTAGCAATAAATCACAGAGCTAGTTGTTAGGTAATTTGGACAGGGTATAATCCCCAATCCTCATTAAATTAGTAGGTAAGATGCCCGGTATGTGTGGAGATGCAACTCTGTGTACATCTTGGGGCATGTATGCATTCCTTGATCATCCGATCGAGGGCGGCAGGGGCCAGCGCAGAGGTGGGTGGAGACAAAAAGGTGCAGGCACTAGAAAATAGCAGATGGGTGACAATCAGGAAGGGTAGAGGGGGAAGTGCCAGGGAGGTCGATCCAGGGCAGGAGCATCCCAATAATTACGCTCCATTGAGTGACATTGGTGAAACCAGTCAGGGACCAGCACTGCTGGAGCTGAGGGACTCTCCTAGCTGCTGGGGGAAGAACTCCTCCAGTGAGAGTGGGGGGGAAGTGAAGGGAAAGGAAAGACAGATTCTGGTGGTAGGGGACTCAATTCTTAGAAGGACAGATAAATCTGTAACAAAGACCTGAAGCGTCGAAATGTATGTTTTCTACTGGGCGGTTGGGTTCGACACATCACGGATCTGGTGGACAGATTACTGGGAGGTGCTGGGGAAGACCCGGCTGTCATGGTGCACGTTAGCACCAATGACAAAGTCAGAGGCAGATAGAGTGTTTTAAAGAACGATTTTAGGGACTTGGAAGCTAAATCGACCCAGGCTCGAGTGCCGTGGTCGGCCGAACGAAGAGAAGACGAATTGCCAACATCTATTGCTACTATCCCGGGGGAGGATCGAGTGCAGTGGCGGCTGGTGAAGTTTTAGGATGGGGGGGCGCCAGTCCCCGCCCTTCCTTTTTGACCCCTCCCACTTGGTGAAAATGAGCGTGGTTTCAGCAAAATAGTGGGCGTGGCTCTAAGGTGGTGTGGTTAGCGTCTGAGATGAACGAGGGATGGAGGGAGAGGGAGAGAGGGAAAGCAGGCCCAGATCCTACACAGCAATAGAAATATGTGTATTCTAGAAAGTTTAACAATCAGCAGATAAAGATACTCCAAACAAAGCGCATTATTTCTATTATTACATTGTAATATAACATTAAATCATTCAACTCACCATAATGCAGAATCAGTGGGAGCCCCGAGTGTGTCACTAGCCACGTTGCCTACAAGCAGATGCCATCAGGCGTCCCCAGCAGTCCGTCCTTACATCAGGTGCCCCCAGCGGAGTCCCTTCTTACATGCAGCCTGTGTCACATCAAATGCAGCCTCTGTCACATCAAATGCAGCCTCTGTCACATAAAATGCAGCCTCTGTCCCCCCCCCAAATGCAGCCTCTGTCCCCCCCCAAATGCAGCCTCTGCCCCCCCCCCCAAATTCAGCATGCCTGTGCCCCATTACATGCAGCATGCCCGCGTCCCATTAAATGCAGCCTCTGTTCCCATTAAATGCAGCCTCTGTTCTCCAAATGCAGCCTCTGTCCCCCCCAAAATGCAGCCTCTGTTCCCCCCAAAATGCAGCCTCTGCCCCCCAATACAGCCTCTGTCCCCCCAATACAGCCTCTGTCCCCCCCAAAATGCAGCCTCTGGCCCCCCCAAATACAGCCTCTGGCCCCCCCAAATACAGCCTCTGTCCCCCCCAATACAGCCTCTGCCCCCCCAAATACAGCCTTTGTCCCCCCCAATACAGCCTCTGTCCCCCCCAAATGCAGCCTCTGCCCCCACAAATGCAGCCTCTGCCCCCCCAAAATGCAGCCTCTGTCCCCCCCAAATGCAGCCTCTGTCCCCCCAGAATGCAGCCTCTGCCCCCCCCAAAATGCAGCCTCTGTCCCCCCCCAAAATGCAGCCTCTGTCCCCCCCCAAAATGCAGCCTCTGTCCCCCCAAATACAGCCTCTGTCCCCCCCAAATACAGCCTCTGCCCCCCCAAATACAGCCTCTATCCCCCCAAAATGCAGCCTCTATCCCCCCAAAATGCAGCCTCTGTCCCCCCCAAAATGCATCCTCTGCCCCCCCTAAATACATCCTCTGTCCCCCCCCCAAATACAGCCTCTGTCCCCCCCAAAATGCAGCCTCTGTCCCCCCCAAAATACAGCCTCTGTCCCCCTGTTAGGTACCTGGTAGTAGAGCCTGACTTGTAGGAGAAGACCTCTCATACAACGCTGGTTCAGGAGCCACTGGAGTGGGGACAGTGGTCTCCTGAGCACAGTGGGGTAGGAGTGCCTGTAGAGCGGAGTCTCTGGAGCAGATGTGATGAGAGATCCCTCAGGGATGGCTGGACTGCAGATCAGGTAGACACTGGAGGCAGCACACTGGAACACTTGTAGATGCAGAGATCACTGGAGCTGGAGCTGAAGGTGCAACAGCAAAGGACAACAGCAGGCACAAGCAGGGTCAGACAGTCCGGGTCAGCACGGGTATGAGACAGGCACAAACAGCAGGCAGAGGCAGAGTCGGTAGGCAGGCGGAGGTTGGCAACGGTATCAGGCAGGTAGCAGAAGAGTAGTCAGGCAAGCCGGGTCGGATAGGAGCAGGACGGATAGTCAAACAAGCCGGGTCAGATGGGTAACAGCAATCAGGTTCAAGGTTTACACGGATCACAAGCTGAGACGAAGCAGCAATGTGCCAGAGGCACAGGGGGATTTTTATATGCACTTTGGCGCCAAACCGGCGCTATCGCGAACGCGCGCACGCCCGTACGCGCGCACGTGCACACGCGCGCGCCCTAGCGCCGCGTACCCGCGCGCGCCCTAGCGCCGCGTACCCGCGCGCGCCCTAGCGCCGCGCTGACACCCGGGAACACCACGATCTTGCTGGGAAGTGTGCAATGGAGCGCGCCGGCGCATAGGCGCGCGCCGACGCCCATGTCTGGTGCCGGTGATACCCTGACATTGCCCCCCCCCAAGGGGCAACCTCCGGGTGCCCAAAAGTCTTTTTTCAGGATGGTTAGCAAAATAGGCTCGAACTAAACGCCTAGCATGCACATTGCTATCAGGTTCCCATGAATTATTTTCTGGGCCGTAGCCCTTCCATTTGATTAGGAACTGGATCTGCACTTGTCTTTTCCTGCAATCGAGGATAGCTTCAACTTCAAATTCCTCGTTACCGTCAACCAAAATAGGTTCAGGAGGTCTAGTCCCTCTACCATGAAAGGGATCAGGTACAGCAGGCTTGAGCAAAGACACATGAAACACAGGATGAATTTTAAGAGAGTCAGGCAAGGTCAGTTCATACGAGACTTCATTAATTTTCCTCCTAACCGGAAAAGGTCCCATAAACCTAGGTGCCAACTTTTTAGAAGGACAAGCTAGTTTGATATTATTTGTAGAAAGCCATACCTGATCGCCCAGCTGAAGCTTCAATTCCCCTCTTCTCCTTCGGTCAAAGATCCTCTTGCTGTCCGCCTGAGCCTTGGACACTGCTTCCTGCAAAATCTGGTTGTTACGATTGATGAAGTCTACCGTACTTTGCACTGCTGGAACTGAGGACTCTGGAAGGAAATCGGGTAAAAAGGTTAGATGGAACCCATAATTAGCGAAGAAGGGGGATTGACCAGTGGCTGAGTGCTTGGCGTTATTGTAGGCAAATTCTGCCAAGGGCAGCAAGGATACCCAATCATTTTGAGAAAAGGAAGTAAAACATCTAATATACTGTTCAAGAGTCTGATTGGTCCTCTCTGTCTGGCCGTTGGTCTGAGGGTGGTAGGCCGATGACAAAGCCAGCTTGATTTTTAAAGACTCACACAGGGCTCTCCAGAAGCGTGAGGTAAATTGTACCCCTCTGTCAGAGGTTATGTTTACGGGGATTCCGTGGAGTCTAACGATCTCCTTGATGAAGACGTGAGCAGTTTCCATAGCTGACGGAGTTCCTCTTAATGGAAGAAAATGGGCCATTTTGGTAAAACGATCAACTACCACAAAAATTGCAGAACATCCCTCAGAACATGGCAGCTCTACAATAAAGTCCATGGATATCATTTTCCAAGGCCTATCGGCCCCAAGCTCGACTCCTGGAAGTTTTATTCTGGGTACAGATAGGACACGAGCTAACATATTTCTCACAAAAGTCCTTTAAATTGGGGCACCAGAAGGTACGCTGTACCAACTCCATGGTTTTACGAACCCCAAAGTGACCTGCCAGCGGGTGATCGTGAAGAAGTGCTAAGACCTTGACCCGAACCTCCTCAGGAACAAAAATTTGGCTCCCTTTCCAGAATAGTCCGTCCCTGTTACTTAAGGTAATCCCTGTGGGTCTGGCTGATTCAGAGGAAGCTTCCTTAATCTGGGAGAGGAGATCAGTTTGAATGAGCAGAAAATTGTTTGCCGGTAAAATGGTATCCGGAGCAGATGAGTCTTTTGGGTTGTCATGCATACGTGATAATGCGTCTGGTTTGACATTTTTTGAACCCGGCCGATAAGTAATGTGGAAGGAAAAGCGTGAGAAAAACAGCGCCCAGCGGGCTTGTCGGGGTCTTAGCCTTTTAGCGGAACGTAGATATTCTAGATTTTTGTGGTCAGTATAAACTAGTACTGGATGCATAGCCCCCTCCAGCAGGTACCTCCACTCCTCTAATGCAGTTTTGATGGCAAGAAGCTCCCGGTCTCCAACATCATAGTTCCTCTCCGCGGAGGAAAGCTTTCGGGAGAAAAACCTCACAGGATGCATATCGTCTTTACTGCCCCTTCGTTGTGAGAGTATCGCTCCGACCGCTATTTCAGAAGCGTCCACTTCCAAAATAAATGGCAAGGATGGTTCAGGATGACTGAGGATAGGTGCTGAGGTGAATAGTCTCTTGAGGTTCTCAAAAGCCTCTTGGGCTAGGTGATTCCAGGAAAAACGGGTATTTTGTTTGGTTAGTTGAGTGATTGGTGCGATTATTGCAGAAAAACCCCTGATAAATTTTCTGTAGAAATTTGCAAACCCGATGAATCGTTGCACCCCCTTCTTGTCCAGGGGTACCGGCCAGTCCAGAACAGCAGACACCTTCTGTGGATCCATCCTGATGCCAGTGGAGGAGATGATCAAGCCCAAGAACTGAATGCTTTCTTGCTCAAACTCGCATTTCTCCGCTTTTGCATAAAGTCTGTGTAAGCGGAGACGACCCAACACTTGGCAAACATGTTTTCGATGGAGTTCCAAGGATTCTGAAAAGATCAAAATATCATCTAGGTATGCAATCACAAATAGGTCTAGGAAGTCTCTAAGCACGTCATTAATCAGGTGTTGAAAAGTCGCAGGGGCATTGCAGAGTCCAAAAGGCATGACTAAATATTCATAATGCCCGAATCGGGTCCGAAAAGCTGTTTTCCACTCATGCCCAGCCCGAATGCGGATCAGATTATAGGCCCCTCTCAGATCAAGCTTAGTGAAAATGACGGCAGTCCTTAATTTCTGAAACAGTTCGGGTATCAAAGGTAGGGGATACCGATTCTTGACCGTGATCTTATTCAGTTCTCGGTAGTCAATGCACGGGCGGAGAGATTTGTCTTTTTTAGCAACAAAGAATATACCCGCACCTGCTGGAGAAGTGGAATGGCGAATAAATCCCTTGGCCAAGTTTTCATCTATGTAAGACTTCAGCACTTCTTGTTCTTTCTCGGATAGAGGGAAGATGCGTCCGAAGGGAATTTCGGATCCCGGCAGCAATTCGATGGGGCAATCGTAGGGGCGATGAGGTGGAAGAGAGTCGGCCCCCTTCTTGCTGAAGACATCAATGTAATCATGATACTGTTTGGGAATGACCTGACAATTTTTCTGGTCGGTGTCCAGGCACAGCAGGGTAGCCTGGGAATCCAGATCCTTCGCCAGATAGTGGTCCTGGCAGTAAGATGACAGGAATTTCACTTCTCCAGAGGCCCAATGGATGTGTGGGTTGTGAGCCCGGAGCCAGGGAATGCCCAGGATAATGGGGAACATAGGGGAGGTAATGGCGTCCAGGATCAGCAATTCCTTATGTTGAGAGTCAATTGTAGTGGGTAATGGCAGAGTCTCTTGCGTCACTTGTCCAGATCTGATACGAGAGCCGTCGGCAAGGAAGACAGAAAGTCCATGGGTCTTGGTCTGTAAAGGAATGTTATGCTGCTTAGCAAAGCTTAAGTCTATAAAGCAGCTGCATGCCCCGGAGTCAATAATTGCGTTGACTTGGAGTGTCCTTTCTTGAAGCTGTAACGAGAGAAGAATGGCAAGATGGGTAGAATTGGTAGATAAAGCAGAAAAACTGGTAGGTATAGGAGATGGACACTTACTCATTCTAACTGGGCAATTATGGACAAAATGCCCGGTTCCACCACAGTAAAGGCACAGATTTAATTGCCGACGTCGGGCACGTTCTTCAGAAGACAGAGCAGGTCGCATCACCCCTAGTTGCATGGGTTCGGAGGTATCTGGTGTGGTATTGACTGAATTAGGACTGGATGCAGGGGAGTAGCGTGTTGCAGGCATCGGAGCTCGGGCTGTCATCCAGGTCGGGCAGTTTGGTTGAACTGATCGTTCAGATCGTCGTTCTCGGAGGCGACGATCGATCTGAATGGTTAGGGTGATCAAGGCCTCTAAAGTATTTGGAACACCTACATGAGCAAGTTCGTCTTTCAAGCTTTCAGACAGTCCAATGCGGAACTGGTGACGCAGGGCCGCGTCATTCCACTGTGTGTCCGCGCTCCAACGTCTGAATTCAGTAACATAGTCCTCCGCGGGTCTGCGGCCTTGTTGGAGCGCGAACAGGGCAGATTCAGCTGAAGCAGTCTGCTGAGGGTCCTCATATAATTGTGCCATGGCTTGGAAGAAGGCGGATAAGGATTGGGTTAGAGCCGAGTCCCCTTCAAGTAAACGATGGGCCCAGGTCTGAGGTTCCCCTTGCAGGAGGGAAATGACAAATCCAACCTTAGTGGCTTCCAGTGAAAAAGTTCTGGGCTGTAAGGCAAAAAAGAGCTGGCAAGCATTGCGGAAGGTCCGAAACTTAGCCCGGTCCCCAGAGAATCTTTCCGGAATGGGGACCCGTGGTTCAGGCGGGAGCATCACAACTGCGGGCCCTGAAGCAGTCTGTGTTGGAGCAGCAGCAGAAGAAGAAGAGGCAGAAGGGTTGGACCCCGCCAGGTTCTGAACTTGTCCTTCCAGTCTGTTGTAATTGTCCTGAAGAGCTTGTACTGCTTGGGTGAGGGCCGCCAGGTGTGTGCATATCTCCTTCATTGGAGAGGTATCTCCTGCAGGCTCAGACATGGCTGCTTCATACTGTTAGGTACCTGGTAGTAGAGCCTGACTTGTAGGAGAAGACCTCTCATACAACGCTGGTTCAGGAGCCACTGGAGTGGGGACAGTGGTCTCCTGAGCGCAGTGGGGTAGGAGTGCCTGTAGAGCGGAGTCTCTGGAGCAGATGTGATGAGAGATCCCTCAGGGATGGCTGGACTGCAGATCAGGTAGACACTGGAGGCAGCACACTGGAACACTTGTAGATGCAGAGATCACTGGAGCTGGAGCTGAAGGTGCAACAGCAAAGGACAACAGCAGGCACAAGCAGGGTCAGACAGTCCGGGTCAGCACGGGTATGAGACAGGCACAAACAGCAGGCAGAGGCAGAGTCGGTAGGCAGGCGGAGGTTGGCAACGGTATCAGGCAGGTAGCAGAAGAGTAGTCAGGCAAGCCGGGTCGGATAGGAGCAGGACGGATAGTCAAACAAGCCGGGTCAGATGGGTAACAGCAATCAGGTTCAAGGTTTACACGGATCACAAGCTGAGACGAAGCAGCAATGTGCCAGAGGCACAGGGGGATTTTTATATGCACTTTGGCGCCAAACCGGCGCTATCGCGAACGCGCGCACGCCCGTACGCGCGCCCTAGCGCCGCGCTGACGCCCGGGAACACCACGATCTTGCTGGGAAGTGTGCAATGGAGCGCGCCGGCGCATAGGCGCGCGCCGACGCCCATGTCTGGTGCCGGTGATACCCTGACACCCCCCCTCAAATACAGCCTCTGTCCCCCCCCAAATACAGCCTCTGCCCCCCCCCCAAAATGCAGCCTCTGCCCCCCAAAATGCAGCCTCTGTCCCCCCCCCAAATGCAGCCTCTGCCCCCCCCAAAATGCAGCCTCTGTCCCCCCTAAATGCAGCCTCTATCCCCCCCAAAATACTGCCTGTCCCCCCCAATACAGCCTCTGTCCCCCCAAATTTAGCCTCTGTCCCCCCCATTCTCCACACAGCGGTACTTACCTTGGGTCTCCTGCGGTGTCCTCCTCCTCACACTGGCACCAGCATTCTTCCTGTTTCCTCTCTCGGGCGCAATGAGAGAGCGAGGCACGAAGTGACATCTGAGTCAGGGCAGATGTCAATCAAATCTGAAGTGCCAAGTAGCTTCCGCCCGGTGCCTGTATTATGTATTACTATGGCCGGGCGGAAGCTACTCGGCGCCTCAGAAAATGCCACAAGGCGGGCTAAACGCCTGCAAATGCAGCGCCACGTCTGCAATCTCGTGATTGCATAGACGTGGCGCTTCCCATAAGTGCACTGTGTCCGGCGTCGTGTTTGGCGTCCGAACACAGTGCACTTAAGGACCTTTTTTTTCCTTTTTTTTTTTTGGACTTTTTTTTTGCTGCCTGGAGGGGGGGGCGGAGCCCAGGCGCCCCCCAGGCGCCCCCTATGGACGGGCCTGCCACTGATTAATGGCTGTGTGTTGAGAGTTATTTTGAGGGGATAGCAAATTTACACTGTTATACAAGCTGTACACTCACTACTTTACATTGTAGCAATGTGTCATTTCTTCAGTGTTATCACATGAAAAGGTATAATAAAATATTTACAAAAATGTGAGGGGTGTACTCACTTTTGTGAGATACTGTATATATGACATTTCTTTATCGTACATCATGGGACACAGACCCACAGTAATTACTGTATGGGTTATATAGGCACCTTTAGGTGATGGACACTGGCACACCCTAGACAGGAAGTTTAGCTCCCTATATAACCCCTCCCCTTACTGGGAGTACCTCAGTTTTATCGCCAGTGTCTTAGGTGTTGGTCACGAGTAAAGATGTGCTGTGCTGAGCTCTACTGGAATAATCCTTTGCTGGGGCAAGCTATGCAACGGGATCCATTTAAAGTGTCTTTTTAGGCCGAATTAAATGGTACCCGGGCCTCGTGTCAGAAGAAACGAGGTTTTGCCTGTAATGCTTCTCTTTTTAGAGAGCTGGACCCCGGGATCCAGAGCTTGCTTTTTTCAGCTATATTTCCTGGCGGGGTGCTTTACGAGTCCAGGGGTGTGGATGCCCCGATAAAAAGGGGCCCTGGTCCCTGAAGGTTTTTTTAAACAGAGCCCACCATGAGTTAAGAAGATTATGTCTGTCTGGTTTACCACAGAACCCTGCAGCTGGATAAGGTAAGTGGAGATTCCTAAGGAATTTTCTAATTCTTATGCGTTTTCTCCTTTAAGCAAAATGTTGTCATGCCTAAAATCGCCACCAGGGGCTGTCAAGAGCATGTACCTGATTCCATGCTTGTCAGGCTCGCTGAGGTGTCCGTTTATGAAGCAGTGATCAGCAGTGATCCCCAGGATCGCCGCTGATCACAGTCCATAAACAGTTTATGAAACAGAGATAATCAGGGAGAGAGGTGTTTAAACTTGTTCTCCCGCCGATGATCTCTGCACATGGAGAATCCTCATTGAATGACACAGTAATGGCCAGTTTATGAAGCGGTGATCTCACCGCTTCACTGGCGATCTGTGTCAGAATTCACACTCCTCGATTCACCAACTCAGAGGTGGAGAAGAGGGGGAGTGAAGAAGAAATCTGGGGGGAATTGAAGGGGAAGGAGGAAGATTTTTAACTTCCTTATGCCTCGTTCAGACCCCCCAACACTGTAACCATGTCCCCCTGTCATATTTATGTGTACATATATATATATATATATATATATACACATAAATACGACAGGGGGACATGGTTACAGTGTTGGGGGGTCTGAACGAGGCATAAGGAAGTTAAAAATCTTCCTCCTATATATATAATGTGTATATGTATATATATATATATATATATATATATATATATATATATATATATATATATTTATATAATGTGTGTGTATATACATGTATATATAATGTGTGTGCGTGTATACATATGTAGATAATGTAGGGGGATTATTATTTTATTTACATTAATCCATGCTGTCTGTCAGTGTATTGAGCGGTGATAATTTATCACTGCTTAAAGCGGAGTTCCACCCAAATTTTGAACAATATCTGTATGTATTCTCTTCCTTGCCTAGATGCTGACATGCCGTTTAAAAAAATTTAAATCGCCGTAATTACCTTTTATTTTTCTATTCTTCTTTGCACTTCCTGGTTCTCCTCCCGTGGGAGTAGGCGTGTTTCTAGCCTCTCCCAGACTCCTGGGAGCTAGTCTCAGGCTTCCCAGGATGCCACTGAGCATGTGCGGGAACGAGCGGTGAATGCTGGGAGCACAGCATTCACCACATCCAGGAAATAAATGCTTGTGGGCTTCAAATGCCCACAATGAAGATGGAAACCGCCTGCAGTGAATAATATAAGTTATTCTTTCCGACGAAATCTGACACAGGCGGACATATTACACACAATATGTGAGTATGTAATGCTGAGAAGAAAAGTTTGTGAATGAACTCAAAAAAAAAAAACGATAGATAGGTGGACCCCCGCTTTAATAAACTGACATCTCTGTGTTTCAGTGAATTTCTGGTACTGTAATCTCCTAAAAGTCTCACGAGATTCCATAATCAGGGGCCGTTCTCTGCTGTTTGAAATATTTGTAGATCACTTCACTCCTCCAAAGGTAAAGCGATCTACAAAGCTTCATAAACTGGCATCCAGAGGAGAACCATCTCCATTATGAATGCCGGAGAATGAAGCAGTGAAAAGATTTCACTGCTTCATAAACGGACACCTGTGTCATTACAAGCTGCACGCTTCCTCCAGCCCAAGCCCCAGGTAAGATTTTGGAAGGGGGGCTTTTCTTTTAGAATCCCCCACCTAGACTGTTTTTTTTCTTCTCTTCAGGAAGCCGAGGGAGCATGGGTCAGTCGGCGTTATGCCACGCCGCTCCCACTGCCGCCATAGTACGGCGGTTTTCTCCAGCAGCTCGCTTCTTCTCCTCCACCCCAGCCCCCCCTGCATGCCGATCCAGTCGGATCGGAGCCCCACTCGCGTGGGAAAGCAGTCCTTTTTGAAAAAAAAGTGAGGGGCGGGGAGCGGTGGGAAGTTGGAGGGAGAGCGGGCGGGGCTTAACGTGGCGCTGACGTGTTTCACAGACACAGGGGCTGTGTAGGCTATAAGTACACCTTTTGCAGGTGCATTCAGCTGATAGAGGGACACAGAGCAGACGGGGCATGTGAGTGTTGGTGACACAGGCATTCCTAGGACATGTTTACTTAAGCATCAGCCTGAGCCTTGATAGCAGCGGCAGTTGCTGGACTACTTGCTCAGCAGTGGGTGCATTTTCTGGTAGTACCTCTGCATTTGTGCTAAGCACTATGGGCAGAAGGGGAGGTACAAAAAACAGGGGCTCAAAGGGATCTCCTTCAGGCCCTGAGAACCATGCCTCTGCCACGCCACCCCCCCCTGAAAGGCCTAGGGAGGCTGGTCAGAGCGAGCCATCGGGGTTGTCAGGTGTTGCAACTGCTTCCGGCATTTCAGCCCCTGTATATATTACTGCAGAGGTTTTCTCCTCAGCCAAGATTGGATTGGAGGAAAGATTAGCGGCTTTAATCGCATCTTCACAGAGTGGAAGAAAACGCATTAGGTCCCCTTCTACCACCCAGGACCCTCAAACAGAGGAACAGTTTGAGAGGGAAGATGATTCTCCCTCAGGAGACCGTGAAAATGCTGATGACTCCTCTTCCGAGGGATCAAGTGGGGAAGGACCTTCTTCAGCTTCACAGGCGGAGAAATTGCTGGTGCAATCTCTTACTGAAATGGTCGGCTCCACATTTAAGCTACCCTTAACTGAGTCGGTTGAAAAGCCCACTTCTTGTTTGAGTTCGCTGAAGCCTCCTCAAGCTTTGCATGCCTTTCCTGTCCATTCTTTGCTGGAAAAGCTTATGTATTCTGAGTGGGATCACCCAGATAAGCACCTTTTCCCTCCTAAAAAGTTTTCAACATGTTATCCTATGGAGGAAAAATGTACAAAGATGTAGGGTATACCAGCAATTGACGCTGCTATATCCTCTGTATATAAAAATTTGACTTGTCCTGTCAACAATGCTCAAATGCTTAGGGATCCAACTGATAAAAAGTTTGAATTCCTGTTAAAAAACATTTTTTCTTTGGCAAGTTCAGTAGCTTAACCTGCAGTGGCAGCAATTGGGGTGTGTCAGTCCTTGAGAGACCACTTAAAAAACAGGTGCTCAAGGTTTACCCTGAACAGCAGGCCCAGGATTTAGCCGAGCTGCCAGCAGCTTTGTGTTTAGCAATTGACGCAATCAGAGATTCTATTCTTCAGACCTCTCGCCTTACGCTTGGGTTGGTGCATATGCGTAGAATCTTATGGTTAAAAAATTGGTCAGCCAAAGGGCCATGCAAAAAGCTCCTGGCTGGGTTTCCTTTCAATGGCGAAAGGCTGTTTGGGGATGATTTGGACAAATATATCCAAAAGATATCAAGTGGGAAAAGTACAATTTTGCCAGTTTAGAAAAGGAGTAAACGTCCCTCATTTAAACGGGCTCTTTCTCCAGTGCCAGGGGCATCGGCCTTCAGACAGTCACGACGGCCTCCACGGTCAGGTTCAAGAGGTAAACCTCAGAGTCAACCCCAGGGACAAAAGAAGTCCTGGGGGAGGAAACCTACAAGACAGAATGCTAAATAAAGCCTCTTTATGAAGGGGCGCCCCCGCCCGCCCAAGGTTCATCGCTCCCCGCATTGCTTTTATCAATTGTGATCACTTTTATTTATTTTCATTCAATTTTGTATGTTGGTTTTAATAGACCTACCTTCTTGACCTGCACCATTTGAGCCCCCCTCTCTCCTTTTTTATATACATCTATTTGAATGAGAGTGGTCGTGACGTGCGCTTTGGATGAACTACCTTTCCAGGATGGTCGAGATTCTGGAGGTCGTTGGAAGACATCCTTGGAGATTTTGGGGTTCCTGTACCCATCTGAAAGAACCATCTATCCGTGTATCCAAGCCTTTACGATTCGGTGTTGCTGATATCCGGGTCCAACTGCTCTGGTAAGGGTATCCCATCTTATTCGTTTGTTGGATTCACCTATTGTTGATGCTCCAAACTGCACTCTGCACATTTGAAGAACATCACTTCGCTCTGGATTTTCACCTAATTTTTTTGGACTCAAGTTATGAGATTCTATAAACATTTTTCATTCTATATACATTTGTCCATTTCAATATGTTGGACTTTTGAACTTTTTGTGCACTTTTTATTGGTACACATACTTTGTTAGCGCTACATTTTTTGCACCTTTCTCATTTGAATTTTTGTCACATTCTTGTGTAGCTGCTGTTTATTTAGTCCCATTTATTTTGATTATTTTTTGCGCAGTATTAGTTTATTTTACATTTCTTGTAAAGAGTCATATTTAATCATTCACAAGGATAGAGTAGTATTGCATCCTCATCCTAGTTTTTTGCAGAAGGCGGTTTCATGTTTTCATCTAAACCAGGATATTGTTCTAGCTTCATTTTTTCCAGAACCCTGTTCTACGGAAAAAAAGTCACTACATTTTGTGGATGTAGTGAGAGCAGTCAAAATCTATTTGGAAGCGACTGCTCAGATTCGGAAAACTGATGCTTTGTGTTGCCTGAAGGTCCTAGGAAAGGACAGGCAGCGTTGAAATCTACTATTGCTAAGTGGATTTGGCAAGTAATTATTCAAGCTTATGGTTTGAAGAGGAAAGTTCCACCTTTTCAAATGAAAGCACACTCCACCAGGGCTGTTAGTGCTTCGTGGGAAGTGCATCACCAAGCCTCCATGGCTCAAATCTGCAAGGCCGCAACTTGGTCTTCAGTCCATACATTCACCAGATTCTATCAGGTGGATGTAAGAAAACATGAGGATATTGCCTTTGGGCGCAGTGTGCTGCAGGCAGCAGTATAGGTCCTCAGGTCTGCTTGCACCCTACTTTTGTTTGGGACTCCCTCCCCTCAGATAGAATTGCTCTGGGACATCCCATACAGTAATTACTGTGGCTCTGTGTCCCGTGATGTACTATAAGGCCTCTTTCACACGGGGCAGATCAGTCATGATCCGCCCCGTGAACATCCGCTTGCTCAGCGGGGATAGCTCCGCCGATCCCCGCTGAGCAGGAAGATGACAGGTGCATCGCTGCACACTGTGCAGCGACGGACCTGTCAGAGCGCCGCTCTCCCCTATGGGGGATCGGATGATGACGGTCCGTAGTGTCCGTCGTCATCCGATCCGATCCGAAAACGGAGGAAAAAGTAGGTTTTTCCTCCGTTACACTTTTCGGATCGGAGCGGGTCGGATGTCAGCGGACATGTCACCGCTGACATCCGACGCTCCATAGGGATGACTGTATGTCCGTTTTTCATCCGAAAACGGAAGGATGAAAAACGGACATACGGATCGTCCGTGTGAAAGAGGCCTAAAGAAAATAGGATTTTTATAACAGCTTACCTGTAAAATCCTTTTCTTGGAGTACATCACGGGACACAGAGGTCCCTCCCCTCTTTCTGATTACACGTGTATTGCTTTGCTACAAAACTGAGGTACTCCCAGTAAGGGGAGGGTTTATATAGGGAGCTAAACTTCCTGTCTAGGGTGTGCCAGTGTCCATCACCTAAAGGTGCCTATATAACCCATACAGTAATTACTGTGGCTGTGTTTCCCGTGATGTACTCCAAGAAAAGGATTTTACAGGTAAGCTGTTATAAAAATCCTATTATTGCGTGGAACCGTTAAACTGCTGAATTTGGCAACATTTACCAACTTTGATCAAAAAAAAAAAAAACTGTTTCACAAATGGGTGATAAAACTGCCATGTCAGACACCTTGAATACTTAAAGCGAAACTTCACCCTAAAAGTGAAATTACAATTTTCTTTCCCCCTCCTCTACAACTTTTGGCACATTACATTTTTTTTTGGGGGGGGGGGGGGGGGGGGGAGTACCTAATATGATAGGTAGCTGCTCCCACTGCCACATACTAGCACATTATGATATATTACATTGCAGGCGAACCAGATTTTTTTTTCTTTTAACAACTTTAGTACCGCTTTAATCCTGCCAAAAATGTTGCCCAGTGTTTTCAGCCTCTTACCAGTTTGCATTGTTCTCAGCTCTCCCTATGAACTACAGAGTACTCCTCCCCCTTACCTGTCTTATGGAGAAGAGGAGAGGGAAGGTGTTCTGTAGTCCTAAAAAGTTTCCTGTCTTAGGGTGACAACCAGTGGCAGCCCGGCCATAGGGGGTGCAGGGGCGCCACCCCCCCCAAAGCTACTCATCATAAAAAAATCATGTAATGTAAAGGGGGGCTTTGATGGGGACATGTAATATAAAGGGCGGCTCTGATAGTGACATGTAATGTAAAAGGGGGGCTCTGATGGAGACATCTAATGTAAAGGGGGACTCTCATGGTGACATCTAATGTAAAGGGGGACTCTGATGGAGACATCTAATGTAAAGGAGGACTCTGATGGAGACATCTAATGTAAAGGGGGACTCTCATGGTGACATCTAATGTAAAGGAGGACTCTGATGGAGACATCTAATATAAAGGGGGGCTCTGATGGGGACATGTAATGTAAAGGGGGACTCTGATGGGGACATGTATTGTAAAGGGGGGCTCTGATGGGGACATGTCATGTAAAGGGGGGCTCTGATGGCGAAATCTAATGTAAAGGAGGACTCGGGTGGGGACATCTAATGTAAAGGGGGACACTGATGGTGACATCTAATGTAAAGGAGGACTCTGATGGTGACATCTAATGTATAGGAGGACTCTGATGGGGACATCTAATGTAAAGGAGGACTCTGGTGGGGACATCTAATGTAAAGAAGGACTCTGGTGGGGACATCTAATGTAAAGAAGGACTCTGATGTGGACATCGAATGTATAGGAGGACTCTGATGGGGACATCTAATGTAAAGGGGGACTCTGATGCGGACATCTGATGTAAAGGGGGACTCTGATGGGGACATTTAATGTATAGGGGAACTCTCATGGGGACACCTGATGTAAAGAAGGGCTCTGATGGGGACATCTGATGTAAAGGAGGACTCTGATGGGGGCACCTGATGTAAAGAGGGACTCTGATGAGGACACCTGATTTATAGGGGGATGCTGATGGGGATACCTGTTGTAAAGGGGGACACCTGCTGTAAAGGGGGACTCTGATTGGGACACCTGATGTATAGGGGAACTCTTATGTGGACACCTGATGTACAGGGGGATGCTGATGGGGACACCTGTTGTAAAGGGGGACTCTGATTGGGACACTTGATGTAAAGGAGAGCACCTGCTGTAAATGGGGGCTCTGATGAGGACACCTTATGTTAAGTGGTTTTATTTTCTTTTACTTGAAATGTGGATGTGATTGGCCTACTGTGATGGGCACAGTGAGGCTGCATATAATGGGCACAGTGAGGCTGCAATTGATGGGCACATTTTTATCTAGCAGTAATGATACATAATCACCAGATAAATGGCTATTTACAGTCCTGCATTACTAACAGTTTAGTTTTTCAGTTTGTTTGCGCACCCCCTAAAATTTTGGAGCATCAGCCACCATTGGTGATAACATTGCTTCTCCAGAGATACAGTAGGCGAGGGATGTCATCCTAGGACAGGAAGTGTGTTACTGGCTCATAGAAAACTAGATGAAAATAAAACTGAAAAAAAAACATTGTAGCCATCACATGTTAGAACTGATAAACTGCAGTATGTCACTTTTTTAAATTTAGCTATGCTTAAAGTGGTAGTAAACGCTATAAGAAAAAAAGTTTCCACTTGCAAGGCAATATCATAATGTGCTAGTATGCCGCATGGGACATGAAAATCAACATATCTGGAAATGTCAAGATTCATCTGAAGGCTGTGCCTGAAAAAGAGACTGAAGATTTGAGGAACAGGCAGCAGGACATGTAAATAATAATATTGTTTAGCTTTTTAAAAATTTTTTAAGGTCAGTATAAATGAAAGCTCACATCAGGTTTTAGAGCTCCATCTGGTTTAGGCTATATTAACACTGGTGGACAGAGGTGAATAGCTGCGGCCACTGGCGACCTGTCATAGTGATCGGGGGCAGCGGCCTCACCTAGTTGCTCAGAGCCGCAGCAAGTCTCTCTGATGCCTGAAGATTTAATTCCCACCTGCCCAAATTGCCAGTGAGAATGTTGCCTTAAGCCTCATACACACAATCGGACTTACCGACAAAAAAAACATGGATTTTTTTTTGAAGGGTGTTGGCTCCAACTTGTCTTGCATACACATGGTCACACAAATGTTGGCCAACAATAAGGAACGTAGTGGCCCCCTTCAGCTCCACCCCTGGTCCCGCCCCTGGTCCCTCCTTCAGCCCCACACCTGGCCCTGCCCCTAGCTCCTCCCCAGACCCCACCTTGAAACAAAGTGCAAGTTTGTCTACAAGTGATATTTATTTTTCTGCAGCCAGTTATAAGTTTGATTATCCAATAAAAAGCTTTCTTTTGGTGGTACTTGGTCATCTCTGCGTTTTTTACTTTTTGCGTTTCTAAACAAAAAAAAAAAAAAAAAAACAATTTTGAAAAAAAAACTATATTTTTTATTTTCTGCAATAAAACTTATCCAAAAAAAAATGTAACAAATCAAATTTCTTCAATAATTTAGGCCAATATGTATTCTGCAACATATTTTTTGTAAAAAAATAATCCCAAAAAGCGTTTATTGATTGGTTTGCGCAAAAGTTATAGCATCTACAAACTATTTGATGTATTTATGTATTTTTTATTTATTTTTACTAGTAATGGTGGCGATCAGCGACTTGACAGTGGGACATGCCAATGCCATAATGTACTGCAGAGACAGTGCTACCCATGCCATGCCGCCAATGCCATAATGTACTGCAGACAGTGCCACCCATGCCATATTGTGCTGCAGACACTGCCACCCATGCCGCCAATGGCATAATGCCATTGGCAGCAAGGGTGGCACTGTCTCTGCAGGCAGCACATGCGTTATGGCATTAGCGTCATGGGTGGCACTGTCTGCAGCACATTACGGCATTGGCGGCATCGGTGGCACTGTCTCTGCAGACAGTGCCACCCCTGCCGCCAATGCCATAATGTATAGATAGATGCTGCTGCAGTAGTAGTAGATCTTGAAGCCCCCTCCCCCCAACCAAGCACACACCTGTGTAATTGCTAACTGGGCCCCAGGAGTCATTTTCTCCGTGATCCTGCTGCTGCCTGGACTTGAGGGTCCACAAACTAGTTAGATGGGATGCCTCTGGGCTGCTGCCTGGACTTGAGGGTCCACAAACTAGTTAGATGGGATGCCTCTGCCGATGTCCTCTACCGACTGCCGCCACTGCTCGCCTGTCGCCTCACTGCCATTGCTACTAATTCTCATGCGGAGAGAGAGGAATCACTCTGCGGCACCACCAGGGGGACAGCACGCGCTGGTCGGGATAAGAAGCGGGCGCAGAAGAATAGAAGAATACCACGCGCCCGAAATACAATAAATAGTCCCACCCTTGCCGCCACTTAATCATGAACATTTTGACGTTAAGGGACTCTGATCGCTGGAGGATTTTTAAATTTTTTTTACATTAAATTGCTTATCTGTTCAGGTTGCCCTGGCCCCCCTGCTGGTTGGGCCCGGTACAACAGGGCCTGTTGTACTGGCCTATCAGCGGCCCTGCCAGGGAGTCTCTGAAGCTTTCTAAGAAATATAGCAATGGCAAGGTAGGGCCTTGTTATCAAAATCAAAGAAAGCTTGTATTTTTCTGGAACTGAGGTATATTGGTACATAGGGGAGCTGGAGTCCAGCAATGCAAGAGTTAATAATAATGGTCAATGCAAACTTTCAGGTGCTTTTGAAGAGACACTGAATCTAAACCCTAAAAATACTGTTTTTACCTTTTTCTTATACATTTTTGCAGTTCAGTGATGTAGATTTAGCTGTATAATTATAATATATAAGATTAGGTAGGATTTTAATGATTGGGTTTACATCTATCATTGAAATTAAAAGTAAATAAATCCCAAAATTTGGGTTGTCCCCAGAAAAGTAATAGAAGGAAAATCTTCCAATAGGGACATTTGTTCTGGTAACCTTGGAGTCCCCAAGGGAATCCCTTAATTTGCAAGGATTTCCTCTCACTTGCTGTTTTGGCTATGGGACAGGAAGTGAAGGAAAATCTCCGAAATGGGACATAGATGGCAAAAAAAAAAAAAACTGACAGGAGTTATGACTCTGCCTTACTCTATCCAAAATGAAAAAAAAAAAAAAAAATTTACCTATAGTTCTACTTTAACATCTTCCATATTACCCAACTCTGCTGTGGGTGCACACCTGTAGAATAGCCCCCTGTTGAACTCTGTGGTGAACAGGAGTCAATTTCTGTTTCAATGGGGTAATATTGCCATTTTTTATTGGGAAAAGCCTTATGATCTCTCTGTAAAAATAGCAACAATTCTCAATTTTACTGGTTAGGCTGGTAAAATGTGAACCAGGTGGAAACCCTACGTCAAGGGCATTTTAATCTGCGTGCAAAGAACAAATTTACCATGGCTGGGCTGAGTCTGTAAATGAGTTCCTTTTCTGCAATAAGAACTATATACGGTACATTTTTAAGCAAACAACACATTCACATGTCTTTAGGTTTCCAATGGTCCCAAGAAAATGGCTAGCACATTCTCTTATAGGCTGGCCGTTGATGGATCAAAATTCAGCTGGTTCAGCAGGGACAAATTTTGTTCCATCCTGTTCAAGAGGTGTTGACCTAGTGATCTCCTCTCAACCGGGACTGTTGGAAAATTTGTCCGGCTGTCAGAATACAATGACAGTGTGGGGAGGATTTCCTCACCCACCTCAAATGTGTGAGAATCCGTTATGGACAGCCTTGCAACATCTTATTTGCCTGTAAGGTAAAGATGGGCTTTAGATAATAGTGACAATGACATGAAAACAGCTGAAATGAACAGTATCTCTTCCTTGTACATGCACATTATGATACCCAAATAGCGATTACAACAGCAAACACAACTGTTACAATGATTAGGTAGATGATAAGTATAAAGCGGTCTATGACAAGGGCTGCAGCATGCCATTCTGACTTATACTCCTTCTTGATCCTAGACTCCGTCAAGTCTTCCTGGAACTTTAGGATTTCATTTAACAGCTCCCTCAGTAGCTTCACTTCATGACTATCTTCAGTGGATATTTGGGTTGTGTTTCTCCTTTCAGCATTTACCATTTCATTATTAGACTCTGTGAAGAATTGGACAACAAAGGTGGATATAAATGATTTAGTGCAGATCTGGAAAACTTGCAATATCCAACTCACTACCAGCATAGCTCCCAAATGTCCTTCATTAGGAACTAAATCCCTCTGTCCCCCTTTTGATCTGATGTGTAAGAATTATTTGAGGAGACACGGTCACCTTGCCCATGCAATGCATGCTTACACTCGCTTTGTCTGTGCTCCTTCACCTCTCACTTGAAATCAGTGGTGTTGTGACCAAGGATTGCAGTGACACAATTTCCTTTGTTATGTAACAATCCACTGCACTGTCACAGGGGAAGAAGCCACATGCACCCTCATACTCAGCAAAAGGTGTCACCAGATAGGCTACAGGCTCCCAATCAGAAGAGCTGTCAGAGACAGATCATTCAGTGTGCTGGGTGGGAGCAGTGAGTAGACTCCCAGCCTTATGCCCCGTACACACGGTCGGATTTTCCGACGGAAAATGTGTGATAGGCTCCATCACACATTTTCCATCGGATTTTCCGGCACACAAAGTTTGAGAGCAGGATATAAAATTTTCCGACAACAAAATCCGTTGTCGGAAATTCCGTTTTACGTCACCGCGTTCAGAACGATCGGATTTTCCGACAACTTTGTGTGACTGTGTGTATGCAAGACAAGTTTGAGCCAACATCCGTCGGAAAAAATCCTAGGATTTTGTTGTCGGAATGTCCGAACAAAGTCCAACCGTGTGTACGGGGCATTAGAGTGCTGTGGACTCATATGTGTGGCAACTGGGTGCTGAAGACCAATTTTACTGTAGCAGCATATATAGGAGGTGGTATCAAAAATTTTCAGGACTAGTTTTATAACACGCCAACAGATGGCAGCACAAAGCTGCATGCAGTCACAGAGAACACCGACCTTCATAAGTCAGTGTGCCAAAAGATATGGTCCTGTGTACATCAGGAGCTGTGCAACTGGTACTATTCTGAACACGTGTTTTACCACGTCTGCTATTTCATCACAGACAGCAGGTTAAAACAAAGAGCAAACCTTAAATTCTGCGTGAAACTGGGCAAATCTGCCACAGAGACATGATTCGGCAAGTCACCGTCGATGCTGCAATGAGTCCTTCAATGTGTTTTGGGTTTGAGGTGTCCCCAGGCTGCTGATGGAGCAGAAGAAACACTGCATCAAAGTCTGCCAAGCACTCCATCAGCGTGCCATGGGGACAAACTTGGCAGCAACAAGGTGCATGTTCAAATCACAAGGTGCCAAACGGTTTTCACATTTTTCGGGGGTTGGGCTCTTTGAAGGTCCTACTAATTTCTTGTTGTCTTCTGGTGATGTTCTTCCGCTCTTGAAGCCTGTGTGCCACTTAAAATACCTTGAACAACCCATTGCAGCATCACCATAACTTGCTGAATCACGTCAAATGTCTCTGTGGCAGATTTGGCCAGTTTCACAAAGAATTTCATGTTTGCTCTTTGTTCTAACTTGCTGTCCATGATGAAATGGCAGACGTGGTAAAGCGCATGGTCAGAATAGCACCAGTTGCACAGCTCCCAATGTACACAGGATGATGCCTTTGGCACACTGACTTATGATGGTCAGTGCTCCCTGTGACTGTGTGTGTTCCCGTCATTTCTATGTACCGTATTGTCCCTCTAGTGCCCAGTATCACTAACTGACCTCATATCTGTGAGCCAACCCAAAGGGATTGTGGGATTAGTGATTCATCAGAATGGCAATTACTCTGTATGACTATGCACCCGGACTTCATATCCCATGGATCTTTGCTATCATCAGGGAGAATGCTAGGAAGAGCATAAGAGACCAGAGACGAGCGCTACGGTCTCTTCCTCCTGGGCCTGGTGTGTTACAGACCTCTCTGTTCCGAGAGGGTGAGGTCGCGGCCTACCACACTGTGTACCACATTCCAACCTGGCCGAGAAGGGCCCATCCCTGCTTGCTGATCAACAGGCATCTATCCAGCATTACCCGCGCTTTGTGCTGTTTGCGCGTGGAACCGCTAAAAGGACACCTTTTTAGGAATCGATGATCGGAAGGCATTGGTCCTTGGTGAGAGGGCAATTGCTCACTTTTACAAACGTTTCTTTGCTGCTTCACTGGGACACTGTGCACAGACAGCTTTACCCTGGGGAAACACTTTACTACATCTCTATTTGAACATTATACATATACACCTGTCGCATCAAACTTTTTCCAAGAAGTATCATTACCTTGTTGCTGCACCCTATTGGATATAGTTAAAGCGCTCAAACTGCTATCGAAGAACATCATGCCTGCAACGGGGACATTACCGTAATACTACAAAAAGGGCCCTCATACTGTTCTTGTTCAATTCATCTCTCATTAAGATTAGAAGTTGAATAGGCCGGCCTGGGATTTCCCTTTAGAAGTCTTGCCAGAATTAATGCTTAACTCTTGCTTATCCTTTTCAGGTCATGCTCAAGTGGTACTACACTGTACATGCCTATATATATATATATATATATATATATATATATATATATATATATATTACCTCCTTTGTGCAACAAAATCTTCCTTGAGTTATTAAGTAAACATTAATAGAATATAAACTCATTGAGTGATTTGATTTATTACTTTAAGGTGGTGCAAAGATGTCCGAACCCAGAGTGTCAGGTGTGAATGTTCACAGGGTCATGATGGTGCAGATGAGCAGGTCCTGAAGCTTTTTGATACCACCTTGTATACGTTATGCAGCCAGTAAGAGATTAAAGTGGTAATAAACCCAATACTAAAAATGTAACATATTGCAGCTTACCAATCTTCAGGTGTGGTGGCTGCATTTGTTTTATTTTTTAGGCTTTTGTTCCCCCTTTGTTTTCAACCGGTGATCTGGCCAGTAACACCCCCTTATTAGGGTGCTTGCACTCTGAACAAAGGATTACCAAAAACCTTTGGACAGTTGCATTGTCATTCTAGGGGGGAGGGTAGTGTAAGATTTACTGGCAGCTTTAGATACACTTACAAATCAACAATTTTTTCCTTTTAGAAAAACGGTTTTACATAAATAAATAAAAGGTGACCTTTGTATTCACCCCTGTCAGTGTCAAATGGTTATTCTCAACCCTCTAGTTGCCACATTTGCAAGACAGCTTGTTATTTCGAAAAAAAAAGACTTAGTGGCAGGATTACCAGGTGGAAATAAAGGAAAGAAAACAAATGCAGCCACCGCATCTAAGAATGGGTCAGCTGCAATATAATAAATGTTTGTTGTACTAAACCTTGCATCAAACCATTAAATTGAAGCATTTGTAATCTTGTAAAGCTAGTATAAAGGAAACCTAGAGATGAAAAAAAACACTTCTTCGATTAACCAATAATCTTTGCATATTTATTTTTCTTGGTAACTGGGGCATGGAGCCGATATGTCTTTTGTCCACATACTAGGAAAATTAGAGCAACTGCACTTGCAAAGTGCATAGTCTTTTTTGGCTTTATCAAGTAAATCAAGCCCAGTGTGTCCCTCTTTATCATCTCAGAAGGAATGCTTCAAGTCATATTGTTCAGACAACTGCAGCCTCTTCACTGGTTAAAGGCTAAGTTCACCTATGTTCACTTTTTTTTTCTTAATTCCGTCTCCCCTATGCACCAATATAGCAACAATGTACTTCTTTTGCAAAAATAAAACCGCTTTCCATTTATTCTACACATGGTTACCTCACTCTTCCAGTGGCTGTTTAATCGCTTGCCGACCAGCGCACGACGATGTACGTCGGCACAATGGCACGGCTGCGCAAATGGGCGTACCTGTACGTCCCCTTTAAATCGCGGGCTAATGGGCACGTGTGTGCCCACTGCGCGCTGCATGAGCGTGCCCGCGGCTCCCGCACACTCAATGTCTGCCGGTGGCCCGCGATCGTGACTCAGAGAGGCAGAACAGGGAGATGCCTATGTTAACAAGGCATTTCCCTGTTCTGCCTAGCAACATGACAGGGATCTACTGCTTCCAGTGATCGGGAGCAGTGATCTCTGTCATGTTCTAGTGAGCCCACCCCCCCTACAGTTAGAACACAGTGAGGGAACACAGGTAGCCCCTTAAACGCCCCCTAGTGTTTAACCTCCCTGGCGGCATTCCCGAGTCTGGCTCGGGGTGGAATTTCAGAACCAAAAGCGTTAACCCCGAGCCAGACTCGGGATCGCATTGCAGGATCCAGGAAGAGCTTACTTACCTTGTCCCCTGGATCCTGCGATGTCTCCCCGCAGTGTGAGCGGCTCGTCCTCCGCTCGATTCATCGCGGAGCCGAGCTTCGTTCCCTGCGAGAGTTGTGACGTATGGGGACGGAGAACGGCGCCAAATTCAAAAAGTGAAACACACACAATCCATACAGTATACTGTAATCTTACAAATTACATTACTGTATAAAATTATTTCACCTCCCTGCATGCAGTTTTATATTGTAAAAACTGTTCTTGCTGCCTTGCCTGGAAACTGGAGATTGTCCATAACAACCAAAACCGACCCTTTACATCAAAAGGGGTTTTAGACAAGCTAGAAAACAGCAATAATAAATTAGAATCACTCGCAGAATTGAGCGATAGTGATTTGTGGGGAGATCCATCAAACACTGAAAAGTAATGACAGCGACAATTCTGCAACTGAGCAAATTTTAGTGTTTTTGATTTGATTACATTATTGAATAATTTTTATTATTATTATATTATTATTTGGTATAATTATTTATAGTTATTTATTATATTATAATTTATGATTTCGCGTTTTAAACTTTATCATACCTGAGATGTCTACTAGACTCTGGTTTGGACAGATTTAAGTAAGTTATTCCTAAGAAATACAGGCCTACAATATAAAATGCCAAATTTCCATGCAAAATAATTGTACCGCTTTCAGCATCAAAAATATGAAATAATCATACCACCAGCGAGATTAACCACTTCCCTGCCAGTGTCATTTACACAGTAAACAGTGCATTTTTATACCACTGATCTCTGTATTCATGTCACTGGTCCCAAAATAGTGTCAAAAGTGTCCGTTGTATCCGCCGCAATGTCACAGTCATGATAAAAATCGCAGATCGCCGCCATTACTACTAAAAAAAAAATAATAATAAAAATGCCATAAATCTATCCCCTATTTTTTAGACGCTATAACTTTTACGTAAACCAATCAATATATGCTTATTGCGATTTTTCTTAATAAAAATATGTAGAAGAATAAATATTGGCCTAAACTGAGGAAGAAATTTGTTCTTTTTATATATTTTTGGGGGATATTTATTATAGCAAAAAGTAAAAAATATTGCTTTTTTCAAAATTGTCGCTTTTTTTTGTTTATAGCGCAAAAAATAAAAACCACAGAGGTGATCAAATACCACCAAAAAGAAAGCTCTGTGGGAAAAAAAGGACGTCAATTTTGTTTGGGTGCAATGTCGCATGACCGCGCAATTTTCAGTAAAAGCGATGCAGTGCCGTATCGCAAAAAGTGCTCTGGTCAGGAATGGGGTAAATCCTTCCGGGGCTGAAGTGGTTAAAAATACTGCTAAATTACTTCTGTCTTACTTCCTGAGCAGACTTTAGTTCATGACACAGGAAGGAGTTGACCAGCTGACCTCATTAGCACACACCCTATATCATCTACCCTAAGATGGTCAACTTCTTCCTGTGTCATGACCTAAAGACTGTTCAGGAAGTATGACAGAAGTAATGAAGCAGTGTTTTTAAACAGCCATTGGAAGAGTGAAATAAACGTGTGTAGAATAAATGGAAAGCTGTTTTATTTTTGCAAAAGAAATACATTAATGCTATATTGGTACATACTGGAGCTGGTATTTAGAAGGAAAAAAAAGGTGAACAAAGGTGAACTTAACCTTTAAGGTCTACACACCTTATGTACTAAATCCACTTTATTTCACATATAGCAAACACTACTTACCGGTTTCTGAATCCAATATGCTTATTTCATGTTTGTTTAAGGACCTAAAGCAGAGAAGCGTTGCCAAATATTTCAAGATCCAGGTCTTTACCCAAGATGGGACAGCGGTCTGAGATTTGGACAGCGTCTTCATGTAGGAAATTGTGACACATCCAATTATACTGAGTATCATGACAGTCATACAGACAAGGCAGAATATACCTGTAATTGCAAGAATAAAACATGGTGAAGAGGTCCTTCTAAAAGAAGCAGATGGTTCATTAGACTAAAAGTAAAACTGTAGAAAAATATGGAAACTGACTTTAAATAGGTGTGGGTCATAGAGCTGTCACCCTGATTCTAGTTTCACCACCCAGTAATGAACTGGAACATATAGGGTGGGAGTTCAGGCTTTTTAGTTCAATCCCAATTTTATTGTATCAAGAAAAATATGAAAACAAACCATATATCAATACAAAGATGTATATAACGTGGGATGATATCGATTACAAAAAAAACTCTCAATTTCACAAGATGGAATACAATATTCATTGATGAACAGATATTGAGGCATACTACATGAGTCATCCGTTTTAGTTTTAACGTTTAGGGTGATATCCAGGTTTATTAAAAAACATAAAGTAAACCTGAATAACATTTAACCCGCATGAGTCAATTTAATATTCAAGAAAAATGTTGTAGGAAACACTAAGTTGAAGAGCACATTTTGATACTTCTTTTTATAACAGAGATAAAGAGTAAAGAGTCAGGGAATGAAAGGCAGGTAGGACAAGAGCACAGAGTATATTCTATAATCCAGAGAGATGTACTTTGTAAACTCCGTCATGGCCCAGAGGAAGTATACATGAGATCCCCTGAGGCCCAGATGATATACTCGAACGAGTAGCGGAACATAGTCCAAGAGGTCCAGGTTAGCGAAAACTGTTCTTTCTTATTAGCTTCCTGCTCCAACAGCCGCTCAAGGTCTCTGATTGAATCAACTTCTATGGACCACTCCCGAGGGAAGGTATGTCAGTCGTCTTCCAATGGCGAGGTATGACTATTCTAGCTATGGATAAGAAATGTCAAAGGACCTCTTTTTTTTATGGATTTGAAGTATCCGGGAAGTATTGACAGGAGAGCTATTTCAGATGTGGGTTGTACTGAGGTCGACATCAAGTTGCAGTAAAGGTCAAAGATATGCTGCCAGAAGGATCTGATAGGGGGGCATTCCCACCATATGTGGATCATAGTACCCCTGGAGGAACCACAGCGCCAACAAGTATCAGGTGTGGAACAGTTAAAATTATGGATGACCGATGGGCACCTATACCATCTAGTGGTAACCTTAAATCCCGTTTCCTGGTGTTTAGTAGCCAAAGAAAGTTTATGGGTTAAGGCAAAACATTTCAGCCAGTCAGAAGGGGGAATAGAATGATGTAGCTCGAATTTCCAGGTCTGGGTGTAAGAGGGTAAGTCGGGGGATGATGCTGACAGGAGCAACGAGTATAGTTGGGAGACCACGTGTAACGAGGGGTCGTGATGTAACAGCAGAGATTCAAATTCCATTGGTTTAGCTTGTAGCTCTGAAAGGGAGGGAAAAGAATGTATATACAATAGGGCCTGCTGACGCTGTAGCCATTGGGGTAAACTAGTGACTGGTGGCACGGAAGCACGTGTCGTTGTTAAAGAAGGGTCTGCTCAAAGAATCTGAGCTATTCTCCTATGTTCCTGAAGGTTCCAATTTCCAAACCTCGAGGTGCAAAGGGCTGACGGAGAAGCCGGGGTCCCAAAAACGAAAGTCATAGGGCCTGTATAGAGTGATAGGTGAAGAGCAGAGCTTTATGATAGAGAGCTATATCAGGGACTCCTGCCCCGCCACAATGTTTTGCAAGGGATTGAGTTGCGAATCTAATTCTGGGATGCAACGTTTGCCAAATGAATTTAGAGAACACCTGGCACAAAGACCGGAGGTATGAGGCAGAAAGAAAGATGGGGACAGTTAGGAACACGTATAGAAAACAAGGGAGAACATCCATATTCACTGGGTTTATTCTACCAAGCCACAAAAGTCTATTTGTAGTATATCCCAATAAGTCAGCTTTAGTTTTATGGAGGAGTGGGAGGAAATTCAAGGAAAAGAGTTGGGATGCCTCCGTTGGTATCTGTATCCCCAAGTAGCGGATAGAGGTAGATCCAGTTCTGAAGGGGAAAGAGGTTGAAACTTATTTTAGGACCGCCGGGAGAGATTTTTTTAAAAGTTGTTATAATTCACTTTAAAGTTGCTGACACTGCCACATCTTTTAAATTCCGCCAAGAACTAGGGAAGGGAGGTTAGAGGTTGAGTGACATATAGAAGCAGATCATCTGCAAATTTATTGTTAAGGGGACCCACCGATATGCTGCTTACAGTTACGTTTTAGCGTAAGGCCACTGCTAGATGTTCCATTGTAAGAACATAGAGGAGGGGTGATAAGTGGCATCATTGACGTGTACGGTTGTGAATATTGAACACAGGGGAAAGAGAAATTAGAAAGAAATTAGAAAGAGAAAGAGTAATTATTCTTAAGACCATATGTGGACCCAAGCCTACCTGTTGGAGGGATAAATGAAGAAACGGCCAACTAACCGGACCGAATGCTTTTTCTGGATAGACCATAAGAAGGCACAGGGGGACATCATGCGTGCAAGCGTAATCCGTAAGCAGGAGGGTTTTCAGAGCGTTGTCTCTGGCCCCTCTGCCACTTACGAAACCAACCTGATCTGGATCAAGCCAGGCAGTAAGGGCTGTAGTCTATTGTCAAGTACCTTGGTGAAGATCTTCAGGTCAACGCCAATCAATAGAGATTGGCCTATAATTTGCGCAATTAGAGAGGTCCTTACCAGGTTTGGGAATGAGGGATATATGTGCTCCAAGTGTTTGTGTAGAGAACCTATAACCCTCTGTCAGAGAATTGAATACTTTAGTCAAAAAAGCAGTCAAAAAGGAAGCAAATTGTTTAAAAAATGTTGGCCTGAAAACGTCAGGGCCTGGACTTTTCTCAGTGGGGGCACTTGCAATAGCCTTAACCACCTCGTCCTCAGAAATAGGATCCTCAAGCTTCTCACTCATATCAGCATCTAAGGTCAGAAGAGCAGTTTCTTCAATATAAGACAAGGCCGATGCAAGCACACTGAGAGCTGCGGATTATATTCTATTTTCCATCATGATGACTGTATTCTACTACTTCATGTAATTGAACTACAATAAAAAAAATTGCTTTTTTACTTTACGAGCTTCACGATTGCTGCCTCTTGTTTCCATTTGGGTAAATGCTAATTGGTGAACGGTTATCACGTCCATTCTGGCTTTGGAGTTCGATAATACGGTGGCCATATGTTATTTGACGTTTGGACCTTTTCTCGGTTTACCTGTATCATCTGGCGAATTACACCATGATTTCCTGAGATTGATGTTCATATGCCTATATATCATTTCCTTCTGGTAAGCAGATTGGATGCACTTGGGTGTGGTGTGCTTTTCCACGTACGCGAAAGCTGGTGAAGGGCCCTTCATATTTGCTATGTAATGAAAGAACTTTCATGTGAATTCAAGCGCTACATTTTGGACTTTTATATATATTTTGTTTGATGATCAACAAACTGTGCTGGCTGCTTTTTTTTTGTCATTTTAGTTAGCGCAGATACCCACCACCTCTTTTTTCAATATAAGACAGCATTTCCTTTTCTAACTTAATTTTAGATTGTGGTTCGGACTGATGTGGATATCTCCGGGGGTGAGGGGAGAACCTCTGTAAAAATTTGCACTGTGGAAAGAAAGGAGACACAGTACCAAGTGCCACATAGGAGAGCCCTTGGAAATAATAACCAAAAGATGTATAAATAGTTAATGGGATATCATTTATTGAAAAAATAAACCAATTGATAAAAAATGCAACGATTCTACACCTAACACTATAAATAGACAAAAGGACAAACACACACAAGACAAAACAGTAGACACCACCCAAAATATCTAATGGCACCAATGTGGCACTATAAATAAGTGCAAATTGAGGTGACTGCATCGCCAGCCAGGCATATATCAGATAATAATGGAGGCAATGGGCATTGCAATATTCAAACAAATGCAAGAGATATGTACCAGTCCGTAGCTGAGAAAGAGGCTGCTATTGAGGAACAGTCCAGGGGATAGGAAGGGGGCAAGGACTGAAAGGACGTCTGCATGTCCACAGATATTATGAAATCTACTGGGCTATGGATAGCCTAAAAGTAATCAAAGCTGCTATAACTAGTCACTCACTGGAACAACATAATGAATGATAGTCCGTTCCCAGAAGACTGCATAATTCAGGGTGAGAAATTGACAATAGTTCAGATAGCAGTAATTAATGAAAATTGTGGATCAGTTACTTACTGCCAGCATGAAACTGTGAAGGCAGCACTATACAGCTCAGCTGAGAACAGCTAATCAGACCTTCCGTGTACTTTCGTGGTCTGTCTTCATAGCTGAAACCAGATGCTGACTCCAAAGGGAACCGCTCACAGAATGTAAGCGGAGCGGAGAAACACTACTGGCATTGCTGAAAAGCCGACTCCCGTATCCTATGTTCCTAGGACACAGCCAACAGTGTGGACTGGGTAAAAGCGAGGTGGTGATGCCAGGTAATGCTTGGGATGGCGTCTAGCGTACAAATGAATGACGTCAACGTGTTTTACTGGGAACCCCCAGTTTCAACATGAAACTGGGGGTTCCCAGTGAAGCGCATTGACGTCACTCCTTCGAATGCTAGACGCCATCCCAAGCATCACCACCTCACCTTTTTTACCTGGTCCGCAGTGTTGGCTGTGTCCTAGGAACATAGGATACAGGAGTCGGCTTTCCCAGCAGTGTCTCTCTGCTCCTTACATTCTGTGAGTGGTTCCCTTTGGAATCTGTATCTGGCATTTCAGCTATGAAGAGAGACCATGGAAGTTCACGGAAGCTCTGATCAGCTGTTCTCAGCTGCGCTGTATAGTGCCACCTTCACAGTTTCATGCTGACAGTGAGCAACTGATCCACAATTTTCATTAATTACCGCTATCTGAACTATTGTCAATTTCTCACCCTGAATCATGCAGTCTTCTGGGAATGGACCATCATTCATAATGTTGTTCCAGTGAATATTTGACAAGTTATAGAAGCTTTGATTACTTTTAGGCTATTCATAGCCAGTGGATTTCATAATATCTGTGGACATGCAGACGTCATTTCAGCCTTTGCCCCCTTCCTAACCCCTGGACTGTTCCGCAATAGCAGCCTCTTTCTCAGCTACTGACTGGTACATATCTTTAGAATTTTTTTGAATATTATCTGATATATGCCTGGCTGGTGATGTGGTCACCTCAATTTGCATTTATAGTGCCACATCGGTGCCATTATATATTTTGGGTGGTGTCTATCGTTTTGTCTTGTGTGTGTTGTTTGTCCTTGTCCCCAGACAATTTTGTCTATTTATAGTGTTAGGTATAGAATGTTTGCATTTTTTATCAATTGGTCTTATTTTTTCAATAAATTATATCTGATTAACTATTTATGCATCTTTTGGTTATTATTTCCCAGGGCTCTCCTATGTGGCACTTGGTACTGTGCCTTCTTTCTGACACAGTGCACTTTTTTCATATGTTTTTTTTGGCCACTGAGTCCCACTCGATCTGAGTGTGTGGATAAATACCAGTTGGTACCATGGTGTACCTTTAATTCCTTTGTTATGAGGAGAGAACCTTGCCATGGGGGCCCTGTATATGCAATATGATAGTGGAGGATTGTTTGGGATGAAGGGTACGGGCTAGCGGTCAACCGCATTTGTTACAAAATTTGTATTGATGCAGTGCTAGCTTATCAGCGAAAGTGCGGGCAGGCAATTCGTATAAGTGTGCTGTCTCCAAATTCTTGAGTTTTTGTACCGCAGAGGCAATGGAAGCTGATTGCTCCTTTTTCATGCGTGTACCTATCTGGATGAAAGTCCCTCGTAAGATGGCTTTTAACGCTTCCCATTGGATGGGGAGCGAGGTAAAGTCTGTGGCGTGATCCGAGAGGAAATTGGATATGGTCTCCGAAATACTGGCGACACATTCAGGGCTTTGCAAGAGTGCGTCATTCAGTCTCCATGTCCACTCCTTCAAGGGAGCAGAAGGAACCGAAAATGTCAGAAAAACAGGGGAGTGGTCAGACCAGACCATAGTTTCGATATCACATTCTGGGGACCAGTCCAAGTAACTATGATCCATTAACCTCCCTGGCGGTATGATTATTTCATATTTTTGATGCTGAAAGCGGTACAATTATTTTGCATGGAAATTTAGCGTTTTATATTATAGGCCTGTAATTCTTAGAAATAACTCACTTAAATCCGTCCAAACAAGAGTCTAGTAGACATCCCGGGTATGATAAAGTTTGAAACATGAAATCATAAATTATAATATAATAAATAACTATAAATATTCATACCAAATAACATAATAATAAAAATCATTCAATAATGTAATCAAATAAAAAACACTGTAATTTGCTCAGTTGCAGAATTGTCGCTGTCATTACTTTTCAGTGTTTGATGACGGATCTCCCCACAAATCACTATCGCTCAATTCTGCGAGTGATTCTAATTTATTATCGCTGTTTTCTAGCTGGTCTAAAAGCACTTTTGATGTAAAGGGACGGTTTTGGTTGCTATGAACAATCTCCAGTTTCCAGGCAGAAAGAACAGTTTTTATAATATAAAACTGCATGCAGGGCACTGGAGAAACCACTAGGGACAAAAGGGAGGTGAAATAATTTCATACAGTATTGTAATCTGTAAGATTACAGTGTACTGTATGTATTGTGTGTGTTTCACTTTTTGAATTTGGCGCCGTTCTCCATCCCCGTGCGTCGCAACGCTCGCAGGGAACGGAGATCGGCTCCATGATGAATGGAGCGGAGGACGAGCCGCTCACACTGCGGGGAGACATCGCAGGATCCAGGGGACAAGGTAAGTAAGCTCTTCCTGGATCCTGCGATGAGATCCCAAGTTCGGCTCGGGGTTACCGCATTTGGTTCTGAAATTCCACCCCTAGCCAGACTCGGGAATACCGCCAGGGAGGTTAAGAAGTAATCAATACGACTGTTGGAATGGTGGACAGGAGAATAATAAGTATAGTTTAGAGACTTGGGGTATAAAACCCCCATACATCAATCAAGTGCATGTCGTAGAATGCCTTCTTCGGGGCTTTCAATTTAGAAAAAGATATTGCACCCTGAAGCGGAGGATTCTAGTAGTGGGTCTAGAGGCATGTTGAAATTACCACCCATGATAAGTTTCCCATCCATAAAACCTGACAATACTTCCAAAAACTACAATATGGTTCTGGTCTGATTGGTAATGGGTAGATAAATATTGGCTATCATAAATTTAGAACCCCACAAGGTAAATTTCACGAAGACATACCTCTCCCTGGCCAGGCAGTCAAGCAATGCCACAGAAAGTGCTTTATGAAAAGCAATAGAGACGCCTTTAGATTTTTGGATAGGGTTTGTGCTATGAAACCATCTATTGTAGTATCTTTTGGAAAAGGAAGGGGTCTGATCAGATTGAAAATGCAGGAGGAGCACATCTGCCCTTTGTTTATGTAAATGATATAGAATTTGTCCATGTTTAGAGGCAATGTTCAGGCCATTAACATTGTACGAACAAAGTTTTAATTGCGGGTGAGAAACTGTTGTGTGGGACATGACGGAGTATCACCTGAGAAAAAAGTAGGGGACAAAGGGAAAATAGGCAAGAGAAGAGGAAGAGTCAGAAATTGAGAGCAAGGAAAGATAAAGAGACTCTAATAAGAATGTCACAGAAAGAACTCTAAAGTGCCAGCGGGAGCTAAGCACTGTGTGATATATCACAAATCAGGCACTAACCGCGCCTATCCTATTTAGGAAGTGAGGTCAAGGTAAGAGAAATCTGAGATGTGATCCCAACAACATAGCAGGCATGAACATATTACAAGGAATACGCCTTGGGTTTCCTCTGGTCCGGGAGCTGCGACACGTACTGCGGGCATTCCCTTCCCCCTGTTCTCTTGCGAAGGGTGTGTGTGCGCGCACTACGTGTCAACGTCATGCTTCTCACACTGGGTGGGCGGTGCCAGTTTCTGTGGAGCTGCATTTGCCAGCGTTCATTCAATCTACGAGTGTTATGGGACTCGGTTTGGCGCCAAACCACCAGGCGGCTCTTCCGCATTGGTGATGGCGCCTCCCCTTCATTTGTTCGCATATGTGTGACGTTGATGGGTCTTCTGCGGCAGCGCTTACATAGGCACCATCTTTTGATGGTTCTAGCATTTGGCTTCTGCTCTTCCCTTTGGACACCATAAACAGCCTACCTCCTTTTTGGGTTAGTAGGCAACACTTCCCCCATATCATTGCTTCTGTTTCTTATCATCCCGCTTTTTACTTTCTGGTCCTGTCAGTCCACTTTTGTGGGTGCTCCTTCACCTTTAATACACTTTTTTGTTTTTTCTCACCCTTCTCCCCTTTTTGGGAAACTGCATGATCTTCATGCGATTTTTCACTTTTCTATTCTCTTCCCCCCTTGTGGTATGCTTTCTTTCACTTTGTATCCACTAAACCTTTTATTTTTTAGGCAACAATGGGTGCTGGGTTCCTATCCATGATTACATATGGGAGGAGCTCAGGGAGTGTCAGGTGCTATTTATACCCCCACTGGGAGTCTTGTTCACATTCTGGCTTTTATCCTCACACATGCATATCATGTCTCAGAGCCTCTGTACGATGTCACCAGGTAGCTATCTCTGTGATTTCCTCTCTATCAGCCAGATTACACACCTTCTTGTATTCCTTCACCCTTTCCCCTTCGGGGTATTGCATAATTTTCATGCAAATTTTCACTTTTTGTTTTCAATTTTTTTTTCTCTTTATGTGATTTGGTCTATTTCATACACTTTAATGCACCATTTTTCCTTTTTCCCTATTAAGGATCTCACGCACAGTTATTTAATACACATATCACTTACCTTTATAATTCTATTTACTATTTACAGCCCCATTTTTTTGCGATCACACATTCTCACCCATCTATCACAGCCTGATGCATGACCGTCCTTTGGAGGGTTGCCTGTTGGGATGTCTATCGCCTAACATACCATCTAAGCTCCCAGAAAAGATGTTCCCCATGTGGGGATACTCATGACCCTCAGTACCGTAACAATTGCAAATGGATACCCTGTAAGTATTATATAGGGAGTTTTACCCCTATTTCTTTTTATATTTTTCACACTTGTGACTATATTTGACCAACTATAAATGCATAATATATAATTACAGAGATATCCTTCACATGTACACGCTTTCTCCTGATGAGGGACATTACGTCACGAAACGCGTTGAGGAAAACAAATGTTGTGTTCAAATTGTATACTGTATCCTAACACGTCATTGTGGATTTTTTTCATGCATTATGTATTTGATTATATTTCCATCATGTGCTATCATATCTTGGGCTTTTCTATATGTATCGTGTGCTATCCATTATTTGGATTATTTATGAATGATGTACTTATATATGAAATAAAGTTTTTCATTCAATATTTTACTCTATGCAGGTATTTAACGCTAGTCGACCAGCCGCCGCAGTTATACAGCGACAGGTTGGCACGGCTACGCAAATCATCGTAGCTGTACATCGCTCCTTTAAGACGAGATACCAGGCACGCGCACCGCTTGTCCATGAAGCCGAAGCGTGTGCCAGCGGGCTCGATGTCCGTCGAGCACCCTTGATCGCTCGGAACAGAACGCGAATGGGGATGTGTGTGTGTAAACACACAAATCCCGGTTCTTTCAGGGGAGTGGAGACAGATTGTGTGTTCATACTAAGTATAAACACCGATTGGTCTCCGCAAAGCAAGCAAAAAATGCCACAGCAGAAAACTTCCATGCAGATTTAAGACGGTGTATTGCGGTCACGGCGGACCCAAGGTGTGTGGTAGCTGTTACAATCTCACCCACTCCTCAGACCCGAGCTTCAACTTCTTGGTGCAGTGTATCGCGTCATACGTTGATGATTGCCGTACAGCCACGCCCTGACATGTTTCATCACACAGACTTAATCATGATTAAGTCTGATTTGGCATTTTTTGCTTGCTTTGAATTTTATTGATGTGAGTGTAATGGTGGAAGATTATGAAGTGTTTATTAAACTGGTTTTACGTCATCACACTATTGGAGCACTCTTTATTATTTACATGTGGAGAGATCCCTTACATACACGGCTGGAGTTTGGAGATTATGTTTAATCCTTTCTGTGTGGTTTAAGGCGTTTTGAGCCAGTGTGAGGCATATCAAGCTGGTGAGTGCGTTGTCTGAGGGGAGCGGAATCACTTGCACAGAGGTGTGGTGGATGAATAGAAGTACATTGCACTGGAATTACTATATTACAATATTGGATTTTTTTCTGCTTTATGGACTTTTTGAACACAAAGTGTACATATATAAAAATACATTTTTGTTTCACTTATCACAGGGTGATAATAATAGATTAAGCACATCCGTTGTTGCTCACTATTGTTTAGGAAAGATTAATTTTTAAAGTACATTGGTTTTCACTTGTCATAGGGTGTTAATATTTGCAGCACATTCATTATTTTTATTGAGATAAATAGTCTCTGTTTCACTTAGCATTTTAATTTAAGTGCCACTATTTCAGCTTTAATAGAGGGTTAAAATACTATTCACGTACTTTATTATTCCAAGTGGCAGCTCTATGTATCAGAGTTAACTTATCCAGTGGTGGGACTTCAAGTGTGGGCGGGTTGAACTTGTTGACCATCAGTTTAGAACAAAAAAAGGCTGCTGAAGGTAAAAATCTCAAATCCCCACTATTATGGCCAAATCCCATCTGCATTGACAGGCAAAGTTTCAGCTCCTCCTTAGCGTGCCAAAGCTATCCCACCCCTTCCTGACTCTTGAACATTCCTATAGGCCAGTGAGGCAGTCCATTATAGTGATAGGCCAAAGGGATATTTGGGTGCAGGAGGTAGCAGCAAGCTTCTACACTACCTGGAATTGTTAGAATCTTGCATTTACAAATGGCCCTGTATTTGGCCATACAGGCAGGGTGTTAGAGGCTGCTGTGGGTATCTGAAAGTACCCCTAGATACCTGCACCTAAAGCTGATGTTTAGTTAAGAAAAGAAAAATTCTCTACAGCTTTAGTTACTTACTTACCTGTAATGAAGTATGTCCCACGATGTGCAGGCTGCTGAATTCTTTAAAAAACCCTTCCTGCTGCTTCTTCGGGCACTGCAGGGGTTAACAGCTTCTGGTCTCTGGGCTCCCCTGCACTAAAGATTATCCATCAGGGACACGCCCCCTCCTGCTCTCTCCTCCTTTAAGAAGATTTTTAGTGATTACCCTGCCTGTATCATGATCTGTGAATGAGGCAGAGTCTGATCTGTCCCATTCTCTCCCTCATTCACAGAACATATTACCAGCAGCGTATTCAGTGAAATAACTTTTCACAATGAAGGAAAAGGAAAGAGGAGATGTGTCCCAAATGGATCATCTTTAGTGCAGCTTCATAATATTACAGGCAATATAACTAAACAGAAATGTCAAACTTAAAGTGGGAGTAAACTCTCATCCCGGACTTGTAGCTATAGGTAAGCCTATAATAAGGCTTACCTATAGGTACTGTAAAAATCTCCTAAACATTCACCGTTTAGGAGATATTTACTGTATATGCAGCTGATGACGTCAGTGGCGCATGCACTCTGAAGGAATGGCCACCCAGGCCCAGCGGTTTACTACCACTTCAATTTCATCACAATCAGAATTATGATTGCCCTCAAAGGGCTTGTTGTATCTGCTGAATTTATAAAGCTTGTCTAAGATGTCAGAAAAAAGGGTGTGGAGAGCTGAAGTTACACTCTGCAAAGCTCAGTGAGGAGCAGTCTGAGAGCTGATTGGAGGGAAGGGACACACCCTCTCTTCACACAGCACACAGGAAACAGAGCTGGGGCTGTCAATCAACTGGAGCTCCCTCCCATCACCTTTTTTCTCTTGGTGTCAGAAAAACTTTTCAGAAGTGATTCATGCTGATAACAGAGGAACGAAGCAGCAGACAGAAATGACATGTTGGATAGAGACAAGTACACACTATAGAGGAGTATGCTTTGTTCATATTTCATGTTTGAGGTTTACAAACACTTTAAGTAACAACTAGCTGTGGAAGTAGACATCTGAGAAAAAAATAATGGCAAGCAGATATTAAAGTGTATGTAGCACCCTCTAGTCTGCTACTAGTGGTAATGAAGGTAAAATATAGTTTGGCTCAGGGCTAAGCCTGAGCCATGGAATCTAGGTCAGGGTTCATTAGAGTTCATGGCTTGAAGACTCATCCAGGCAGCTCTCTGGTGCCTCCCCCTGGTTCTAAAATGTTGGAGAATGTTCTAGAAATAAGAGGGTGGGGGCTATGAGGGTTGTCCTGCATATTTAGGGGAAATTAGCCAATCCCCAGGTGGTGGGCCTGGCAGGGGACTAAGTGAGCCCTTAAATATGTTTGAGTCATGCCAGCATGAGCATGGGAGTCGGGCATAAGATGGAGATGCATTGCTGAGGAGACTGTCGGTCGCCCTCAAGGGACCCCTGCCAGGGCCCCCCCGGCCTGGAGCTCAGGTGGCTGGCCTGGAGAGATCCTACCACAGGACCCGTTTGAAGAAGCCTTTCCGGAGAGGCAGCAGGAGCAAGGAAAGAACAGTGTGAGTACTAAAGCATGGTGCAGGGATCTACAAGGGCAGAGACTTCCACATGTAGCAGGTCTCTCTTTAAGACAGCCGTGTGCTTAAGTCTTCTATAGAAAATAACAATAAAAACATCATTAGAGCTTCACCACAGTAGTTTTGAAAAACTGAAGAGGAATAATCAGCATTAATTCCTCAATTCAGTAAAAGAAACACCGTCACCTCATTAAGAAGTAAAAAACAATGAGGTGCGTCTCTCTAGATCAAAGGCAGCATATATAGAACGTGGATAAAGTCCAAAGTGGATCTTCAAAGAAGCATCCTTAAATATCCTAGGCAATTAGGTTAATTCATCTCCTCAGGGAAAGCCCAGCACCCATCTACTTTCACTTAGCAAGCCAGTAACACACTTATTCACATGGGGATATCCCATCCCCCGGCACAGCAGCCAATGTTTAAACATGAAAAGAATAAAAAAAATGAAAAAGCTCCATATTTGCGTATATTGGATTGACACATAGATCGCCCGTTAAGAGGAAACAGTTACATCCTTATATGCATTTCTATTCCTAATAAGCAGAAATTGAGACAGTAGACACTTAGAAAGTAAATAGAAACTTCTAATTAAAATAGAACCACAGTCAAAGCAGACCTGAGATGGTGTGAGTCTTACTAGTAACGAAAAACAAAGCAGGAAAAAACAAACAAAAAACAAGTATTTAATCAAAGAATAGATTCGATGTCAAAAGGCACCATGTATGAAAACATGTTCCATTACTCGCATAGTATCATGACAGGGAGAATGAATTCAAAGATATATATACACTATTTAGTGTTTATAGAAAATGGGGAAGGGGATTGTAGTTCCAAGGTGGAACCACAGCACTACGGATTGATTAGTCCCACACTACCAGATGGGTAGATCCTCTCCCCACATAGTCCCTGGTATCGATGAATCTATTAGTTACTGTTCCAGAAAGACAGATGGGTTACATGGGACCCGAATCTTGTGATGATCCTAATTGGGGCGCTATGTAGATCAATATGTTTGGGACCTGGGGTTGTATCTAGGAGTTTATGTCTGTCAGCATTGTGGGCCCATTTCTTAGCTCGCCTAATACATTTCCCTAATTTGAATGTACATATCAGTTGCTTCAGTAAGAAAGTCCTTATTCAGTGTGCAGTTCCTTTTGATCCTCAGGCACTATCCCACTGCGATTCCCTGGATAAGAGAGCGTTGGTGGTCACTAGTGGCCTCGAGAAGCGTGTTGGCTGCTGTCCTTATGATAAGTTTTGGTAACAATATGGTTTCCATAGGCCCCCACGTTAAGATCCAGATAGGACAATGTTTCATGATGGAAGGAGTACGTGAGTCGAATGTTTCTGTTGATACTGAATTCCTCAATAAAATCAGATAGTTGTTCAGTAGTGTCCACCCAAATCATAAGCATGTTATTAATGTACCTCAGCCACATCTTATTGTGGCTGAGGTACAATTAAGACGAATAGACCACCTCCTTCTCCCAGAGACCTAGATGCAGGCATGCATAGGATGGGGCCCAGGGGGCGCCCAACGAGGTCCCCCTGATTTGCTGATAGTTAATTCCCAAGAATTGAAAGCAGTTATGCTCCAACATAAATTGCAAGATCTCAACTATGAACTTATTTTGAGCTCTTAGGAGAGGAAATTTCTTATCCAAAAAAATGTTGGACTGCCAGTAGTCCCCATTCGTGAGGGATTGACGTGTACAATGATTCCACATCAATCCCAACGATAAGGGCTCCCTTGGGAAACACAACAGAATCCAATCTTTGTAAGACATCTCTGGTGTCCTGAACAAAAGGTAAATCTTGTACCAGCTCTTTGATAAGGGCATGGCAGAATTTACCCTATCATTCAAGGGGGCCCTTAATAGCTGACACTATGGGCCTACCCGGGAGGTTAGCCAGGGATTTGTGGAGCTTAGGGATAGTGTAGAAAGTGGGTGCATTAAACTCATTAACTCTTAAATACTTTAGTTCTTTTTTAGTAACCAGTCCAGCCTCATGTGCTAGATTGAGCTTGTGATTCAGTGCACCCACTATTCCTGGGAAAGGGCTGCAAGTCAGTCTTTGGTATGTAGTTGCATCAGACAATTGACGCATCACCTTCTGTTCATACTGATTTTCAGATAGAAGAACAAAGTTCCCACCCTTATCACTCCCTTTAATAATTAGATTTGTAGATTTGTTGCTTCTGCAAGTTCTTTTAAGGCCACTCTTTCCTCCATCGTTAGATAATCAATTCCCCTCCGGTTCCAATTAACTTTGGGCAGATCTTTCTGAACCTGATCCAGGAACAAACTGATCCACTTATGTTTAGATGGTGGGGGGGGGGGGGGTGTTTAACTGATCTAATGGTGATGTTTGAGGCTCTAGGGCATTCAATTGTATAGGTGGATGGTTCTGTATCGGAGTCCGAGTTAGCATTTTCTTGAAGCAAAGATACCAATACATTAAGTGCTTCCGCTTCTTATTTGTTATCTGGACTTGCCGCATTGTTATTATTGCGGCTAGTGTGCCAATATCTGAAGATCACTCTGTGCAAGAAAATCACTTCAAATTCATTCATGACTGATTTGGGAGAGAATGAAAGCCCCTTTCTTAGTAAGGAAATGTGGTGTCGATTCAGGGGAAAATCTGTCAAATTGACTATCTTCATATCCACCTTATCCACTTCACCCCTATTTATACAAGGTGTCCTGATCCCTCCTATTATTTCTTGCATGTGCTGGCTCTGAGCTCTTTGATTTCTTCCTATGTCTTTTCTTCTTTCTGCATCTGTGCCCTGTGTATGGGTGTTGTGTTTGCCTCTCAATGTTGTTCTGGAATTTTTCTTTCTTTTATCCTATATCCTTTATCCTGCCCACCCTTTCCCTTTTTCTCTAAAAAAAGTCAGATTTTTCCAGGGGTTCTCCTTCACTATCTGTGGAAGAATGTATGTAAGAGGTGGTTTTTGCAATAAAATGTTTTTTTCTATCACCGGCTGTCTCTCTTTGAAGATTCACTTTGGACTTTATCTATGTTCTATATATACTTAAGTCTTCTATAGCCTTGCCCTGGGAGATCTCCAGAGTGTCAGTCAGGTAGACTGGTGAAGAGAAGCAGCCAGGTGGGCTAGCATTTTCCTGCAGTAGTAGAGCTAGGATCAGTGTCTACAGGAGAGTTGGAAGTACTCCAGGTTGCAGTTCAAAACCCATTGCACACTACTCTAGAGGGACTGAGCGTTCCAAGCCTGTAAGGGACTGTTCCTGAGACCAAATTGTGCTACACTATATTGTCAAAAGTATTGGGATGCCTGCCTTTACATGCACATAAACTTTAATGGCATGACAGTCTTAGTCCGTAAGGTTCAATATTGAGTTGGCCCACCCTTTGCAGTTTTAACATCTTCTACTCTTATACCTGTTCTATCAGGTTGAGGTCAGGACTCTGTGCAGGCCAGTCAGGTTCCTCCACTCCAAACGCGCTTATCCATGTCTTTATGGATCTTGCTTGTGCACTGGTGTGCAGTTATGTTGGAACAGGAAGGGGCCATCCCCAAACTGTTCCCACAAATTTTGGAGCATTAAATTGTCCAAAATATCTTGCTATGCTGACACCTTAGAAGTTCCCTTCACTGGAACTAAGGGACCAACCCCTGAAAAACAACCCCACACCATAACCCCCCCCCCCCTCCACCAAACTTTACACTTGGCACAATGCAGTCAGGTAAGTACCGTTCCCCTGGCGACTGCCAAACTCAGACACATCCATCAGATTGCCAGACACAGAACCATTATTGGTCACTTCAGGGAACATGTCTCCACTGCTTTAGAGTCCAGTGGCAGCATGCTTTACACCTCTGCATTTGATGCTTTGCATTGCACTTGGTGATGTAAGGCTTGGATGCAGATGCTTGGCTATGGAAGCCCATTCTCTGAAGCTCTCTACGCACTGTTGTTGTGCTAATCTAAAGGCCACACGAAGTTTGGAGGTCTGTAGCTATTGACTCTGCAGACAGTTGGTGACTTCTGCGCACTGCGAGCTTCAGCAAGTGCTGACCCCACTCTGTCATTTTGCGTGGCCTACCACTTCGTAGCTGAATTTCTGTTGTCCCCTGTTGCTTCCACTTTGTTATAATACCACTAACATTTGACTGTGGAATATTTAGTAGCAAGGAAATTTCACAGATGGACTTATTGCACAGGTGGCAACCTATCAGGTGGCTTGAATATTACTGAGCTTCTGTGAGTGACCCATTCTTTCACAAATGTTTGTAGAAACAATCTGCATGCATAGGTGCTTGATTTTATACACCTTTGGCCATGGAGGTGATTGGAACACCTGAATCCAAAAATTTGGAGTGGTGTCCCAATACTTTTGGCTATAGTGTACTTCTCAAGGGACTGTTGCTAATCTAACAGAGACCATTAGCCTGAACAGAGGAATCAGATTTGGAGTTGTACAGAAGAAAGGAGAAGGATCAGAGTTGAAGCTTTACATAGGGAGAAAGTTATCCCTAAGTTTGTCATTTTCAAGTTGGGCGTCCCATGATTCCCATCCCCATCCAAATTTTTACTTCCCAATAAAACATAAAAACAAGCTCAAGGACTGTTCACTGTCTCTGGACAAAAGCTGACCTTGTGTGCCTGGCTGTGCAACAGTGGGGAACCCTGTCATCTGCAACCCCAACGGGGGTAGTAGCACTGACGCAGCTGCAGGAGAAGTGCAATGGCCTAGTGGGCCTTGAAATGGCCTAGTGGGCCTTGTGTTTGAGAATATTTTTTTTTTTTCGCTAACTATCAGCTTTACCACCTGTAGAAATTTTTTTATGTTTAAGTCTCTTAAAAAAACATATTTAAATTGTGCACGAAGGATATAGTTTCAGGAGGGGGTTTCTGATTCCAAACCACCTTGATTGATCTTCTGATGGCAATTATGCATTGAATAATAAAAGATATTTGTGCAATAGGCCACTGTTCATTATTTAGCAGCAGTAGTGCCATAGCAGGATCTGATTTGATGGGTGTCTGAATTGCATTAGAAATAAAAGAAAAGACATATTTCCAAAATTTGAAAATCATTGGGCAGTTCCACCAAACATGTACAAAAGTACCAGTGTTCCCGCATTCTCTCCAGCATGCAGGGGAAGTATGGGGGAAGATAATAGCTAGGCAAGCAGGGGTATAATACCAACAATGTATTAATTTGAGGGAATTTTCCTAGTGATTGACACAGCTCAATGAATGAAGGAGTAATCTCATGTCCATTGGGCTGTTTGGAATGGTTGGGTAAAATTCTCCTCCCATTGAAGCATGGAGTGCATTTTTCTGGAAAAGTGTCGTGGGATAGGGTTTGGTACAAAAAAGACGTGCCTTTTTTGCTAATATACTGGATCATTGTAAAGTGAGAGAATTTCTGTAGGTAGTCGACAGTACATCCCATTGGAGAGAGTTGAAGATGTGTCTAAAACACAGGTATTTATAAATTGTTTACCATAATTCCATTCTTACAATTTCCCTTTAATCCTGTGTAAAATAGGCTGTGCAGGAAAAACGTTTTCAATTGCTTGCTAAAATCAAATATGGTTAGCGTTATTGTCAGAGATAGCCCCGGTAAATGATATGAAGTCTAATCAGAGTTTAGTACCGTCTGGTGAGAAGTTTAAGGGCTGTCTCTGTAATGGTAAGTGATCTGGTGCATCTTTGTAAATTATCCAGAATCGTGACCCTATCCTCCTGGATAAAGGGCATTGCACAATCCACATCCCATTTATTCATATATGGAAGGGAGTCAAAAAGAGGATACCAATAAGGAAGCTATATAGATCATATCATCAATCCTATCCTTCTGGGAGAGCCACGGCAGTTTTTTTTTATATAGAGTTGGTGGCGAGGTTCGAGATAATGCTTATAGAGTGGCATAAAAATGTCTAATTTGTAAATAACAAAATATTTCCCATTGAGGGGTGTTTTTGTGATTGAGAAAATGATCAAATGAGGCAAATTCTGATCCTGCCTGAAGCAAAGAAAGTGTGGTTATGTTGTTTAGGTGCCACCACGAGAAAGCTCTCGGGAAAGAGCATGCAGCTATAAAAGCATGGTGATCAAAAAAGGAGACCCTAGGACAGTGATGGCGAACCTTGGCACCCCAGATGTTTTGGAACTACATTTCCCATGATGCTCAACCACACTGCATCGTGCATTAACATCATGGGAAATGTAGTTCCAAAACATCTGGGGTGCCAAGGTTCGCCATCACTGCCCTAGGAGAAATAGGAGAGGCTATACAAAATAAAGATTTATACAGGGATCAAAGCTGAAGCAAATGGGCTACCAAAATATTAAGAGTTACAGCCATTTGTTAAAATTTAGATAATATAATCAGAAATTGTGAGGGGGGGGGGATCAGTATGTTGGCGGGAAGAGGTAGGGAAAATGCTGCATATTACCAGCAGAATTATGACGTTTGTACACATGGGCTGGGTGTAAAGAATGATTAAGGTTTTGTGCAAACATGGAAGAGGATAAATTGCTATGTAAAAAAAAAAAAAATCTGGCTTTCGACCAACGTAGGCCCTATTCAGTTTTGTCTGACTGTAAAGTATCCAGCTCCAACCTCTTCTAAGTAATCAATGTGAGATGTAAGGGTAAGGGGTTGCTAACTTGAGCTCTATATAATTCCTCTAACTCTTTGGTGAGAGAAAATATGTTATGCCATTGTTTCGTCTTCCTTACTGCTTCCATGCTAATAAGACAGCCTCTAAGTACTAGAAAAAATTGGGGAAACCAAGCTAGGAAGAGTGTGGCCCCAAACATACAGTAGCTGCTAAAAGTAAACACACGTGGCTTTAAAATCAATATCAGCTTTATTGGTATCAAAAGATTTTAATTGCAAAAAACACACCGTGTCCCTCCACCTACACGTTAAACACATGACAACATTGCCAGAAGAAGGCACCCACATGACACCACCCCTAATCCATCATCTAGGGGGTGAGTAATGTTGGGTCACCAGGACCCTAACAGCATTTACCAAACTAGTGATGCAATAAGTTAGATGAAATACCTTCATAAATATGTCACAGAGGCGAAAATGTAATTGTAAAAAATTGAATAAAGAATGGGCATTAGGTGACTAAGGAGTAAAAATCAATTTAAAGTTATGCAGAGCCATTAAGGATAACATTTTTATAGCTAGCACCAAAAAATATTGAGCCAGTTACTGTATCCAAATGAATGAAGCCTTCTCAATGGACGAACTCTAAGCCATTTGTGTTTGCAGCTGGTTATAGATTATGCCATCACCCTTTTGACATTTGGTAGATCTCCTGAAGTGAAGTGCACCAAGGTGTAATGTCCCAGAATTAGAGTGTGGTGATTAAAGTTCAGCAAGGTAAGCAGTGGTGACTGACTTTGTATAAAAGTCAATATTTTGTAGGGTAGTCAGAGCTGGAAGGCAAGTAGTTACATAGTTACATGGTAGGTGAGGTTAAAAAAAAGTCCATCAAGTCCAACCCATGTGTGTGATTATATGTCAGTATTACATTGTATATCCCTGTATGTTTTGGTCGTTCAGGTGCTTATCTAATAGTTTTTTAAACTATTGATGCTCCACGATGAAACCACCGCCTGTGGAAGTGAATTTCACATATTTGCCGCTCTAATGCCCTGTACACATGGTCGGATTTTCCGACGGAAAATGTGTGATAGGACCTTGTTGTCGGAAATTCCGACCGTGTGTAGGCTCCATCACACATTTTCCATCGGATTTTCCGACACACAAAGTTTGAGAGCAGGATATAAAATTTTCCGACAACAAAATCCGTTGTCGGAAATTCCGATCGTGTGTACACAAATCCGACGGACAAAGTGCCACGCATGCTCAGAATAAATAAAGAGATGAAAGCTATTGGCCACTGCCCCGTTTATAGTCCCGATGTACATGTTTTATGTCACCGCGTTCAGAATGATCGGATTTTCCGACAACTTTGTGTGACCGTGTGTATGCAAGACAAGTTTGAGCCAACATCCGTCGGAAAAAATCCTAGGATTTTGTTGTCGGAATGTCCGAACAAAGTCCGACCGTGTGTACGGGGCATTACAGTAAAGAACCCTCTACGCAGTCCAATGCCCCGTACACACGATCGGAAATTCCGCCAGCAAAAGTCCGATGTGAGCTTTTGGTTGGAAATTCCGACTGTGTGTATGCTTCATCGGACTTTTGCTGGTGGAATTTCCGCCAGCAAAAGATTGAGAGCAGGTTCTCTATTTTTCCGACGGAAATTCCAATCGTCTGTAGAAATTCCGATGCTCAAAATTCCTATGCATGCTCGGAAACAATTTGACGCATGCTCGGAAGCATTGAACTTAATTTTTTCGGCTCATCGTAGTGTTGTACGTCACCGCGTTCTTGACGGTCGAAAGTTCAGAGAACTTGTGTGACCGTGTGTATGCAAGGCAAGCTTGAGCGGAATTCCGTCAGGAAAACCATCCAAGTTTTTTCTGACGGAAATTCCGATCCGATCATGTGTACGGGGTATTAGGTTAAATCTCTTTTCTTCTAATCTTAATGAGTGGCCACGTGTCTTATTAAACTCCCTTCCACTGAGAAGTTTTATCCCTAATGTGGGGTCACCAGTAGGTATGAGCCAAACACCCCCCAATTCGGTTCGCAGCAGAACATGTGAATAGGCAAAAAATTTGTTTGAACACCGTTAAAGTCTATGGGACACAAACGTGAAAAATCAAAAGTGGTAATTTTAAAAGCTTATATGCAAGTTATTGCCCTAAAAAGTGTTTGGGTATCTGGGTCCTGCCCCAGGGGACATGAATCAATGCAAAAAAAAGTTTAAAAAAGGTCGTTTTTTTGGGAGCAGTGATTTTAAAAATTCTTAACTACTTCAGCCCTGGAAGGATTTACCCCCTTCCTGACCGAATACGGCACTGCGTCGCTTTAACTGACAATTGTCAGTGTGACGTTGTACTCAAACAAAATTGATGTCCTCCCCCCCCCCCCCAAATAGAGCTTTCTTTTGGTGGTATTTGATCACCTCTGCGTTTTTTATTTTTTGTGCTATAAACAAAAAAAGAGCGACAATTTTGAAAAAAAAAAGCTATATTTTTTACCTTTTGCTATATTAAATAGCCCCAAAAAATATATAAAAAAAACAAATTTATTCCACATCTTAGGCCAATATGTATTCTTCTACATATTTTAGTTAAAAAAAACTGCAATAATTGTATATTGATTTGCGCAAAAGTTATCGCGTCTACGAAATAGGGGATAGATTTATGGCATTCTATTAATAATTTTTTATTAGTAATAGTGGCAATCTGCGATTTTTATTGTGACTGCGACATTGCGGCGGACAGATCGGACACTTTTGACACTATTTTGGGACCATTGGCATTTATACAGCGATCAGTGCTATAAAAATGCACTGATTACTGTGTAAATGTCACTGGCAGGGAAGGGGTTAAACACTAGGGGGCAATCAAGGGGTTAACTGTGTTCCCTCAGCATGTAGTTAACTGTAGGGGGGATGGGCTCACTAGAACAAGACAGATCACTGCTCCTGATCACTGGGAGCAGTAGATCCCTGTCATGTTGCTAGGCAGAACAGGGAAATGCCTTGTTTACATAGGCATCTCCCTGTTCTGCCTCTCCGTGCCATGATCGCGGGCCACTGACGGACATCAAGTCCGTGGGACCCGCGGGCACGCTCCTGCACCGCCGCCGTGTGGGTGCCCGCTAGCCGCGGATGACGCAGCGACGTATGGGTACGTTTTTTGCATACCCATGCCACTTTGCCGACGTATATTGGCGTGAGCCAGTTGGCAAGTGGTTAAAGTGAGATAATAAAAATGAAAGATTCCTTTAAATATCATGCATCGGGGGTGTCCTTAGTATGCCTAATATTAAATTAGTGCATCTTTCCCATGTTTATAACAGTGCCACAGCAAAATGACATTTCTAAAGGAAAAAAATGTAATTTAAAACTGCTCGCGGCTGTAATGTATTCTCTGCCCCTGTTAAACAGGGGCAGAAAAATTGTGCCTTGGGTGGTGGTGCCACAACACTGTAAGCCCTAACAGATACTCTTGTTGGGTGCAGGAACGGGCCCTGCGTTGAAATATTATATCAAAAATTGTAATTACATGCCCCTGTTAAACAGGGGCAGAACAATTGGGTGGTGGTGGTAGTGCCCTAAACCAAAAATACTGTTGGAAGCTAGCATCATCAAGATTGAGGAGGAATAGGATAGTCAGCATAGGCAGTCTTCAAGTGATCCCCCATCCATAGCAAATTCAATCAGTTACATCAGCATCAGGTGCTTGATAGCTGCTGATCCAAGACTGATTCATTTTTATGAATGTGAGCCTATCAACAGAGTCTGTGGACAGGCGCACTCTTTGATCCATTACAAACCCTCCAGCAGCACTGAATGTGCGTTCAGAAAGCACACTGGATGCAGGACAGGCCAGTAGCTGAATTGCATATTGAGCAAGTTCTGGCCAGTGGTCCATCCTCAAGACCCAGTAACCCAGTGGATGCTCTGTTGGAAAGGTCTCCAAGTCTGCTCTTGCCCCTTGATATTCCTGCTCCATGTAATGCAGACGCTGGCGATGGTTGCTTGAACCAATCAGACCTTGGCGCTGAGAACTGAAAAATTGTTTAAAGGCATCGGTCAGCTGGCCACCTTCTCCACCACTCTTCCTCTAAATGAATGAAGCCTCAGCAACGTTGTACAGCACCTGGAAATTGTAACCTCCCAGGGTCTGGAAATGTGTTGCACAAACCTTTTTTTGAGGCCTCCTGAAGAGGTTTCATCCCCTGCTCCCTCTGTGAAGGCAGGATGAGTTCTGAAACCTTACCCTTGTAACGTGGATCAAGAAAGGTTGCCAGCCAGTAATGATCCCTCTCCTTGATACCACGAAACCTAGCGTCCTTTTGCAGGCTTTGCGGAATTAGGGAGGCCATGCAGCGCAAGTTTGCAGAGACATTCGATTCTGAGTCCTCTGGGTCACCGAGGATGACGTTGTCAGGAACTACATCCTCTCAGCCACGTACAACTCCTTGGGTTTCTGGGGACTAAAAACCATCCCTTGAAGACTGCTGCTGAGTGTTATCCTCTACATCCATGCTGACACAATCCTCCTCCTCTTCTTCCTGTGTGTTTGGCAGGCCCGCAGGAATGCTATCTGGATAAAGGGGGCCTTGAGAGGTAAGGAAGTCCTCCTCTTCCTCCCGCTGTTCTCCCTCAAGTGCCCTGTCCATGATTCCATGAAGAGTGTGCTCCAACAGGAAGACTAGAGGGACAGTGTCACTTATGCGTGCATTGTCGCTGCTCACCATCCTTGTGGCCTCCTCAAATGGTGACAGGACAGTGCATGCATCCTTGATCAGTAGCCACTGGCATGGCAAAATGAAGCCAAGCTTCCCTGACCCTATCCTGCTGCCATACTTGCACAGGTACCCATTGATGGCCCTCTGCTGTGTGTGCAGCTGCTGCAGCATTGCCAAACTTGAGTTCCACCTGGTGGGCATGTCACAAATGAGGCGGTTGGTGGGCAGGTTGCATTCCCTTTGAATGTCAGCCAGCCGAGCACTGGCATTGTATGACCGGCAGAAATGACCACAGACTTTTCTGGCCTGCCTCAGGAGATCCTGTAAGCCTAGGTACTGACTCAAGAACAGCTGCTCCACCAAATCAGGACGTGTGCCAAACATGGAACATGGGTCAAGTGTCCCTTTCGGAGGGCGGAGAGAAGGTTGGTGCCATTGTCGTATACATCCATTCCTGGCTGAAGCTGGCGTGGCATCAACCACCTCTGAGCCTGCCCCTGCAGAGCTGACATAATCTATGCCACAGTGTGGCTCCTGTCCCCTAGGCAGACCAACTCAAGCACCGCATGGCATCTTTTAGCCTGACTGCATGCACGCTTACGGAACACCACTGGTTCAGAGGACAAATCTGCAGAAGAGGCCATAGAGGAAGAAGAGGAGGGGATGGAGGAGAGAGCTGTTGCAGAATCACCACTAGCATTTTGGAGGCATGGTGGCGGAACAAGCTCCAACAACACTGAACCCTGTCCTGCATCCTTCCCAGCTGCCAGAGTTACTCAGTGCACCACAAAGAAAAGGTAACGTCCCTGCCCATGCCTGCTGGACCACGAGTCAGCGGTAATATGAACCTTACTGATGACCACACGGTCCAACGAGGCCAAAACATTGCCTTCCACATTCAATTAGAGAGCTGGAATGGCCTTCCGAGAAAAGAAATGGCGTTTTGGAACCTGCCACTGATGTACAGCACATTCCACAAATTCACGAAAGGGGGCAGAGTCTACCAGCTGAAAAGGCAGCAGTTGCAGTGCTAGCAATTTGGCCAAGCTAGCATTTAGACGCTGAGCATAGGGATGGCTGGGACCGAATTTCTTTTTACGATTCAGCAACTGGGGTAGGGAAATTTGCCTGATAAAATCAGATGGTGATGTACTACTAGCAGATTGGCTGCAAGTACTTGGAACACCTATTGCTATACCTTAATTCCTCTCAGTGCAGGTTTTTGAGAGGACTGGAGGTATAATAGGGTTGGAGATACCAGATGAGGAGCAAGCAAAACTCCGCCTTTTTTCTTTGATGTGGGTCTTTCAAGTGCTTTTGCCAATGGACTGCATGGCAAGTCGTCATATGTCTGGCCAAGCATGTGGTGCCCAAGCGGCTGCTGTTCTGGCATTACTTCATCCGATTCAGACATAGGTTGCCAACAGCAACGGTGCGATATGCTGCACACGTGTCGAAAAAGGCCCACACCAAGGAACTTTTAAATGTCAGTGGGGAGTCAGCAGCGCCCTGCACCTGCGGAGCTCTGCGGTGTAATGGAATAGGGTGGCTGCCCTTAAGCTGCCCTCTAGAAGACATTCTGCCTCATTGGAGTTATGCCTCCTCCTCCTCACTTCTCTCAGGCACCCAAATACAGTCAGTGACCTCATTATCCCCTCCCTTCTCATCTGCCGTGTAGGCAGCCTTATATAGTGTGGGGCGTGGACTTAGTCCCCCTGAGCCATGATTGGCCAAAGGCACCTTGCCTTTGGCCAATTATGGCTCTCTTAGCAGAGTGTGCTGTGATTGGCCAAAGCATGCAGGTCTGGTGCATGCTTTGGCCAATCATCGTACAGCAATGCACTGCAATCCTGCAGTGCACTATGGGGCGTTCCGCTGCGCTTTAATATTCGCTGTTCAGCGAACGGGCGATCACCTGATGTTCGAGTAGAACTTATGTTTGACCCGAACATCGAACTCATCCCTAGTCACCTGTATGGTATTTGTAAATTGAAATCATATCCCTTCTCAAGCGTCTCTTTTCCAGAGAGAATAAGTTCAGTGCTTGTAACCTTTCTTCATAACAATTCAATTCAACATCCTCCAATTCCCTTTATTAGCTTTGTTGCCCTTCTTTGTACTCGCTCCATTTCCAGCACATCTTTCCTGAGGACTGGTGCCCAGAACTGGACAGCATACTCCAGGTGAGACCGGACCAGAGTCTTGCAGAGTGGGAGAATTATTTATTTATCCCTGGAGTTAATCCCCTTTTTAATGCATGCCAATATTCTGTTCGCTTTGTTAGCAGCAGCTTGGCATTGCAAGCCATTGCTGAGTCTATCATCTACTAGGAACCCCAGGTCCTTTTACATCCTTGATTCCTGCAGAGGTTCTCCCCCAGTGAGTATATTGCATTCATATTTTTGCCACCCAAATGCATTATTTTACATTTTTTCACATTAAACCTCATTTGCCATGTAGTTGCCCACCCCATTAATTTGTTCAGATCTTCTTGCAAGGTTTCCACATCTTGCAGAGAAGTTATTGCCCTGCTTAGCTTAGTAACGTCCGCAAATACAGAGATTGAACAGTTTACCCCATCCTCCAGGTCGTTTCTGAACAAATTAAATAGGATTGGTCCCAGCACAGAACCCTGAGGGACCCCACTTTCCACCCCTGATCATTACGAGTACTACCCATTTATCACCACCCTCAGTTTTCAATCCAAGTACTCACCCTATGGTCCATGCCAACGGACCTTACTTTGTACAGTAAACATTTATGGGGAACTGTGTCTAATGCTTTTGCAAAATTCAGAAACACCACATCTACAGGCCTTCCTTTATCTAGATGGCAGCTCACCTCCTCATAGAATGTTAATAAATTGGTTTGGCAAGAACCATATATCCCTGCTGATTACTGCTAATGATACAGTTTTCATTACTAAAATCTTGTATATAGTCCCTTATCATCCCCTCCAAGAGCTTACATAATATTGATGTTAGGCTAACTGGTTTTGTATTTCCCAGGGATGTATTTTGGCCCTTTTTTAAATATTGGAGCTACATTGGCTTTTCTCCAATCAGCTGGTACCATTCCAGTCAGTAAAACATTAGGAACAATGGTCTGGCAATTACTTGACTGAGTTCCCTAAGGACCCTCGGGTGCAAGCCATCTGGTCCCGGTGACTTATTAATGTTAAGTTTTCCAAGTCTATTTCTAATTCTGTCCTCTGTTAACCACGAGGGTGCTTCCTGTGACATGTCATGAGGATAAACACTGCAGTTTTGGTTACTGGAGCACCCTGATTCCCTCGTGAAGACTGAGGAGAAGAATAAATTCAATAACTTCGCCATCTCCCCATCCTTTGTAAACAGATTTCCTTCCTCATTCTTTATGGGGCCAATATGGTCTGTCCTCCCTTTTTTACTATTTATATACTTTCTTAGGATTTTTTTGCTCTCCTCCACTATGTCTTTCATGTTTTATCTTAGCCACCCTAATTGTACCCTTTACATTTCTTGTTGCATTCTTTGTAAAGTCTGAATGCTAATGATGCCTCAGCCTTGTATTTTTTGAAAGCCTTCTCCTTTGTTTTTATATGCATTTTTTCATTGGAGTTAAGCCATCCAGAACTTTTGTTCGCTCTTAATGTATTTCCCAATGGGATGCGCTGACTAATGCACTTAAAGCAAACCCATCTCTCCTCCGTGTTCTTTGTTGCATTTTCATGTATGTTTGGTCCCATAAGTTCCGGGCAATTCAATGGCTACATGGTGACAAGAGGAGATCGTCTCATCACATTGGAGTAGCCAGAAGAGGACCGATACATGGAGACCTTGATCAAGGCATTGACACCGCGATAAATCCATGCTGACCTACAGGGTGGTTACGTAATTAAAACTTTATTCACTCTCTCCATCCTTTACCTCCAATCCCATCCCCATTTCATTTGGCCAAGTGTGCCTGCTGTCACGGCATATGCCAGTACTAATGACTTTAACGCCTCAATAGGAAGATGGATGTATGGATCATCTGATTTCATGGACAGATATTCGGAGTGACTGTCCACTGCGACCACACTATATAAATTAGTGAATTTATTGTCACGCTCATGTCCAAGATCACAGGGTTGAACTGTTATATGCGACTTGCTAGATGATTAATCATATACAGCAGTTTCTCAATAACCCTGTGGCAACATCATCCATCCAATCCTATGTGCACATCCTGCAACAGTTTATACTTCTATGACCATGCTTGTGCCACCCCTGTGGGGGCCATTCATAGTGACACTGAAAATATCCCTTCGGGATTTTAGCCTTTGGGGGTCACCATATCCCCTCTGCTGATTCAACTTTGTTGAAGTGTACTCCATGCGACTTTTATCGCATTTCGGTTTCACTATGAATGGTTAGCCGGTGTCCGGACCGTCTGTGTTGTGGTTGTTTTTACATGTGTGTCTGTTGTTTCATGTATGTTTAGGTCAGTGGCTTTGTCTTTTTGTCCGGTGTGTGTTTCATTTTTTTCTTGCACGCCAAGGCAGTTCCCTTTGAGAGCATTTGGCGGTGCATATAGTGTGTACTAGTTATTAATTTGCATATTTATGCAGTCTATACATGTTGAAGCAGGCGTTTTTTAATTCAGCAATAAATTTTGATATTTTTATATACATGCCCAGGTGTTGACTTGATGTTGCTTAAGTAGCCACTTTTTGACCCCAGCAGTTACATAATTACTCCTATCACCAGGGGTGTATAGAGTAGGACCTGGTTTTCCTCTTCTTTTTTTGGTTACATAAGATTTTATCCCAATTTATATCTTCTAGCAAGGTACGTAGTTGAGGGAAGTTTGCTCTTTTGAAATTCAATGTCTTTGTATTCCCCTTATGTTTTTTATTTGTGTGATTTATACTGAAGCTAATTGACCTGTGATCGCTGTTTCTTAAATTGCCCCTTATTTCCACATCCGTGATCAGGTCTGTATTTTTGGTAATCAATAGGTCTAGTAACACTTCATTTCTAGTTGGTGCGTCTACCATCTGATCCATGAAATTGTCCTGCAAGACATTTAGGAACTGGCAAGCCTTAGACGAATGCACGATTCCTTCCGCCCAGTCTATGTCTGGATAATTCAAATCCATTATGATGACACTTCCCATCTTTGCTGCTAAGTAGTTAAAGCGGACCTTCTGTCATTTTTTCAACTTTCCATCTATTAAAACGTCTGCCCTAGTTGTTTTAACTTTGGATAGTAAAACATTTTTTTTCTGACAGCAAATACCTTATACAGGCCACTTCCTGTTTCTTGTCTGGTCATTAGCTTAGGCCAGTGATGGCGAACCTTTTTGATCCCGAGTGCCCAAACTGCAACATAAAACCAACTTATTTATTTCAAAGTGCCAACATTCATCGCAATGCAGCGCATCTCCATCACACTGTAAACTTTTAGCACGTATTATATATTGGCCTTCAGCTCACACCTCTCTGTTGTCCGGCCACATCACATTAGTGAGCTACAGCATATTATACATCGCCATGTAACTCATAGTGCACCTCCTCACCATGCATCACACCCCTTCATGCAGCTCATGGCACACTTTCCTCTCCATCACACATCTGTTCCCCCCTCTGCTGTGGTACGGCAGTGATGCAGTGACACTCATGTATCTCGTCTTGCTCCCTCTGCCCATACACACCTCTCCTGTTATCACCATAGCACAGAACATGGTCACGTGGTACGGCTTATCACTGGCTGCACCAGCCTCATCCCTAGGCTTTCTCACCAATGGATCAAAGCAGCTGAACACAGGCGACCCCCAGGCAAACAAACGCCCACTTCTCCCATGCCAGTCAATTGGCTGTTCATTCCCAGGCCGAGGGAGGTGATTGGCCACCCTTCCTGCCAGTCTGAGTCGGTCCCGCAGCTCTTTCTCCAAAGAGTTGTCCGCTAAATCAAAGTGCTGTGTTTGATCTGGAGGAGGTAGGCAGTGCGGGGACACTGAGCGCTTTGTCCTCCTAGTGAAGTGCGAGGAGTCTTTGTGTGCCTGGAGCTTCTGCGTGCCCACAGAGAGGGCTCTGCGTGCCAGCTGTGGCACGCGTGCCATAGGTTCGCCATTACTGGCTTAGGCTTATGACATCATGCACAGCTCTCACTCTCACTCTCGTGAGAGTTTGCCAGGAAATGAGGGGGGGGGTGAGTCATAAGAGGGCCAATGAGAGCTGCAGAGCTGGAGGTGTGCCTCTGTGTGTCTGTGTAAATCCAGGAAGAGAACAGGCAGCAGCTACAGCTGCCCACAGTTAAAATTTCTGCAGCCAGACTTAGTGGAGGGAGATTTCTGCAGCATATTTGTCAAGTACAGAAATACAGCATATATAAAATAATATGCAAAGTGGTTGGAGGGAAACTTCAGAATGGCAAAGCTGTTTTTATTACAAATTATGTGAGTGGACAGCATTTCCTCCTTAACAGCAAGACTTTTGAAATCTTTACAGCCGTTTGTGACGGTAAGCACCACCCTCTGTAATTCTGGGACATTGCACCTAGGTGCCAGGAATCAATTGAATCACATTGAGCAATTTAGTGAGCAATTAAGGGAACACTTTGGAGAAAAGAGTGGGTCTGCTTCTGTCTAGTCATGGATGCATGACTAGATTAAAGTCCCCCCAATGTACATGTGTGGTGAATGAAAAGGTTCTAATGCAGCAAAAAAGGAGAAAAAGAAGGATGCTTGGGCTGTTCTGGGGACATAAACGCTTGCAATAGTAAGTTCTTGGTCAGCAATAATGCCTTTAAGAATTAAATATCTGCTTTCAAGATCCTTAAAAACATACCGCCAAGGAAAGGGAACTATGAATGAAAATGGCTACTCCTTTACACCTGAAAGGGTATAGCTGTTTAAAGGCATTATGAAAGATCGTCATATGGTTGGATGAAGCAAAGTGGGCTTCCTGAAAAAATATAACTTTAGCTCCTATTCTCTATAGTGCAAAAATGCTTTTTTGAGATACAAGTAATAACCATCTATAAATAATACATGGTAGCTTACCAGATAGGAGCATACTATTAAAAAAAAAACAGCATATACAGTATCAAATTGTTTGATTCTAATTATATGGATAGGAAGGTAAAGGTTAAAACAACGTACCTAATACTGGAGCAGTCTTAGATTTTGGCAGCATGTCGTTTAGGATTAAAAGGAGCACAGCAAATCCAAGTACAAGGGTTATTTTAAACTCAAGTCTTTCTCTAGACTCAATATGTATAAACATACTGACAATATCCAATAAAACCATGAAGCATGCTGGGAGGATGAGGGTAATGATGTGAACTACAGGTACTCTTTTTAACGTTATCTAAAAAAGAAAAAAAAAGACAACTCAAGCCAGCTGATAACAGTAGTTCTGTTGGTAAGCATTGGTAATCTGATCCCATCTGGGAGGTACAGGGAGAGATTCGTTGAGATTACATAATCCAGTTAGTGGTGAAGGGGCTAGAGGCATATCACACCCACTTAAATATTGAATGCCAAAGACATTGATGTAGGCTTCAGCACTGAAACAGAGGAAAGGTAACAGGCAAATTCTGATGGAGTGTACTACATCTTCTCTTGCTGGAAACCTTATTCTTACAGGGTGACTTTAAGTAGGTGTTAATATCACACCTACCTACCTTAGTGCCTCTCAACTGAGACATAATTTCCTCAGTGTTTTTGTAAAGGACCCTAACCCACTTATTCACCTTGCCATCTCGCCCTCATCGCCGCTACCTCCATCATAGTCAACAACTCGGTGCTTGCATGTATGAAGGAGCATGTGACCTGTTCCCTTCACTGTCCGGTGACCAGAGAAATGATGTCAATACAACCCTTAGTTTCCAACAGGGGCAGGACCGCTGCTGGCAAAGCATGTTTAAATGAACGCAGTAGATTAAAAAACGCTAAAGCTTTTGTGAGATTTTAGTAAATTGGTTTAGATGTTCTTTAAACAAAAAATGCAAGACTTTTTGGTTATATGAGTATTTAATCAAACTAATACTTTGAGTGCATCTCTGCTAGCATTGCACAACTAGATCAATCAATGTTTCCTATACCTTTTGTCAAAATTGATTTGTGGCAAAATTTGATTATATTAGTGTCACTGCCCTGTTAGAAGGTGAATCCCTATTCAAGTGTCTAGCAGGAAAAAACGTTTCCTCTATAATTATCCATTAATTGGCTTTGTTTACCTTGCTCTCAGTCCAGATTAAAGATAATTTTTCTATAAGGCTTGTGTGTGTCCCATGTGCCTTTTTGAAAAGGATTGGATGTTTTTTTTGTTTTACCCAGATTTGTTGTCATCATTCGTATATATAGCCCATGCTTGTAGAGTGTCTATATTATAGTTATACCATGGACAGTTTGTTCCTTTTCAGTTCCTTTGGCCTCTTGGTTGTTTTGCTTACTATGGTCCTCATTACCCAGTCACTGAAGTTTAGTGGCTGGCCTACTCTAGGGACATACATAGTTGGGACATATTCTTTTTCTGCTGAGGGGGGTTATTTTTATAACCCAAATCTTGTTCTTCTCCAAAGCTATATACCAAAGCTGGCCATATACCAATCTAAATGAAGCTCGTTCAGCAGAGACCGCAGTGTGTGCCTGTACCCACTCAACAGAAGTCAATCACTTGATCAACTCCTGTCAAAGTGCAATGCTGGAAAACTTTTGAGGATCAGTGGCTGCAGCTGATAAACAGTGTATTCTGACAGCAGCAGGTCCCCCTGTCAGATTTCACCTAATTTGTGTGGATCTGTGGGGAATCTGTTCCACTGGTGGCGAAACAAAAAAAAACTAGCAGTGAGGCCAGCTTAAGTTGAACTTTTCCTTTTAGCTTTATGATGTTGTTTGTGTTGTTATGTTCTATGCTTTAGGTTTTCCAGAATCAACTATATTTATTTTGTGATAATGTGATGCAAAATTGCCCATTTTAGGGCATCTGGCCTGGTATGGTTCACAAGGAGGGGGCGCTTTCTTGCCCCCCCTTTTCCTGCGGCCTGCCAGGTTGCGTGCTCAGGTAAGGGTCTGGTATGGCTTTTGGGGGGGACCCCCATGCCATTTTTTCACAATTTTGGTGCAGGGCTCCCCTTAATATCCATACCAGACCTGAAGGGTCTGATCTGGATTTTGGGGGGACTCCCACGCAATTTTTTTAAAAATTTTGGTGTGGGGTCCCCCTTAATATTCGTACTAGACCCAAAGGGCCTGGTAATGGACTGGGGGAGGAAACCCACGTAGGTTTTTTCAATGATTTTTTATGTATATTGCTGGGACCTGACAATACATTACAGCCGCGAGCATGTTTAAATGACATTTTTTCCTTTAGAAATGTCATTTTGCTGCGGTACTGTTCTAAAGAGGCATTATTTTACAGGCAGACTAAGGACACCCCCCAGGCACAATATTTAAAGGAATATTTCATTTTTATTGTTTCACTTTAAGCATTAATAAAGTCACTGCTCCCGAAAAAACGTCAGTTTTTAAACCTTTTTTTTGCATTGATACATGTCTCCTGGGGCAGGACCCGGGTCCCCAAACACTTTTTATAGCAATAGCATGCATATAAGCCTTTAAAAGAGCACTTTGGATTTTCCATATTCGTGTCCCAAAGACTTTAACAGTGTTTGCACAAATTTTTGCCTGTTCGCAAGTTCTGGTGCAAACCGAACGGGTGAGGGGGGGGGGGGGGGTTTGGCTCATCCCTACATTGCATACTATAACCCTAAAATGTGGAAATCTCCAAAAAGGGGTACATATTTATGCAGAAAAAAATGTATGCATAAAAAAAAATTGATGCTTCTCACCTCATAAAAGACTGTGCTGAAATTAGCGCCATTAACATATAGTAAATTCGACTTCACTGTGACGTCTAATAGTATCCAGTCCCCTTTGTTAACAAAAGCATCTTTTGTTCCTTTGTACACTTCACTTGAATTACTTTTTGGAGACATGACAATATCTTTTTCTGTGGAATAGGAAAAGTAAAAGGTGAAATTAGACAACTAGTCATTACTATTTTCATTTAATTATATAACACTGGAATATTTTGTAATGCTATAAAGTGGGGTATGGCACAAAATATGTAAACATACACATTAAATTCAAAATTGAGCCAATTTTTTTAAGTGGTTGTAACCCTAAAAAACAAAAACCCAAAAAAACCCCAAAAAAACAAAAAACACCCTGTTCCGTTAAAGCATGTTTAACTGCATAGTGATTGTGCAGTGTCATTTTTCCGTCTCTAAGCTGTAAAAAGCCTGGTTGATCCTGCCTGTTCCTGTGTCCCCCTGTGTGTCCTGACCACAGTAATCAGGGCTCTGATTACCATGGTCAGTTTATGTGCCTCTGTCATCCCGCAGTACTCCTCTCTTCCCTTCTCTCCCTGTCAACTCCTGTGTGTGAGCCGCCCCTCCCCTTCTATCGCTATTCCGAGCGGCAGTAAAGCAACTGTTCACAATTAGACCCCTTTCACACTGGGGCGGTTTTCAGGTGCTTTAGTGCTAGAAAGGGCCTATGCAAAGCGCTCCCATTTATTGCAGTGTGTCTTTTCACACTGGGGTGGTGCGCTTGCTGGATGTTACGAAAAGTCCTGCAAGCAGCATCTTTGGAGCTGTTTGGGAGCACTGTATTTAGTGCTCCCAAAACGCCCTGCCCATTGCAATGGATGGGCAGCGCTTTGAAAGCACCGAAAAACTGGACTTTTTACCATTTTTTGGGTAAAAGGCGCCCACTAGCGGCCGAAAAGAGGCGCTTTTAATGCTAACGGCTGGGTGTCTCAGTGTATAAGGGGTCTTACTGCCAGCCCCTCTGTTAGGAAAAAATTTACTATACAGCGTTTATGCTTTTTTTTTTTTTTTTAATTCTTCCTCTAAATGCCTTATTTAACCTCGCCAATCAGTAGTCACGTGACCGCCTGGCAGTGGTGTAGCGTGGGTTGTCAGCACCCAGGGCAAGGCAAGTAATTTGCGCCCCCCCAACCTGCGGACTTTTAGCACTCCCCGAGTCCCTTCCAATACAATAGTACTGACCTACCTGATTCCTATACTGACCACTACACTAATCTACTTGATTATAACACTGACCAACCTGATTCCTACAATGACCACTACACTACACTGACCACTACACTACACTGACCACTACACTATATTGTCCACTACACTACAATGACCACTACACTACAATGACCACTACACTATCCACTATACTGTCCACTACACTGTCCACTACACTGACCAACATACTACACTACATTGACCACTATACTACACTGACCACTACACTATACTGTCCACTACACTGACCACCATACTACACTACACTGACCACTATACTACACTGTCCACCATAGTATACTACACTGACCACTATACTACACTACACTAACCACTACACTGGCCACTACACTATACTGTCCACTACACTGACCACTACACTATACAGTCCACTACACTGACCACCATACTATACTGTCCACTACACTGACCACCATACTATACTACACTGACCACTATACTACACTGTCCACTATACTACACTGTCCATCATACTACACTATACTGACCACCATACTACACTACACTGACCACTATACTACATTGACCACCATACTACACTGTCCACTATACTGACCACCACACTACACTATACTGACCACCATACTGACCACTATACTACACTGACCTCGATACTAAAACTGCACTATACTGACCACTATACTAACCACTATACTACACTAACCACTATACTACACTATACTAATCACTATACTATACTACACTACACTGACCACTATACTACACAATACCGACCTCCATACTATACTACACTACACTGTCCACTATACTAACCACTATACTACACTATACTGACCTCCATACTATACTACACTACACTGACCACTATACTGTCCACTATACTACACTACACTGTCCACTATACTGACCACTATACTACACTATACTAACCTCCATACTATACTACACTACACTACACTGACCACTATACTGTCCACTATACTACACTACACTGTGCACTATACTGACCACTATACTACACAGCCTACACTATACTGTCCTGCCTACAGTCTCTCTCTCGCCCATCCCACCCCCCCCCCGGGGCCAGTAACATGACTCTCACGAGGGAGTCTCACTCACCTTCTTGTCCTGGCCTGCATCGGTCGGAGGAGAAGGAGAAGAAGAAGAAGACAGCGGCGGCTCACATTTTTGCTTCTCTCCCCTGCGCTCTGGCTGCTGCCATGTTCAGTGTTCAGCGCACTGTGATTGGGTGTATAGGGGTCATGTGCGGAGGCGGGACTTCAGGAGCGATCGAGGACAGGCCAGCTCTGCGCCTCACGACCCCCATACGCCCAATAACAGGGCACCGGACACTTAACATGGCGGCCTGAGCACGGGGGACACAGGAACTAGAAATTAGGAGGAGGCAGCCAGTAGTGACACATACTGGCGCCCCCCTAAATGTAGCTTTAGACATCAGAGGGAGATCTCAGCCCCTCCCTCTGTCGTACATACTTGGGAGGAAGAGAGTGATGGGCGGTCACGTGACCGCTGATCTGAGAGGTAAAATAAGGTATTAAGAAGAAGAATTTTAAAAAAGCACAAACACTGTATAGTACATTTTGTCATAGCAGAGGGGCTGGCAGCGATTGTAAGCACTGCCTTTACAACCCCTTTAAGTAGCAAAGGGAAAGGCTAGAACTGCAGTCAGTGTTTCCCATCTTTCTCCTGTGAGGTAAAATCTCCCCAATAGAAACAGAGACAGCCTTAAACATCTGACCAAAATCCTAAATTTCCATCATTCTCCAAAAATAAAGAAATGTTTTTATGATGTTTCTGTCTCCATTACATAGGTTATGCTCATTTATTTTTATTGAGACAGTTCAGAATTACCAGACACAAACATATTGGTACTGTTTTTTTTAATTTTTTTTAATGTTTTTACAACAATGTAAAGAATATAAAAAATCAAGACAATATAGAGACTTTTAGGCATATTAGACATGGTGTCCAGCATAGGTGTGCGCAGCCTAGTGCACCCTAAAGCTCAAACACACAGTACCAGTCACTCACCGTGTTCATTCAGAAAGGGAAGGGGCCCGTAAATTATATTACTACTTCCCCACTCATCCTGAAACACCATCTTTCTGCCCACATAAACAGCCAGCGGGAGAGCGTGGAAGCTGGCAGCGCTGCAGGAGGAGCCCCCCGGGCGGCAGGGGGACTCTGCGCTGTAGGGGGTGATTAGGGAGTGCCCTGCACATGATGTACAAAGAGCTGGCCTATAGAATCGCAGAGAGTTGGATTTAACTGAATACATACTGTATGTATGAAGCACCCTCTACCTTAGGTAGGTACTAGAGTGAGATTTTTGAGAAAGCAGGTACATTTAGGTAGGATTAGCTAAAAGCTAGGCCTGTTTGTTTTGATCTGTGGGGCTGGGAGTGGCCTAGAGTAGGCTGGTGACTCACAGACAGCATCAACTTTTGGTTACCTCCCTTTTGCTTCTAGAGGCTTCTAGAAAGGAGGGGGAGATGGGTGGAGCTGTCTGGGGTGTTCTTAGGAGCCCTGACCAATCCCCAACCTGGATTGGCAGGGGGCAGGCCTCCTTAAATACCCAGGGTCAGCCCAGCTGGGGATGAGTTGTTCAGGTGGAATAACTGGAGATGGAGTATTGGGCTGGCAGGGCCTTGGAGGGAGCCCCGCAGTCTGAGGGAGGGGTGTCCTGAGCAGGAGCAGGAGAGGACAGCGGGGAATACTGCCATGCAAGTCTCCAGGAGGGATCCACCAGGTGTCGGTGAGTGACATGCACAGTTGAGGGAGCTGGGAGACTGGGAGGCAGTCTGAGATGGATGTAGAGCCAACGAGAGCGACTGATGTAACTAGCAGTAAAGTCAGGCTGCTTCAGCCAGGAGGGCTTGCAGGGTCTGCAAAGGGCTGACTGGCATCAATAGTCCACCAAAGAGGACAGCTAGCACCAGAACTTCCTTTGCTACTCCATAAGGGCCCATGGTCCCTGCCTATAATAGGGCATCTTGCTAAGGCCTGGCTGAAGCCAGTGTCAGGCCTAACCATGTGCTAGCTGCTCCTGAAGAATTTTGCTGGAGGGAAAAGGAGAGATAGTCTGCAGAAAGTGTTGTGCAGGAGGAGTGTATCTAAATTGTCCCAAGCCATGCAAGAATCTTTTCTGGGCATGCCATAAATTTATCAACCCCATCCAAGTCTAGTCCCTCAATAAAATACAAAAACAAAGCTGATGGACTTGTTCATTGTCTTGGAGTGACTGGAAGTGAATGCTGGGCTGGGCGACAAGTGGACCACTACATTTGGAGGCTCGTCCGGGTTCACATGTCATGGGTAACTTGCCAGTCGTTGCCCCTAGTAACCAAGGTTGACCGAGCCGGGGAACTCTGCTTTGTTCCACCACTATTGAGGATTGAACCAAGGGGAAGGACTTGTGTGCTCTGCCTATTGTTTCAGTGTTGTAACAAGTGCTGTTGCCCGTAGCAGCCAGCAAGACCTGTCGCTATTCATTGTTCCTGCTTACCCAGTTGCCCCAATCGGTGCTGGGCACTTGTACCAATCCTGCAATTCAGGAACTATTCACTATATGCTGTCACCCGTTGCAACCATGCCGGGTAACCGCGCCTATGGATTACAAATAGCGTTCTGCTATTACTGGATGTTTCACTGTGGATTACAAATAAGTCCAGCGTTCTGCTAATGCTGGACATCTTGAACTTCTGCTCCAAACTCCTGCTAAAGGCAGTAAAGTAAGCCTGAGAATGTCTACTGTTACCCAGGGTAATCGGAAGCAGCCTCTGAGTGCCTACAGGCGAGACTATGTGATATCAGTTCTCTACAGGGAGGCATTGGCTACCATCTTTATTGTTGCTACTGGCAACCACCGGACTGTTCAGCTATCATCTACCTTCAGTTGCTTGGGCATGGTTGGTGCCAGGCGACATGCCTGTACAAGTCCTGTTAGCATCAGCATGCCTGCAAACTTCAGTTCCTTTTAACAAGGGGTTACAGCAGCATGCCCATTGAGAAATGTTCTTATCACTTCTACAGGGGGTCCCCGGGTTACGAACAGGATAGGGACTGTAGGTTTGTTCTTAAGTCGAATTTGTTTGTAAGTCGGAACAGTACCTTTTTTAAGTGCAAATCTAGTCTCAGAGACAGGATGTAAACCCAAATCAACAGAGAAAGGCAACTGGATGGCAGGGGTGGCATGGTTAGTTCAAATATGTTTTGTTTCTTTTATTTTTTTACTTTTTAATCACTTTTTTTTATTTGTATTTATTTGTAGCTTGTCTTTACTTTTTTTTTATTTTTGTATAATTTTCTTATTTTTAATATTATTTTTCCTATTCTTTACATTTTTTAATTTTTTTTTTATTTTATCAATTTAATTATTGCTGTATTTCTTATTTTTATTTTTTTTATCAATTTTTTTTTCCACTTAACTTTATTGCTATCACACAGGAGGAAACAATTCCCTGTGTGATAGCAATTGGAGGTGACAGGTTCTCTTTATTGACCCTGTCACTTCCAAAACAGGAGTCCAGGATCGCAGCTGAGCACAGCTCTCCCCTCTCACTATTTTCATGGCAGCAGCAACAGGAGACAGCAGAGAGGTACACTGTATGGCACAGCAGGGAGATGGATGGTGAAAGCAGCCATCAGAGGCCAGGCAGGCCGGCCGGCCGGGCGGCCGGCCGCGGTGCACCATCGCGGGGCAGCGGCGTAGGAAAGACCGGGGATCGTGGAGGCTTCGTAGGCCGCACAAGGCCTCGGCCACGACGGGCAGTTTCAGCAGCCTGGCAAGCCACCGGACCATACCAGGCCTGTGGATGGGCAGGCAGGAGGACGAAGGGGACCCGCAGCCAAGCCAGGAATGGAGGAAAGGCTCAGGAGAGGAAGATTCGGCCAGCAGTGACGTCATTCGGGCCCCGTTCGTAAGTAGGGGTCGTTCGTAAGTCGGATGTTCGTAAGTCGGGGACCCCCTGTATTGGCGCCAGCTCATCTGGAATTGAGGGAGCGGTGCCACGCGCTGGAGGAGACAAAAAGTTTCCTGTTAACAGCAGACACCGCGAGGCAGCGGAAGATGGCAGAGGGTGGTCGACTGTTGCCCACCTTATAGTGGTTGCCTGATTCGCAGGAGCGGGTGCTGGTGGTCAATGGTGTCTGACTGGAGCCTTGCAGAGGGCTCGCCTTGGGAGTGATCGATGGAGCGGAGCGACTCTTCCTGCTCTGTCTAGAGTGCCGGATTCCGACCACGGTGGTCACTGCTTGGGCCCAGTGCGGTCATTGTTTGGAGCCACTCACCCGGTTGGGACCCATTCAGCAGGAGCCACAGTATTACAGCGCTGAAAGCTGAAAATTGGCCTGGGTAGGAAGGGGGTGAAAGTGCCCTGTATTGAAGTGATTAAAGTGATACTAAAGTCTCATTTTTTATTATTAAATTAGCACATATGTTATACTTACCTGCTCTGTGCAGTGGTTTTGCACAGAGCAGCCCGGGTCCTCCTCTTCTCAGGTCCCTGGCTGAAGCTCCTGGCCCCACAACATACAGGGGTATACGATGCACTATTGACATATACACATACACCAACACACATCATAGGTTGAACTGGATGGACTGAAGTATTTTTTCAACCTCACCAACTATGTAAGTATGTAATTATGAATTTAGGAGTTTTTTGGACATGCATTTAAACTGAGGAATGGGGGCCGAGATGTAATTGATGTGTAGCATTTCTGTCCCCAGCAGGCGGAAATAAATGTGATGGTTTATGTTGCTAAGGACTGGGTTGATGGGGTGGTCACTAAAGTTAAAGTTTCTAATGTTAAAAATAAAGCAGTAGATAACAGTGTTTGTCATATCATGTGCCCTAGTGCTCGTAGTTTAGGCAACACGAGTTGTGAGCTGACAGCTCTTATGTCTAGGGACAACTTGGACCTTGTTGCAATTACAGAGACATGGTTCAATGATTCAAACGACAGGGAAATAACTGTACTGTACCAGGGTATACACTATACAGGAACTACAGAGTAGGAATGAGGGGAGGTGGGGTTGCCTTATATGTCAAAAATAGCATAACACTAACATTAAGTTAAAAAACAAATGAAATAATTAAAGCCTTCTGGGTCTGCCTTCCAACCAGAGAGATCTTCCCTTAGAATTGGTGTAGTATACAGACCCCCAGGACAAATTGAAGAAAATGATAACTTGTTGATTGACGAAATAACTCAAATGGCAATGCAGGGAGATGTTTTGATTTTGGGCTAGTTCAACATGCCTGACATTAACTGGATTTCTCAAACCCGAGGTGACCATATTCCTAGTACTGACAAATGGGGATTGACTGTCTGATGTTGAAGTGGGAGAAACTTTGGGTTCTAGTTAATACCAATGTCTTTTGTTTGATATCAAAACAAGAACTGAAAAATCATATACAAAGACAAAAGTTTTAGATTTCAAAAAGGACACATTTTGCTGAAATGGGGAAATTTCTAAAAAAAACTATTTCAAAGGTTGGAGTAAAACGACAGGAGTAAGTAATCTTTGGGAAGTATTAATGTCTATTGCCGATGCTGTGTGTAAAAAATATATATATTAAATTGACAACTTTCTTTAAAAAAATGAATTGCCACTTTCTAACCTCATTTTTTAAAAACATGGCAAAAAATAAGTCTTTGAAAGACTCACCATTCCTTTTAAAAAATACCTTGGAGTATTCACTCCCCAAAATATGGTAATTTTTATGGGTGTTTCTACTGTCTTGGTGTAATGTATGTCCCCGAAATACCTAATGCTGTGGGTGTCTCTATGTGGCTAGGTTTAGAAAAAGTCTCACACATGATACTGGCATCTCCACTCAGGAAGAGTAGCACAGTGTGTTTTGCAGTCTAATTCTAATGCCGCGTACAGACGATCGGACATTCCGACAACAAAAGCATGGATTTTTCTCCGACGGATGTTGGCTCAAACTTGTCTTGCATACACACAGTCACACAAATGTTGTCGGAAATTCCGAACGTCAAGAACGTGGTGACGTACAAGACGTACGACGAGCCTAGAAAAATGAAGTTCAATAGCCAGTGCGGCTCTTCTGCTTGATTCCGAGCCTGCGTGGAATTTTGTGCGTCGGAATTGTGTACACACACTCGGAATTTCCGACAAGTTTTGTTGTCGGAAAATTAGAGAACCAGCTCTCAAACATTTGTTGTCGGAAATTCCGACAGCAAATGTCCGATGGAGCATACACATGGTCGGATTTTCCGACAACAAGCTCACATCAAACATTTGTTGACGGACATTCCGACCGTGTGTACGCGGCATAAGTATGCCTTTGTTGTGTTAGAGATAACTTATTAATTGACAACATGGTGTAAAAGAATACCTTTCCATTTTTTTCTGCATTTTCCAAAAACTTGTTGCAAAAGAAAATTACATTTTCAAGAGAGTCACTATGCCTTTCAAAAAATACCTAATGATGTATTCCTTCTAAAATTTGGTCATTTTGTGAGTGTCCATGGCTTCCAAAATGTAATAGGTAGTCAGTCAATTACAGTAGGTACATCATTCATGCTCCCTAAAAGCCCTAAGGTGCTCCTTTGGATTTTGGACCGCTCTATTCATCTAGGCTGTGTAAAAAAGTCTCAAAAGTGGTATCCCCATACTCAAGAGGCAGTGGCAAATGTGTTTTTGGGTGTAACTGTAACTATGCCTAGGCTGTGTATGAGAAATAGGGATGAGCCGAAAAAAAAAAAAAGTGAAAAATTCCTTTAAATATCGTACCTGGGGGGTGTCTATAATATTACTGTAAAGTGGGGCGTGTTTCCCGTGCTTAGAACAGTCCCTGCACAAAATTAAATTTTTAAAGGAATAAGTCATTTAAAACTGCTTGCGGCTTTAATGTAACGTGGGGACCTGGCAATATGGATGAAAATCAGTGAGACAAACGGCATGGGTACCCCCCAGTCCATTACCAGGCCCTTTGGGTCTTGTATGGATATTAAGGGGAACCCCGCACCCAAATTATAAAAAAGGAAAGGCGTGGGGCCACCAGGCCCTATATACTCTGAAAGTATAATCTGTTTCTAATTTTGAACTGGTACATTTTTAACGTGTTTAGCTCCAGCCAAAAAATCTATTTTAAGCTTTTTGGAAAACATAGGAAAGGGTTATCATACCTGTGACATTTGTTTTGCTGTATGTGCTCCTCTTCAGAAGATTTCACCTCACTTTCTGTCCCAATGACAAATGTTTTTAGAAAATGTGGGGTTTTTAGTGAAACAAGGATTGGTGATAAAGCATCAGTGGAAAGGAGAAACGTTTTTCCCATATTAACTCTTACAGGAGAAAATTTCCCTTCCTAGGGGTAGATTTCATCTTACTTCCTGTTGTCTCCTTCCGTTTGCAAGTAGGAGTCGTTTGTAAGTTGGATGTTTGAAATCAGGGGCCTGCCCTATATACTCTGCAGAAATTGTGGCCTTAGGTGTTGGTGTTGCCACAACACTGTAAGCCCTCACAGGGCCCTGCTGTGAAATATTAGGTCAAGAATTGTAATTACATGCACCTGTTGAACAGGGGCAGAAAAATTGGGCCTTTGGTGGGGGTGGTGCCGGTGCCATAACACTGTAAGTCCTCACAGTTACTCTTGGTGGGCGCTGGAACGGGCCCTGCTGTGAAATATTAGATCAAGAATTGTAATTACATGTCCCTGTTGAACAGGGGCAGGAAAATTAGGCCTTAGGCACTGGTACCACAACACTGCAACCCCTCATAGACACTCTAGTTGAGCGCAGCAACGAACCCTCCTGCAAAATATTGCAGCAAAAATTGTAATTACACGCCCCTGTAAAACAGGGGCTGAAAAATTGGGCCTTAGCCACTGGTGGCAGCACCCAGAACCAAAAATTTTCTTACAAGCTATCAGCATGATCATTGAGGAGGAAAAGGATAATCACTCAGCATAACAGGATAGTCAATCAGCATCAGCATAGGCAGTCTTGAAGGGATCTAACATAAAAAAAATTATTCGGTTACATCAGCATCAGGTGCTTGGTAGCTGGTGCTGATCCAAGACTGATTCATTTTATGAAGGTCAGTCGATCGACCGAGTCCGTGGACAGATGCACCCTGTGATCGGTGACAAAACCTCCAGCAGCAACTGAGCTGCAGCATGGTGGCCAAGACCATACAGCGGTTTAACAGGACAGGTTCCACTCAGAACAGGCCTTGCCATGGTCGAACAAAGAAGTTGAGTGCACGTGTTCAGCGTCATATGCAGAGGTTGTCTTTGGGAAATAGATGTATGAGTGCTGCCAGCATTGCTGCAGAGGTTTAAGGGGTGGGGGGTCAGTCTGTCAGTGCTCAGACTATACGCCGCACACTGCATCAAATTGGTCTGCATGGCTGTTGTCCCAGAAGGAAGCCTCTTCTAAAGATGATGCACAAGAAAGCCCGCAAATAATTTACTGAAGACAATCAGACCAAGGACATGGATTACTGGAACCATGTCCCGTAGTGTGATGAGACCAAGATAAACTTATTTGGTTCAGATGGTGTCAAGCGTGTGTGGTGGCAACCAGGTGAGGAGTACAAAGACAAGTGTGTCTTGCCTACAGTCAAGTATGGTGGTGGGAGTGTCATGGTCTGGGGCTGCATTAGTGCTGTCGGCACTGGGGAGCTACAGTTCATTGAGGGAACCATGAATGCCAACATGTACTGTGACATACTGAAGTAGAGCATGATCCCCCTCCCTTCTGAGACTGGGCCGCAAGGCAGTATTCCAACATGATAACGACCCCAAACACACCTCCAAGATGACCACTGCCTTGCTAAAGAAGCTGAGGGTAAAGGTGATGTCTCCAGACGTAAACCCTATTGAGCATCTGTGGGGCATCCTCAAACAGAAGGTGGAGGAGCACAAGGTCCCTAACATCCACAGCTACGTGATGTTGTCACCTTATGTAGTTCAGCTTGAAACTTGCGAGCAAGCTTGTCATACATAACTGATAAACTGTCCTCTAGGTCCACTTTAGTGAGGTGCGGTGTGTACTCACTTTGTTCAGCAAAGGTGGTAGGAGAGGCTTCTGGATCAGGGGCATCAGGAGGGACGCTCTTCTTGTGGGCGCCATCTTGGGACATTGTGGTCTGTTTCCATACCTGGAGAAGGTAGTTCGTAAGGGACCGCTGCGCAAGTTTTTGTTTTTTTTTGGTTGTCGACTTGCACCTCTAGTCCTGCAGGGGTGTTAGGGTGTTCAGGTGGTAAAACAAGTGTTTTAGAGCCCTGGGGAGTTAGTAGATGTCTCCGCTTCCCACGGAGCTCCGGCACCTAGCTTCCTGTCAGTTTCGCGCAGCGCGAAAACTGTTTAGTGTTTTGTGTAGGGGGTGTACTAATGGGTGATTTTTTTTTGCCTATCCCGGAGTTCTTCTTTAAGGGATATTGCCCGTCTCTGTGATAATTTTTCTTTAAAGTGACACTAAACAAATATCCTTATATTTTTCCAAAAATAATCTATACACTTCCACCACCCCTGTAACCTAATTTTTTAACCATAGATTAGAGTCACTTTAGCATTTCACTGTCTATAAAAATAGAATCTGTGTGTAACATACAACTTAGCTCCCAATTGTCCCTTATTTCGAGGGACTGTCCATGATTTGGAGAAATGTCCCTCTGCTCCTCTTTCCCCCTCATTTGTCCCTCATTTTGGAGTGATCCAAATAGCTGTATATAAAATGCACTTTTTATCTTTCAAAAAGAGTTTCCCAGTGCTAACCTTTTTTCCAAATTCTAAATTGCTGCATTTGTACATTTTAAAAGCCAATAAAAAGGAATGGTAGTGGTAAAAAAAAGCCCTTGTGATTTTAGTTAACCTTTTTCTTGGGTTAATTCTCCTTTAAGGGGGTGTGGCAGGGGACTTGTTCCATGCCTACATACGTTTGCTGGTAGGTGTCCCTCATTCCCATCTCAAAATGTTGGGAGGTATGCATACAATATAAACATACCTGTATGAATATATGGACCAAAGGTGAGATTACACTTCTGTGAGTCGAAAGGAAAGAGGAACATGTTTAATTTACAGGCACTGACAATCGGCAATGGCTTTGAGCTGGTAATTGTTCCGTTGTGTGTTATATCAAAGTATTCAACAGGGGGATCATCATTATATGTTATCCTGAAGAACAGAGATGTTAGTTTATTTTTTTGTCAGCCTTAGTAAGTAAGTATATTTTTTAAACGTAAAAGCTATATAGCAGTGTACAATGCACATAAAAATGTAATTCATTATATACACATATACTGTATTCATATACAGTACATAGTGTTTGAGTTATAGTATGTTATTGAGAGTGCTATCAGTATCTAAAGGTAAAACAGGACATACAAAAAAGATAAACTGATTGGTTGTTATATAGTCTATATCTGTATATATCTGCTAAGGGAGCTGTGAGAACCGAGCCATCAGCAATGACCGATGGCTCGGTGATCAGTGCAGAGGCGTCGGGGGACAGATGCAGCATCCACCCAGGTAAGTATGATGGGTAAGTAAACAAACAAACATACTTCTCTTTTAAGGTTCCTCCAGAGCTTGCTAAGAGTTCCTTGAACAATGAGCAATTTCTGCCACTTAGATAAGTGTGGTAACCACTGCAGCACTGATCTTTTTAGTTTTCTGTAAGTAGGGATTCTTCCCAATGACCACAAATGTAAGGAGCATCCTTCTCTTTGACTACGGCAGTAATGTACCATGAGCTGTAATTAGGTTAATTATTAGTTGGGGTTCCTCAAACCCAGAAAGTTATTTCAAGGGTTCCTCCATGTAAAAAGGTTTAGAAAAGCTGTGCTATAGTGATGTTTAATGCGCATCTTCACCCTTGGAATAAACTTCCCTCCAATGCACCCCTCCTGCCCTTTTTTTTAATGAAAAAAGTGTGGCCCTACCCCCCCATGCACTTGCCTAGGTGAATGACATGCACAGTAATTGCTGTGCCTCCTGGAATATGCACATAATGTATCCCAGGAAGCATAGCTCTTCTTTCACAAAGGAAGTGGGGGGCATACCTAGCACTGCATCATCGCGCTGGATGAACCCAAAGGAGTCGGGGAGCCTCTCAATGACATCACCAACAACATGGAGTAGCGGGACTGAGCAGTGGCAGAAGATAAGGGAAACTCAGTGGGACAACACTGTATCCTCTGGGTGGGTGAGTATCTGAAATGTGCACACCACCTGGTAATCGGGGGTAAAAAAAAAGGGGGGAGGGGGCAGGGCGGCTTGAGAAGATCCACTTTAAAATGCCTGATGTGTATGTCAGCCAGGGCAAAAAAAACAGTATATATCTGCAATACATGCTCATTTTCCCATCTTATTGGATCCCTTAAAAATGCTACAAGTACAAAGAAATCCAGTGTGATCTCAGCTTTCAACAGTTTGGGTTTCTGCATTGAATTCCCAATCAGATTGGTCAGCTCTACCTGGTGGACTACAGAACTCCTGCAGGAAATTAAGTAGCCTAATAATGGTGTTTAACAGGGAGTGATTAAAAGCGGTTTCTTGATACAGGAACACGGTTTAAGAAAAAAAACGAGTGCTAGGACATGATTTAGAGACAGAGAAGGGGGTTTGGGTAAAGCTTAGGCACACACCTTAACTACACTAATATAGGGAGTCCCGGAGTAAAAGAACAAAAGGGGACAGACGGAGGGACGGCATGACAGGGCTGGACATAACACAGGCAGGGTATAAGGTAGAGAGTTGTCCCCCTTTAATAAAAGGGGGGTGGTCGGGAGCCGGGAGGTACTCAGAAGAAGTAGGTGGAGGAGAAGGGGGGAAGTAATGTCAGTTGAGAGCGGAGGAGAAGAGAGATTCCCACCCACCCTCCCGATGTTTGGTTTGTATTTTAGTGAGGCTGTCAGGACAGCCCGGTAGTGGTGGGTCTTTGGAGGAAGAAAAGATGGCTGTGTTATATATACATGGTTGGGACCTATCTGCGGTATGGGGTTCTCAGGTACCTTCCGTTTAACGAGGGGTTAACCAGGAAGGGGTAAAAATGTAGGTCACTGCGAAGGTTGAGAACCATCTCTGAGTCGGTGGCTTGCGACTGGAGGCCTAAAAAGTTTAAAAGAAGTTGGTCGCAGTGACCAAGTTGTGTGTCGTTGCCCTCGAAGATCCCCAAAGTATATAGAGAAGTTGGATAATGGTTATTTAAAATGTCATTTATTGAAATTACGTTAATTGTTATTAAAAGGCCGTAAGGCCATTTTATTCCAAACTATATACAAGACTATATACAAGATTTTAGTAATAAGAATGGTATCATTAGCAGTAATCAGCATTGATTCATGAAGAATGGTTTGGCAAGAACCAATCTATTACCCTTCTATGAGGAGGTGAGTTGCCATCTAGATAAAGGAAGGCCTGTAGACGTAGTGTATCTGGATTTTGCAAAAGCATTTGACACAGTTCCCCATAAACGTTTACTGTACAAAATAAGGTCAGTTGGCATGGACCATAGGGTGAGTACATGGATTGAAAACTGGCTACAAGGGCGAGTTTAGAGGGTGTTGATAAATGGGGAGTACTCGGAATGGTCAGGGGTGGGTAGTGGGGTCCCCCAGGGTTCTGTGCTGGGACCAGTCCTATTTAATTTGTTCATAAACGACCTGGAGGATGGGATAAACAGTTCAATCTCTGTATTTGCAGACGATACTAAGCTAAGCAGGGCAAAAACTTCTCTGCAGGATGTGGAAACCTTGCAAAAAGATCTGAACAAATTAATGGGGTGGGCAACTACATGGCAAATGAGGTTCAATGTAGAAAAATGTAAAATAATGCATTTGGGTGGCAAAAATATGAATGCGATCTATACACTGGGGGGAGAACCTCTGGGGGAATCTAGGATGGAAAAGGACCTGGGGGTCCTAGTAGATGATAGGCTCAGCAATGGCATGCAATGCCAAGCTGCTGCTAACAAAGCAAACAGAATATTGACATGCATTAAAAAGGGGATCAACTCCAGAGATAAAACGATAATTCTCCCATTCTACAAGACTCTGGTCCGGCCGCACCTGGAGTATGGTGTCCAGTTCTGGGCACCAGTCCTCAGGAAGGATGTACTGGAAATGGAGCGAGTACAAAGAAGGGCAACAAAGCTAATAAAGGGTCTGGAGGATCTTAGTTATGAGGAAAGGTTGTGAGCACTAAACTTATTCTCTCTGTAGAAGAGACGCTTGAGAGGGGATATGATTTCAATATACAAATACCGTACTGGTGACCCCACAATAGGGATAAAACTTTTTCGCAGAAGAGAGTTTAACAAGACTTGTGGCCACTCATTAAAATTAGAAGAAAAGAGGTTTAACCTTAAACTACGTAGAGGGTTCTTTACTGTAAGAGCGGCAAGGATGTGGAATTCCCTTCCACAGGTGGTGGTCTTAGCGGGAAGCATCGATAGCTTCAAGAAACTATTAGATAAGCACCTGAATGACCGCAACATACAGGGATATATAATGTAATACTGACATATAATCTCACACATAGGTTGGACTTGATGGACTTTTCAACCTCACCTACTATGTAACTATGTAACTATATGTCATGTAGTGTAAGTGAAAAGACAGTAACACGTATATAAAATGCTTATCAAAAAAATGGTCCTTAAGTTTCAAAATTAATTTCAAAGAAAATTTGTGATGAACAGAATCGAGCAGAATTAATTTGCCATCTTTCTATATAATATAGATAGGGTGTGAACAGTTAGATAAACTCAGAGGAAGGAAGGTGGCAACAACCTGCACATCTTATGCCGCGTACGCACGAGCGGACTTTTCGACCGGACTGGTCCGACGGACTATCCGACGGACTTTCGGTGGACTTCCAACAGACTTTCCCAACGAACGGACTTGCCTACACACGATCACACCAAAATCCGACGGATTTGTACGTGATGACGTACGACCAGACTAAAATAGGGAAGTTGATAGCCAGTAGGCAATAGCTGCCTTAGCGTCGGTTTTCGTCCGTCGAACTAGCATACAGACGAGCGGACTTTTCAATAGAAACTGGGTCCGGTGGAGTTCCGACGTAAAGATTTGAAACATGTTCCAAATCTAAAGTCCGTCAGACTTTCGACCGAAAAAGTCCGCTGCAGGTACGATGAGGTCGAATTGTCCGCCGGACTCGGTCTGTCGGACCATTCTGGTCGAAAAGTCTGCTCGTGTGTACGCGGCATTATAGTCTATGTTCATTTGTGTTCAGTCTGTTTTTTTTATCCTAAAACTATAACTGAAACTTCTGACTTCATATTTATGAATTTAGGACTTACATTTCATATACATACAAGTCTGGTTTCCAGAGGGCAACCCCTGTTGCCAATATACTTTGTATTGAACAATTCATGACTGGATCCCATCCTACAAATTCATTGTTCCATTCCTGTAAAAAAACAAAATACAAATACATTTGTAAGCTATAACAAACTATAATAACACAATTGACTGTTCATAGAGTTATAAGTGGGTAGATAGATAGATAGATAGATAGATAGATAGATAGATAGATAGATAGATAGATAGATAGATAGATAGATAGAATGTTAGATAAAGATCAGAGTCCTTGGGTGACTGTACAGTATATCCATATGTAAAATGAATGACCACTTTATGGGACTACAGCCTGCATTTAATTAAAATTCAAAAGGGGAAAAGTATGTTGTATGTATATACAAAGTATATGATATGATATGCTTTTCTATATATAGTGGTATGCCAATCAGCTAATATTTTTTTATTTTTCAAATTTTACAGAGATTTTATTATTAATTTGTTTACTAATAAGGGATGTTTTTATAATGTACTTTCCCCCTTGTTAATATTGTTTCGATACAGGTCATTGTAGTCCATAAAGTAACCATTAATTTTACATATGGATAAATCCCATGTCACCCAAGAACTCTGACCTCTATCTAACTTACTGCTTGAGATCTAGCAGACAAAAGTTTTTTTTTGAGATTTTTAATAGTCAAATTTCCCATCACAACATTGATTTTAACGAGACACAATTGCTCAGATTAAAAGCACACACAATCAACCATAAAAACTGATTGTAATGGCGGAATTACCAGGGTTGCAACAGTCGCAGTTGCGACGGGGCCTGGCATGCCACCACTGTGGGGGGGCCCAGCGGGGTTGCTATTTACACACGGCTCTGAGCGGAGATCGTGTGTCATAGAATAATAGCACAGACTGACACCGGCGGCATTAACGTTCTACTAGGGATGAGAGAGGACATACAGCTGATCTCACTGCTCCCCCTCCCCTCTCCTGTGTGCTCTGCGGGCAGTCAAGTGTGAAGCTAAGGAGCTCACATTTCACGCGGAGCACACAGGAGAGGGGGGGGGGAGCCGTGAGATCAGTGGTGTGTCCTCTCTCATCCCCTGCCAGAGAGGACGGACGGGCAAGTAGAACGTTAATGCCGCCGGTGTCAGTCTGTGCTATTGTTCTATGACACACAATCTCCGCTCAGAGCCGTGCTGTCCTAAATAGGCAGACGGCACTGATGGAAATTAATAGCAGGCACTAATGAGCACTAATAGAAGGCACTGATGAGCACTAATAGAAGGCACTGATGAGCACTAATAGAAGGCACTGATGAGCACTAATAGAAGGCACTGATGAGCACTAATAGAAGGCACTGATGAGCACTGATAGAAGGCACTAATGAGCACTGATAGAAGGCACTAATGAGCACTGATAGAAGGCACTAATGAGCACTTATGAGCACTAAGAGAAGGCACTGATGAGCACTAAGAGAAGGCACTGATGAGCACTAAGAGAAGGCACTGATGAGCACTACTAAAAGGCACTGATGAGCACTACTAGAAGGCACTGATGAGCACTGATAGAAGGCACTGATGAGTACTGATAGACGGCACTGATGAGCACTGATAGAAGGCACTGATAGATCATGTTCGGGTTTACCCCCCTTTATTTAAGAACCGTCAGAAGAGGAGAAGCATCACACAGCGGGAGCCTCCCACCATTCCATCATAGATGCGGAGCGGCCCGCGGAGAAGGGAAGAAGATGCCGCGGAGGAAAATGCCGGACGAGAACACCGGAGGAAGAACCAGAAGAAGAAGATGGAGGAAGAAACCGAAGGAAGATAGAAGATAGAGGGTAGAAGAAACAAGATAGAAGAAAGAAGAAGCATTTAAATAAAGGAATTGTCAAACACGATCTCTTGTCATTTTTAACATTTTTTTTGTGAAATGGTAGGGGTACTTTTGTACCCCCTTACCATTTCACACAGGGGGGAGGGCCGGGATCTGGGGGTCCCCTTGTTAAAGGGGGCTTCAAGATTCAGATAAGCCCCCCGCCCGCAGACCCCCACAACCACCGGGCAAGGGTTGTGGGGATGAGGCCCTTGTCCCCATCAACATGGAGACAAGGTGTTTTGGGGGGCTACCCCAAAGTACCCTCCCAATGTTGAGGGCATGTGGCCTGGTACGGTTCAGGAGGGGGGGCACTCTCTCCTCCCCCCCTCTTTTCCTGCGGCCTGCCAGGTTGCGTGCTCGGATAAGGGTCTAGTATGGATTTTTGGAGGGACCCCACGCCATTTTTTTTTAAAGGGTTAAGGGTTCCCAGTAAAATCTATACTAGACCTGAAGGGCCTGGTATGGAATTTAGGGGGACCCCCCATGTCATTTTTTTTAAAATTTTGGTTCAGGGTTCCCCTATGAGGAATTCCCATGCTGTTTTTATCAATGAACTTTTATGTGTATCGTCAGACCGGCAATTCATTAATAGCCACGAGTAGTTTTAAATGACTTTTTTTTCCTTTGAAATGTCATTTTGCTGTCAGACTGTTCTAAACACGGGAAACATACGCCCCTTTACAGGCATACTATAGACACCCCCCAGGTATGAAATTTAAAGGAATATTACACTTTTATTGTTTCACTTTAAGCATTATTAAAATCACTGCTCCCGAAAAAACGGCAGTTTTTAAAACTTTTTTTTGCATTGATCCATGTCCCCTGGGGCAGGACCCAGGTCCCCAAACACTTTTTATGACAATAACTTGCATATAAGCCTTTAAAATTAGTGTTCGAACTAATTTTTTGCCTGTTCGCAAGTTCTGGTGCGAACCGAACAGGGGGGTGTTTCGGCTCATCCCTATTCCTCACCCAATATTGTACAGTATATACTGTATATGTGCAATGACAGCTGTTTCATGTAAAATGTTTGCAAAAATGAATGCCACTTACCATGCTGAACCAGATCAATGTAGATAAATACTGCAAACTCGTGTCCTGAAAAATAATTATGGGAAGATTTGCCAGGAGTTAAGCAGGACACACAAACACACACACATAATTTTTGTTTCTATTTGATCACAAAGGAATTTATTTAGCCAAGATTCACCAATTTTTCTCAATGAAATCTTTTTTAAACATGGGTGTATTTTAGGTGAAAATTGTGTACATCTTGGGCAAAAAGATTCATAATTAGACTACCGGTATGTTTTATTTCAATTCAGGATATTTTTATTAGGTGGACATGAAGTTGCTTTTATTTCCTGTTTCCAAAAGGAGACAATGACCTTTTTCACAGCAAAAGCTGAAGTGACACCTCCAGGGGTGATTGGCCAAGATTAGAGTCCATCTCACATCCATACCTCTACTCAATTGAGCAGCATGAAAAATGAATATTTTGTTTGTTTTTTAGAGTTTATTCGAAGATATTTACAGAATTTTGCTGTTCTCATGCCAGTGAGATAAAACTATACTGTGCAAATAGTAAGGTTTTTCCTGTTTTTCTCACAAATTTCTATCGAAGTTCATTTTCTCTCTTGTATTTTTTTAAATTTTACCTTTGTATATACTGTATATAAAAATAAATAAATAAATATTATATATATATATATATATATATATATATATATATATATATTATATATATATATATATATATATATATATATATATATATAACACACACACACACACACATACATACACACACACACACACACACGGGGAATAGGGATGGGCTGTCTGTTCGACTCGAACATTGGCTGTTCGCCCATTCGCCGAATAGCAAATAATTTGGGGTGTTAGCGGAACACCCTTTAAAAGTCTATGGGAGAAATCGTACATGTTACTGGGTAACCCCCGGTATTTCCCCTTGTGTCAGAGGGGGCGGGGTCACCCGTCACATCACGGATGGCCCCGCCCTCGGTTATTTAAGAACTGTCATCCGAGTCGCGCGTCATTCTGCTGGGCGCCTCCTATGGAGGAGGCTGTATCGTTCGTGGATCATAGAAGACTTATATTGCTGGAATTTTTTCGTTTTTATTAAAAGGACTTGTGCCAAGCTGTATGTGTTTTACCTTTTTTGTCACTTTTTTGGGTGAAATGGTAGGAGTACAATGTACCCCATTACCATTTCACACAGGGGGGAGCCGGGATCTGGATGTCCCCTTTGTTAAAGGGGCTTCCAGATTCACATAAGTCCCCTGCCCACAGACCCCCAAAACCACCTGGCAAGGGTTGTGGGGATGAGGCCCTTCTCCCCATCAACATGGGGACAAGGTCCTTTGGGGGGGCTACCCCAAAGCACCCTCCCAATGTTGAGGGCATGTGGCCTGGTACGGTTCAGGAGGGGGGTCGCTCTCTCATCCCCCCTCTTTTTCTGTGGCCTTCCAGGTTGCGTGCTCGGATTAGGGTCTGGTGTGGATTTTTGAGGGAACCCCACGCCATTTTTTTTTAAAATTTTGGCGCAGAGTTCCCCTTAATATCCATACCAGACCTGAAGGGCCTGGTAATGGAATTTTGGGGGACCCCCACTCATTTTTTTTCTCAATGACTTTCAATGACTTTTATGTGTATTGTCGGGACAGACAATTCATTAATAGCCGACACTTTTAAATGACTTTTTTTTCCTTTAGAAATGTCATTTTGCTCTCGGACTCTTATAAACACGGGAAACATGCACTACTTTACTTTACAGGCATACTATAGACACCCCCCAGGTACAAAATTTAAAGAAATATTTCACTTTTATTGTTTCACTTTAAGCATTATTAAAATCACTGCTCTCGCAAAAACGGACGTTTTTTTGCATTGATACATGTCCCCTGGCAGAGGCGTAACTAGAACCTTCAGGGCCCCGATGCAAGAAACCATGGAGGGCACCCCTGACCCCCGGACAGGGCTCTTTTCTCCGATTTTTCCGCCCCGATGGCGGAACACCAGATCTCGGTCGCAAGTGGGTGGTTGCATATAAAGGAATCGAATTCTCCACCCCCCCCCCCGCTTCTCCTCCTCTCCCTCCCACAGACATTCAGCGGCTACAGGAGGAAAATGGAGAGATCAGTTTCTCTGTCAGTGTTTCTCAATCTTTTTCCAGTCAGGGCACCCTTGAAGTACATCCCTAGGTGAATGGGGCCGCACTGCAACCACCCTGCAACTGTGTGCATTGCATGCAGTTGCAGCTTAGTGATGATGCATTTAAGGGGTTAAAACAGGTGGTCAGGAGGCAACATATTGCCTCTTTACCGGCTGTCAAATGCCTCTGAAAAGCGATCTGAGCATGGATCATGTTTCAGAAGAACAGCATTTTTTTTGCTGGTACTATGAACAAGCAAAAAAAAAAAAATCGTTTCTAATGGGACACATATAGGGGGTCAGGATTAAAAGCGCATACATAAAATGTTCATATATACATGTAAACACACATACATACACACACACTATATATATATATATATATATATATATATATATATATATATATATATATATATATATATATATATATAAATACACATATGCACACACATAAACCAGTGGCAGCTGATGCTCAAAATTTTGGGGGGGGCGCAAGCAAAATGAAAAATTCTTCTTCTTCAAAAAAAAAAGCATCAATTGCAGCCTCACTGTGCTCATCAAATGCAGCCACTGTGCCCATCAATTTCCACCACTGTGCCCTCAAACGCAGCCACTGTGCCCATCAATTGCCACCACTGTGCCTATCAAACACAGCCACTGTGCCCATCAAACGCAGCCCCTGTGCCCTGAAACGCAGGGAGACAAAGAGCACAGCACTGTGCTTTCACTTTGTAATCAATGTGACCAGCTCCCCTCACAGTGCCATTACAGTTCTGCTTAGGATCAGGGAGCTTGTCTCCGCTCCTCCTATCGAAGTACTGTATACAGGGGGCCCCTCAAGGGCCCCCTGCAGCAAGGGGCCCGGTCGCCATGGCAACCTCAGCGACCCTTGTAATTCCTCCACTGTCCCCTGGGGCAGGACCCAGGTCCCCAAACACTTTTTGTGACAATAACTTGCATGTTAGCCTATAAAATTAGCACTTTTGATTTTTCACATTCGAGTCCCATAGACTTTAACGGTGTTCGCGTGTTCGAACAATTTTTTGCATGTTCGCATGTTCTGGATGCAAACTGAACCGGGGGGTGTTCGGCCCATCCCTAGTGGGGAATGGAGGCTCAAGCATGAAGAAGAAGAAGAAGGGGGCTAACTACACAGAGCATCCCCTAGCTACAGAGCAGAGCGAGACAGGGCAAAAATTATTTAATGGCAAACAACAATTCATGTGTAACATGATAGTCCTGTGTGGATTTGGGTGAGTCTCTCTCCAGTGGCAGCTAGTGGTTTTGCAGGCTAAGATAACCATTTCACAGCTAGTTTTACTGTCTCAAAAGTAAGCCCTTCCCATTCCTCCTCCACCGGACAAGGTTCTCATAGCAAGTAGCTGGGCTGGGAATTCCTTGATATCTGGTGGTAGTGGTGGGATATTAGAGTGTGCACACTGTTTATGGTTGTTAACGGAGTCTGGATTGGCAAACTTTGGGCTCTTGTGACAATCTGTCAGCATGCTGTTTGATTTCCAAGGATGTGTGACAAACAGTGATACCCTGTATATTGATTGGCTTTCTTATTTATTTATTATAGGTACTTCTATAGCGCCATCAATTTACACAGCTCTTTACATATACACAGTGCCTCGAAAAAGTATTCATATCCCTTGAAATTTTCCACATTTTGTCATGTTACAACCAAAAACATAAAAGAAAAGCCTGGAGCAACAGCATACAATGCTGTAGGCAAAGGGCGAACATGACAGTGGGAACAGGGTAAGGGTTAATGATTTAGGTTTATGGTGGAGCCGAGGGGGAGGGAGAATTAGGGGAGGGGACATTTAAAAGGGCTTCCCGCTCTGGGAGGGGTAGCAGAAGATCGTGGAAAGTTCAGGGAGCAGGTCAGTGCCACACCATGTCTGACTTAGAAGGGCTCATGGCCCAGTTAAGGGAAGAAGCGGCGGTACGGGGGGCGGAATGGCTGCAGGAGACAGTCTCAGCAGCGATCCGGGCTCCCAGCGCGGCAGCTAGTGAGGGAGAGAGAGGCAGTCACAGAGCGCGCCGCTCCCGACCGCCTGAGCGGTTCTCACCGGACCGCGTGACTAATCCACAGCGGCACCTGGGTAACATGGTGCCCAATGTACAGGGGGGCCCACCAGCCAAACGAGCGGCGGGAAGAGAGCGGGTCAGCGGGCGGGCGGCCCCGACAGGACAGGAGAGGACCCCAGCAGGAGGACGGTCAGGAGACAGGCCCAACAGCGGCAGACGCGCGGGGAGCGCAAGCCCCGCCCCCAGGAAGACGGTGGAGAGCTCCGCCATCGATGCCAATGCAACGCCTGCAGCTGTCCCTGGGCCTTCCATCAATTCGGCAGGGGACAGGCAGGATAGAGGGAGGATCAGGACTGGAGTAAAATCAACCAGAGCGGAGGCCTGCAGGACTGTGGTAGCCCACACCGGTCCTGGGAAGGCTGTCCGGAAGTCCACGGGCGGATTCGCTGCGCGGAGGAGGGAAAGGATGGCGGGTAGTGCGGCAGCCGCGGTCAACGTCCCGGGCGGGCCAGCATCTGCTGCGGAAGAAGACGCGGGTCAGAGCGGGGGAGAAGAGATGTCCGGATCGGAAGAGGAGACGGCCCAGCTGCCCAGGAGGATGGGGCCAGGAGAAGGCAGACGGTCGGCTGATGGGGCGACACCTATGCAGCCCGGTGAGTTAACACATGATAATGCAAATGCTAATTTAGACAATGCAACAGTGTCAGGAGCTGGGGTTGGAGGTTCGGTGGGAAGTGGGGTAGGAACTGACAAGGGGGGAGGTGCTCCGGGATTTTTGGGTTTTTTGACAGGAATTAAGGAGCTTGTGCAGAGGCTGGAGGCGGCAGAGAAGCCAGCGGGGGGGCCAATAGCTGCATGGGCACCGCAGACGGAAAAGGAACTAGATAACGCAGGGCGGGGGGCCATACCTACAGTTGCAGCCGTGGTCGCGGTGCCGGCACAGGAGGCCGTGGCGAGCGTAACAGCGCAGGGGAAGGACAAGGCGGCGCAGTCAGGGGAGGCTGCGGCGAGAAAAGATATTGTTAGGTTGGCGGACGCAGCCCGCTGCGAGGTGTACGTGTGCTACGAAGGACCGTTGGGGGCTCACCTGAAACAGGAGGTTCGGGAAAAATTATGGAAGGGTGAGTATGTTGAAATATTTTCATTACTGCCCTTGGAAAAATTTAACCTTGATAGAGTCAAGCCGGATGATTCCAAAAAGGAAGATGAGGAGAAGAGGAGATATAGGCTGATACCTCGGACATTTACGAATTGGTTGCAAGCGTTTGCAATCATGGCCAGTGTGATAGGGGAAAAACAGCCGGAACATTGTTCGGCGCTTTTCTGCTATCAGGACGCAATCGGGGAAGCGTATAGAGTATATGGGGGTACGGCGTGGTTGAGGTACGACGAACAGTTCAGGCAGCGGAGAGCAGTGCGTCCGGAACTTCGTTGGGACCACAAGGACATCAGTCTGTGGATGCGTTTGATGACGACGGCGAGGGCACCGAATTCGTTTTTTCAGGGGGGAGCCGGTGGACCGTCAACCCAGGGACATGCGGCTGGAAACAAAAAAGGGGTCTGTTGGCAGTACAATTCAGGGGTCTGCAGGTTCGGAGGATCATGTAAGTTTAAACACGAATGCTCCGGCTGCGGGGGAACACATCCGGCATCCAGGTGTTTTAAGCAGGGAAAAGGTCGTCAGGGAGAAGCTGGGAACAAAAGGGAGGACTCCGGTGATGGTGGAAAGGATGCGACCGTTTCTCGGTAAGTATCCCGACAGGCAAGCAGCACGGCTATTAGAAGAAGGTTTTACGGTAGGATTTAGGATTCCATGCAATTTAGCAGTTGTACCCCCAGTACCCAAAAATTTAAAGTCAGCTTTGCAACATCCGGAAGTGGTTTTGGAAAAACTACAGAAGGAGGTTGCATTGGGTAGAATGAGCGGACCTTTTCCAGTGGCGCCAGTGGCGGATTTGGTGGTATCACCTCTAGGTGTGGTGCCCAAAAAAGAGCCCAATAAGTTTAGGCTCATTCACCACTTATCCTTCCCAAAAGGGGGATCCGTGAATGATGCCATTGACCAAGAAGCGTGCTCAGTGACGTATACGTCGTTTGACGCTGCGGTAAGGTGGGTGCGCCACTATGGAAAAGGGGCGTTGATGGCTAAGGCAGACGTGGAATCAGCTTTTCGACTCCTGCCAGTGCACCCCGAGAGCTTTCGGTTACTGGGGTGTCATTGGAATGGTGGATTCTACGTTGATCAATGCCTACCGATGGGTTGTTCGGTATCGTGTGCGCTGTTCGAACAATTCAGCTCCTTTGTAGAGTGGGTAGTAAGGGATGTATCCGGAGTGAATTCGCTAATTCACTACTTGGATGATTTTTTATGCATTGGCCCGGCGGATTCTAGAGTCTGTGCAGTGCTGCTAGCGTCATTGCAGCACATAGCAGAAAAATTTGGCATTCCATTAGCAGCCGATAAGACGGAGGGACCCTGCTCGGTCATCACGTTCTTAGGTATTGTATTAGATTCGGATGCGATGGAATGCAGATTACCTGAGGAGAAGTTGGAAGATTTGCGGAAGGAAGTGGCTGGTTTGATAGGTCTGAAAAAGGTACAACTGAGAAGGTTACAATCGGTTTTGGGCAAGCTGAATTTTGCTTGCCGCATATTACCGATGGGGAGAGTGTTTAGTCGCCGGCTGGCGGCCGGCACGAGTGGGATCAAATCCCCAACTCATTTTGTTCGTTTAGTAAAAACACATAGGGAGGATCTCAGGGTCTGGAATACCTTTCTGGAATCCTTTAACGGTAGGGCAATGTGGATGTCGGGTCCAGTCAGTAATTTTGACTTGGAATTATTCACTGATGCCGCTGGATCGACAGGTTTTGGGGCGTTCTTCCAAGGGCGATGGAGCGCAGGTCCATGGCCTCAATCGTGGGTACAAGAGGGTTTCACGAAGAACCTGGTCTTGCTGGAACTGTTTCCAGTGGTACTGGCTGTTGAGTTATGGGGCGCATCGTTCAGGGATCTGAAGGTGCGTTTTCATGGGGATAACATGGGGGTGGTGCAAGTGATAAACAGGGTCACGGCGTCATCTCCGCCGGTGATTAGGATGCTGCAACACTTAGTGTTAAGATGCTTACAACTGAATGTCTTCATTCATGCTGTTCACTTACCGGGGGTGGAAAACGTAATTGCTGATGCGTTGTCTCGCTTCCAGTGGGACAGGTTCAGAGAGTTGGCGCCGGAAGCGGAGCAACAGGGGGTGCCTTGTCCAGACTGGCTGTGGGAGATTGCACTGGAGTCGTCGAGGGATGGATTAAGCGGTCGGTAAGTGGGGCTACTTGGGCAGCATACAATAAGGTTTGGCAGGAATGGATGTCCTTTGGGCAAGCGTTGAGGGAGGAACTTGTAGGGCAGGGAGTACGTTCGCTATTACTGTATTATTTGGCAAGAAAATTTAACGAGGGGGCGTCGGTATCTGTGATCAATATGCAGCTAGCTGGTTTAGCTTTCCTTTTTAAGCTACAAGGGCAGCCTGACTTCACCAAGGACTTTTGGGTGAGACAGGCGTTGAAAGGTTATCGGAGGGCGGCGGTTCAGCGCGATTCGAGGCGACCAGTAACTTTCGAGATACTGGGGGGTATTGTGGAACAATTGAGGGGTGTCTGTTCGTCTGATTACGAAGTAAGTTTGTTTAAGGTAGCTTTTGTATTAGCATTTTTTGGTGCATTCAGGATAGGGGAGTTGGTTAGCCCTTCAAAAACAGTGCAAGGAGGAGTAGGTTGTAAGGAGGTTACACTTGAGGAAGACGGGGTATCGATATTCCTACGGAAGTCTAAGACAGATCAGGAGGGGAGAGGCAGGATGGTGCGAGTTTATTCCATCCTGGGATCCCCTCAGTGCCCGGTGAGTGCAGTAAGGGAATTTTTGAAAGTTAGGCCGGACTGTCAGGGCCCTTTATTAATACATTCAAATGGAGATATGTTATCGCGTTTTCAGTTTATTGCTGTTTTTAGAAAATGCTTGCTTGGGCTGGGACTTGAGGAGCGGGAATTTTCATCACATTCATTCCGGATAGGTGCCGCAACAGAAGCGGCCAGATTGGGTATGGATGTGGAAACAATAAAACGGATTGGGCGGTGGGAGTCTAATAGATTTCGATCTTATGTGCGGCCTCAACTAGCGGTAAGATTGTAAGGAGTTAGGTTGTTTTTATGGTTTTATGGCCGGTGGGACAGTAGTTATCTGGTCAATGTTGAGCATGGTTTGTTTTCTTTTAATTTCAGGTGCAGCTCCAAGAGTGGTCTGGATTATGGGCCATTCTTATGTGTGTTGGGGGGCTCGGAGGGGAGACGCACGACCTGAGGGTAGGCAGTTAGGTTTTGATAGACGGGAGGTGTATTTAAAATGGTTTGGTATACCGGGGATGTTGTGGGGCAGGTTGGTTCAGGAGGTACAACGTTATGCAAATAGGGAGGGCCCTCCGGATGTGCTGGTAATACATGTGGGCGGCAATGATCTTAGTATTCGCTCAATGATTGACATTACGCGAGACATTAAATTTGACGTCTGGCGCTTAGGGAAGGAGTTTCCAAAAATGATCATTGTCTGGTCGGACATGGTTGCCCGCATGTGTTGGAGAATGGCCAGGTCAGTGGAGGGGGTGAATAGAGCTAGGAAGAAGATTAATAGGGAAGTGAGTAAATTTGTGGTTAGTTGTGGAGGGTTGGCAATCAGGCATATGGAACTGGAATTCGAGACATGGAGGTACTTAAGACGAGATGGGGTACATCTTAATGAGGTGGGGACGGATTTGTGGGCTTTGGGCCTACAAGACGGTATACAGCGAGCTATTCGGGTGTGGAGGAGCACCCAAGAGTAAGGTATTACTATTGGGATGCTTTGGCGGGCGTTGGTCTGGGCAAGGGAAGGAAGATGGCGAAAAAGTAAGAGTGGGGATCCAACGTTGATATGGGTCCGGAGGTTTTTTGGTTCCCGGTTAGCCGGGAAGTGATATGGGGCACTGCAGTCACGGCAGTCTCTGAGCCAGCTTGTCGGCTTGAGGCCTATTGGAGATTTTTGGTTTAGGGCTGCAGTGCTATAGTTGTTATGGCCATCAGATGGATTTGCTAAAGCTATTGCTCAGACCAACGTTCTTTTTTGATAACAGATGTTTGTTTTTCTTGATGACGGAAATTTTATATTTTTGATATATATAATTTTATGTTAAGTTAATAAAGTAGGCTGCTACGGCCTTTGTTTTATACTCCAGAAGCTGGTGTGGTCTCATTATTGGGAATAGGAGTATAATGGTTGGGTAATGTTTAATAGACATCTGTTATCCAATAGTCAAGAAAAGCCTGGAGCAACAGCATACAATGCTGTAGGCAAAGGGCGAACATGACAGTGGGAACAGGGTAAGGGTTAATGATTTAGGTTTATGGTGGAGCCGAGGGGGAGGGAGAATTAGGGGAGGGGACATTTAAAAGGGCTTCCCGCTCTGGGAGGGGTAGCAGAAGATCGTGGAAAGTTCCCGCCCACCCTCCCTAGTAATAAGATATGTTATTGTCGTTGGGTTTGTGGTTTTTCTTTTGTCAACAGGTGAAAGAAGAGAGATTGTCGTGGCAGTGGCGGGCGTTGGTCTGGGCAAGGGAAGGAAGATGGCGAAAAAGTAAGAGTGGGGATCCAACGTTGATATGGGTCCGGAGGTTTTTTGGTTCCCGGTTAGCCGGGAAGTGATATGGGGCACTGCAGTCACGGCAGTCTCTGAGCCAGCTTGTCGGCTTGAGGCCTATTGGAGATTTTTGGTTTAGGGCTGCAGTGCTATAGTTGTTATGGCCATCAGATGGATTTGCTAAAGCTATTGCTCAGACCAACGTTCTTTTTTGATAACAGATGTTTGTTTTTCTTGATGACGGAAATTTTATATTTTTGATATATATAATTTTATGTTAAGTTAATAAAGTAGGCTGCTACGGCCTTTGTTTTATACTCCAGAAGCTGGTGTGGTCTCATTATTGGGAATAGGAGTATAATGGTTGGGTAATGTTTAATAGACATCTGTTATCCAATAGTCATGTATTTATTAGGATTTTATGTGATAGACCAACACAAAGTGGCAAATAATTGTGATGGCATTTGTATTCAGCCCCTTTACTCTGATACCCCTAACTAAAATCTAGTGGAACCAATTGCCTTCAGAAGTCACCTAATTAGTAAATAGAGTCCACCTGTGTGTAATTTAATCTCAGTATAAATACTGGATTTCCAATGTTGATGTGGCTTCAGTCACTCCTATTAGCACTTTACCATATCTGAGGTGTGCTTCTTCCCCACATGAGAGCTGTGATGTCCAGCAACATTCATAAAGAAGACATTTGCCGCACTCAAGGCACTAATACACCTCGAGGGTTTTGTGGGATCCCTAAACCCTGATGATCCCTGATGTACAGGAAGACAGGACTTCAGTGAGGAACAATTCCCTCACTCAGGACACGGCTTCTATGAAGCCCACTCAGAGTTTTGTTAGGGAACCTTAGTGAACAAACAGCATCATCAAGGCCAAGGAACACACCCGACAGGTCAGGGATAAAGTTGTGGAGAAGTTCAAAGCTGGGTTAGGTTATAAAAAAATATCCCAAGCTTTGAACATTTCACAGAGCACTGTTCAATCCATCATCGGAAAATGGCATGACTGCAAACCTACCAAGTCATGGCCATCCACGTAAACTGACAGGTCGGGCAAGGAGAGAATTAATCAGAGAATCATCCAAGAGGCCCATGGTAACTCTGGAGCAGCTGCAGAGATCCACAGCTCAGGTGGGAGAATCTGTCCACAGGACAACTATTAGTTGCGGACTCCGGAAATCTGTTCTTTATAGAAGAGTGACAAGAAGAAAGCCATTGTTGAAAGGAAGCCGTAAGAAGTCCCTTGCAGTTTGCGAGAAGCCATGTGGGGGACACAGCAAACATGTGGAAGAAGGTGTTCTGGTCAGATGAGACCAAAATTGAACTTTTTGGCCTAAAAGCAAAACGCTAGGTGTGGCAGAAAACTAACACTGCACATCACCCTGAACACACCATCCCCACCGTGAAACATTGTGGTGGCAGCATCATGTTGTGAGGATGCTTTTCTTCAGCAGGGACAGGGAAGTTGGTCGGAGTTGATGGGAAGATGGATGGAGCCAAATACAGACAATCTTAGAAGAAAACCTGTTATGCCCCGTACACACGACCGGACTTTCTGGCAGAAAAGGTCCGTCGGAATCATTCCGTCGGACATTCCGATCATGTGTGGGCTTCATCAGACTTTTTCTTTCAAAAATTCTGACGGATCTAGAAATAGAACATCTTTCCAATTTTTGTAACGGACTCAATTCCTATTGGGAAAACCGGTCTGTATGCTATTCCGACGGACCAAAAACGACGCTGGGGAAGCTATTGGCTACTGGCTATTGAACTTCCTTTTTCTAGTCCCGTTGTACGTCATCGTGTTCTAAACGATCGGACTTTGGTGTGATCGTGTGTAGGCAAGTCCGTTTCAGCAGAACTCCGTCGGAAAGACCGTCACAGTCTACTCTGACGGTAAAGTCCGGTCGTGTGTACGCGGCATTCAAGTCTGCAAAAGACTTGAGACTGGGGTGGAGGTTCACCTTCCAGCAACACAATGACCCTAAACATACAGCCAGAGCTACAATGAAATGGTTTAGATCAAAGCATATTCGTGTGTTAGAATGGCCCAGTTAAAGTCCAGACCTAAATCCAATTGGGAAAACTTGAAAATTGCTGCCCACCACAAACAAGTGCCAAGGGTTAGTGGTCACAGGACCACAGGTAAACAATTGAATATAAAGGTAATTTAATGCCACTTTAATAATTAAGCATATGAGAGTAAAGCACTGCTAGAAGTAGCATTTGGACCTGGGGTTATAGGATACTTTTACATCTACCTTAATGTAGTATTAAACCCTCAGCATGTCGTTTAACACATTGAGCACAAATTAAACATTCCCTAGTACTTCCAGTTTACAAGTGGTGCCGCCTCCTGCTCTCTCAGTACTGCTTCCCTAAACCTCCATTTTTCAAAAGAAGACATGGACAGTGCAGTCTCCAGCCAGTCTGTTAGCATAAAAAAGGGAAAGAGAAGGGGAGGGCTTTGCCATGATAAGCTAGAGGGCGGTATGTTTCTATTATTGCACACAGTGTAGAGAAGACAAAACTCTAGTCCCTGCATGCAAGGGTATTTCCACAGGACGCTGAAAGAGAAATGGACTACCCTGAAATGGGAAACCTGGGGCAGTGATCATGGCAATAGATTAAAATGGAACATAGGCAATGATTAAAAGCTAAAGAAGCTGCAAGCAGTAACTGATTAACAACTTCAGCCCCATAAGGTTTTACCCCCTTCAAAGGCACTGCGTTACTTTAACAATTGCACGGTTGTGCAATGATGTACCCAAGTAAAATTGATATCCTTTTTTTCCCACAAATAGAGCTTTCCTTTGGTGGTATTTGATCACCTCTGCGGTTTTTATTTTTTGCGCTATAAACAAAAAAAAAAAAAAGAGCGACAATTTTGAAAAAAAAACAACAATATTTTTTACTTTCTGCTATAATACTTATCCAGTAAAAAAATTTAAAAAATCTAATTTCTTCATCAATTTAAGCCAATATGTATTGTGCTACATATTTTTGGTAAAAAAAAATCCCAATAAGTGTATATTGATTGGTTTACGCAATAGTTATAGCGTCTACAAATAATGGGATGTTTTTATGGAATTTTATTTATTTATTTTTTACCAGCAATGGGGGTGATCAGCGTTTTTTTAGCGGGACTGCGACATTGCGGCTGACAAATCAGACACCTGACATTTTTTACACTTTTTTGGGGAGCAGTGACACGAATACAGTGATCAGTGCTAAAAATATGCACTGTTACTGTAATAATGACACTGGCAGGGAAGGGGTTAACACCAGGCGCGATCAAAGGATTTAAGTGGGTCCCTAGGGGGTGCTTACTAACTGTGTGGGGATTGCTTTGACTGGGAGAACACAGAAATCCGTGTTCAAGCTTAGCCGGAACACAAGATCCCTATGTTCTCCCCTGTCAGAACGGCGATCTGCCCTCTTAACATAGGCAGATCGCCGTTCTGCCTCTCTGCCTCTCTGGGGAATGCTCACGGGTGGCCGCTGAATGGCTCCTCCTCCGTCCAATAGGCATGCCGCGAGCGCGTGCCCCCCGGAGCCTACTGCACGAAGCAGCACCTGGGCCACCTTGCTGCAGTAAATGCTGCAGATGGTCTGTAAGTTGTTAATTCAGCTGCTGACATTTCTTACACTGAGGGTTTAATATCACTTTAAAGGCTAAGTTGTAACATGTTCCAGCTCCTGCATGATCCCCCCTCCCTGTGACAGCAGACAAGGGATCCTCTCCCAGCATCCTGTGGCTTAATTTAAAAACAGCGTGGTGAGCTTTTAATTCATTTATTCTTCCTGCAATTCAGTGACTGCCTGCTCATGTCAGAGGTATGGGCAGACCATGTACTGAGAGTCTGCAGGATCCTGACAATCTGCTGATCGGGGGTGCTATACTTTACAGGCTCCAGTATATATATAAAAAACATGCGCTGAGCCGGAAGGGTCCCTTAAAGGGCAAGTTCACCTCCTCACCCCCCCCAGTCCCACTGACCTGGAGCGCTGTGATCACCCGATCTGACACATCGTAAAGCCGCCTCACTTGTCCAGGGCTTAGAAACCCCCTCGGCATAATCTCGAAAACGTACCTCATCAGGAGGTGTGTTTAGGAGCATTCTAACTGGTCGGCGCCGTCACATGGGCAGCGCCAACAAATCAGAACCCGGGTAGCCCATCCTGTAACCATGGACGAAGAGAAGAGAAAGCCGTGCGGATTTCAAATCCCCCGGCTGGTAAATCGGTGATGCGATGTGTCAGAACGGACACATCGCTCTCCATGTTAGCGGGACCAGGAGCGATAGGGACAGGGTCCAATGTAAGTTCACCTTACAGATTTTCTGTAAAGGTGAACTTACACTTTAAGGATAAATCAATTTCACTTTAACTTTAAAGACCTCCACCGACACATATACTTCCCTTCCTGCATAAAAAATATATTTTCAGCCATTTAAATTTTTTGATCTATGTCAATTTATTTTTCTTTATTAAGTTATATTTGTTTGTCAGCATGACTGATATACAGTATATACAACACTATACTGTACAATAAAGATAGTAATAGGTAGAAAATACAATACAAGAACCCATAATCAGTTATGCAAACTTACCAGTGAAACAACAGTGTACAGGGTTATATCAATAGTTACATTGGTTACAGTAGAACTGTCTTTTACTGGCCGAACGCTTGCATTAGTGAAATTTAGATTCTTCACCAGGTCACTATAACTACAGGGAAACCCACCATGACAAACACCTAGGAGAAAGGAAATCATATATACTGTCACTTTTGTTCAATACGTTCATTTTTTTTAAAAAACAACAAAATGCTTTTTGCTTTAATGCAATGTAAAAGGGTTAGTTCAACTTAACAGAAAAAATGTAAAGGTGAACTAACACCAGACAACCCCCCCCCCCACAATCTATTCTGGATGATACATCATGGGAGCACAGGATCATAGAGTGAGAGAGAGAGAGAGATCACACAACTCCAAGAGAAACAGCAGAGTGTAACCCTGTGACGATCTGGAATTTAACACCAACTGGCTGTAATAGACAAAGCCTGAGCAAAAGGATCAGCTATTTTCCACACAGGATCCTCATACAGATGCTCAGGAGCACATGGGCAACACTCGGGAGCACATGGGCAACACTCGGGAGCACATGGGCAACACTCGGGAGCACATGGGCAACACTCGGGAGCACATGGGCAACACTCGGGAGCACATGGGCAACACTCGGGAGCACATGGGCAACACTCAGGAGCACATGGGCAATCAGGCAATGTACAGTACGACAGAAGGAAATACTCTTGCACACAGGTGTGTAAGCTAGATAATCCCAAGGGTTCAAAAAGGACAATGAATTTCAGCCTTGCTGCTCTCCAGGATGGGAATATCCTTGTAGTAAGCGATAAGAAAGAAAGAGAGCGCACCAGCCTAGTGCATTATCCTAAGGTATATTTATTAAAACCAAGATTAAAATCTACTCACAAGGGTAGGAAGAAAAGAAAAAAAAAAGCACTATTAACAATCACAAGGCGATTGGTCCACTGGTAGCAGTTTCCAGGTCCTAGGAAGAGGACGTACGAACCGCTGCTGGCTAACGCGTTTCGAAGGTGTCCCTTTTTCTTCAGAGCCTTATCTGTGCTATTCTCTCGCAGCTATTTACACATGTGTCCATCTGTTCATCTGGAAATACTCTCAGATCAGTACTGGAGCCCCTCCCCTAGTTGGTGGGAGGTCTAACATAGGGCAGACCTTAACCACATTGTTGTACGTGTATAATGATAGTTTGTCTCTCATATCTTATATTTTATTTCACATGTGTGTGCACACTGGAAGTACATGCACCCGGCAGTAAGCTGACCTGGATCTATTGATGAGTACCGTACATCTAGTTGACCTGGGTATTGTAGATTGCAGATGGAGAATATTAAGTATCATGTATATAGAAAAGATGGCCTTAGCTCTCACCTTCACCCAAAGGGCCCCCCTGTGAGAACCACAGCTGCTCCAGCGTCCATAGCCGACAGCTCCCATCTGATCACATGTCTTGATATCCCATCCCGGCGGGTGGAACGCACAACGCGCTGTCACTTCCTAGTTGCGATCCACTGGGCGGAAGTGCGGTCCTGACGTCACTTCCCGTCAAACGCTTCTGTCAGGCTTGGCCCTCTACCTTTTCCTCTGATAATATGGCGGCTATTGTTTACTACTAGACGTCAATCCCGTGCGCCAACGGGCGCACGGGCAGTGACGTCAGGACCACACTTCCGCCCAGTGGATCGCAACTAGGAAGTGACAGCGCGGCGGGTGGAATGGGATATCGAGACATGCAATCAGATGGGAGCTGTCGGCTATGGATGCTGGAGCAGCTGTGGTTCTCACAGGGGGGCCCTTTGGGTGAAGGTGAGAGCTAAGGCTATCTTTTCTATTTACATGATACTTGATATTCTCCATCTGCAATCTACAATACCCAGGTCAACTAGACGTACGGTACTCATCAATAGATCCAGGTCAGCTTACTGCTGGGTGCATGCACTTCCAGTGTGCACACACATGTGAAATAAAATAAAATAATATAACAAGATAAGATATAAGAGACAAACTATCATTATACACATACAACAATGTGGTTAAAGTGGAGTTCCACCCAAAAGTGGAACTTCCACTCATTAGATTCCTCCCCCCCTCCGGTGACACAGTTGGCACCTTTCAGGGGGGAGGGGGGTACAGATACCTGTATATTACAGGTATCTGTACCCACTTCCGGCATAGATACCCGCAGAATCTGCGGGTATTTACGCCACTTCCTGCTCCCTCCCCGCTGCCTGCTGGGAAACACACGGGTCCCAGAGGCAGCAGGGACCATCCGGATTGCGCTGCGCGACTCGCGCATGCGCAGTAGGGAACCGGGAAGTGAAGCCGTACGGCTTCACTTCCTGATTCCCTTACCGAAGATGGAGGCGGCAGCACCCGAGGACGTAGAGACGCTTCGGCCTCGGGTGCCGACATCGCGGGCGCCCTGGACAGGTAAGTGTCCATGTTTTAAAAGTCAGCAGCTGCAGTATTTGTAGCTGCTGACTTTTAAAAAAAAAATTTTCGGTGGCGCTCCGCTTTAAGGTCTGCCCTTTGTAAGACCTCCCAACAATTAGGGGAGGGGCTCCAGTACTGATCTGAGAGGAGATTTCCAGATGAACAGATGGACACATGTATAAATAGCTGCAAGGGAATAGCACAGATAAGGCTCTGAAGAAGAAGGGACACCTTCGAAACGCGTTAGCCAGCAGCTTCCTCTTCCTAGGGCCTGGAAACTGCTACCAGTGGACCAATTGCCTTGTGATTGTTAATAGTGCGATTTTTTTTCTTCCTACCCTTGTGAGATTTTAATCTTGGTTTTAATAAATATACCTTAGGATAATGCACTAGGCTGGTGCGCACTCTTTCTTTCTTATCGTCGGGCAATCAGGCAAGCCTGGGTTTAGCAGTAGCCAGATGAATCACTGGATTGTGGGATTACAGAGCTCAGCAAGGTTATTTAAAGAACATTGTGATGCTATGGTCAGTGTAGTGTGTGCCCTTTGACCGATGACATCCATTTACCTGCTGTGTCCATACAGGTAAGGATGAGCTCAGCCGTGTTCGGAAGCCGCACGTGCAGAGCCCACCAGGAAGTCGGAACTGCACAGCGCTAATCACAAGCAGTGAGACATTTCCCGATCTCTGCAGCTGTGCATCAGGACAATGTCTCACTGCTTGTGATTAGCGCTGTGCAGTGCCAACTTCCTGGTCGGCTCTGCACGTGGGGCTTCCGAACACGCCTGAGCCCATCCTTACATACGGGCTTGTCCTTTCATCAAGGATATTGCTTATTTTTGGACCCTTACATACAGTATATATATATATATATATATATATATATATATATATATATATATATATATATATATATATATATATATACACACACACACACACACACACACACATTAATGTCCTCTGTTTCATATAGACACAGTGTGAAATTGTTGCGCTTCTATTGGTCCTTTCTAGTGCTACAGTTTCCTTTGTTTATATAAACTGTCATCTGCTGGAGCTGTCAGTAGTGGACATGCAGTTGTCGGGATCGGATTGTGTCAGTGGGTGTTTTTTTTTTTTCTCTTTGCGGGCCAATGAATGTAAGGCATCATCATCACTGACAGGGATCTGCATCACTGGATGACATGGCTGATGGTGGATATACATCATGGGACATTTTTTTTTTTAATAAAGGCTTTGTGTGTGTGAGTTTTTTTTTGTTATTGTTTATATTTTGTCTGAATGAATAGGGGTACTATGTACTCCTTGCTCATTCACATGGGAGGGGCAGTATCTTGGCGCTCCCTTATTGTTAAAGGAAGAAGATTCTAAAAAGCCCTCTGCCCGCAGACCCTCACAACCACTGGGCCAGGGTTGTGGGGAAGACGCCCTTGTCCTCATCAACAGCTGCATGCTTGGATCAGGGTCTGGTTTCACTCTCTGTGGCTACTAGGGTATGATGGCACCACCTGTATAGTATTTAGGAGCAGAGTCTTTATAATCTGTGTGATCAGGACAGGATCTCTAACATGCTCTAATGCCTCCACTCAATTGGGGCTAGTGGATAGCAAGTGAAATCCCAATTGAGAAATGTATCATCCACATAGACAGTAATCCACACAGCATTGTATTTGAAAGTCCATGTATTGAAGAAATAACATCCAACATAAGGTATTTTCCAAACAGGAACAAGAAATCATTATCAATCTCTATGTATGTCTTAGTGAGGGGAAGCTGCAGCACTTAGTCTTTTCTCTCTCTGCAGGAATCCTCTGTTCTCTCTCCAACATGTGTTCTCTCCTCCACCAACTTACCCAAGCAACCTTGCAATGCATCTGCTCTTCTTGATGACCTCATCCTCAATGCAGAGTATAGCAGCCAAATTGGAAAAGGGCAAAACAAACACTGGCTAACAGGAGTATACACTTGGTAAATGGGCAAAGAAATGATCACTTCACTAGACTGGTATGGTATTCAGCTGACTTCAATAGGGTTGGGATTTGGCACCCAAGCTTTACTTATGTTTGCTGAACCCAGGGGTGTGTTCAGCTCATCCCTACTAGTGTAAGAGGGCACTTCTCCACTAATAACTAGGGATGAGTCGAACACCCCCTCAGTTCGGTTCGCACCAGAACTTGCGAACAGGCAAAACATTTGTGCGAACACGCGAATACCGTTAAAGTCTATGGGACACGCTCCAGGATGTGTGATGTGCGTGTGAGTGTGTGACGTGTGGAGTGGTGGGCGGGCTCCATTTCCATGAGGTTCTCAGCAATGTGAGACGCCAGCTTCAGCTGTACCGTCGAATAACTCTCGAACCGTCGATTAATTCTTCCCTGTGGCGGCATCAAGAAACTATTGCTAAGGAGGGGGGGTTGGAACAGATCTCCGAACAAGTGGCAGAGCAGTAGGAGGAGAGAGGAGGATTGTCGGCGGCTCCTAACACTCGATCAGCATGGTGCAGATCCTTGTATAGAAAGCAGAGCAGTAGGCGGGGTAGTGGATGACCCCCGACCCCGGCTCCTCAGGTTCTGGCTCCTGGCTCTTGGCATGTGGCTCCTGGTTCCCTCGGCTTCTAGGGCTTCTAGGCTTCTAGAGAATATGAAAACACTGCGCTCTAATAGCAAAAATAAAATATATGTGAGCCAGCAGCTGCATACATTGTGACAAACAATAACTGGTAACTGGGAAGAAAAATGCAGCGCTAAGAAGTATTAGGAAGTTAGGGTGTAGTGAAACAATTAAGTAAGAGATGCTGTACTGAACAGTAAAGCATATGTGCAAAAACCATAAGTGAAATGAAATGAACAAACACAGTATAAAGTGTCCACATAGAAATAAAAATCCCTGGTTTACCTGCACTATGCAGAAGCTTTTTATTTTTTATTTGCATATTACCCCGATGCAAGAAACTGCCTTCCAGTAGCCCTACTTCCATCACGGGGTCTGGATCAAATCTGTCCCCGGCTTCTCCTTGGAACACATCCTTGAGGTCTATTGGCTAATATCCAGTTGGCGGCCCTTTCTGATGTTTCTTCACCCCACTAGAGAAGTCGAGAAGTGAGACAGAGGTTCCACCATTCCAGATATCGTTTTCCAGCCTAGGTTTGGCTCCATGCACCATTGACTCCACGTCATATGACAGTGGAGTCCACGTCACCTGGTAAGAGTACCCATCTTATCTTACTTCCTGATGTTTTCATTCTGATGCCCCATATCGAGATGTTGGTTTACAGCTACAGAAGTTCTGTACCCCGTTGTTGACTCACAGTCACAGATCCAACACCGTGCACCATTGACTTTATTTTCTAGTTTCACATCATTTTTTGGTCCATACCAGTTCCTCTTATTAATTTGAGTTTGGAATCATCCATTTACCATATGTGGACACTATACTGTGTTTGTTCATTTCATTTCACTTCTAGGCTTCTAGTTCCTGGCTTTGGGCTCTTGGTGCCTGGTTTCCTCAGTCCCCTGATACCTGGTTCCTGGCTCCCGGTTCCTGCCTCTCTCGGCTCTCCAGGTACCAGCCATCAGTGCCGGACTGGCCGACCGGGATACCGGGAAATCCCCCGGTGGGCCGGCTGTCTGGCTGCCCCTGGTGCCGCTGTGAGGGCAGCGGCGCCTGAAAGAAACATGGCCGCGGGGCCGCCAGGCTTACATGCAACTGCGCATGCGCCAGCACTACTGTCGAAAGTGTGTACGGGCTTTCCCGAGCTAGCCGTGCTCGGGAAAGTCCGTACACACTCGGCAATTCTCGGAAGTGCGGGCGCATGCGCAGTGACGATGGCGCCGATCGGCGCCATTTTTAAAAGTACCGCCGTGAGTACTCGTCTGCTCGCCTCTTCTTCGGCTGGTGGCCTCTTCCTCCCGCCCCCCCTGCAGCCTCTGACCTCCTGCCCCCCCTGCAGCCTCTGACCTCCTGCCCCCACTGCAGCCTCTTCCTCCCGCCCCCCCTGCAGCCTCTGACCTCCTGCCCCCACTGCAGCCTCTGACCTCCTGCCCCCCCTGCAGCCTCTGACCTCCTGCCCCCCCTGCAGCCTCTGACCTCCTGCCCCCACTGCAGCCTCTGACCTCCTGCAGCCTCTGACCTCCTGCCCCCACTGCAGCCTCTGACCTCCTGCCCCCACTGCAGCCTCTGACCTCCTGCCCCCCCTGCAGCCTCTGACCTCCTGCCCCCACTGCAGCCTCTGACCTCCTGCCCCCCCTGCAGCCTCTGACCTCCTGCAGCCTCTGACCTCCTGCCCCCACTGCAGCCTCTGACCTCCTGCCCCCACTGCAGCCTCTGACCTCCTGCCCCCCCTGCAGCCTCTGACCTCCTGCCCCCACTGCAGCCTCTGACCTCCTGCCCCCACTGCAGCCTCTGACCTCCTGCCCCCCCTGCAGCCTCTGACCTCCTGCAGCCTCTGACCTCCTGCCCCCACTGCAGCCTCTGACCTCCTGCCCCCACTGCAGCCTCTGACCTCCTGCCCCCCCTGCAGCCTCTGACCTCCTGCCCCCACTGCAGCCTCTGACCTCCTGCCCCCACTGCAGCCTCTGACCTCCTGCCCCCACTGCAGCCTCTGACCTCCTGCCCCCACTGCAGCCTCTGACCTCCTGCCCCCACTGCAGCCTCTGACCTCCTGCCCCCCCTGCAGCCTCTGACCTCCTGCCCCCACTGCAGCCTCTGACCTCCTGCCCCCACTGCAGCCTCTGACCTCCTGCCCCCACTGCAGCCTCTGACCTCCTGCCCCCCCTGCAGCCTCTGACCTCCTGCCCCCCCTGCAGCCTCTGACCTCCTGCCCCCACTGCAGCCTCTGACCTCCTGCCCCCCCTGCAGCCTCTGACCTCCTGCCCCCACTGCAGCCTCTGACCTCCTGCCCCCACTGCAGCCTCTGACCTCCTGCCCCCACTGCAGCCTCTGACCTCCTGCCCCCACTGCAGCCTCTGACCTCCTGCCCCCCCTGCAGCCTCTGACCTCCTGCAGCCTCTGACCTCCTGACCCCCTGCAGCCTCTGACCTCCTGCCCCCACTGCAGCCTCTGACCTCCTGCAGCCTCTGACCTCCTGACCCCCTGCAGCCTCTGACCTCCTGCCCCCACTGCAGCCTCTGACCTCCTGCCCCCACTGCAGCCTCTGACCTCCTGCCCCCACTGCAGCCTCTGACCTCCTGCCCCCACTAAAGAAAAAAGCAGTACAGCGCTTAAAATAAACTAAATCAATAGCAGGCAAATGTCCAGTGATTTCTCCGGTGATTCAGGTGACACAGGTAAACGAGAAGTGACTAAAGTGACAAAAAGGACCTCCACCTTCAGTGACACCAGCCGCTCACCTCAATGGATGGACCCCTGAGTATATCAGTCAGGTCAGAAACAGCTGTTCCCTCACAGGGGAAATAACACAGACAGATAGCGACAGCAGCAGCAGCAGCCTGGGGATGTCAGCTCTCAGTGGTCAGCATACAGGCAGATGGTCACATGTAAAATTCAAAAAAGGATCTAGTGCTCTCCGTATGATAATGAACCAATTTATTAAAAATATAGGAAAGACACTCACATTATAAAGCACTGTGCCCCAGTGCGAGGGATAGAAGCATGAACGGAGCGGATGTCCCAATGCAGGATGAACGAGCGGAGAGCGCGGGTGACGTCACGATCATAGCACGTGGATGCCGTACGCGTTACGTCCCTCAAAGTGGGCGGGACTTCATCAGCGGCAACGGCTAAGCGCAAGGACGCCACCTAAATGCAAATCCGCTCTTCCTGATCAACCAATGGGCACGACTGTGTACTCTTCTCTATGGTAACCCAATCTGACTGCTCATAACCAAGAACAGGAAGTGGTTTAATGAGCTCCTCCCAAACTACCAATAGGCTTGAATGCGCCCGTCACCATAGTAACCAGGGTCAGACAAACAAACCAGGAAGTAACTATTTTCATGGAATAGTCATGGGTGTAAATAGGTTAATGTTAGAAGACAATGATACATTGCCACAGAAACATAACTAAATAACTAAAATAAAGTAAAATATGTAAATTATATACGAATACATAATTATAAAGGCAATCAATATTAACCCCATGCCTCCGCTCAACATCCCAGGTAATCCACTCCATTAATGCAAATAACATGAATTAAGCGAGAATTAAATAAAGAACAGAGATTACATAAAAAACTTTACATAAAAACATTAATAAAAAACTTTTAAAACAAAAAATGTTGCTAACGATCGGAAATAAAACAGTTGACATCAAATTCGACGTTCAACCCCCCTGGAACTAAAACCTTAGTCTCGTGAATCCAGTGAGATTCTCTGCGACTTATTTGGCGCAGAAAGTTGCCTCCCCTCCAATGTTTGTCAACTCTCTCTATACCCCAAAAGCTTAAACCCCTGGGGTTTTGATTATGTACCAGTTTAAAATGCTTTGAGACGTTGTGTGTTTTTATCCCTTTTTTAATATTGTTGACATGTTCCCCTAGGCGGACATGTAAAGGGCGGGATGTCCTACCAATATACTGCAAGCCACACTCGCACTGTAACATATAGACAACCCCAACCGTGGTGCACGTTATGAGTTGATCTATTTTGTATTCTTTACCAGTGGAGGTGGCCTTAAAGCTTTTTCGTTTTTTGTTGTTACACTTGGAATGCCTGCAGGCTGTGCACCGCCCACAGGCATAGAATCCTGACAGAAAGGAGAAAAGTCTACTTTCAGAATGTACTGGGGGGTCCACTACACCGGGGGCTAAGCGATCACGTAGAGATGGGGCCTTTTTATAAATGAATGACGGATGTGGTGGCAGCAGGGGACCCAGCACTCGGTCCTGTTTGAGAATTGACCAATTTTTTGATACAATTTTTTCAAATTGCTTGTGCTGAATGTTAAAATTCAAAACCATTTTGAAATTCGAGACCTCTGAGCTGGTGTTCTTGATCTTATCGGATATCAGAGTGGTCCTATCCATGGCCATAACCCTCTTCACCTCATCACTTAATACGTGTTTGTCATATCCTTTGTCTACAAACCTTGATGAGAGTAAAGCAGACTGAGTGAGAAAATCGCTATCTCGTGTACAGTTCCGTCTGAGTCTAACAAATTGTCCCCTGGGGATGTTGCAAAGCCACGATTTATGATGACAACTCCCCAGGGGAATGTAAGAGTTGCGGTCTGTAGGTTTGAGATAGTTGCACAATCTGAACCCTTCATCATCTTTCCAGATTTCAAGGTCGAGAAATACTATTTTTTCTTTACTAAAATTCCATGACAGCCGAATATTCTTGGTGTTATTATGCGTTGGGCGCTCGTTTTGCTCCCAGTGTGGCCAATCTGTTCATGGCCCACTGGGAGGAAGACGTAGTGTTCAGGGAACGCCCCCCTGAGTTAGTGTGCTATAAACGTTACATAGACGACCTTATTATGATCTGGGATGGGGATCAATCAGGTTTGGATTCTTTCATCCATAAACTTGATAATAACACCAAGAATATTCGGCTGTCATGGAATTTTAGTAAAGAAAAAATAGTATTTCTCGACCTTGAAATCTGGAAAGATGATGAAGGGTTCAGATTGTGCAACTATCTCAAACCTACAGACCGCAACTCTTACATTCCCCTGGGGAGTTGTCATCATAAATCGTGGCTTTGCAACATCCCCAGGGGACAATTTGTTAGACTCAGACGGAACTGTACACGAGATAGCGATTTTCTCACTCAGTCTGCTTTACTCTCATCAAGGTTTGTAGACAAAGGATATGACAAACACGTATTAAGTGATGAGGTGAAGAGGGTTATGGCCATGGATAGGACCACTCTGATATCCGATAAGATCAAGAACACCAGCTCAGAGGTCTCGAATTTCAAAATGGTTTTGAATTTTAACATTCAGCACAAGCAATTTGAAAAAATTGCATCAAAAAATTGGTCAATTCTCAAACAGGACCGAGTGCTGGGTCCCCTGCTGCCACCACATCCGTCATTCATTTATAAAAAGGCCCCATCTCTACGTGATCGCTTAGCCCCCGGTGTAGTGGACCCCCCAGTACATTCTGAAAGTAGACTTTTCTCCTTTCTGTCAGGATTCTATGCCTGTGGGCGGTGCACAGCCTGCAGGCATTCCAAGTGTAACAACAAAAAACGAAAAAGCTTTAAGGCCACCTCCACTGGTAAAGAATACAAAATAGATCAACTCATAACGTGCACCACGGTTGGGGTTGTCTATATGTTACAGTGCGAGTGTGGCTTGCAGTATATTGGTAGGACATCCCGCCCTTTACATGTCCGCCTAGGGGAACATGTCAACAATATTAAAAAAGGGATAAAAACACACAACGTCTCAAAGCATTTTAAACTGGTACATAATCAAAACCCCAGGGGTTTAAGCTTTTGGGGTATAGAGAGAGTTGACAAACATTGGAGGGGAGGCAACTTTCTGCGCCAAATAAGTCGCAGAGAATCTCACTGGATTCACGAGACTAAGGTTTTAGTTCCAGGGGGGTTGAACGTCGAATTTGATGTCAACTGTTTTATTTCCGATCGTTAGCAACATTTTTTGTTTTAAAAGTTTTTTATTAATGTTTTTATGTAAAGTTTTTTATGTAATCTCTGTTCTTTATTTAATTCTCGCTTAATTCATGTTATTTGCATTAATGGAGTGGATTACCTGGGATGTTGAGCGGAGGCATGGGGTTAATATGGATTGCCTTTATAATTATGTATTCGTATATAATTTACATATTTTACTTTATTTTAGTTATTTAGTTATGTTTCTGTGGCAATGTATCATTGTCTTCTAACATTAACCTATTTACACCCATGACTATTCCATGAAAATAGTTACTTCCTGGTTTGTTTGTCTGACCCTGGTTACTATGGTGACGGGCGCATTCAAGCCTATTGGTAGTTTGGGAGGAGCTCATTAAACCACTTCCTGTTCTTGGTTATGAGCAGTCAGATTGGGTTACCATAGAGAAGAGTACACAGTCGTGCCCATTGGTTGATCAGGAAGAGCGGATTTGCATTTAGGTGGCGTCCTTGCGCTTAGCCGTTGCCGCTGATGAAGTCCCGCCCACTTTGAGGGACGTAACGCGTACGGCATCCACGTGCTATGATCGTGACGTCACCCGCGCTCTCCGCTCGTTCATCCTGCATTGGGACATCCGCTCCGTTCATGCTTCTATCCCTCGCACTGGGGCACAGTGCTTTATAATGTGAGTGTCTTTCCTATATTTTTAATAAATTGGTTCATTATCATACGGAGAGCACTAGATCCTTTTTTGAATTTTACATGTGACCATCTGCCTGTATGCTGACCACTGAGAGCTGACATCCCCAGGCTGCTGCTGCTGCTGTCGCTATCTGTCTGTGTTATTTCCCCTGTGAGGGAACAGCTGTTTCTGACCTGACTGATATACTCAGGGGTCCATCCATTGAGGTGAGCGGCTGGTGTCACTGAAGGTGGAGGTCCTTTTTGTCACTTTAGTCACTTCTCGTTTACCTGTGTCACCTGAATCACCGGAGAAATCACTGGACATTTGCCTGCTATTGATTTATGTTGGACTTTTTATTTAGTTTATTTTAAGCGCTGTACTGCTTTTTTCTTTATGTTTATATGGGATTTGGTAAATTTAACCCTCAGTGTCTCAGCCGCTTTTTAGCTAGGTTTGGTTTGCGCTGGTTGATTTCCCTGTATATTGCTCCTGCCCCCACTGCAGCCTCTGACCTCCTGCCCCCACTGCAGCCTCTGACCACCTGCCCCCCCCTGCAGCCTCTGACCTCCTGTCCCCCCCCTGCAGCCTCTGACCACCTGCCCCCCCCCCTGCAGCCTCTGACCTCCTGTCCCCCCCCTGCAGCCTCTGACCTCCTGTCCCCCCCTGCAGCCTCTGACCTCCTGTCCCCCCCCTGCAGCCTCTGACCTCCTGTCCCCCCCCTGCAGCCTCTGACCTCCTGTCCCCCCCCTGCAGCCTCTGACCTCCTGTCCCCCCCCTGCAGCCTCTGACCTCCTGTCCCCCCCCCTGCAGCCTCTGACCTCCTGTCCCCCCCCCTGCAGCCTCTGACCTCCTGCCCCCCACCCTGCAGCCTCTGACCTCCTGTCCCCCACCCTGCAGCCTCTGACCTCCCCTGTACCATCGGCAGCCTCTGACCTCCTGTCCCCCCCCCCTGCAGCCTGTGACCTCCCCTGTACCATCGGCAGCCTCTGACCATCTATTGTCTTATATCACGTCTGCAGTCTGGAGTGGAGTCAACAGTGGGAGTGCCTCAGGGATAGGGGTCATGGGAGAAGTCAGACGTGTATGGACTGTGGAGAGGAAACTATGGGATAAAACCAGAGCCACCGAGCTGGAGCCGACTGACTGAGCCCTGCAAGGTGCACCTGAGAGGAGGTCAGTGACAGCGCCGCCAGGCCTACCTGAGAGGGGGGGGTCAATGCAATATTGTAAGGGGGCACTGATAAAAAGGTTTACCCCTTATATCAGTAAACCCCCTTACTTTAGTGTTTTCTTTCTGCAGAAGGTGGTCTCTGGTCACCAGAGTCCTCCCCACATTCCCAGAGTTCCCCTTTACATCATAATCTGCAGGATTCCACCTTACAGTGCAAGTGAGAACTCTGATGTAAAGAGGAATGCAGAGGACTCTGATATAAGTGGGGTCTCTGGTCACCAGTGCCCCCCTTTTATATCAGAGTTCCCGCTTAGATCATGATCTGCAATGTTCCCCTTTATATCAGAGTTCCCTTGCACTGTAAAGGGGAATCCTCCTGATATATGGGGGAACTCTGTGTTGGGTTATATTAATCTGACTTTCATGTAAATGGAGAAATATGGTTTTTGACTTTTGTTTAACTTAACACATTGCTAATAGCAGTTTATAGCTTAAATATTGATATTTGCACTGAAAACTGCCATTTACGGCACCTTTTTTTTGCAGTGTCAATAAAAAATGTGCCATTAAATGCCATGATTTTTGCCTTGAAAAAAATTGCTGCTGTTTGTAAATTCCATGTCTCTCTTATCTATATATAATACACTCTTCAAATGTGCTTTAAAATGCATGGTTTTCCCTTTTGTGAACAAGAAAATAACGACGTTATGCGGTTGGGCTGGTATAATAATGCTATGGGGCTGGTATAATAATGCTATGGGGCTGGTATAATAATGCTATGGGGCTGGTATAATAATGCTATGGGGCTGGTATGAAATTATTTCCAGGGCTGGTTTTTATTCCCAGTCCGGCCCTGCCAGCCATCAGCTCTCGGCAGAGACTCTGGATAAATGTTTCCATCTGAGTGATCCTGCGATACAGCAGGCAGAAAACAACAAAACAGTAGGTCCTGTTTTTTTTTTCTTTCTGCATTTTGGACAGAGAAATAAGGGGACAGGTGGGAGAGGAGTAGGCGGAACACAAACTCATAAAGCCAGTCCTTAAGTTGCCCCAGGAAGAGGGGGAAACTATTGTAAAAAGAGGAGAGAGGAGAGGTGGGGAGTGAGGGAAGATGTGGACTTTTGCCCTTTATTGAATAGCGGGGATTTTCAGAGCCGTGGGGCTCCCCAAATATTAGGTCTGCATGGCCCCTAATAAACCCCTTGTCAAAGTGCAGATTGTTACCCCTTGCTTCTCTCCCACCTCAATGTCAGCGAAGACATCAGGAAAATCAGTATTAAACCCCCCAGAAATAAAATCCCCCCAAGCTGTTGGAATACCAGTAGAGCAATTTCCCTCTGCTAAAGATATCATGGAAGCCATTAAAGTAAGTAGCAAGGCTCTTACAACAAAAATTGATGCCTTAGCGGTGGATGTCAGCATAATGAGACATGAGTTTGATAAAATACAAGAAAGAATTTCAGCAATGGAAATTCGGGTCTCAAAAAGGTGGAAGAAAAATTAAAAACAGATAATAGAGAATGGCATATGTCGAAAAAACAAATCAGAGCTTTACAGGACAGAGCAATTGATACAGAAAGCCGTTTGAGGAGAAACAACATTCGAATTGTAGCTCTACCCGAGTGAGTGGAAGGAGAAAATCCAACTGAATTTTCAGAGAAATTCTTGATAAGAACATTAGGCTTAACAGACATGTCTGTAACATTCGCGGTGGAAAGAGCGCATAGGATCTTCTTCCGCTCCCTAAAACCAGTTGCACCCCCCCCCCCCCCCCCCTGTTTATGGTGCTTTTATTAAACTATAGAGATCGAGATCAAATTTTATCGGTGGCCAGGATAAGGACAGACTTACAATATGAAAACGCAAAGTTATCGCCCTTTCCTGATTATCCCCCTGAAATTCAGCAACAAAGAAGAGCCTATACGGAAGTACGGAGAAGGTTGAGAGAGAAGGGGATAAAATTTAGCCTTCTATATCCCAGTAAATTACGGGTGATGGACAGCTTGCACACCCAGTTCTTTGAGACACCAAATCAGAGTGGTTGGACACTAGATAAATTGTGTTTTTTTTTTGGGGGGGGGGGGGGAGTGTATATATATATATATATATATATATATATATATATATATATATATATATATATATATATATATATATATATATATATATATATATATATATATATATATATATATATATATATATATATATATATATATATATATATATATATATATGTACAGGCTTCTACTCACTCTGATGGCAACACCCTTGACCTTGTATTCTCTTACCTATGCACTCCATGCAACTTCTCAAACAATCCTTTTCCTCTCTCCGACCACCACCTTATTAGTTTCTCTCTCCCCCTGTCTTCCACCACCTTTCCCTCCAATCGCCTAACCATCACCCGTAGAGACTTTCGCAACTTCAACTCCTCTCTCCTCTATTCTGCTACCGACCACCTCTATGACAAAATCTCCCCCCTGTCCTGCCCCAACCAAGCCATATCCATCTACAATAAATCTCTGTCCTCCACCCTGGACAAGCTCGCTCCCCTCACTACACGCAGAATCAGGCCTCGACCCCTACAACCCTGGCAAACAGATGACACTAAAATTCTCAAAAAACGTAGTCGCGCTCTTGAGCGTCTGTGGCACAAGACTAAGTCTCTCAAAGACTTCAACCAATACAAATCTGCCCTCCAAAAATACTATTCTTTCCTCCACACTGCCAAGCAAACCTATTTTACAACTCTTATTAATACCTTCTCATCCAATCCCCGTAAACTCTTCTCTACCTTCAACTCTCTATTTTGTCCTCCACCGCCTCCCCCCACTGACTTACTCACTGCCCAGGAAATCGCTAATCACTTCAAAAACAAGATTGATACAATCCGTGATGAAATCTCCACTCTACAGGTATCTCCCCCATCTAAGACCCCATGTCAACAGATACAACTGACACTCCCCCTATTCAAATCTGCTACTCCAGACGAAGTTGCTAAACTCCTTTCTATCGCCCACCTAACCACCTGTCCCCTGGACCCTATTCCCTCTCAAATGCTACGGTCACCCTCTGACCCCATCCTACACTCTCTAACCCACATCTTCAATCTCTCCCTCACCTCTGGCGTCTTCCCCGATGCTCTAAAACATGCGCTGGTCACTCCCATACTCAAAAAACCATCCTTGGACCCTACCAATCTTAACAACCTATGCCCTATCTCCTTGCTCCCCTTTTCCTCTAAACTCCTTGAACGCCTGGTTTACAACCAACTGAGTGACCACCTCATTAAAAACAACCTTCTTGATCCCCTTCAATCTGGATTTCGCCCTCAACACTCCACAGAAACTGCTCTTTTAAAACTCACAAATGACCTACTAACTGCAAAAACCAACGGACACTATTCTGTACTCCTACTTCTGGATCTTTCAGCTGCCTTTGACACGGTTGACCACCTCCTCCTCCTCGAAAAACTTTACTCCCTCGGTCTATGTGACTGTGCTCTTCAGTGGCTCTCATCCTACCTATCCCAACGCACCTTCAGTGTCACTTACAATTCTACTTGCTCCACTCCTCTTCCCTTCTCTGTCGGGGCCCCCCAAAGTTCTGTTCTTGGACCTCTTTTATTTTCAATCTACACCTCTTCTCTGGGTCAGCTGATAGCCTCTCACGGCTTTCAATATCATTTCTATGCTGATGACACACAAATCTATCTCTCCACCCCTCAACTCACTCCATCAGTCTCCTCACGCATCATTAACTTACTAACCGACATATCTGTATGGATGTCACACCACTTCCTCAAACTCAACTTGTCCAAAACCGAGCTTATGATATTTCCTCCCCCACGTGCCTCTTCCCCTGACTTCTCTGTGAAGAGCAATGGCAAAACCATCCACCCGTCCCCACATGTCAGGGTGCTAGGTGTTATCCTAGATTCTGAACTCTCCTTTCAGCCCCACATCCAATCACTTTCCAAAGCTTGCCGCCTCAACCTCCGCAACATCTCTAAACTACGTCCCTTTCTAACCAGTAAAACTACAAAGCTCCTGATTCACTCCCTGGTTATCTCTCGCCTTGACTACTGCAACTCACTCCTCATTGGCTTACTTTTAAATAGACTATCCCCCCTTCAGTCCATCATGAATGCTGCTGCCAGACTCATCCACCTTACAAACCACTCAGTGTCTGCTACCCCTCTCTGCCAATCCCTCCATTGGCTACCACTCGCCCAACGAATGAAATTCAAAATACTAACAATAAGTTACAAAGCCATCCACAACTGTGCCCCCAGCTACATCACTAACCTAGTCTCAAAATACCAACCTAAACGCCATCTCCGTTCCTCCCAAGATCTCCTGCTCTCTGGCTCCCTCATCACCTCCTCCCATATCCGCCTCCAGGACTTCTCCTGAGCCTCGCCCATCCTCTGGAATTCCCTACCCCAATCTGTCAGACTGTCTCCAAATTTATCCACTTTTAGGCGATCCCTGAAAACTTTCCTCTTCAGAGAAGCCTATCCTGCCTCCATCTAACAACTGCACTATTTTCTCCATTAGCTCATCCCCCACAGCTATTACCCTTTTGTATAACTTGACCCTCCCTCCTAGATTGTAAGCTCTAACGAGCAGGGCCCTCTGATTCCTCCTGTATTGAATTGTACTTGTACTGTCTGCCCTAATGTTGTTGTTGTAAAGCGCTGCATAAACTGTCGGCGCTATATAAATCCTGTATAATAATAATAATAATAATAATATATTTATTTATATTGACGGCGCTATATATATATACATATACCGTATATATATATACATATACCGTATATATATACATATATATATATATATATATATATATATATATATATATATATATATATATATATATATATATATATATATAATATATATAAAAAAGGATACAATGGTATTGAATAATATATGATCTTTTTTTTTTTTTTTTGAGTGGGGGATTGCACATAAAAAATAAGTATTAATGGATGGGGTAAAGGGGAGGGGTTTATTAATGTTGATGAAATGACTATGAATGGATTTTTTAAATGTAAGTTGTGAAATGTACAATGTATATGGAAAAAGTAATATAGAACAAAGAATATGGAAAGGGGAGGGGATTATATAGGAAAAGGGGAGGGGATTATAGCAGTGCCAAGGATTTAGATTTTTTTTCACACAGATAATTAAAAAATATAGTTTTATTAATACACATAATAAAAAAAGCCGTACAAATGTAAAAGGGTGCAATATACACAGAGTCACTGTAAAAAACAACACATAAAAATACAGTGGAGACCAGCCAGTGTGTATGAAGGCAGGTCCTAACAGGTAATCAATTCCTACATGTTTCGCCAACTTTGGCTTCCTCGGGGAAAGATGATTACACCTGTGCAATTTTGTAGACTCTAAATAGAAAAGAGAGACATATAACAGTATACGCTAATAATGGTATGAAGCAATATTGGTTTGTCAGTGATTTATCTCTTCATTTATTACTTTTTTAGGCTATTTGGTGGTATTACACCAACACATTTTTTTTTTTTAATTTGTTGTCTGCATTTCTTGTTTTTTTCGGTTTCAGTAAAATCATATCTGAGACAGCACCCATCCTGGTGGAATTTTCTCATCTCCCTCAGTTCATACAGTCACTCAGCATTTTGGGCGCCCTTGTGTTTTGTTTTTACTATATACACACTGTAAGTACCTTGAAGCTATGTTAGCCCCCTTACTTTGTTTTGGATTATCAATCCTACAAAGGACCTCTTTATAGCATATATATTGAACATACTCCTTTTTTTGCTAGGTCTCTGTTTGCCTCCTGCAGCCATGTATAGTTGCGGTGCAGGACCTCCGACTCCCTCGGGGTGCCTCATTTCCCCTGGTGCTTGTTGTGAGCCTTTGATAGGTACCAATTTTTCCTTCTGGGGGTCACTGTTACGGGCTCTGGTTTTTCCAAGAGGGGGCCACCCCAGCCATGTCTTGCATTTGTTTATTGATAAATCACTGACAAACCAATATTGCTTTATACCATTATTAGCATATACTGTTATATGTCTCTCTCTTTTCTATTTAGAGTCTACAAAATTGCACAGGTGTAATCATCTTTCCCTGAGGAAGCCAAAGTTGGCAAAACATGTAGGAATTGATTACCTGCCTTCATACACACTGGCTGGTCTCCACTGTATTTTTACGTGTTGTTTTTTTACAGCGACTCTGTGTATATTGCTATTTTATTATGTGTATTAATAAAACTATATTTTTTCATTATCTCTGTATATATTGACTTTTTAGGATGAGGTGCCATATTCTATTAAGGACTCTCCAGCCATATTCCATTTTTCCATGGAAAAAGTAAAAGATTTAAAAAAAAAAAAAGTCTATGGGACACGAACATGAAAAATCAAAAGTGCTCATATTAAAGGCTTACATGCATGTTATTGCCACAAAAAGTGTTTGGAGACCCGGGTCCTGCCCCAGGGAACACGTATCAATGAAAAAAAAAGTTTTAAAAAACAGAAGTTTTTTCAGAAGCAGTGATTTTAATAATGCTTAAAGTGAAACAATAAAAATAAAATATATTCCTTTAAATATCGCTTATGTGCTATACAAAGCATCAGGACGAACTGGATCCTTCCTTAAATTCCAGGAAGAGATGATCACAGCCCTTCTGTTTCCAGATGGTGCTGTGGCCCAACTTCCCAATGCAAATGCAGTGAGCCGGCTGCATGAGAGGCACTTCACAGAAGTCCTCCGTGATACCTCAGGCCAAAGAACACCTCAAAAAAGATGTTGTGTCTGTAGGAAACGTGGATACAGGCATGACACCCTCTTTTATTGTCCCTCCTTTCCTAACCAACGTGGTCTCTGCATCTGTGAATGTTTCCAACGCTAACACAAACTAGTGGAGTATTAGCATAGGGTACAGCACTGCACAGTCATAGGATACACTTCACAGGGTCTCCAAAGATGGCATCGCATTTTTAGAGACCTGAATCTGGAACCTTTACAGTTACGACTACAGTTACAAATAAAAAAAGTGTAAAAAGTAAACTAATATATATATATATATATATATATATATATATATATATATATATACACACACACACACACACACACACACACACACACACACACACACACATATATACACACAGTGGGGACGGAAAGTATTCAGACCCCCTTAAATTTTTCACTCTTTGTTATATTGCAGCCATTTGCTAAAATAATTTAAGTTCTTTTTTTCCCCCATTAATGTACACACAGCACCCCATATTAACAGAAAAACACAGAATTGTTGACATTTTTGCAGATTTATTAAAAAAGAAAAACTGAAATATCACATGGTCCTAAGTATTCAGACCCTTTGCTCAGTATTTAGTAGAAGCACCCTTTTGATCTAATACAGCCATGAGTCTTTTTGGGAAAGATGCCACAAGTTTTTCTCACCTGGATTTGGGGATCCTCTGCCATTCCTCCTTGCAGATCCTCTCCAGTTCTGTCAGGTTGGATGGTAAACGTTGGTGGACAGCCAATTTTAGGTCTCTCCAGAGATGCTCAATTGGGTTTAAGTCAGGGCTCTGGCTGGGCCATTCAAGAACAGTCACGGAGTTGTTGTGAAGCCACTCCTTTGTTATTTTAGCTGTGTGCTTAGGGTGATTGTCTTGTTGGAAGATAAACCTTCGGCCCAGTCTGAGGCCCTGAGCACTCTAAAGGTTTTCATCCAGGATATCCCTGTACTTGGCCTGCATTCATCTTTCCCTCAATTGCAACCAGTCGTCCTGTCCTTGCAGCTGAAAAACACCCCCACAGCATGATGCTGCCATCACCATGCTTCACTGTTGGGACTGTATTGGACAGGTGATGAGCAGTGCCTGGTTTTCTCCACACATACTGCTTAGAATGAAGCCAAAAAGTTCTTTCTTGGTCTCATCAGACCAGAGAATCTTATTTCTCAGAATCTTGGAGTCCTTCAGGTTTTTTTTGGCAAACTCCATGCGAGCTTTCATGTGTCTTGCACTGAGGAGAGGCTTCCATCTGGCCACTCTGCCATAAAGCTCCGTCCGGTGGAGGGCTGCAGTGATGGTTGACTTTCTACAACTTTCTCCCATCTCCCGACTGCATCTCTGGAGCTCAGCCACAGTGATCTTTGGGTTCTTCTTTACTTCCCTCACCAAGGCTCTTCTCCCCCGAAAGCTCAGTTTGGCCAGACGGCCAGCTCTAGGAAGGGTTCTGGTCGTCCCAAACATCTTCCATTTAAGGATTATGGAGGCCACTGTGCTCTTAGGAACCTTAAGTGCAGTAGAAATTTTTTTTGTAACCTTGGCCAGATCTGTGCCTTGCCACAATTCTGTCTCTGAGCTCTTCAGGCAATTCCTTTGACCTCATGATTCTCATTTGCTCTGACATGCACTGTGAGCTGTAAGGTCTTATATAGACAGGTGTGTGGCTTTCCTAATTAAGTCCAATCAGTATAATCAAACACAGCTGGACTCAAATGAAGGTGTAGAACCATATCAAGGATGATCAGAAGAAACAGACAGCACCTGAGTTAAATATATGAGTGTCACAGCAAAGGGTCTGAATACTTAGGACGATGTGATATTTCAGTTTTTCTTTTTTAATAAATCTACAAAAATGTCAACAATTCTGTGTTTTTCTGTCAATATAGGGTGCTGTGTGTACATTAATGAGGAAAAAAATGAACTTAAATGATTTTAGCAAATGGCTGCAATCAGGGGCGTTGCTAGGTGGCAAAAAGACCAGGGGCTTCAGCCCGAGATCATAGCCTGGCACCGTGGGGGGGGGGGGGGATGGAAAAAGTGTGGGGTTAATCCGCGCAGTGGTTTAGATGTTACTAGGATATAGGGCTGCTGCCTCTACAGGTACGATTCCACCTAGGTGGAGTGTATTAGAAATTGATAAAAAGCAGGAGTAGAGATGGTGCTGCCCTGGTGGAGTTAAAAGGGTTTATTTCCCATGCTGAACAATTCTTCTGTGTATTGCGTGATATACATATAAAACTTGAACTTTACTTCTGAATGGTAAACTTTAAACCGTAAATGAGAAATTTTCTATATGCAAAAATGTGTGGAAAATACCGCCTCTACCTCACATTTCTCTGCGCCTAGGACTACTCCTGAGATCAAGTGTAGTAAAATAAAGCAGCGCTGCTGCAATAAGGAATCAGAGACTTGGCACCATTGATTTATACTTTATTGCCCTATGTATATAGAAAAATTTTCTATGTATGTCAAAATAATGACGTGAAATTTTGGGTTAAACCCTGTGACTTGTGCTAGATTATTTAAATACCTCTTTATAATAAAAGTGAAGTTATAAAATAAAGTGCTTCAATTATTTCAACAAAGTGCATTAGTGCGGAAAATCATGCTGTTAATGCAATAAAGTGACTGGTGCTTAATTATACAAAAAATCATACAGAATATCTAACATAAAAGGTGACTGGTGTGTTTTTAACCAGTGTTATTGGATAGGAAAAATTCCATTGGTTGTGAAAAAAAAAATTATTTTTAGTAGAAGTCTGATAACGAAACGCACGTAGGGCGGGAATACGGACGTCTTGCAGCACCTCTAGCTAAGCTTTCCTTGATATCTTTCTTATGCTCATTTTTATCTTTGCAAATGTGAATACAATACTTTATTAACTTCAATAAAAGTTCCTATACGGTTTTACGCTATGGGCATCCCTCCTTTCTTTCATATGTAACACGCCAAAACAACATGTAAAGCACAGTCCGGAGGCATCTATGATTGCTACACAGTGGCAGATACTGTGACTGCCTGCACCCCTGCAGGGGGAAGAAAAATCCGGTGAGTGCAAGCAGTATCAGAGTATAAAGAGCCAGCACCTGGATAAGAAGTTTTCCTACAGAAATTTGTTCCTAGAGATTGAACATTTTAAAATCACTTCTAAAAGAAAATTTTTTTCACAACCAATGGAATTTTTCCTATCCAATAACACTGGTTAAAAACACACCAGTCACCTTTTATGTTAGATATTCTGTATGATTTTTTGTATAATTAAGCACCAGTCACTTTATTGCATTAACAGCATGATTTTCCGCACTAATGCACTTTGTTGAAATAATTGAAGCACTTTATTTTATAACTTCACTTTTATTATAAAGAGGTTTTTATATTTCTATATAATCTAGCACAAGTCACAGGGTTTAACCCAAAATTTCATGTCATTATTTTGACATACATAGAAAATTTTTCATTTACAGTTTAAAGTTTACCATTCAGAAGTAAAGTTCAAGTTTTATATGTATATCATGCAATACACAGAAGAATTGTTCAGCATGGGAAATAAACCCTTTTAACTCCCCCAGGGCAGCGCCATCTCTACTCTTGCTTTTTATCAATTTCTAACACACTCCACCTAGGTGGAATCGTACCTGTAGAGGCAGCAGCCCTATATCCTAGTAACATCTAAACCACTGCGCGGATTACCCCACACTTTTTCCATCCCCCCTACCTGCCCCCCCCCCGGTGCCAGGCTCCACCAGGGCAGCGCCATCTCTACTCCTGCTTTTTATCAATAGAGGGGGATGATGGGGCGGCGGGGTTGTATGGAGGGGGGGTGTTACCTACCTGACACACACTGACCTACCTGACTCAGACTGACCTACCTGGCTGACATACACTGACCTACCTGACACGCACTGACTGCTGATCTAATGGGTCACCAGTAGTCAGCACCCCCTCTACATTAGCTCAGAGTCCCCTTACATCAGCACCCCCCTTAGATATCTCTAATAGATCAGTGAACCCCCCCCATCAGTGTCCCCTGCCCCTAAAGACCCTCATTAGACTGCCTTACCGAGAGCCATTTAGAGTCAGGAAGTGTGGGAGCCGGAGTTTGGGGGCGGAGCGAAGTTGCTCTTCTGTAGTGCCATTTTCCTTCCTTCCATTGTGTGGGGGGGCTTGGGGAGAAGGCAAAGTAAAGGCAGATGCTGCGTCGCTGTGCCCATTGTGTCGGCAAGACACATTTGAACTGGTACACTCACTCACAGGGCCGCTGTTGGGAATCATGGGGCCTCCACCCCCTGAGGGGGGAAAAGAGGTGGGGGGAGGGAGGTGAGAAAGGGGAGGTGAGAGAGGAGGAGGTAAGGGGGGTGAGTGAAAGGGGGGAGGAGGCAGGAGAGAGAGGGGGTGGCTGACACAGAGAGGGGGGTGCTGACAGAGTGGGGGTGTTGACAGAGGGGGGTGCACTGCTGACACAGAGGGGGTGGGCTGACAGAGGGGGGTGCTGACAGAGGGGGGGTGTTGACAGAGGGGGGTGGGCTGACAGAGAGGGTGTGGGCTGACGGGGGGGTGCTGGCAGAGAGGGGGACGCTGAGAGACAGGGGGATGCTGAGAGAGAGGGGGGAGGCTGACAGAGAGGGTGTTGGCTGACAGAGGGGGGTGCACTGCTGACTGAGAGGGGGAGGTGCTGACAGAGGGGGGGTGCTGACATAGATGGTGTGGGCTGACAGAGGGGGGGTGGGCAGACAGAGAGGGGGGTGCTGACAGAGAGGGGAGGGCTGACAGAGAGGGCGGTGGGCTGACAGAGGGGGGTTGCTGACAGAGAGGGCGGTGGGCTGACAGAGGGGGGAGGGCTGACAGAGAGGGTGTGGGCTGACAGAGGGGGGTGCTGACAGAGAGGGTGTGGGCTGACAGAGGGGGGTGCTGACAGAGAGGGTGTGGGCTGACAGAGGGGGGTGCTGACAGAGAGGGTGTGGGCTGACAGAGGGGGGTGCAGAGGGTGTGGGCTGACAGAGGGGGGTGCTGACAGAGAGGGTGTGGGCTGACAGAGGGGGGTGCTGACAGAGAGGGTGTGGGCTGACAGAGGGGGGTGCTGACAGAGAGGGTGTGGGCTGACAGAGGGGGGTGCACTGCTGACAGAGAGGGTGTGGGCTGACAGGGGGGGTGCTGACAGAGAGGGTGTGGGCTGACAGAGATGGTGTGGGCTGACAGAGGGGGGTGCACTGCTGACAGAGAGGGTGTGGGCTGACAGAGGGGGGGTGCTGACAGAGATGGTGTGGGCTGACAGAGGGGGATGCTGACAGAGAGGGGGTGCACTGCTGACAGAGGGGGGGTGGGCTGACAGAGGTGTGGGCTGACAGAGAGGGGTACACTGACAGAGACGGTGTGGGCTGACAGAGGGGGGCGCTGACAGAGGGGTACACTGCAGACAGAGAGGTGGTGCTGACAGATTGGGGTGGTGCTGACAGAGGGGTGGGCTGACAGAGAGGGGGTGCTGACAGATTGGGGTGGTGCTGACAGAGGGGTGGGCTGACAGAGAGGGGGTGCTGACAGAGGGGGGGGTGCTGACAGAGAGAGGGGGTGCTGACAGAGGGGGGGGTGCTGACAGAGAGAGGGGGTGCTGACAGAGAGGGGGGTGCTGACAGGGGGGGTTCTTACAGAGGGGGTGCACTGCTGACAGAGGGGTGGACTGACAGAGGGGGGTGGTGCTGACAGAGGGGGGTGGTGCTGACAGAGAGGGGGTGCTGACAGAGAGGGGGGGTGCTGACAGAGGGGGGGGGTGCTGACAGAGAGAGGGGGTGCTGACAGAGAGGGGGGTGCTGACAGAGAGGGGGGTTCTTACAGAGGGGGTGCACTGCTGACAGAGAGGTGGACTGACAGAGGGGGGTGGTGCTGACAGAGGGGGGTGGTGCTGACAGAGGGGGGTGGGCTGACAGGAGGGGTGCTGACAGAGGGGAGTGGGCTGACAGAGGGGGCTGATGCTGACACAGAGGGCGGGTGCTGACAGAGGGCGGGTGCTGTCAGAGGAGAGTGGGCTGTCAGAGAGGGGTGGGCTGAGAGAGGAGGGGTGGTGACAGAAAGAGGTGGGCTTACAGACAGGGGCGGGATGACAGAGGGGCGGGCTTACAGAGAGTGGCACACTGACAGACCGGCTGGTGGAAGGGCAGATAACAGACCTCAGTCAGGAGGAGACACAGCGCGCGCCAGACAGGGAGGCGGGGTTCCGGGCGGCCGCGATCACCCACAGTCCAGCCCCTCCCCGCCTCCACATGTGACTAGTCAGCAGCTCCACCGGGCCAATCACAGACTCTTATGTCTGCCGCCTGCACAGCCATTGACAGAGCGCCCGCTGCCCAGCACTCGTACAGGCTGTATATGATGTGACACTCATGGCGGCGGGCACGGGAATCGGAATGCGCTGCTCTAGATCTTGCAGCTGGGGCCACTGATCACAGGACGGCTGAACGGGTTTCAGGCGGCTTGAAAACCGGTCACGTGTCCAAAACGGACAAGTGGCAAACCTACTGCAGGACCCGGTGCTTAGACACTCGGGGCTATTGGCCCCACATTCGGGGCTCAAGCCTCAATAGCCCCCCCTTAAGGACGCCTATGGCTGCAATATAGCAAAGAGTGAAAAATTTAAATTGGTCTGAATACTTTCCGTCCCCACTGTATGTATAAAAATAGTTGTTGTGTTATTGTTCTTTCTATTCTCTCTCTATTGTTCTCTCTTTTGTTCTGCTCTGTTTCACTGTATTTTATAATTGCAATGTTTTAATGTTACGATGTTTTATCATGTTTACTTTGCAGGTATGTAATTCTTTTATACTCTACTTTTATTGTTAACCATTATTTTCTTTGTAGGTACGCCATTCAGCTGCAGCACTGATTTATTTATCAAAAAAGAGCATATATGCCGAAGCAAGGGGGCAGGGGTGGAGGGGCGATTTTCTCCTAACATTAGGGGCGGATTGCCCCCATGCTTGGGCATTTTTTTTTTTAGGCACAGATTGCAATAAAAAAATAAGTTGTTTTATTTTGTTAATGTTTTATTGTTACCATTGTTTGCTTTTCAGGTATGCCATTCAGCTGCAGCACTGATTTATTTATCTTGACAGCAATAGGGTTTGCTCTCACGATACGTAAATCAGCAACTCCAGCACTGTAGGAGGTGATTTCACCACCACAGATAAAAAAAATGGTGCATGTATGCCCATCATTAGAAGTGGGTGGATGCAGGGTGGTATTCTAATGGTGGGCATACCCACGACCAATCTCTTTTTCATGCAGCCCACAGGCTTCATGAAAAAAAAAAGAACATTACAATATATGCCCAACAAGGACCAGCAACGTACTGGTATGTTGCTGGACTTTGAGTGGTTATACCAGAATTATGCCTACAGGTTTAGGTATCATCTTGGTATCGTTCTTTTGAACCAGCGGTCGGCTGTCATGTAAAAGCAATCCTAGCGGCTAATTAGGGAACACCCCCCCCGCCGTCTTCCATGGTTTTCTCGGGCTCTCCTGTCCCATCGGGGATCCTGATAATGCAGCCAGTGGTTCCACCAGCTGACCATAGAGCTGATCGGAGACCAGAACGGCTCCAATCATCTCTATAACCTAAGAAACCGGAAGCTATGAGCATTTCATGACTTTGCGGGATATAAACAGCGCCATTGGGAAATTGGGAAAGCATCTTATCACACCGATCTTGGTGTGGTCAGATGCTTTGAGGGCAGAGGAGAGATCTAGAGTCTAATAGACCCCATTTTTAAAAAAAAAAAAGTACCTGTCACTACCTATTGCTATCATAGGGGATATTTACATTCTCAGTGATGACAATAAAAATGATTAAAAAAAATTAAAGTTACAGTGTAAAAATAAAATTAAAAGCAAACTAAAAAAAAAACACCCCTGTCCCCCCGTGCTTGCGAAAAGGCGAACGCAAGCGTCGGTCTCATGTCATATGTAAACAGCAATTGCACCATGCATGTGAGGTATTGTAGCGAACGTCAGATCGAGGGCAGTAATTTTAGCAGGATACCTTCTCTGTGAATCTAAAGTGGTAATCTGTAAAGGCTTTTAAAGGCCTTTAAAAATGTATGTAATGTTTTTTGCCGCTGCGCGATTGTGCGCAATTTTGAAAAGCATGTCGTGTTTGGTATCTATGTACTCAGAATGAGATCTTCTTTCATATTTTACCAAACATTTGGGAAATATAGTGTGTTTTAGTGCATTAAAATTCAAAAAAGTGTTTTTTTTTTCCCCAAAAAAAATCGCTGCACAAATATTGTGTGGAAAAAAAAATTGTAACACTCACCATTTTAATCGGTAGGGCCTTTGCTTTATAAAAATATATAATGTTTGGGGGTTCAAAGTAATTTTCTAGCAAAAAAAAAAAAATATTTTTTCATGTAAACAAAAAGTGTCAGTAAGGGCTTTGTTTTCAATTTTTTTTTCTTTTTTTCACAAAGTTGTCACGAAGTGATATATTGTTTAAACATGCCATGAGCATATGTGAAATTACACCCCAAAATATATTCTGCTGCTTCTCCTGAGTACAGTGATACAACATGTGTGGGACTTTTTGGGAGCTTAGCCACATACAGGACCCTGAAAACCAAGCACTGCCTTCAGGCTTTCTAAGGGCGTAAAATTGTGATTTCACTTCCTCACTACCTATCACAGTTTCGGAGGCCCTGAAATGACAAGATAGCACAAAACCCCCCAAATGACCCCATTTTGGAAAGTAGACATCCCAAGAGCCCTTTCACACTGGGGCGGGTGGGGGTCGGCGGTAAAGCGGCGCTATTTTTAGTGCCTCTTTACTGTCGTTTTAGCGGCACTATTCGGCCGCTAGCGGGGCGGTTTTATCCCCCGCTAGTGGCTGAAAAAGGGTTATAACCGCCCGCAAAGCACTGCTGCAGCGGCAGTTTGCTGGTGCTTTGGCGGCCCTGCCCCATTGTTTTCAATGGGCAGGGGCGCTTTAGGAGCGGTATATACACCGCTCCTACAGCGCTGCAAAGATGCGGCTTGCAGGACTTTTTTTTACCGTCCTGCAAGCTCACCGCTCCAGTGTGAAAGCCCTCGGGCTTTCACACTGGAGAGACAGGAGAGGAGAGGCTCTTTACAGGCGCTATGCAGGCGCTATTTTTAGCATTTTACCGCCTGTAAAGCACCTCAGTGTGAAAGGGCTCCAAGGTATTTGCTAAGAGGTATGGTGAGTATTCTTTTTGCAGCTCTCATTTGTTTTTGAAAATGAAGAAAGAAAAGGACATTTTTTTTTTTTTCTTTTTCAATTTTCAAAACTTTGTGACAAAAAGCGAGATCTGTCTATACAAGACCTTACAGCTCACAGTGCATGTCAGAGCAAATGAGAATCATGAGGTCAAAAGGAACTGCCTGAAGAGCTCAGAGACAGAATTGTGGCAAGGCACAGATCTGGCCAAGGTTACGAAAAAATTTTTGCTTCACTTAAGGTCCCTAAGAGCACAGTGGCCTCCATAATCCTTAAATGGAAGACGTTTGGGACGACCAGAACCCTTCCTAGAGCTGGCCGTCTGGCCAAACTGAGCTATCGGGGGAGAAGAGCCTTGGTGAGAGAGGTAAAGAAGAGCCCAGAGATTACTGTGGCTGAGCTCCAGAGATGCAGTCGGGAGATGGGAGAAAGTTGTAGAAAGTCAACCATCACTGCAGCCCTCCACCAGTCGGGGCTTTATGGCAGAGTGGCCCGACGAAAGCCTCTCCTCAGTGCAAGACACATGAAAGCCTGCATGGAGTTTGCTAAAAAACACCTGAAGGACTCCAAGATGGTGAGAAATAAGATTCTTTGGTCTGATGAGACCAAGATAGAACTTTTTGGCCTTAATTCTAAGCAGTATCTGTGGAGAAAACCAGGCACTGCTCATGACCTGTCCAATACAGTCCCAACAGTGAAGCATGGTGGTGGCAGCATCATGCTGTGGGGGTGTTTTTCAGCTGCAAGGACAGGATGACAGGTTGCAATCGAGGGAAAGATGAATGCAGCCAAGTACAGGGATATATTGGATGAAAACCTTCTCCAGAGTGCTCAGGACCTCAGACTGGGCCGAAGGTTTACCTTCCAACAAAGCAATGACCCTAAGCACACAGCTAAAATAACAAAGGAGTGGCTTCACAACAACTCTGAGTGTTCTTGAATGGCCAAGCCAGAGCCCTGACCTAAACCCAATTGAGCATCTCTGGAGACACCTAAAAATGGCTGTCCACCAACGTTTACCATCCAACCTGACAGAACTGGAGAGGATCTGCAAAAAGGAATGGCAGAGGATGCCCAAATCCAGGTGTGAAAAACTTGTGGCATCTTTCCCAAAAAGACTCATGGCTGTATTAGATCAAAAGGGTGCTTCTACTAAATACTGAGCAAAGGGTCTGAATACTTAGGACCATATGATATTTCAGTTTTTATTTTTTAATAAATCTGCAAAAATGTCAACAATTCTGTGTTTTTCTGTCATTATGGGGTGCTGTGTGTACATTAATGAGGAAAAAAATGAACTTAAAAATGGCTGCAATATAACAAAGAGTGAAAAATTTAAGGGGATATATATATATATATATATATATATATATATATATATATATATATAGATAGATAGATAGATAGATAGATAGATAGATAGATAGATAGATAGATATATATTTAAATATACTCTGCATTCAGTGTAGCCTATATCTACAGTGCATTCGGTGGTGTACTGTTACTAATACACTTCAGGCAGTGTACACAGTATTAAAGAGTGTGTACATTTTCTACTACACTTATGGTGGTGTACACAGCACACAATACAGTGCAGCCATTGTACAGTTTCTAATACAGTGCAGGCAGTGCACACAGTAGGGATGAGCTCGATGTTCGGGTCGTACATAAGTTTGACTCGAACTTTGGGTGTTTGCCCGTTCGCAGAACAGCGAACAATATGGGGCATTCGTGGGAAATTTGAGCGCCGTGGAATGCCCTGTGAGATCGCAGTGCATTGCTGTATGATGAATGGCCAAAGCATGTACCTGACTTGCATGCTTTGGCCAATCATAGCGCACTCTGCTGAGAGAGCCATAATTGGCCAAAGGCAGGGTGCCTTTGGCCAGTCATGGCTTAAGGGGGACTAAGTCCACACCCCACACTATATAAGGCTGCTTACAGGGCGGGCCGTATGTAGTGTTGTTGGCGTGAACAGAGAGATAGCTTGAGTTAGATTAAGCAGGCAGGTTATTCAGTTAGTGGCAGTGTATTCGATATATGCACAGTCAATTATATATATATATATATATATATATATATATATATATATATATATATATATATATATATATATATATATATATATATATATATATATATATACACACACACTCTGCATCCAGTGTAGCTTATATCTACAGTGCATTTGGTGGTTTACTGTTTCTAATTGTTTACTGTTTCTAATACACTTCAGGTGGTGTATTAACCACTGGGCACTTAAACCCCCTAATAACCAGACCAATTTTCAGCTTTTGGTGCTCTCACATTTTGAATGACAATTACTCATGCAACACTGTATCTATATGAAATTTTTGTCCTTTTTTTCACACAAATAGAGCTTTCTTTTTGGGGTATTTATTCACCGCTGGGTTCTTTATTTTTTGCGCTAAGAAAAAAGACCGAAAAATCTGTAAAAAAAATGCATTTTTCTTAGTTTCTGTTATAAAATTTTGGAAAATAGTAATTTTTCTTTATATTTTGGCCAAAATTTATACAGCTACATTTTTTTTTATTATTGTTCATTTTACTTTATTTTAGTTTGATGCTTTTTTCCAAAAAAAATAATTTTTTGACCACTTTTATTCCTATTACAAGGGGGGGGGGGGGAACGTTCCCTCTTGCCTCCCCTAAGAACGATCAAGCAGTGGAACAGCCGCTATGATCATTCTTATGGTGTAGAGAATAGCCGGCTAAAAAAGTTGATATCTGAATGATGCCTGTAGCTGCACCCATCATTCAGATATCCCCGCACAAACTCAAGGATGTCGTATGACAGCCGGCGGGCGGGAAGTGGTTAAAACTCATTTTTTTAACACCAAATTGTCCATTTATACAATAATTTCTAACACATACCATGTACATAGCAAAAATGACACCCCAAAATAGATTCTCCTACTCCTCCTGAGTACCGCGATACCACATGTGTGAGACTTCCACAGCCTGGCCACATACAGAGGCCGAGTATGGCCGAGCATGGCTGGGTATGGCCGAGCATGGCTGAGCATTGCAGGGTATGGCAGGCTATGGCAGGGTATCACCGAGTATTGCAGAGTATGGCTGGGTATGGCAGGGTATTGCAGAGTATGGCGGGGTATTTCAGAGTATGGCGGGGTATTGCAGAATATGGCGAGGTATCGCAGAGTATCACAGAGTATTGCAGAGTATGGCTGGGTATTGCAAAGTATGGCTGTGTATGGCAGTGTATTGCGGGGTATTGCAGAGTACTGCGGGGTATTGCAGGTTATTGCAGAGTATTGCGGGGTATTGCACAGTATTGCGGGGTATTGCACAGTATTGCGGGGTATTGCACAGTATTGCGGGGTATTGCACAGTATTATGGGGTATTGCACAGTGTTGTGGGGTATTGCAGAGTATTGCACAGTGTTGTGGGGTATTGCAGAGTATTGTGGGGCTTGCAGAGTATTGCATAGTATTCTAGGGCATTGCAGATTAGTGCAGGGCATTGCAGAGCATTAGGGATGGCTGATCATGGATGGATGGATGGCTGGATGTCACTGAGCAGCGCTGTGGGCACTACACATCCAGCCCACAGCGCTGCAGTCATCCATCCATCCCCCTCTCCACTCACAGTGTACTGATCGGTACACAGAGGGGAGGAGAGGAGCCGGCGTCATCAGATGACGCGGGTTTGTTTACATGTGATCGCTCGGTCATTTGACGGAGCGATCACATGGTAAACAGCCGCGATCAGCGGCCATTTACCGGGATCCGTGATGCGCCGGGTCCAGATCACGGATGTGTTGGGGTGCGCGCCCCAGGGGGAATTCTGGGAGGACATCATAGTACGTCCTCCCAGAGTTAAGCAACCGGCCTGTAGCCATCATTCGGCTATGGGCCGGTTGTTACCTGTCACTATCAGTATAGCAAGCCATCATTAGGCTGAAAAAACAAACCCATCAGAGGGATAGCAAAAACATTATGGACCTGACTGTTTATGAGATATATATATATACACTGTATTTATTGGCGTATAACATTCACTTTTTTACCATAAATAAAAATGCAAATAGCGTGTGCGTGTTATACGCCAATACTTCAACTTTAGCTGCCTTGGAGGGGACAAGGAGGGGGGCCGGATGAGCGCTGTCAGATTACATACAGAGAGAATCTCCTGTTTACTTGGCAGCCTCTGTAATAGCAAGTCCTGTCTCCTGGGCCGCCATTGGACCACTGTTCTGTCTATCATAGGAGATTCTCTTTGTATGTAATCTGTCGGCGCTCATCCCCCTCCCTGTCCTCTCTAGGCTGCAGGTGGACATCAATCAGGCTGCACTGATGGCAATGGTGAGGCTGCTGCATTGAAAGCAATCGTGAGGCTGTATTGATGTGGATTGATGAGGCTGCAGATGGGCACTGACCCTTATTTTGCTCCAAAGTTCCTTATTTAAAATTTTAGTTTTTTTCCTGAAACTTCACTCTTAAAATGAATGTGCGTGTTATATGCCTGTGCGTGTTATACGCCGATAAATACGATTATATATATATATATATATATATATATATATATATATATATATATATATATATATATATATATATATATATATATATATGGCAGTGTACACATTATACAAATACAGTGTAGTGTGGTGTTGCAAAACAAAAAATACAAAAATACATCATGTCCAGAAGTCCACCAAGGAGAGGCAGCCGTTCACAGGCCACTAAAAGAGGGCAAGCAGCTGTTGTGTCTACAGTCAACAGTGGTGCATCCTCTGCAGGTGGCTGTGGGACACGCTTACCCTTTTTTTCTGCTGCTGGCCATGTTATTGGGCCATAAGATGCAGAAGAGTTGATGGAGTGGATAACGAAGCCGCCTCATCCTCTGTTACCCAGGCACAGAGTAGTTTGCCTTCCAATGCAGCTGCCAAAGCAGCCTTTTCCACAGGCTCCTTGTCCAATTTTATTGCCCCTGTTTAACAGGGGCATGTAATTACAATTTTTGAAAAAATAGTGCAAAACAAGAACACATTAAAATGTGAATCCAATAATATATAAAGTGCAAAATTAATGAAAACAAACAACTGTACACATATGCAAAAGTTCATAGGTAATTTGAGTTCATTAGGAGAAATCCTTGTGAATCATGGATTCAATGAGGAAAATCACTTGTGAAATGTGGAACATAAAATCAATAACTTGACCACGTGAAACCCGTCACCACAGAGAGACAAGAGGCTTACCGGAAAGCCAGCGACCACCCTTATTCAGGGGGGTCACAAAACGCTGGTTGGATCTGGGATCCGTTGGAGAGATGTCCCAATGTCCTAGACATCCCCCACCGGAGACTTGTATTTAGGCAGAGATGCACTCCTGGCCCATCAGGGATGTCAGTCTTCTGGTACAAGACTCTATGACCTGTGCGGCGTAAACGGCTCATCCACCGACCACCTCCTCCCCTCTACCCAGCACAGGTGTGAGTCAGTTTTCATATAACATTACAGAAAACATCTCACTCTTCACATCAGTTCCTGGCTAACTGGATAAGTATTTTGAAGTAAAACACCTTCTGAAGGGGGTCACTTTAATGGTCGTATGTTTCCTCTGTGTTTTCTGGAAATTATAAATATAATAAATATGTAAAGAAAACTTACCCAACAAGGTGAATGATAATAGTAGAGAGACACAGCGCTCCGACATTGTCACTATGTGATCATTATCACTATATGATGGTTACCCTAGGCAGCTGAATCTGTGGGTGGGACTTTTGTACTTGCAAGGTGAAATAAAACTTGATAAACTTGTTTGAAAAGCCAGAGTTCTCTTGAAATGCTGTAATGACTAATCCGATGAAAATGATTACTTTAAAGAATAAGGAAAGGTTACAATAAATAAGATAAGTATTTCTGTTTTTGAACCAAAGAAATTATAGTAACTGCAACGGGGCATAAATAACAGAGCAAACTATGCAAATATTTTTAGAAGCCAGTTCATCACAGAAACAATATAAGTATAACAAAAGACATTTTTTATAACGTTTTGGATAGATTGGAGAGAGATTAGAACACCCGGCAGGTTTTTTAAATTTGTTTTCATTACTGATTTTACTGAAATTTTTTTCAGAAAGCAGAAAGATATATGTATATATCTATATCTATATCTATATAGATATAGATATAGATATAGATATAGATATAGAGAGAGAGAGAGAGAGAGAGAGAGAGAGAGAGAGAGAGAGAGAGAGAGAGAGAGAGAGAGAGAGAGATAGATATCCAATGTCAGGGTGGATAAAAATCGATGATTTTTTAAATAAAAAAATCAGATTTTTTTCAATTTACCCGTATTTATCGGCGTATAACACGCACATTCATTTTAAGAGGGAAGTTTCAGGAAAAAAACTAAAATTTTTAATAAGGAACTTTGAAGCAAAATAAGGGTCAGTGCCCATCTGCAGCTTCACCATTGCCATCAATGCAGCCTGATCAATGCCCATCTGCAGCCTCACAAGTGCCATCAATGCAGCCTCATTAGTCTACATCAATGCAGCCTCACCATTGCCATCAATGTAGCAGCCTTGCCATTGCCATCAATGCAGCAGCCTCACCACTGCCATCAATGCAGCGGCCTCACCACTGCCATCAGTGCAGCCTGATCGATGCCCATCTGCAGCCTAGAGGGGACAGGGAGGGGGGCGGGACAAGCGCCGACAGTTTACATACAGTGAGAATCTCCTATGATAGACAGAACATGGTCCAATGGCGGCCCAGGAGACGGGACTTTCTATTACAGAGGCCGCCAAGTAAACAGGAGATTCTCGCTGTATTTAATCTGACGGCACTCATCCCGCCACCCTCCCTGTCCCCTCAGAGGCAGCTAAAATTGAAGTATTGGCGTATAACACGCACACGCTATTTGCACCTGATTTTCATGGTGAAAAAGTGAGTGTTATACGCCAATAAATACAGTAAATCTGATTTTTTAGATTTTAAAATGTATTTTAATAAAATGCTTTTGGAGTTAAAATCTATCTAGAGGTAGATTAATTTATTTAAGACACATTAATAATTTAGTTTATTCAACATGAAATGGAGCTTAGTTAAGTAACATGAGGCTGTATATTCTGCAATATTTTACATTTTTGGTAAACTCATTCAATGAATCCAAGCTCTGCAAGCCGAGATAACTTGCACTGGTAATGTTATTGTTTTAAATAAATAAAAGAATTTGAGTAGTTCTCCAACTATGTGCGATTAACCTATTAACCTAAAATCGGTTCTGATATCGCTGTTTTGCTAACCTGACAGTTTATTATTCTAAATAGGAAACTTTCATTTTGTTTGCAAATATTAACCACTTGCGGTGCATACTAGCGCATTGTGCCTTTTGCCTAATGCCCTGTACACATGATAGAATTTTCCGATGGAAAATGTGTGATAGGACCTTGTTGTCAGAAATTCCGACCATGTGTAGGCTCCATCACACATTTTCCATAGGAATTTCCGACACACAAAGTTTAAGAGCTGGCTATAAAATGTTCCGACAACAAAATCCGTTGTCGGAAATTCAGAGCGTGTGTACACAATTCCGACGCACAAAGTGCCACGCATGCTTGGAATCAAGCAGACGAGCAGCACTGGCTATTGAATTTCATTTTTCTCGGCTCGTCGTACGTGTTGTACTTCACCGCGTTCTTGACGTTCGGAATTTGCGACCAACTTTGTGTGACCGTGTGTATGCAAGACAAGTTTGAGCCGAAATCCCATGGATTTTGTTGTCGGAAAATCCTATCGTGTGTACAGGGCATTACAGGTTAAAAGAAAAAAAAAAAATCTGCGGGTTTACTACAGCTTCAATGAGATGGAAGGGAAAAGAATCAAAGAGTCAAACTCAAATGTATACTTCAAAATGTTGTCTCGCATAGAAACGTCACCTATAGCTGAATAGAAATCATTTATGAGATTCAAACCTTTAGCAGTGAATGCTTTAATCCCTGTGCTCAACTAAATACATATAAGGTCTATGTAAATGGGTTACAGTAGAGCAGAGGAATGGCTCTTATGAGTGTCAGACCCCTCTCCACTGCTCTTTTACATATAAATGCAGAACAGTAAAGAACAAATACAACTTTTAGGCCTCATACACATGGATGTTTTAAAAAACCGCGCTGTAAAGCTAGTACCGACGCCAGAAAAAAATGGCGTAAAAAACGTGAGTTTATCCGCGTTTTCCATTGGCGTCAATGCGCGTTTAGCCGCGCTAGCTTTCAGCCGCGTTTCTCTGCCTCTATTCAAAATCAATGGTTCCCTATGGGAGCCCATTGATTTGAATAGAAGTCGCACCAGAAGTCGGATCAAGATAATCCGACTTGCGGTGAGACTTGTGTGCTGAGAATCTTGAAGGGGAACCCCGCCAAAATGTAAAAAAAATGTTTGTGTGAGCTTCCCCCAAGACGATACCAGACCCTTTGGTCTGGTATGGTTCTTAAGGGGAACACCCATGCCCGAAAATTGCATGGGTGTTCCCCCTAAGATCCATACCAGACACTTATCCGAGTGCGCATCCCAGCAGGTCAGGAAGGGGGGGGAGCGAGCGCCCCCCCTTCTGAACCATACCAGGTCACATGCCCTCAACATTGGGGGGGGTGCTTTGGGGCAGGGGGTGCTCTGTCCCCCAGCCCAAAGCACCTTGTTTTATGTTTTTATTAAGGCAGCTTTTGCCATGTCTTCTCGCTCTTTTGCTGGGTCTTCTCCCTCTGTTCTTGTTCCAATGTTGACTCAACGCAATTTCACAGTGTAATGCTGGGTCTGCTGTGTGCAATGACTTATATTGGCATGGGACGGGGCCACCCGATGACATAATTTGGAGGCCACGCCCCTTGTGATGTCATCGCCCCATCATGCCCTGGGTGGTGACACAAGGGGCGTGGCCTTCCAAAAAAAATCATACTAAGCGTATATTGATTGATTTGTGCAAAAGTTATAGCTTCTACAAACTACGTGATAGATTTAGGGATTCTTATTTTTTTAAAATTTTTACTGGTGATGGTGGCGATCTGCCATTTTTTAAGGGCGTCTGGCACTTTTACAGCGCTGGAACCTCAGAATGCGCTGGTCCTGGGTTCGCCCCTGTGGTTAAACCCTTCCCTGCCAGTGTAATTTATACAGGGATCAGTGCATTTTTTTAGCACTGATCACTGTATTGGTGTGATAGGTCCCCAAAAAGTGTCACTTAGGGCCCTTTCACACTGGGGCGGTTTGCAGGCGCTATTGCGCTAATAATAGCCCCTGCAAACTGACCCGAAAGTGCCGCTGCTTTGTCACCAGTGTGAAAGCCCCTGCTAAAAATCGCAGATCGCCGCCATTACCAGTAAAGGATAAAAAAAATAATAAGAGTCCCTAAATCTATCCCGTAGTTTGAAGCCTCTATAACTTTTGCACAAACCAATCAATATAAGCTTATTAGAATTTTTTTTTACCAAAAATATGTAGCAGAATACATTCTGGCCTAAATTGATGAAGAAATTTCTTTAAATTTTTTTGGATATTTATTATAGCAGAAAGTAAAAAAATATTGTTATTTTTTTCAAAATTGTCGATTGTCAATTTTATTTGGGTACAGCGTAGCACGACCACACAAATGTCAATTAAAGCGACGCAGTGCCGTATCGCAAAAAATGGCCTGGTCAGGAAGTGGGTAAAACCTTCCAGGGCTGAAATGGTTAAAGCAGCCTGCATCCACACAAATGTAAACATGCATGTTATAGTGGCCTACATGTGAAAACTTTGTTTGTGCTACACATATTAGGTAGGGTTGCACCGATACCCATTTTTAATCGGCGAGTATGAGCACCGATACCTTTGGTCAAGTACTTGCCAATTACAAGTACCAATACTTTGCGTACAAACCTCAATACGAACAAAAAAATGGTGCAAATCAGACTGCAAACATGCGGTGCGATTCCTGTTTGTACTGAATGCAATTTCCCCCACTGCTCCTTTGTGTGTGTATAGAAAGGGAAAAGCACCATCTAGTGGACACTTTAACCACTTCCGGACCAACCACCGCAGTTATACTGTGGCAGGTTGGCTATATATGTCGTAGCTATATGTCGGCTTGAGGGTTGGGATAGCAGGTGCGCGCCCGCTGCACGCCATTACTAGTTAATAAAAAATAATAATAAAAATGCTATAAATCTATCCCCTATTTTGAAGATGCTATATCTTTTGCGCAAACCAATCAATATACGCTTATTGCAATTTTTTTTACCAAAAATATGTAGTAGAATACATATCGGCCTAAACTGAGAAAAAATTAGAATTTTTTTTAAAGTTGTCCCTTTTTTTGTTTATAGCGCAAAAAATAAAAAACCACAGAGGTGATCAAATATCACCAAAAGAAAGCTCTATTTGTGGGGAAAAAAAAGGACATCAATTTTATCTGGTTGCAAATCGCACAACCTGGTTAAAAAATGTTAGAATTCACAGTTCATATCTGGCCACATGCAAAATAATCTACATAGGTGTCCTGGTTTGCCGACGATAGCAAATCAGGGCTGCTGGAGGTGGAGTGTGGGGGGGGGGTCCTCATACCATTCCCCCCCCCCTCTCTGCTATGCTTACTTTCAGCTGTCAGTCAAGAATCCCCTGTCAGATGAATGTGCCCGGTGGGTGCCAGCTCCCTCACAATCAGATAAAGCTGTTAAAGTAACCAGTGGCAATTCCGCCCCCCTAAAAAAATAGAGCACCAGTCACCACTAGTCAAAGCTGCATGCACCTCCAAAACTGAGAAAAATTACCCAAAACTATTAATAAGTGACACTTTAAATGCCTGTAAAGTAAACCATAAATGAGAGACCTAGAATTGCTGCTCTGACTTTGCTTGTGGCGATTAGAAATGAGCCGAACACCCCCCGGTTCGGTTCGCATCCAGAACATGCGAACAGGCAAAAAATTTGTTCGAACAAGCGAACACCGTTAAAGTCTATGGGACATGAACATGCATAATCAAACGTGCTCATTTTAAAGGCTTATATGCAAGTTATTGTCATAAAAAGTGTTTGGGGACCTGGGTCCTGCCCCATGGGACATGTATCAATGCAAAAAAAAGTTTTAAAAATGGCCGTTTTTTCAGGCGCAATGATTTTAATAATGCTTAAAGTGAAACAATAAAAGTGTAATATTCCTTTAGATTTCGTACCTGGGGGGTGTTTATAGTATGCCTGTAAAGGGGCGCATGTTTCCTGTGTTTAGAACAGTCTGACAGCAAAATGACATGTCTAAAGGAAAAAAAGTCATGTAAAACTACTATCGCTAGCGCCGCCTATAATGAATTGTCGGTCCGGCAATACACATAAATTTCATTGATAAAAACGGCATGGAATTTTCCCACAGGGAAACCCCGAACCAAAAAAAAGAAAAAAAATGCGTGGGGGTCCCCCTAAATTCCATACCAGGCCCTTCAGGTCTGGTATGGATATTAAGGGGAACCCCGCACCAAAATGAAAAAAAAAATGGCGTGGGGTCATCCCCAAAAATCCATATTAGACGATTCGAGCACGCAACCTGCCAGACTGCAGGAAAAGAGGGGGGGGGACAAGAGAGTGCCCCCCCTTCTGAACCGTACCAGGTCACATGCCCTCAACATTGGGAGGGTGCTTTGGGATAGCCCCCCAAAGCACCTTGTCCCCATGTTGATGGGGAGAAGGGCCTCATCCCCACAACCCTTGCCCGGTGGTTGTGGGGGTCTGCGGGTGGGGGGCTTATCAGAATCTGGAAGCCCTTTTTAACAAGGGTACCCCCAGATCCCGCCCCCCCGTGTGAATTGGAAATTGGGTACAAATATACCCCTACCATTTCACAAAAAAAGGTGTCAAAAAGGTTAAAAAACACAAGAGACAGTTTTTGACAAGTCCTTTATTAATTTCTTCTTCTTCCATCTTCTTTCTTCTGGTCTTCCTTCGGTGTTCTTCTTCGGTGTTTTTCTTACAATACTTGAAGTTTTGTCTCACTAGGAACCTCTTTTGGTCTGATAAACGGCTCTTCCTTCAGATCATGGGTGTTGCCATGGGGACCAGGTTTGCTCCCAGTTTGGCAAACTTATTTATGGCACTGTGGGAGGAGGAAACTGTTTTTTGGGACCGTCCTAGTCAACTAGTATGTTACAAAATATACATAAAGCCTTGAGGCATTCATGCTTAGGTTAAATAGTAACAACAAAGATATCTCCCTCTCTTGGAACATCGATAATCAATGTATGGGGTTTCTTGACCTGGAGGTATTTAAGGAAGCAGTTCACTATAGGATCCGTAACCGTTTCAAGCCCACAGATAGGAATGAATACATTCCCCTTGATAGTTGCCATCACAAAACCTAGCTGTGTAATATCCCGAGGGGGCAGTTTATTCGCCTTATACGAAACGTATAAGGCGAATCCGATGTTCATCGGATTCGGACTATCAGTCCCAGTCTCCCAGAAGGGTTATCAAAAAGATCAGATTGCTAATGAGATTAAATCTATTGGTAATTCAGATAGGAAAAAATTGGTGTCCAACTCCAATACCAATAAACAAACCAAGCATGAATTTAAGATTGTCTTGGACTATAATATTTGGTGTAAACAATTTGAAAAAAATTGTGATTAAACATTGGGAAGTGCTTAGGAAGAATAGGGTGCTGGGTGCAGTTCTCTCCACCCACCCCCAATTCATTTATAGGCAAGCCCCCACATTAAGAGACGTTATTGCTCCCGAGGTTATTGACCCGCCTATTAGGGAAAATACGATTTTTTCTTTCCTACGCATGTGGGCATTGCCAAGTTTGTAGACAATGTAAGTGTTATTTCAAAAAAACTAAAGGAATTTTCATCCTCCTCCACTAATAAAAAATATCAGATCAAAGATTTGATCATATGTAGTACAGTGGGGTTGTCTATATGTTGGAGTGTAACTGTGGGCTCCAATATACAGGTAGGACCTCCAGGCCCCTCAGTGTCCATATCAGCTAACATGTTAACAATATTAAAAAAAGGGACTTAGCTCCCACAGTGTCTCTAAACATTTTAGGTTGTGCCATGATAGAAATCCCAGAGGACTTAGATTTTAGGGTATTGAAAGAATTAAATAGACATTGGAGAAGGGGGGGGGGGGTACTACATTTGTCGTCTTAGCCAAAGGGAGTCCTTTTGGATTTTTGAAGCAAAAGTTCTAACACCCGATGGGTTAAACATAGATTTTGATTTAAACTGTTTCATTTCTAATAGATCGGTTCTAATATTAATATTTTTGTCATCATTTGATTTTGTTATGTTTTTTCATGTTTTTTTCTTATGATTTTTTACATTGGACTTGTAGCAGGATGGTAGCGGGTGTAGATAAATTTGAATGATTTTGTAATAAAATTGCTTTATTTACATAAAGGATTTTTTATATGTTAAATTGAGCTGTAGGGGTGCTATTGGACCTATTAGTTAAAATTTTAAATATATACATCGGTTTGAGTCAGTTCCCTATCTGGGTATATTATTTTAGTGAAAAGTCACACAATTTTTAATGTGTTAATTTTTTAACCTCGTCCGATGCTTGTAGTGCTGACAACATTTTTAAAAATCTATTATCTCGCTAGGGTTGCATTTCTGGCATTGTATGTTGTTATGGAAACAGGTTTGTTTAGGATAGGCAGGGTGACACTGTAGCTCCATCCCGCTGACGAAGTTCTTGTGAACATACTGCGTACAGGGGGAGGAGCTACGTCTGACATCACCCGCTGTCATCCTGCATGAATATGTTACTCCATGCCTCGTGTTTATGCTTGAACTGTCCAGCTCTATGTGAGTAGTTTTTTTATCCAGTTATAAAAGCTGGATTATTTTAAATGGAGAGCACTTAGATTTATTATTTAATTTATATTGTCTTGGGCTTTATTTATATCGCTTTGGAGACCTGGATTTCAAGTTCCTGTTGTATTTCACCCATTGCTGTGACATGCGCTTATGACCACCTGTTAGGTCAGGGGTCCATTATTTGAGGAGGTGGAGGGATTGTCACTTGAAGCTGTTGCTCCTGGACTTTTTTTTTTCATCACATGGAAATTCTCTGATGTTATGTTATATTTACCTGCTCTGTACATTGGTTTTACACAGAGCAGCCCAGATCCTCCTCTTCTTGGATACCTTGCCGACACTCTTGGCCCCTCCCTCCTGCTGAGTGCCCCACAGCAAGCAGCTTGCTATGGGGGCATCTGAGCCTGGCATTGGCTCCCCCCAATCCATACCAGCCCCTTCATGTCCACACACCAAAATAATAAAAAAATAATAACAAAATAATAAATTGTGTGGGGGCCCCCCAAATCCATACCAGACCCATATCTGAGCACGCAGCCTGGCAATCCAGGAAAGGGGGGACAAGTGAGCGCCCCCCTCCTGCTCCATACCAGACCATATGATCTCAAAATGGGGGTGCATTGGGGCAAGCACCATGTCCACATGTTGATGGGGACAAGGGCCTCTTACCGACAACCCTGGTTGATGGTTGTGGGGGTCTGCGGGCAGGGGGCTTACTGGAGTTAGGTCACCTGGTGACACCACCCCCATACCTATTTAGGAACTGTCAGACGGAGGAGCAGGCATTTGGCAATCAGCCTTTGCTGCGGAGAGAGAGTTTGTTTTGGGTCCGTCGGTGCGGCAGGGGTCGTGATTGAGGATGGATCTACTTAGGGGGTACTTTGTTTTGGTGAATGAGTAGGGTTTCAATGTACCCCATACTCATTCAAATGGGGGGTGGGATCTTCCAGATTTCAATAAGCTCTCTGTCTACCAACCCCCACAACCACTGCCCAGGGTTGTCAGGAAGAGGTTCTTGTCCCAATTAACATGGGGGCAAGTTGCTTTGGAGCAGAGGAGGCACAGCCCCCCTGCCCAAAGTATCCCCCATGTTGAGGGCATGTGGCCTAGTAAGGTTCAGGGGGGGCGCTCGCTCTTCTCCCCCTCTTTCCGGGCCTGCCAGGCTGCGTGCTCGCATAAGGGTCTGGTATGGATTTTGGGGGGGGTTCCCATCAAAATCCATACCAGACCCCCACGCCGTTTTTTTTCTTTACATTTTTCAATTGCCGGCAATGGTTTTATGTAGCCAGGAAAATCAATTTAAATGTCATTTTTTTTCCATGTCAGTTTTGTTGCAGCAGGTTCTATACATGGTACAGGTGTCACTTTACAGGCAGGCTAAGGGGGCCCCCCAGGCACTATATTTAAAGGAAGTTTTAATTTTCGTTGTTTTACTTTGAGTATCATTAAAATCACTGCTCCTTTAAAAAAAATTATTTGCATTGATACTATCATTAATCATCAATACCCCCAAAATCCATACCAGACCCTTATCTGAGCGAGCGGAATCCATATCAGACCTCCACAACCAGCGCAGTGCCAGCATACCCAGGTCGGTGAAGTCACAAGGGGCAGGGTCATCTGTTAACATTGGGCGACTTTGCCCCTTGGCTATTTAAAAAACATCAGATGCAGGGAATCGTTCACGAAAGGAATATGATATCCAGGAAGATCCGTATTCAATACAGGGTATACAGTTAGATAGAGAACATGGAAAAGATGGGTCATATGTAAGACCTCCGAATATAATAAATAAGTTACTCACACTAATATTCTTTTACATGCCATACAAGGTTTAAAGTAAGGTTGAACATCTCTTCTTGTTTAGTGCTTTCGCATTTAATAACTGTATGTGAATCTCTGTCATTATTGTTGTAAATGTAACTATACCTTGTTATATATATATCCCGGTGAACCGGTTTCCTGATACAAATAAATAATAAAAAAAAAAAAAAAAAAAACATCAGATGGGGAGCAGTCAGCGGGAGCGTTCGACGAGACCGGAGTTTTTTTTCCCCCCATACTCATTTACATGGGGGGATCTGGGGCCCCCCCTTGTCTCCAAATTCCGATAAACCCCCCTGCCCACAGACCGTCACAACCACTGCCCAGGGTTGTCGGGAAGAATCCCTCCCAACCCTAAAGCACCCCTGCCCCCCATGTTTTTTTCAGGTTGTTGTTAGGTGTTGTGATTGACGATGGATCTACACAGGGGGACTTTTTTTATATAATAAAGGAATTGTCAAACTCATGTTGTGTCTTTACTCACTTTTTTGGTAAATGAGTAGGGGGTACAATATACCCCTACTCATTCACATGGGGGAGGTGGGATCTGGGGGCCCCCTTGTGAAAGGGGACTTTCAGATTCAGATAAACCCCCGGCCCACAGACCCCTGCAACCACCGCCTAAGGTTGTTGGGAAGAGGACCCCCCCCCCACCCACAGGGTGCTCATCCATTGTTGTTCATGCCGAACTTGTACTTGGCCTGAACCGTTCGCCCATCCCTACTGAGAGTCTGTAATGCAGCATATGCTCACACATAGTGTAGAAAAGACCATGTGCTTACATATGCAGCAGAGAATATAAAGGCTCCAGAAATATGACTTCTTACTGTTGTATTTCAAGTGCTGCTTTATGCATTGACATACCTCTTTAGACCCAGTCCGTGTGGACAATATGGTCAATAAGACACAGAATTTGAATGCAACACAATTTTACTTCAGCTAATTGCAGTACAGATTATGTTTTCCAGTCTTTTGAAATATGGAGACAATGACATTCCTAATCTCCGTCTCTACGAAGTACCAACACTGACTGAGGGAACATGGAAAAAAATGTTGTAGGTCCACCTACAGAGGAACATACTAAAAATCACATTTGTAAATAAGCTGTAGTGACCAGAAACTGCCAGTAGATTTTAGCACACTACAGAAAAAACAAAAAGAAATCTCATGCAGTTCAATACAACACAGGAAAAAAAAAATTATTATATATATATATATATATATATATATATATATATATATATATATACATACATATATATATATATATATATATATATATATATATATATATATATATATATATATATATATATATATATATACATACATATATATATATATATATATACACACACACACACACACACACACACACACACACACACACATATACATACATATATATATATACACAAATATATACAAATATATATATATTTGCAATCTTGGAATAAATATGGCTTATGGTCAAAAAAATAGAAATAATAAAAAAAAAGTGTAAGATGTGTGCAGTACTTGGTAATAATAAGTGAATAGAGCCAATAATGATATTAAAGATATGGATAATTATAAAAAAGGAAAATATGAATGTGATATACTTTGGAATATACAGAGGAAATATAAGTATAGAATAAGGTTCCTCTCACAAATCTTGAACATGTTCAACAGTGGAGAAATTTGATCTGTGGATTTTTATAACTTCACTGGTTTGTGATTGCACGCCATGCGAACGGTGTTGCAAATAAAGGTTAATATGGATACCCAGAGCCATTCCGGAATCCAATGAGTTAACAACAACTGTGGAAAAAAAGTGAAAAAAAAAAAAATTAAAAACCTACTACTAGATTAGCTCCTCCTTAGCAATGCAAGCTCATCTATTTTGTTTTTTGCATACACATCTGATGGACAGTCTGAAACACTTTTATACTTAAAGCTGAACTCTAGACAAACAGCTAAATGCACATATGATTGGCGCCAAGTATTGTCCCTCCCTATCCATGTCTCTGGGATATCGCTGCTGTACAGGGGATTACAAGAGACTGAAGTCAAATTTATACTAGTTGCAGTCAAAATAATATAATGTTTTTAATAAATACATAACTGCATTCTGCATTTAGTATTAGTTTAAGATATGCCTGGAATTCAGCATTAAAGTGAAACTAAGGCTAAACAAAAAAGTAACACATATGTTGCAGTCTTTCAATAGCATGGTCATACAGTTTTATTATCTGTTGATTCAGCCAGTAGATCTAATATTTCTATTTCCTTTAATAAACTGAGTTGTCCAGCAAAATGACAGTTATGGGGTTGTGCCAATCCACCGATTGAGACGCTGATAATGGTCAGCTTTTGTTTAAATGTTTTAACCACTTCCTGTCTACCCTCGGTACAAGTCCTTGGATGGGAGCGGTGATATCAGGATCATGGCTGCAGTGGCAGCTTGATCCTGGTATAGAGCAGGTGATGGTTTTTCTTGTAAAGGTGATCTAAGCAGCTTTACAGCCACCCAATCACTATTATAAGCGGCAGAAGAGGGTCGCCTTTAAAGAGTATTAGCTGGAGTTTCGCATTAATTTGTTAGTGCATTCAAATCTGCTAGTACATCTAACACTCCCCTCGCTCCAAATTAACCACTTGCCGCCCGCCATATAGAAGAATAACGGCGGCAAAGTGGTTTCAATAACCTGACTGGGCATCATATGACGCCCCCGAGGGCGCGCATCGCGGCGATCGTTGTTGCAGGGTGTCAGTCTGACACCCCGCAACACCAATCTAGGTAAAGAGTCTCTGACGTAGACTCTTTACCACGTGATCAGCCGTGTCCAATCACGGCTGATCATGATGTAAGTAGGAAGAGCCGGTGATCGGCTTTTCCTCACTCACGCCTGACAAACACGAGTAGAGGAGAGCCGATCAGCTGCTCTCCTGACAGGGGGGGGTCTGTGCTGATTGATTATCAGCAAAGCCCCATAGTTGCCAACAGTCCCGATTTTCCAGGGGCAATCCCGATTTTGGGACCCTAGTCCCGATCGGAGGCTGTCCCGAATCGGGATTTGCCCAGGGAAAAATCTGGAATGTTTGCAATTTACATTTTTTGGAAGCTGGCTTCAGGAAATTGGCTGCCGGTGCCGCTGCCGCCGCTAGATCGCTCCCTATTGTGTTCAGTGGAGAGAGGAAGGGGGCTCGATCCGTGCAGCCAATGAATCGGTTTCTCCTCTCGCACGGATCAGCCCCTCCCCTCTCCACTGAACACACAGCGCCGGCGGCCGCTGTATGTGCTCGATGCTGGGGCCTGGGGGGTGTTATGGGAGGGGAGGGTCTGCACTGATGGAGGGGGGTCTGCTGAGGGCGTCTGCACTGATGGATGAGGTCTGCACTGATGGAGAAGGGTCTGCTCTGAGGGCGTCTGCACTGATGGAGGGGGGTCTGCTGAGGGCGTCTGCACTGATGGAGGGGGGTCTGCTGAGGGCGTCTGCACTGATGGAGGGGGGTCTGCACTGAGGAGGGTCTGCTCTGAGGGGGTCTGCACTGATGGAGGGGGGTCTGCTGAGGGCGTCTGCACTGAGGGGGGTCTGCTCTAAGGGGGTCTGCACTGATGGAGGGGGGTCTGCTCTGAGGGGGTCTGCACTGATGGAGGGGGGTCTGCTGAGGGCGTCTGCACTGATGGAGGGGGGTCTGCTGAGGGCGTCTGCACTGATGGAGGGGGGTCTGCTGAGGGCGTCTGCACTGATGGAGGGGGGTCTGCTGAGGGCGTCTGCACTGATGGAGGGGGGTCTGCTGAGGGCGTCTGCACTGATGGAGGGGGGTCTGCTGAGGGCGTCTGCACTGATGGAGGGGGGTCTGCTGAGGGCGTCTGCACTGATGGAGGGGGGTCTGCTGAGGGCGTCTGCACTGATGGAGGGGTGTCTGCTGAGGGCGCCAGCACTGATGGAGGGGGGTCTGCTGAGGGCGCCAGCACTGATGGAGGGGGGTCTGCACTGAGGAGGGTCTGCTCTGAGGGGGTCTGCACTGATGGAGGGGGGTCTGCTGAGGGCATCTGCACTGAGGGGGGTCTGCTCTGAGGGGGTCTGCACTGATGGAGGGGGGTCTGCACTGATGGAGGGGGGTTTGCACTGATGGAGGGGGGTTTGCACTGATGGAGGGGGGTCTGCTCTGAGGGGGTCTGCACTGATGGAGGGGGGTCTGCACTGATGGAGGGGGGTCTGCTCTAAGGGGGTCTGCACTAATGGAGGGGGGTCTGCTCTGAGGGGGTCTGCACTAATAGAGGGGGGTCTGCACTGAGGGGGTCTATACTGACTCTGCTGGGGGCACCTGATGCAAGGACGGACTCTGCTGGGGGCACCTGATGCAAGGACGGACTCTGCTGGGGGCACCTGATGCAAGGACGGACTCTGCTGGGGGCACCTGATGCAAGGACGGACTCTGCTGGGGGCACCTGATGCAAGGACGGACTCTGCTGGGGGCACCTGATGCAAGGACGGACTCTGCTGGGGGCACCTGATGCAAGGACGGACTCTGCTGGGGGCACCTGATGCAAGGACGGACTCTGCTGGGGGCACCTGATGCAAGGACGGACTCTGCTGGGGGCACCTGATGCAAGGACGGACTCTGCTGGGGGGAAGGCTACGTGGCAGGCGACACGCTCAGGGATCCCACTGATTCGGCATTATGGTGAGTTGAATGATTTAATTTTATATTACAATGTAATAATAGAAATAATGCGCTTCAATCATCCTGACACCATAACAATCATGGTGCTGGGATGATTGAAGCACTAACACCAGGTGTTTGGAGTAGCTTTATCTGCTGATTGTTAAACTTTCTAGAATACACATATTTCTATTGTTGTGTAGGATCTGGGGCTGCTTCATTCCTCTCTCCCCCTTTTCCTCTCCATCCCTTATACATCTCAGACTCTAACCACACCCCTTTGAGCCACGCCCAATTAAGCCACGCCCACTATTTTGCATAAACCACACCCATTTTTGCCACGGCACGCTTTACAGTTTTATTTTTATTGCTGAGCCACGCCTACAAACACATGCCCCGCCCCCTATTATACGGCTCCGACTACAGCCAAAAAAGTGTCCCACATATTTTTTTTGCAATGTTGGCAAATATGCAGCCCCCCCTCCGATCCCACCCAGGACCACCAGGGAAGCCATCCACACTGGACTACCAGGTATGGCCCCTAGACCCCCAGGGAAATACCAATCTGTGCCCAGGCAGCTGCCAATCAATGCCCAGGCAGCTGCCAATCAGTGCCCACGCCCAATGCCTACCACTGCCAGTGCCACCAGGGATGCCTATCAGTGCCCATCAGGGCCGCCTATCAGTGCCCAGCAGTGCCGCCCATAAGAACCCATCTTTGCAGCCTTTCAGTGCCCATTAGTGTCACCTATCAGTGCCCATCAGTGCCACCCATGAGTGACCATCAGTGCCGCCTATCAGTGCCCATCATTGCTGCATATCGGTGCCACCCATCAGTGCCGCCTACCAGTGCCCATCAGTGCCACATATCAGTGCCCACTCATCGGTGCTGCCTTATCAGTGCCTGTCAGTGCTGCCTTATCAGTGCCCATCAGTGAAAGAGAAGACTTACTTATTTACAAATTTTAACAGAAACAAAATCAAAACTTTTATTTTTTTTTCAAAATTTTCGGTCTTTTTTTATTTGTTTAGCAAAAAAAAAAAAAAAAAAAAAAAAAAAATCGCAGAGGTGATCAAATACCACCAAAAGAAAGCTCTATTTGTGGGAACAAAATGATAAAAATTCAGTTTGGGTACAGTGATGGATGACCGCGCAATTGTCATTCAAACTGCGACAGCGCTTAAAGCTGAAAATTGGTCTGGGCAGGAAGATGTATAAGTGCCCTGTATTGAAGTGGTTAACAATGCTGCTGACCACAGGTGACTCCGTTGCTTCGCCATCCTGTAGACCAGTGGTGGCTGCTCATTCAGGGAGCAGGGGTGCCGCCCCCCTAATCCATGCGTCCAGCCTCTAATCTACATGCAGGCTGCCGGATACATGGATTCCAATTGGTTTCTTTTTCTTTCTTTTTTTAAGCACATGATTAGAGCATGAGGCTCTATAATTGGCTTCAAAAAGGGTGAGCCCACCCAGTTGTATGACAGTTGTGTGATATGTGGCTGGCTGCCAGGGGGAGGCTGCGGGCTGCGGGCTGCCCCCCCCCCCTCAAGAGAATTGAGCACCAGCCGCCACTGGTGTACACAACTTAAGACAAGTGTGTTACTGGCAAGATCCCCAGGTGAAAAAAAAAATGTGAAAAAAGAAAACTAATGCAGCCATGGCATTTAATTGGGAAGCTTTAAAATATTATCTTTTTCGTTTGGGGCTTAATACCACTTTAAGGCAGCTCATACTTTATGTTGTCAATGGATTACACTGGATGAAAAATAATAAAATTACCCTTTTTTAGCACCATAAGGCACTTTATATGCATTAAGGTATATTGGGGTATACGGGTGTCATTCACAGTGAATGACATCACAACGCAAATAGAGCAGGTGCATTGCAAAAATACATGTTTTAATGTGCATTACAGCAATGCACTAGTGTGAACAGGTCCTTTGAGATTTTTTTAGTACTCTTATGGTCTGATGTGGCTAAAGTCATACTATTAAAGACTAGTATATGTGTGCGTGTTGTGGTACGTTGCACTCTTTCCACATTTGTACCTACTATAATCCTCACCTGCAGTGGTGGCTGGTGGAATTTTAAGATGGTGGGGCGCCAGACCCCGCCCTTCCTTTTTGACCCCTCCCACTTTTTACAAGCCCCACACCTTTTAGAATCCACCCACTCAGTCTCCTGTAGTACATCATACACGGGGTTCTGCACATCATATATCGGGCTCTACATTATACACCGGGCTCTGTACATCATATACCAGGCTGTACATTATATACAGAGCTCTGCACATCATATACCAGGCTCTACATTATACACAGGGCTCTGTACATTATACACTGGGCTCTGTACATCATATACAAGGCTGTACATTATAAAACACAGGGCTCTGCACATCATATACAAGGCTGTACATTATACACAGGGCTCTGTACATCATATACCAGGCTGTACATTATACACAGGGCTCTGTACATCATATACCAGGCTCTACATTATACACAGGGCTCTGCACATCATAGATCAGGCTCTACATTATACACCGGGCTCTGTACATCATATACCAGGCTCTACATTATGCACCTGGCTCTGCACATCCTATACCAGGCTCTACATTGTACACAGGGCTCTGTACATCATATACCAGGCTCTACATTATACACCGGGCTCTGTACATCATATACAAGGCTCTACATTATATACACAGCTCTGCACATCATATACCAGGCTGTACATTATACACCGGGCTCTGCACATCATATACCAGGCTGTACATTATACACCGGGCTCTGTACATCATATACAAGGCTGTACATTATACACAGGGCTCTGCACATCATATACCAGGCTGTACATTATACACCGGGCTCTGCACATCATATACCTGTGTAGCACTGACCCCCGAAGGAGCTGCTGATATTTTGATTTGGGCCTGTACTCCATCACGCCCCCTTAATGTGACTCAGTCCCCTTGACACAGCTGTGGTGTAATGCTAGTGTGCAGCAGGAACTTAAAGACAATTCCACAATATCATATATATTATACCTTTTGTCTTTACCTTTAATCTCCAGCTCTCCACCTGATCTGCTATTTAAAAGAAAACAGCACTCCACACAATAATACTTAAACAAGAATAAGATTTTACTGTATCTGCTTCAAGATAATGATTACAGCAGTTGTACAGTCAGACCAACGTAGTGTGACAGCCAACAGATTTAATTCACAACAGTACTGCACAAATAAAAGTTGTGAACTTAACCTTTTAGAAGTGCGTCTTTAAAATGGGACCCATGGCAGAGTGAAACTCACTTCACTATGTGCACTGTCCCACTCTCAGCATGCTCTGTTTGTCTTAAAAGAGACAATTACTATTTTAATAAAGCATAGTACAATTCCTAGGGAGCTCCCACTGCTTTATATTACAATACCTCTACAGAACAATAAAATGTAAGGCCTTGTGTTAAAAGAGGCAGTCCTTTTTTCTTCTGTCTTCTGCTAGCTATGTGTAGGTTAAATTGTAATCCAGTGGTTAACAAACCTGGGTCAAAGCAATATGGGTGTTAAACTATTATTGTAATGCGGCAGCACTGCAACTGTCTCCGGTACACGTAACTTGGTATAACACAATGTTAGAATTGTAGTGAAGGATAGGCTTGGGGCCTATATTAAACTCCGTCTTTAATTCTTTAAATCTCTTCTGTGGGACTACAGGTCCCAGCAGCTCTACGTTATAGATGCAAATGTGTGAAAGTGCATCAATGAAACTTTGGGCAGCAGCCCTCTCACCCAACCAGGTATGTAAGGTAGAACAGTTCTGCTCCTGTGCACATGGTCCGGTTTCTTCTCAGCAAATGCTGCTATGCCGCTCCACTCCACTCAGCGAGATGTTCCGAGGCCTTCAGGTGGCTCCGACGGGCTTCTCTGGATCCTTCCCAGTTCTGTCTCACCGTCTGTCCACCACACTGAAGTGCAACAGGATCGCTGATCGGGAAGCTCCGCAATGGGTGTAGGCCGCGCTCCTCTGGATACCTCACACAGATCCTCCCAGGCAGGCCACGCGTTCAGAAGAGACCCAAGATGGCCCACGCCCAATGCCTACCACTGCCAGTGCCACCAGGGATGCCTATCAGTGCCCATCAGGGCCGCCTATCAGTGCCCAGCAGTGCCGCCCATAAGAACCCATCTTTGCAGCCTTTCAGTGCCCATTAGTGTCACCTATCAGTGCCCATCAGTGCCACCCATGAGTGACCATCAGTGCCGCCTATCAGTGCCCATCATTGCTGCATATCGGTGCCACCCATCAGTGCCGCCTACCAGTGCCCATCAGTGCCACATATCAGTGCCCACTCATCGGTGCTGCCTTATCAGTGCCTGTCAGTGCTGCCTTATCAGTGCCCATCAGTGAAAGAGAAGACTTACTTATTTACAAATTTTAACAGAAACAAAATCAAAACTTTTATTTTTTTTTCAAAATTTTCGGTCTTTTTTTATTTGTTTAGCAAAAAAAAAAAAAAAAAAAAAAAAAAAAAAAAAAAAAAAATCGCAGAGGTGATCAAATACCACCAAAAGAAAGCTCTATTTGTGGGAACAAAATGATAAAAATTCAGTTTGGGTACAGTGATGGATGACCGCGCAATTGTCATTCAAACTGCGACAGCGCTTAAAGCTGAAAATTGGTCTGGGCAGGAAGATGTATAAGTGCCCTGTATTGAAGTGGTTAACAATGCTGCTGACCACAGGTGACTCCGTTGCTTCGCCATCCTGTAGACCAGTGGTGGCTGCTCATTCAGGGAGCAGGGGTGCCGCCCCCCTAATCCATGCGTCCAGCCTCTAATCTACATGCAGGCTGCCGGATACATGGATTCCAATTGGTTTCTTTTTCTTTCTTTTTTTAAGCACATGATTAGAGCATGAGGCTCTATAATTGGCTTCAAAAAGGGTGAGCCCACCCAGTTGTATGACAGTTGTGTGATATGTGGCTGGCTGCCAGGGGGAGGCTGCGGGCTGCGGGCTGCCCCCCCCCCCTCAAGAGAATTGAGCACCAGCCGCCACTGGTGTACACAACTTAAGACAAGTGTGTTACTGGCAAGATCCCCAGGTGAAAAAAAAAATGTGAAAAAAGAAAACTAATGCAGCCATGGCATTTAATTGGGAAGCTTTAAAATATTATCTTTTTCGTTTGGGGCTTAATACCACTTTAAGGCAGCTCATACTTTATGTTGTCAATGGATTACACTGGATGAAAAATAATAAAATTACCCTTTTTTAGCACCATAAGGCACTTTATATGCATTAAGGTATATTGGGGTATACGGGTGTCATTCACAGTGAATGACATCACAACGCAAATAGAGCAGGTGCATTGCAAAAATACATGTTTTAATGTGCATTACAGCAATGCACTAGTGTGAACAGGTCCTTTGAGATTTTTTTAGTACTCTTATGGTCTGATGTGGCTAAAGTCATACTATTAAAGACTAGTATATGTGTGCGTGTTGTGGTACGTTGCACTCTTTCCACATTTGTACCTACTATAATCCTCACCTGCAGTGGTGGCTGGTGGAATTTTAAGATGGTGGGGCGCCAGACCCCGCCCTTCCTTTTTGACCCCTCCCACTTTTTACAAGCCCCACACCTTTTAGAATCCACCCACTCAGTCTCCTGTAGTACATCATACACGGGGTTCTGCACATCATATATCGGGCTCTACATTATACACCGGGCTCTGTACATCATATACCAGGCTGTACATTATATACAGAGCTCTGCACATCATATACCAGGCTCTACATTATACACAGGGCTCTGTACATTATACACTGGGCTCTGTACATCATATACAAGGCTGTACATTATAAAACACAGGGCTCTGCACATCATATACAAGGCTGTACATTATACACAGGGCTCTGTACATCATATACCAGGCTGTACATTATACACAGGGCTCTGTACATCATATACCAGGCTCTACATTATACACAGGGCTCTGCACATCATAGATCAGGCTCTACATTATACACCGGGCTCTGTACATCATATACCAGGCTCTACATTATGCACCTGGCTCTGCACATCCTATACCAGGCTCTACATTGTACACAGGGCTCTGTACATCATATACCAGGCTCTACATTATACACCGGGCTCTGTACATCATATACAAGGCTCTACATTATATACACAGCTCTGCACATCATATACCAGGCTGTACATTATACACCGGGCTCTGCACATCATATACCAGGCTGTACATTATACACCGGGCTCTGTACATCATATACAAGGCTGTACATTATACACAGGGCTCTGCACATCATATACCAGGCTGTACATTATACACTGGGCTCTGCACATCATATACCTGTGTAGCACTGACCCCCGAAGGAGCTGCTGATATTTTGATTTGGGCCTGTACTCCATCACGCCCCCTTAATGTGACTCAGTCCCCTTGACACAGCTGTGGTGTAATGCTAGTGTGCAGCAGGAACTTAAAGACAATTCCACAATATCATATATATTATACCTTTTGTCTTTACCTTTAATCTCCAGCTCTCCACCTGATCTGCTATTTAAAAGAAAACAGCACTCCACACAATAATACTTAAACAAGAATAAGATTTTACTGTATCTGCTTCAAGATAATGATTACAGCAGTTGTACAGTCAGACCAACGTAGTGTGACAGCCAACAGATTTAATTCACAACAGTACTGCACAAATAAAAGTTGTGAACTTAACCTTTTAGAAGTGCGTCTTTAAAATGGGACCCATGGCAGAGTGAAACTCACTTCACTATGTGCACTGTCCCACTCTCAGCATGCTCTGTTTGTCTTAAAAGAGACAATTACTATTTTAATAAAGCATAGTACAATTCCTAGGGAGCTCCCACTGCTTTATATTACAATACCTCTACAGAACAATAAAATGTAAGGCCTTGTGTTAAAAGAGGCAGTCCTTTTTTCTTCTGTCTTCTGCTAGCTATGTGTAGGTTAAATTGTAATCCAGTGGTTAACAAACCTGGGTCAAAGCAATATGGGTGTTAAACTATTATTGTAATGCGGCAGCACTGCAACTGTCTCCGGTACACGTAACTTGGTATAACACAATGTTAGAATTGTAGTGAAGGATAGGCTTGGGGCCTATATTAAACTCCGTCTTTAATTCTTTAAATCTCTTCTGTGGGACTACAGGTCCCAGCAGCTCTACGTTATAGATGCAAATGTGTGAAAGTGCATCAATGAAACTTTGGGCAGCAGCCCTCTCACCCAACCAGGTATGTAAGGTAGAACAGTTCTGCTCCTGTGCACATGGTCCGGTTTCTTCTCAGCAAATGCTGCTATGCCGCTCCACTCCACTCAGCGAGATGTTCCGAGGCCTTCAGGTGGCTCCGACGGGCTTCTCTGGATCCTTCCCAGTTCTGTCTCACCGTCTGTCCACCACACTGAAGTGCAACAGGATCGCTGATCGGGAAGCTCCGCAATGGGTGTAGGCCGCGCTCCTCTGGATACCTCACACAGATCCTCCCAGGCAGGCCACGCGTTCAGAAGAGACCCAAGATGGCCGCGCAGAGCCTTTTTATAACCTACCCAGCATGCAATTCAGTACTGAGTCCTGCTGGGTAAATTACACGGCATGCTGGGTAGGCAAGTTAATATGAAAAGTAAACAACAGTCACTTCCTGTCATATTCTCACATTCTTGAAAAAGGAAAATAAAATAAAGTCCATTCACAAAATTTGGCTACTAGATGGTGCCACATATTAAAATATAATACTGTTAATAAGTTAACATTGTACTACATCAATAAGCAAAAATGCTGGCGTTACACCAGGCTCTAAGAAAGCCTAAAAAAATAAAAAACAAATAGTCATCACGTGTAGGGACTGAAATAATGCAATATCTTATAGGTTTGCCTTTGGGTTCAATATCACTTAAAGCCATAACTCAGAGAAGATCTACACAAGGTATTATCACTTAAAGTGCATGTTCACAAATAACAAACCTAATGTGTTCTGATCTCTGTGGAACTACAAGTCTCAGGATGTCCTGTCCATGCCTATGACAATGGTTCCTCAGCAGCACAAACAGATTATATAATCTCCACAGTGGGGACGGAAAGTATACAGACCCCCTTAAATATTTTATTCTTTGTTATATCATTTAAGTTCATTTTTTTTCCTCATTAATGTACACACAGCACCCCATATTGACAGAAAAACACAGAATTGACATTTTTGCAAATTTATTAAAAAAGAAAAACTGAAATATCACATGGTCCTAAGTATTCAGACCCTTTGCTCAGTATTTAGTAGAAGCACCCTTTTGATCTAATACAGCCAGCACAGTGGTCTAGTGAGTAGCACTCTCGCCTAGCAGTAAGAAGGGTCGCTGGTTCAAATCCCAACCACGACACTACCTGCCTGGAGTTTGCATGTTCTCCCTGTGCCTGCATGGGTTTCCTCCGGGTACTCCGAAGGCATGCTGGCAGGTTAATTGGCTTCTGTCCAAAATTGGCCCTAGTATATGAATGTTAGGGACCTTGGATTGTGGGCTCCTTGAGGGTAGGGATCGATGTGAGTGTGTGATATATGTGTGGAGCGCTGCATGAAAAAATTGACACAGCGCTATATGGGTACCTTAAATAAAAATAGGGATAGTTGTAGACATGCACCCACACTTGCTCAGGTTGAACTCGATGGACTGGTGTCTTTATTCAGCCTTACTAACTATGTAACTATGTAGCCATGAGTCTTTTTGAGAAAGATGCAACAAGTTTTTCACACCTGGATTTGGGGATCCTCTGCCATTCCTCCTTGCAGATCCTCTCCAGTTCTGTCAGGTTGGATGGTAAACGTTGGTGGACAGCCATTTTTAGGTTTCTCCAGAGATGCTCAATTGGGTTTAAGTCAGGGCTCTGGCTGGGCCATTCAAGAACAGTCGTGGAGTTGTTGTGAAGCCACTCCTTCGTTATTTTAGCTGTGTGCTTAGGGTCATTGTCTTGTTGGAAGGTAAACCTTCGGCCCAGTCTGAGGTCCTGAGCACTCTGGAGAAGGTTCTCCTCCAGGATATCCCTGTACTTGGCCACATTCATCTTTCCCTCGATTGCAACCAGTCGTCCTGTCCCTGCAGCTGAAAAACACCCCCACAGCATGATGCTGCCACCACCATGGTTCACTGTTGGGACTGTATTGGACAGGTGATGAGCAGTGCCTGGTTTTCCCCACACATACCGCTTAGAGTTAAGGCCAAAAAGTTCTATCTTGGTCTCATTAGACCAGAGAATCTTATTTCTCACCATCTTGGAGTCCTTCAGGTGTTTTTTAGCAAACTCCATGCGGGCTTTTATGTGTCTTGCACTGAGGAGAGGCTTCCGTCGGGCCACTCTGCCATAAAGCCCCGACTGGTGGAGGGCTGCAGTGATGGTTGACTTTCTACAACTTTCTCCCATCTCCCGACTGCGTCTCTGGAGCTCAGCCACAGTGATCTTTGGGTTCCTATTTACCTCTCTCACCAAGGCTCTTCTCCCCCGATAGCTCAGTTTGGCCGGATGGCCAGCTCTAGGAAGGGTTCTGGTCGTACCAAACATCTTCCATGTAAAGATTATGGAGGCCACTGTGCTATTAGGAACCTTAAGTGCAGCAGAATTTTTTTGTAACATTGGCCAGATCTGTGCCTTGCCACAATTCTGTCTCTGAGCTCTTCAGGCAGTTCCTTTGACCTCATGATTCTCATTTGCTCTGACATGCACTGTGAGCTGTAAGGTCTTATATAGACAGGTGTGTGGCTTTCCTAATCAAGTCCAATCAGTATAATCAAACATAGCTGGACTCAAATGAAGGTGTAGAACCATCTCAAGGATGATCAGAAGAAATGGACAGCACCTGAGTTAAATATATGAGTGTCACAGCAAAGGGTCTGAATACTTAGGACCATGTGATATTTCAGTTTTTCTTTTTTAATAAATCTGCAAAAATGTCAACAATTCTGTGTTTTTCTGTCAATATGGGGTGCTGTGTGTACATTATTGAGGAAAAAAAATGAACTTAAATGATTTTAGCAAATGGCTGCAATATAACAAAGAGTGGAAAGTTTAAGGGGATCTGAATACTTTCCGTCCCCACTGTATATCTATATCTATCAGCAGTTCCATCCATCAAATCCTTAAATCGGTGCAAAGATTGGACAGATCTAAAAAATTGGGGGCACCTGAGGTAAATCTCAAATGCTCTGCACTAGTAGTAGACATTATCTAGACACAGATAAATGTGCAGACACGGGCATCACAGCAAAGTAAAAAAAAACTTAGTTGAGGAGCAGAGATGTACGTCACGTGCAGCATTTACAGAGGAGTAAAAAAATGGAGGTTTGGCTCAAGAAGGATGTGTTATACAGGAACATGCACCTTGCACAGTACATATGAAAATCTATATGCTACTTCTAATATCTTTGTAAAGTGGGTGGTGTCACATCCTTCTAAGAAGGAAAAATAACTATAATATACTTTATGTATAATATATAATACTATATATATATATATATATACACTGTATAGCCATCTATTCAACATTAGAAGAGTCAAATCACATGAAATATTGCATACATTATTATTTTATTTTTATAATAAAAAGATTATTTTACTGAAAAAACTGACATTTTCCTTTGTCCCTGGGCTAAGACACAGCTTAAAAAAACACGTGGGTTTAACTATATATGATCTGAACTGCACAGTAATAATTCTGGCTTATAACTACAGCTTAAACTCTTTTGATTAATAGTTGTGCAAGAAGTCGAGCAGTGGAAGAGGTAATGAATTTTCATCAGCCAAGAGTAATAAAAGAATCTGCAATTTAATATAAAATACAACAGCAGAACCAAAGCATTAAAATTCTAATTAAAATCCTCATTATTAAACTCAAATGAAAATGTATAGGTATAAGAATTTAAGGCATAATTAGCAGGATCAGACGAGAATGCAAAAGCAGAAAATGAACGCAGTAACTCAGACAAAAAGAAAGATATTATCTGTTGGAGGGATCAGGAATGACTGGAGGAGGATGTCCAGAAAACTGCACAGAGATAAGACAGTCTGGAAAGTAATTGAGGGATGTATAGCAAGGACAAAGCATTGTCATGGCTTTATGAAGCAGGTCGGGGAGGTTAGGAATTGTGAATGCTGACATGGTTATGTGCAAAAGCAGGACTGCTCTAAGACACAACTACAATTACAGATTCTCTCAACATATCAGCTAGGCAGCTGTTCTTTATTTCTGAAAAAAAAACCCTCAGGGCTGCATGGCGCGCTCTCTCTTACCTTACTTTCAGTGCCGCTTGGGCCATGCAAAGAACGGAGCTGCCGACGTCACTTCCGGTTTTTGTCTATTCCACGAAACCCGGAAGTAACCTCTAAATTTAAACACTGCTCCCACCCGTAGTGATTCTATGGGCGTAAGCTAATCGGCGCTTTGGATTGCGCCCCTAGGTGGGTTAAAAGCCCGCAAATGAAGTGCCACATCTGCAATCTAGTGAGTGCATTGTTGTGGTGCTTCCCATAGTGCACTGTGTCCGGCGCCCTAACACAGTGCACTTCATTAAAGGACATTTTTTTGGAAACTTTTTCTTAAAAGGGGCTTTTTTTTTGGTGACTACAGGAGGTGGGGGGGTGGCGCCCAGGCGCCCCCTATGGATGGGCCGCCACTGCTCACCTGGATAGAGTGGGACTTTGACAGACCACCAACTCTTGAATTAAAAAATATATTTTTAATGGTATACAGTAAAAAAGACGTACAAACGTCTACAACATATAAAAATGTACATTCCATACAGAGACAGAACCGAAGATATACAGATGAATAATGATCGTGTTATAAATACTCTTCTAGGGGTGATATACCCCAATACCCTACGCGTTTCCAGTATTCTGATACCTTCATCAGGGGTTTGAGAGTTGAAGATGTTTTATAAATGTATAGGTTCCAGTGGAATGACTCTGTGTTCAAGCAGTACTCAAGGCACCAGGGTCAAATAAAGTGTTTTATGGACGCCAGACCCAATCCGTATTGGGCGGATCTACTTTGGGCAGACGATCGTTGGAGCCTGTGTGATAAAGGCTACGCAACGAGCGGATGAATATCCAACCATCCCACAGTGGATGTGTCCTCAGGACGTCCGATGGGTGGGTGCCCTACGTGTATCTGTGCTGCTTGAACACAGAGTCATTCCGCTGGAACATATACATTTGTAAAACATCTTCAACTCTCAAATCCCCGATGAAGGTATCAGAATACTGGAAACGCGTCAGGTATTGGGGTATATCACCCCTAGGAGAGTATTTATAACATGATCATTATTCATCTGTATATTTTCGGTTCTGTCTCTGTATGGAATGTACATTTTTATAAGTTGTAGATGTTTGTACATCTTTTTTCACTGTACACCATATAAATATATTTTTTAACTCAAGAGTTGGTGGTCTGTCAAAGTCTCAATAAGGGGGGTATTCTTCTCTGGTTTATCACATTAGGGATGGGACCACCATACTCTTCATTTGGCATGATGGAAGCCTCTTTTTTCCTTACCTGGATAGAGTGAGACAAGTGTCCTGCTGTTCTCCGTGATATTCCAATGGTTCTTACTGCTTGACGAGCATAATCCTTAGCCTCAAGAACAAGTAATGGCTTTGTCTTCAAGAATGTACTAAATGTCACAATATTGGTCTTTACAAAATATGTGACTAAGCTCTGAATAAAGATTTCCTTGGAAGCATATTCATAATGTAGAGCTCGAGAAAACGAATCCATAAAAGACTGTAAAGAGAGAACATCTAAATTTACATGATTTGGTATACGTTGTATAAATAAATACTTATATTCAATGTCAAACTCAAAAATAAAAAAACATGGTCTGAATCCAGTGGAATTAACCTCCCTGGCGGTATGATTATGTCTGATTTTTGAAGCTCAAAGCAGTACATTGTTGCGCATGGATATTTGGCGTCTTATATTGTAGGCCTGTAATTCTTAGGAATAACTCACTTAAATCTATACAAACAAGAGTCTATTAGACATCTCGGGTATGATAAAGTTTGAAACACGAAATCATAAATAATATAAATAATTATAACAAATAATAATATAATAAAATAGCAAAAATGTATTCAATAATGTAATTACAGTAAAACCTTGGTTTGTGAGTAACTTGGTTTTGCAAGACAAGCAAAATTTTTTAATAAATTTTGACTTGATATCTGAAGTAGTTTCATGTCACAACCGAGTATAAAAAGAGAAGAGATGTGCCTCTAAGTGTAGCAATATGGTTACATTTAATGAAGGTACAACATTTAGCAACTCACATGGTTGAGGATTAAAACAGGCAAATCTAATTATGCAGGCACCCGGGGTAAAGCTGTCCACATAGACCGTCCTCCACACCACCATCAACATCATCCATTCCATGCTGCGTTCCATGAGCGCTTGAAGCCTCGCTTTCAGGGTAGTCTTGCCGGTCACGATTACAGACTGACAGTGGTAAAAGGCGGCGGTGCGCAGGATGGTCTATGTGGACAGCTTTACCCCAGACGCCTGCATACTTAGATGTGCCTGTTTTAATCATTGTTTCAAATCCCCTTGTGGAGGCTGCCATTTGTGAATGGACATTTTATGGATACACAACCTATCACATTGCTATAATATTTTTATATGGACTATAAACTGAAAGACCTATGAATAAATGGTTGTGGAACGAATCACCTGAGTTTCCATTATTTCTTATGGGGAAATTCACTTTAATATACAAGTGCTTTGAATTACAAGCATGTTTCCGGAACTAATTATGCTCACAATCCAATGGCTCGCAATCCAAGGTTTTACTGTAAATCAAAAACACTGATATTAGCTCAGACGCAGAATCATCGCTATTGTCACTGTCAGTGTCTGATGATGAATTTCCCCACAAATCACTATCGCTGAATACTGCAAGTGATTCTAATTCACTATCGCTGTTTTCTAGGTGGTCTAAAATTGCTTTTTACATAGAGGGACACTTTTTTGGATGCCATGGACGTTCTCAAGTTTCCAGGCAGAAAGAACAGTATACAGTTGTGCTCATATGTTTACATACTTTATGATTTCTTGGCCATTTTTCAGATAATATGAATGATAACACAAAAACATTTTTCACTCATGGTTAGTGTTTGGCTGAAGCCATTTATTATCAATCAACTGCGTTTACTCTTTTTGAATCATAATGACAACAGAAACTACCCAAATGACCCCGATCAAAAAGTTTACATACCCTGGAATGTTTGGCCTCGGTACAGACACAGAAGGTGGCACACACACACAGGTTAAAATGGCAATTAAAGGTTAAATTCATTTGTGGCTTTTTAAATCACAATTAATGTCTGTGTATAAATATTCAATAAGTTTGTTAGCTCTCACATGGATGCACTAAGCAGGCTAGACACTGAGCCATGAGGAGGTAGAAAAGAACAGTCAAAAGACCTACGTAACAAGGTAATGAAACTTTACAAAGATGAAAAGGGATGGAAAGGGATATCCAAAGCCTTGAATATGCCAGTCAGTACTGTTCAATCACTTAATAAGAAGTGGAAAATTTGGGGATCTCTTGATACCAAGCCAAGGTCAGGTAGATCAAGAAAGATTTCAGCCACAACTGCCACAGGAACTGTTCGGGATACAAAGAAAAACCCACAGCTAACCCCAGGAGAAATACAGGCTGCTCTGGAAAAAGATGGTGTGGTTGTTTTTAAGGAGCACAATACGATGATACTTGAACAAAAAAATAGCTGCATAGTCAAGTTGTCAGAAAGAAGCCTTTACTGTACAAGTTCCACAAAAAACCTGGTTACAATACGGACGATACCTTGACATGCTTCATTGGCTTTTTTGTGGCATTGGTGCAGTAAAAGCTTCCTTCTGGCAGCTCAACTATGCAGCTCTTTTTTAATGTATCGTTGAATTATGCTCCACTTGCCGACCGGCTCCTGTACATATACGTCGGCAGTTTAAAGAGGGATATCTCGGTAACGGCAGCAGCAGCTGCTGCCACATCCGAAGTATCCATCTTCTGAGCCGGCGGTCCTGTTTATGATAATGGTGGTCTCTGCGGCAGATTCGCCGCAAGATAACCGTTATCGGCGGCGGGAGAGGTGCCACCCCCCTCCCGCCGCTCTCCCGAGCCCTCTGCCGCTTACCGGAGCCATTGGCAGCGGCGGAGGTGATCGGGACCTGTCTGTGGCTGGGTATGGAGACGAGTGAGGTGAAGATGGCCCCCACCCCTCTCCACACTATAGCAGGGCGGAAGCGACGTCAAAACGTCACTACCGCCCATACGTCTTAAAGGCACATTTTTCTGTTATTTTTTTCAAATGCCAATTTTTTTATTTTTATATTTTTTTTTTTGCATTTAAGTTCAATTATGAGATCGGAGGTCTTTTTGACCCCAGATCTCATATTTAAGAGGACCTGTCATGCTTTTTTTCTATTACAAGGAATGTTTACATTCCTTGTAATAGGAATAAAAAAAGTGACCCAATTTTTTTTAAAAACAGTGAAAAAATAAATAAAATCAAGTAAAATAAGAATTTTTTTTATTAAAGCGCCCCCGTCCCGACAAGCTCGCGCGCAGAAGCAAATGCGTACGTGAGTAGCGTCCGCATATGAAAACTGGTCAAACCACACATGTGAGGTAGCGCCACAATCGTTAGAGCGAGAGCAATAATTCTAGCCCTAGACCTCCTCTGTAAACACAAAACATGCAACCTATAGAATTTTTTAAACATCGCCTATGGAGATTTTTAAAGGTAAAAGTTTGACACCATTCCACGAGCGGGCGCAATTTTGAAGCGTGACATGTTGGGTATCAATTTACTCGGCGTAGCATTATCTTTCACATTCTAAAAAAAATTGGGCTAACTTTACGGTCTTATTTTTTATTCAAAAAAGTGAATTTTTTTCTAAAAAAAGTGCGCTTGTAAGACTGCTGTGCAAATACGGTGTGACAAAAAGTATTGCAATGACCGCCATTTTATTCTCTAGGGTGTTAGAAAAAAATGCATAATGTTTGGGGGTTCCAAGTAATTTTCTAGCAAAAAAACTTGTTTTTAACTTGTTAACACAGAGTCTGAAAAAGAGGCCTGGTCTTTATACTCTGTTCCAAATTATTATGCTAAATAATTGATGTAAACTAAATAACTGATGTAAACAACAGTCAGCAAAATTCTCATGTTATCAACTATTAAGAGTACATTTCAAATTTTATTGCACAAACCTCCTAATAAGTTTTTATTTTCAAAATAAAAAAAAAAAAACTTACAATGCACTGTTCCAAATTATTACGCACAGTAAGTTTCAAAACACTTTATAGGTTGTAAAGAACTGAAAATTGTCATTTGTTGTGTTTGCAGCATATTTATTGAAATCAAAAGCTATTTCAATCAAACTTTGAACAACATTTTAAATTTTTAAACATTTTAACAGGTCACTGACCATTACATTTTAACATAGGACCCCTTATTTGATAGCAGCTTCACAAGTCTTGCATCCATTGAACTTGTGAGTTTTTGCTTGAATTTGTTTGCAAGATGTCAGAATAGCCTCCCAGAGCTGCTGTTTGGATGTAAACTGCCTCCCACTCTCATAGATCTTTTGCTTGAGGATGCTCCAAAGGTTGTCAATAGGATTGAGGTCAGGAGATGATGGAGCCCACACCATGACTTTCTCTCCTTTTATCCCCATAGCAGCCATTGATGCAGAGGTATTCTTTGCAGCATGAGATGGTACATTGTCATGCATGAAGATGATTTTATTACAGAAAGCATAGTTCTTCCTTCTGTACCAGGGAAGGAAGTAGTCAGTCAGGGACTCCACATACCTTGCAGAGGTCATCTTTACACCTTCTGGGACCCTAAAGGGGCCGAGCAGCTCTCTTCCCATGATTCAGGCCCAAAACATGACATCGCAGCCTTGTTGGAACAGGGTGGCTGTCCAACAACCATCCACTACTCCATCCATCTGGACCATCCAGTGTTGCACGGCACTGATCAGTGAACAGGACTGTTTGAAAATTAGTCTTCATTTATTTTTCTGCCCAATGCAGCCATTTCTGCTTGTGAGCATTGGTTACTGGTGGCCAAATGGAAGGTTTATGCACAGTTGCAAGACTCTGGAGGACTCTACACCTTGATGTCTGTGGGACTCCAGAGGCACCAGCAGCTTCAAATATCTGTTTGCTGTTATGTAATGGTGTTTTAGCAGCTGCCCTCTTGATCCGATGCATGGATCTTCCTCAATCTTCCTCAATGTGCCTTTATCTGCACGAAACCCGTCTGTGCTCTGAATCAGCCACAAATCTCTTAATAGTGCAATGATCACGCTTAAGTTTTCAAGAAATATTTTCATACCTCGTCCAAGGCATTGAACTATTTCACTCTTTTCGGCAGCAGAGAGATCCTTTTTCTTTCCCATACTGCTTGAAAACGGTGCTCTGCTTAATAATGTGGAACACCCTCCCTTAGTAGTTTTTCCTTTAATTGGGCTCACCTGGCAGTCTAATTATCACAGGTGTGCGAGATTGTTTTCAGTGATCAAAAGAGCCCTGAGACACAATGCCATCCATGAGTTAAACTGAAAAACAAAATATTTAATCTTTGTGACACTGAAATAGAATTTTCATAATAATTTGGAACAGGGTGTAAGTGGTTAAAAACAACCACACCGTCTTTTTGGAGAGCAGCCTATATTTCTGCGGTTACCTGTGGGGTTTTTTTTGTACCCTGAGCAATTCTTCTACCAGTTGTGGCTGCAATCTTTCTTGGTCTACCTGACCTTGATTTGGTATCAAAAGAGCCCCTAATTTTCCACTTCTTAATAAGTGATTAAACAGTACTGACTGGCATATTCAAGGCTTTAGATATCTCTTTATATCCTTTTCCATCTTTGTAAAGTTTCATTACCTTGTTTCACAGGTTTTGACTGTTCTTTTCTATCTCCTCATGGCTCAGTGTCTAGCGTGCTTAGTGCCTCCATGTGAGCCAACAAACTCATTGACTATTTATACACAGACACTAATTGTGATTTAAAAAGCCACAAATGTGGGAAATTAACCTTTAACTGCCATTTTAACTTGTGTGTGCCACTAGGGATGAGCCGAACACCCCCCAGTTCGGTTCGCACTAGAACATGCGAACGGGCAAACAATTAGCACGAACAAGCAAACACCGTAAAAGTCTATGGGACACGAACATGAAAAATTAAAAGTGCTCATTTTAAAGGCTTGTATGCAAGTTATTGCCATAAAAAGTCACAGAAGGTGAGCCCGATGTTCGCCAAACAGCGAACATTATGCGGTGTTTGCAGCAAATTCGAAAGCCTCGGAACACCGTTAAAGTCTATGGGAAAAAGATTTCTTTCACTCATGGTTAGTGTTTGGCTGAAGCCATTTATTATCAACTGTGTTTACTCTTTTTAAATCATAATCACAACAAACTACCCAAATGACCCTGATCAAAAGTTTACATACCCTGGAATGTTTGGCCTTGGTGCAGACACATAAGGTGGCACGTAGGGATGAGCCCGATGTTCAAGTCGAACGAAAGTTCGACTCGAACATCGGGTGTTTGACGAACAGCGAACATTATGCGGTGTTCATGGCAAATTCAAAAGCCTCTGAACACCGTTAAAGTCTATGGGACACTAACATGAAAAACCAAAAGTGCTAATTTTAAAGGCTCATATGCAAGTTATTGCCATAAAAAAAGTGTTTGGGGACCCAGGTCCTGCCCCAGGGGATATGTATCAATGAAAAAAAAAAGTTTTTAAAAACTGCATTTTCAGGAGCAGTGATTTTAATAATAATTATATAAATAATAATTCTTAAATAATAATAATAATTCTTAAAGTGAAACAATAAAAATGAAATATTCCTTTAATTACATTTCTAAAGGAAAAAAAAAAAAAATCTAATTTAAAACTGCACACGGCTGTAATGAATTGTCGGATCCTGGCAATGTAGAGAAAAATCATTAAAAAAAAACAACATTGTTTCCCTACCCAGTCCATTACCAGGCCCTTTGGGTCGGGTATGAATATTAGGGGAACACTGCACCAAATGTAAAAAAATGCGTGGGGGTCCCCCCAAAATCCATAAAAGGCCCTTCAGGTCTGGTATGGATAGTAAGGGGAACCTTGCACCAAAACAAAAAAAATGGTGCAGGGGTCCCCCAAAATCCATACCAGGCCCTTCAGGTCTGGTATGGAATTTAAGTGGAACCCTGAGCAAAAATAAAAAAAATGGCATAGGGGTTCCCCCAATCCATACCAGACCCTTATCCGTGCACGCAACCTGGCAGGCCGCAGAAAAAGAAGGGGCAAGAGAGTGCCCCCTTCCTGAACCTTACCAGGCCATATGTCCTCAACATGGGGGGGGTTTTTGGGGTCCCCCCCAAAGCACCTTGTCCCCATATTGATGGGGACAAGGGCCTCATCCCCACAACTCTTGCCCGGTGTTTGTGGAGGTCTGCATGCAAGGGCTTATCGGAATCTGGAAGCCCCCTTTAACAAGGGGACCCCCAGATCCTGGCACCCCCTATGTGAATGGGTATCGGGTACATTGTACCCCTACTCATTCACCAAAAAAAAGTGTCAAAAATATTAAAAATTACAGTAGACAATTTGGGACAAGTCCTTTATTTAAAAAAACTAAAGGAAAACTGTCCCGCGATGTCCATTCATCTTCGATCACAGCACAGACGGACCGAGAAAAAAAAAAAAAAAAAGAAACAACTCTGCCTCCATGGGAGGCTCCCACCGACTGAATTCTCTTCGTGATGACAGCTGTTATATAGCTGAGGGCAGGGCCACCCGGTGATGTAAACGGGTGATCCTGCACCCTTCTGACGTCATGCCCACCCATTTACGTCACTGTGTGGCTCTTACCTTAGCTATATAACAGCTGTCATCACGAAGAGGATTCAGTCGGCGGGAGCCTTCCATCGAGGCAGAGTTGTTGCATTTTCTTTTTTTCCTCGGTCTGCCGCACTGTGATCGAAGATGAATAGACATCGCGGGACAGTTTTTTTTTCTAATAAAAAGGACTTGTCCCAAATTGTCTGTCAATTTTACTATCTTTGGCACTTTTTTTGGTGAATGAGTAGGGGTACCATGTACCCAATACCCATTCACGTGGGGGGGGCGGGATCTGGGGGTCTCCTTGTTAAAGGGGGCTTCCAGATTCCAATAAGCCCCCTGCCCGCAGACCCCAAAACACCCTCCCCATGTTGAGTGCATGTGGCCTGGTATGGTTCAGGAGGGGGGCGCTCTCTCATCCCCCCCTTTTCCTGCGGTCTGCCAGGTTGCGTGCTCGAATAAGGGCCTGGTATGGATTTTGGGGGGACTCCCACGCATTTAAAAAAAAAAAATTTGGAGCAGGGTTCTCCTTAACCGCTTGCCGACCAGCCGCTGCAATTTTACTGCGCAGAATGGCTTGGCTGCGCGAAATCGCTGTAATGTTATGTCGCTTCTTATTGTGGCCACTAGGGGTGCACGCCCACTGCTCGCCCCCAGAGCTAATGCGAGTGCCCGACGGACGCGATGACCGCAGGGCTCCCATGAACGCTCATGACACCAGCGAGAACCGGGATCAAAGTATGAACACCGATCTATCTCTTCCCCTAGCAAGTCCCATCCCCCTTCAGTTAGCACACGTAGCAGGGAACAGAGTTAACCCCTTGATCGCCCTATATATAAAATAAAAATGCTATAAATTCCTCAATTAATCGTTAATTTTTTTGATCGATCAAAATTTTTTTGATCGGTACTCACCTCTCCGCCGGCTTCTGGGTCTTCAGGGAGTTCCGTCGGAGATCCGGTGACGTCACCGGACTCCTCCCCCCTTCCCCAAGTGCCTCCATTTGCTAACGAAGGGAAGGGGGGAGGAGTACGGTGACGTTGATGTCCATGACGTCACCGGACAGCGATGGTAAATATGGATGTGGTTAACTGGGATCATTCAGTGAGCTAAGTGTAGGCAAACTTGATAACCTCTGTTTTTAACATTGTTGTCCTTAGAGGCTGATAAACTGTGATATTTTTGCTGTGTGGATCGGCTTCTGCTGTTGCCATGACGGCGGCGCTTGCTACAGTTTGAATTTAAAACGTTTGTGTGAACTGTGAAGTTAAGTCATGGATTGCGGAAACTAACTAGTGTCGGGTGATTGTATATAGTGTATACCACATTTACCACTGACTAATGCAGAGTTGCAATGCAAGGAGATCAGCTAAAAGTAGTTGGATCTGTATGTGCGTTATAATTAATCGAAATTGGTTGATCAATAAAAAAAAAAAAAAAAAAAAAAAAATCGATTAAATCGAACACGAAAATTTTAATCAGTAACAGCCCTACTATAAATCTATCCCCCATTTTGTAGACGCTATAAAACTTTTGCGCAAACCAATATACGCTTATTGCGATTTTTATTACCAAAAATATGTAGAAGAATACGTATCGGCCTAAACTGAGAATGCTTTAAAAAAAAAAAAAAAAAAAAAAAAATTAAGGGGATATTTATTATAGTAAAAAGTACAAAATATTGTGTTTTTTTTTCAAAATGAATCGCTCTTTTTTTGTTTATAGCACAAAAAATAAAATAAATCGCAGAGATGATCAAATACCTCCAAGAGAAAGCTCCATTTGTGGAAAAAAAAAAAAGGACATCAATTTTGTTTGGGTACAACGTCGCACGACCGCGCAATTGTCAGTTAAAGCGACGCAGTGCCGAATCTCAGAAAATGGCCTGGTCATTTAGCAGCCAAATGCCATGCCACTTTTTTCAATGATTTTTATCTCTATTGCCGGGATCCGACAATTCATTACAGCCACGAGCAGTTTTGAATGACTTTTTTTCCTTTAGAAATGTAATTTTGCTGTGGTATTGTTCTAAACATGGGAAAACTGCACTACTTTACAGGCATACTAAGGACACCCCCAGGCACAATATTTAAAGGAATATTTCATTTTTATTGTTTCACTTTAAGCATTATTAAAATCACTGCTCCTGAAAAAAACAGCCATTTTTAAAACTTTTTTTTTCATTGATACATGTCCCCTGGGGCAGGACCCAGGTCCCCATGCCATTTTTTTTTAATGATTTTTATCTATATTGCCTGGATCCAACAATTTATTACAGCTGTGAGCAGTTTTGGATGACATTTTTTCCTTTAGAAATGTCATTTTGCTGTGGTATTGTTCTAGACACGGGAAAAATGCGCTACTTTGAAGACATATTAAGGGCACCCCCCCCCCCCAGGCACGATATTTAAAGGAATATTTCATTTTTATTGTTTCACTTTAAGCATTATTAAAATCACTGCTCTTGAAAAAAACGTCCATTTTAAAAACTTTTTTTTGCATTGATACATGTCCCCTGGGACAGGACCCGGGTCCCCAAACACCTTTTTATGGCAATAACTTGCATATAAGCCTTTAAAATTAGCAGTTTTGGTTTTTCATGTTAGTGTCCCATAGACTTTAACGGTGTTCAGAGGCTTTTGAATTTGCCATGAACACCGCATAATGTTCGCTGTTCGTCAAACACCCGATGTTCGAGTCGAACTTTCGTTCGACTTGAACATCGGGCTCATCCCTACGTGCCACCTTATGTGTCTGCACCAAGGCCAAACATTCCAGGGTATGTAAACTTTTGATCAGGGTCATTTGGGTAGTTTGTTGTGATTATGATTTAAAAAGAGTAAACACAGTTGATAATAAATGGCTTCAGCCAAACACTAACCATGAGTGAAAGAAATCTTTTTGTGTTATCATTAATATCCTCTGAAAAATGGCCAAGAAATCAAATTCTGCCAGGGTATGTAAACTTATGAGCAAAACTGTATATAAAAATGTAAAACTGCAGGCAGGGCACTGGACAAAGCACTAGGGAAAAAAGGGAGGTGAAATGATTTGATACAGTAATTTAATTTTACAGATTACAGTGTATTGTGTGTTCTGTATTTTTCACCATTTTGAATTTGCCGCCGGGCTCCACCCCATGCGTCGCTATGCTCGCAGGGAACAGAGCCCGACACAGTGATAAATCGGGCGGAGGATACAGCCCGCGGACATCGCAGCAACCTGGGGACAATGTAAGTAACTTTACCAGGATACTGAGATGCAATGCCGAGTGTGGCTCAGGGTTACCGCTTTTGGTAATGAAAATGCACCCCGAGCCACACTCGGGAATACCGTCAGGGAGGCTAAAGTATGTATATATACACAGTCAAAACATATTTTTTCGTTATGGAAAGACTAGAGAAGGGTTAGAACCTCTACCTTGGTTTATTTGCTGTCTGTTGTCCCCATAGGATAGATTAACCTTCTGTGTTTGTCCTACTGACTATTGTTACTGAGACATAAGAAATACAAAACTTGGCGAGGTCACCATAATAAGACGTGATGGTAATTTTTCCAATGTCTAATGCCGCGTACACACGGTCGGACTTTCGGGCAGGAAAAGTCAGACGGAATCTTTTCATTGGACATTCCGATCCTGTGTGGGCCTTTCGAAAATTCTGACGGACCTAGAAATAGAACAAATTTTGAATCTTTCCGATGGAATCAGTTCCTATCGGGAAAACTGCTCATCTGTATTCTGTTCCGATGGACCAAAATCGACGCAAGCTCTAAAGCAAATACGAGACGGCAGCTATTGGCTACTCGTTATTGATCTTCCGTTTTCTAGTCCCGCCGTACGTCACCGCGTTCTAGACGGTCGGACTTTGGTGTGATCGTGTGTAGGCAAGACAGTTGCAGCGGAACTCGGTCGAAAAAAACCTTTAGAGTTTATTCTGACGGAAAAAAACGGTCGTGTTTACGTGGCATTAGAGGGGGATTTCCCTTCCTTTGTAGAGATTCCCAATGTGGCAAAGATAGCAAAAAAATTAACTGATAAGGTTCTTAGCCCTTCCTCACTCTATCCAAAACTACAAATAGCCTGACAGGAGCCTATCAGAAGTTCGATGTGTATATCCTAATTCCTGTTCACTGATGCTTCCGATTACAGCTTTCAATACCACCAATGTAAGGCTTAGACCCCCGTTCATACACAGAGCGGTGACCCGCATTTTACTGCACTGGATAAATCACAGGTCAGCACTAGGACACACAGAAAACGATTGTTTTCTATGTGTCCTACTCACACTGCAATGCACCCTAGATGTGTGGTGTAGTGAGCTGTACAGCCTTCTACAACACAAATCTCAACATAGAATCTGGCTGCATCTCTCAGCAGCAGAAAGCAGGGGATGGGGGTAATTCACTCACTGCAAAGCTCAGTTAGAAGAACTCTGAACCCTGATTGGAGAGAAGGGTCACGCTACCCTCCTCACTCTACATGAACAACAAGCACAGCTGTGAATATCAGTCACAGGCTGTGCACTGGGGCTCTCCACCCCCATCACCTCTTGATGTTGCACAATATAGAAGGATGTGCTTTGTTCATATTCATTCTGGGGGTTATAATCACTTTAAAGCAGCCTGCATCCACACAAATTTAACCGCTCATGTGAGGGTGGCCTACATGCGAAAAACCTACGTTAGAGTTCCCTGTAACGATATTTCTACGAACCTTCCAGGATGGCACACCTGAGAATTGGGGGCTCCTCCCTACAGGAAACACAATCAATTGACAGCTTGTTACAAGTACCCACCCTTACCTTGATCCCCAATTGTAATAAAGTAATCCTGAACCGGTTCATAAGGAGAATTATTCCACATAGGTACTCACCACCTAGTGTTCAACTCATTTTCCCTCCACTATAGGGTGGGAAGAAGGCCTGCTGTCCTGGAAGGTTCGTAGAAATACTGTTACTGGTAAGTCTAACGTAGGTTTTCTCCTATCACCTTCCAGGACAGCACACCTGAGAGGATAATCAAGTAACCACAGGCCTACCTTCAGGGTGGGACCACAGCTTGTAGGACCTTCCGGCTGAAAGCCAAGTCTTACTGTGACAACACTTCCACGCGGTAGTGTTTCAGGAATGTATCCTGATTGGACCAGGTGGCCGCGCTGCAGATTTGTTCCCAGGAGGTCCCTGCTTTCTCAGCCCAGAAAGTCGCTAGTGACCTGGTTGAATGGGCCTTAACCTTTACTGGTACTGGAACCCCAGAACTCTCATAAGCCAGGGAGATAGCTCCCTTGATTCACCTCGAGACTGAGGCTTTAGAAGCCTGAAGTCCCTTACTTGGCCAAACTTATAAAACTAGTAGGTGAATGGATCTCCTAAACTCTTGTTCTTTGTAAATAGGTAAGGAGACACCTTCTTACATCCAGGCAATGAAATTTAATTTCTTTCTTGTTTTTTGATTTATCATAAAAAGGACGGCAATGTTATATCTTGTATCCTATGAAATAAAGATGCTAAGTTGGTAGATACCATGGGATCTGGCCTGAGGGTGACTATCTGGCTGTATCAATAGGAAGGTTTGCGTGACAGTTTTTAATCATGTCCCCCAATGATGAAGCTAGTTTTGCCACCTTGTCCTTTGGCAAGAAGAGCTTCTGTAGTTTGGTGTCTACTAAGTAGCCTAGGAAGGTCTTGTTCTGGAGGACCTGTTCTGTTTTGAGGGAAGATTTTTCCATGCTGATTATCCAGCCCAGGCTTTCCAGGACTGACATTACCTTGTTGGTCTGTGATCTGACTTGGGCAACTGACAGTCCAGAGACCACTAGATTGTCCAGGTAGGGAATCAGAGATATACCCTGTAGATGCAAAAAGGCTACGGCTTCTGCTAGGATTTTGGTAAAAATTTTTGGGCTGGCTGTTAACCCGAATGAGAAGGCTCTGAACTGCTAGTGAAAAATCTCCCCTCCGACAACTACTGCGAACCTCAAGAATGCCTGATGATCCAAGTGAATTGGAACATGCAGGTAGGCATCCTTGAGGTCCGGTGTCATCATGAAGCCCTCCTTCATAAGGTTTTTTACGTACGGAGTAGATACTCTCCATTGAAAATTTTTTGTATTCCAAGAACTTGTTCAGGTTTCTTAGGTTTACTATAAGCCGATACTTTCCTGACAGCTTGCGAACAATAAATACATGGGAGTAGAATCCTTGGTATTGTTGTTCTTTTGGTACAATTCCTGCATACCACCCAGAAGGGCTGATATTTTTAGGGCATCCCTGGGGGGGGGGGGGGGATGTGTGAGGGTGATCATTTTGCAGAAAATTCCAGGCGATACCCTTCTCGCTGAATCTGGCAAATGTAGGCGCGGTCTGACATCTTTTCCCTCTGTGGGACAAAGTGAGACAGCCAACCCCCCCACCCTGATCTTGGCGTCACTCAGTTTCTTTGGCGCCAACCCTGGGGGAGGAAAACAGTAAGGTGCTCTTTTGCCTTCAAAATAGGAAAGAAATCAGCGCGTGTATGACAATAAGCAGCTGAACACCAGGGTCAATCGATCAAATCCCTTAAATAAAATGTAAAAAATGGTGCAGCGCTGAGTAAGCTGAACTAAACATCAAGGGATATTAAATGCAGTTGAAAGAGTAAATCCTCATACAGCATAAAATAAAAGCATTTAAGATGCAAAATCAAAAAGTCCAAAAAGTCCATAAAAAACTTTGTCAAAATCTATTAAGAAATTCCACCAAGTGATCGTGATGTCATGCTGATATAGGTGACTGATGTGCCCTTCACCGGTATCTGAAATAGCCTCTCACCTGACGGCCAGGACCCTTTAATTACAGAGGGTCATGCAAGCCTTCCCTTACGGGTTATAAACGTGGATGGTGTTCAGAATCAGGGACCAAGAGCTCCGTCACACACCGGGTGGAAAATTCCAGATATTCCAATGGTATATATAATGAAAGAGTGACAACATATAGTGCTCTCCGTTTGCAAAACAATTTATTAAAAAGCTTAAGAAATACACTTACATAGCTAGCACTTCTCAAGTGCCAGTGAAACAGCAACAAGCGGTGGTGTGTAAACACAGAAGGAATGGAATCCCCTAGCAGAACCCAGGAGGCCCCAGATAAACAGCCTCCTGCCGCAACAGGGCATAGCTCCTCAAAAAAAAAATGTGGATACTGTAAGGATAAGCTTCCAAAATCCCATTCCAAGCCTTTCTACTATAAATGTATTACGGTAATAAATTAGCAGGGAAAGAGGCTTCAAATTTAATGAAAAAGTTCCTTTCATCTATGCAGACAGAAATACTGGCAACAGTCAAATCCTTCTGTGAAGCCGCCAGGCAATCAACAGCCCAGGGCCCTGACCCAGAGGAGCTTGCCCCTAGAGAAGGCCCATCCTCTCAGGAGAGTCTCTCCAGAGTGGGACCTAGTGCTCTCCTCCCGCCCTCAGTCACTACCGCTATCTCAGGTAGAGGAAGATGGGGAGAAATGGAAAGCCAGGTCAAATCAGACCACAGCTCAGATTGGGGGGAGCATCCAGACCAGCTAAGCGAAACAAAGGAGGATGTCAGGCTAAGGAGACACCTCTTCATTCTGGAGGATCTGGATAGGCTCCTACAGGTGATATATTCTACAGAGAAGATTCCAGAGACCCTCAAAGTGACTGCCGCACAGGACAAGGTATACAGGGGGCTGAGCAAGGCTCAATCCAGGGTGTTGCCACTCCACCAGTCCCTAAAGGATTTGATCCTACAGGAATGGAGGAAACCTGAAAGAAGAATTGTCAGGCAAAAAACCTGGAAAAGGAGATTTCCTTTTAAAGAGGGTAACAAGGAGACATTTTTTAAGCTCCCAAAACTGGATGGTGCTCTGTCTCAAGTCACCCAGCAGTCTGACCTCTCCTTTGCGGATGCAGGCAAGTATTAGGGGTCTGATGAACCGTAGATCAGAATCCCTTCCTAGAAAGGCTTGGGATGCAAGTACATCAGCCATGGGTCCAGCCTTAGCGGCAGCCTGTGTAGACAGGAATTCAGACTTCTGGGTGGAGAAGCTGACCAAACACTTGTCACAGGAATCTGAATTGAATGACATCCTTGACTCCCTATCAGTGATAGGAAAATCCATTGCATACCTTGCAGATGCCGCAATTGAGTCTGCAAGAGCCTTGGCTAAGGCAGCCGCATTAATCAATTCAGCTAGAAGAGCTGTCTGGATTAAGGCCTGGGAAGGAGATGTCACATCAAAGAGTAAACTATGCGGCCTTCCCTTTCAGGGCTTATTGCTTTGTAGCCAGGTCCTAGACGACATCCTGTCTAGGTCCTCAGAAAAGGGTAAGAAGTTCCTAGTGAAGCCCAAGAAGAAATTTCAGAAAATTTTGTGTGGCCCTCTGGGGCAACGCAGCATAGAGCCAAAAAAGAACCCAACAGGAGGTGGGGCAATGGTAGGGGAAGGCAAAAGAGCTTGTAAAAAATGGTGCAGCGCTGAGTAAGCTGAACTAAACATCAAGGGATATTAAATGCAGTTGAAAGAGTAAATCCTCATACAGCATAAAATAAAAGCATTTAAGATGCAAAATCAAAAAGTCCAAAAAGTCCATAAAAAACTTTGTCAAAATCTATTAAGAAATTCCACCAAGTGATCGTGATGTCATGCTGATATAGGTGACTGATGTGCCCTTCACCGGTATCTGAAATAGCCTCTCACCTGACGGCCAGGACCCTTTAATTACAGAGGGTCATGCAAGCCTTCCCTTACGGGTTATAAACGTGGATGGTGTTCAGAATCAGGGACCAAGAGCTCCGTCACACACCGGGTGGAAAATTCCAGATATTCCAATGGTATATATAATGAAAGAGTGACAACATATAGTGCTCTCCGTTTGCAAAACAATTTATTAAAAAGCTTAAGAAATACACTTACATAGCTAGCACTTCTCAAGTGCCAGTGAAACAGCAACAAGCGGTGGTGTGTAAACACAGAAGGAATGGAGCATGCGCGGTGGCCGCGGGTGACGTCACGACGTCTCGTTCTGGACGCGTTGCGTCCCAGTGGGCGGGGACTTCTTCAGCAGATGAATGGACTACGTGGGCACCCGCGCTTTATTGAGGTAAGTAACCATGGTAATGGAAAACAACCTGAAACGGCGCACTCGCAAAACAGGAAGGAGAATCCGGAAGTGTCTCCATAAGAGACATATACTAAACGGAACTCGTTGTGAGTACACTGATAAAACCAAATTAAGTTATAAATAGAAAAGGGGGGGGAATCTATATGAACAAACATAATTGCTCATTATACATATTAAAATATGCTTCCCAATTGAATCATAAAAAGAATATTAATAAACATTCCAATATCATCCGCGGCCATCGATTGCTCTTATAAAACCAAGACAACAACAAATTTATCAGATAGTAAAACATCATTAAATTCATTATAATTGTTCAAAATTAATAAAAAGTTTTTTTAAAAATTATAAAATTACCACATATATTACCGATCAGATATAAAACAGTTAGTGTCAAATTCTACGTTTAACCCTTCAGGGCAGAGTACTTTTGTCTCGTATATCCAATAGGATTCTCTCTTACTCAGTTGTCTAATGAAGTTACCTCCTCTCCAGTGCTTCGTAACCCTTTCTATGCCCCAGAATTTTAGGCCTTTAGGATTCTGTTGGTGAAAGGCCTTAAAGTGTCTTGACACGTTATGAGTCTTAAGGCCTTTTTTAATGTTGTTGACATGTTCAGCTATTCTGACATGTAGAGGTCTTGACGTTCTACCAACATACTGCAGTCCACAATTACACTCCAGCATGTAGACAACTCCCACGGTGTCACATGTGATGAGTTGTTTAATGTCATACTCTTTGTTTGTGGCAGAAGCTAAGAATTTTTTCCGTTTCTTAATATTTCCTTTTGCGTGTCTACAAGGCACGCATCTTCCACACGCATAAAAACCACCAAGGAAAGAGAAAAGCCTATCGGAGGCAGGGACTGGTGGATTAAGGACACCCGGGGCTAAGCGGTCCCTTAGGGTAGGGGCTTTTTTATAAACAAACTGAGGACGTTCTGGTAATGTCGGGCCAAGGATTTTATCTTGCTTCAAGATTGACCAATTTTTTTGGATAATCTTTTCAAACTTACGGTATTGGATATTGTAATCCAATACCATTTTAAAATTTTGATTCTCTCCAGTAAAAGCCTTAACGGAATCAGTAATGAGTTCTTCTCTGTTTAATGATGTTACTCTAGTTACCTCTTCATCAAGAGAGACACGGTTATAGCCTTTTTGTTCAAACCTGGAGGATAATACTTGAGATTGACTCACAAAATCCTCTACGGTGGTGCAATTCCGGCGCAACCTGATGTATTGTCCCCTGGGGATATTGCATAGCCACGAACTGTGGTGGCAACTCCCCAGGGGAATGTAAGAGTTGCGATCCGTAGGTTTAAAATAATTGGTGAGCTTGAATCGATCTTGTGAAATGCTGATACTTAGATCTAAAAATACCACATTTTCAGAGCTAATGGTCCATGTTAGAGATATGTTTTTGTGGTTGCCATTCAGAGATTCAATGAAATCATCCAATCTGGATCTCTCACCATTCCAAATAAGGATGAGATCGTCGATGAATCTCCGATAACACACCAACTCTGGGGGGCGATGGAGAAATAACCCGTAAGGGAAGGCTTGCATGACCCTCTGTAATTAAAGGGTCCTGGCCGTCAGGTGAGAGGCTATTTCAGATACCGGTGAAGGGCACATCAGTCACCTATATCAGCATGACATCACGATCACTTGGTGGAATTTCTTAATAGATTTTGACAAAGTTTTTTATGGACTTTTTGGACTTTTTGATTTTGCATCTTAAATGCTTTTATTTTATGCTGTATGAGGATTTACTCTTTCAACTGCATTTAATATCCCTTGATGTTTAGTTCAGCTTACTCAGCGCTGCACCATTTTTTACATTTTATTTAAGGGATTTGATCGATTGACCCTGGTGTTCAGCTGCTTATTGTCATACACGTGCTGATTTCTTTCCTATTTTGTTTTCTGTTCAACTATCATTAATCTAGCTGCGGTATGGAGGTTTTTAGTTATTTTGATAAAAGGGATATTAAGATTAATGAAGTGTTCTCTAGGAATCCCACATTAGAACCCTCCAATGATCTTCCCCAGTCGTTTAGAAAATTGGGTTACTTATATGAAAAAAAGATCAAGACTTGGTGGGATATTACATCTTTTGAACAATATCTAGCTGCTAGATTTATTCCGAGACGTCTCAGGTGGGATTTACCCCCCAATGATGGACTCACTGATGTACAGTCCATGTCAGAGTGGAGTGATTTCTTTGTCAAGAGAGGCTTTGAGCTGCTTGAATTTCTCTTGATTCGTAAGAAAAAGAGAATGACAGCTCTGGACTCCCAGATTAAAGATATCACTCAAAATTTAGAACCTTTGAAAGACAGTGAGGAGTTCCTAAGATTGTCGGGTGAACTAAAAAATAAGCTCATCAAATGGGACCTAGAATCACAGAATAAAAAGAAGAAGAAGTTCATCAGAGATTTTGATGACTTCAATGGAGGGGTGATTTTTAAATGGCAAAACACCCCCGCAGAGGACAATGCTCCTAATGTTCAGACCAGTCAGTCCAACATTGGAGCCGCATATCCAAACACCCCTAGAGCCACTCCCGTGTATGAGTACGACCTTCCCCATACTAGAACCCCCCAGTCCTATCCCAATAATGGGAATAGGAAATTTAACAACAAAAAGGGAAAGAACATAAGAGGAAAAGGTAGAGGAGGAGGATCTGGGTCACATGCTCAAGGGATTGATCATTCGAGAGACCCTCATCACTCTGAAGCTCCATCTCAACACAGAGGGTATCAGGATAGAGGGGGCACTTCTGGGAGAGGTAGCCCTTATCCCTCATATAATAGACCTATTCCCACACATAATCGGTTTGCCCCTCTCATGGACCAAACCACCTATGAAGGGAATTATAATTATAATAACAATAATTTTTTAGGCCAGCGGGGGGCACAGAGATACCCCCCTCCGCAATATCAATCTCACCAAGGGGAACCTTGGAGACAGCCTATACCATACACACCCCCAAATCCGGGCCCTCCGCGAAAGCAAAGAGAGGAAGGAGAGGGGGGAGGCGAATACAAAAGGCCCAAACCACATCAGGCATAGGGATTTACAACCTGAGCCATGTCACTCTTAATGATGATGAAATGAAAGTTCTACATCGAGGTTTGAAGTTCGCACCAATAAAAAATCTCAATAAATTTGACACCTATGTTAGTATTCAAAAATACATCAGAACCCTCAACATGAAAAAATATTTCTTATCCCATCCCTCTCAGGGAACGAAATCTCTGACACAAAATTACTCCACGTTACGTAACAAGTCCACTTTTAATCCACATATTTCAGATAACAAACATTTAGAAGTTTTTAAGACTATGGTAGCTAATGATCTAGAAAAATTACAGGTTAAGAGAATTTCTGACCCGTTGTTCATTAAGCGTGGTATAAGATCCTTAATGGAACGTAAGGACATTGTGATCCGCCCCGCTGATAAAGGGGGTGGGTTAGTCATTCTCAGTAAAGAGTACTACCAAAGGGAAATGAGTCGTTTATTATCAGATCGAGACACGTATTGTGTTCTGACTAAAGATCCTATGCTGTCTTTTAAAGATGAATTGCATAACATTATTGAGGATGGCAAGGATCGGAGGATCCTAAATAAAAAAGAGGCTTTATATTTGGATCCTTTGTTTTGTAGAACACCGGTTATTTATTTTTTACCGAAAATTCATAAGGATGTCAATAATCCCCCAGGCAGACCCATAGTTAATGGGATTGATTCTGTTTCAGCCAGGTTAGGACAGTATATCGACTTCTTTTTGCAGCCTCTAGTTATGAAAACGCCAGCTTTTCTGAAAGACACGAAGCACATCATTCAGATTTTAGAATCTTTGAATTGTTCCCCTTCCACCACCTTTTTGGTTACAGCGGACGTTAGTTCCCTGTACACCATTATTGGTCATCAGGACGCTATGACCTCAGTGGAATGGGCCCTTGCTTCTTCCTCCTTGTCTGGTGGGCATCAGGAGTTTCTTTTAAGCTGTTTGGATTTTTGCCTTACAAGAAATTATTTCTGGTATGATAGAGAGTTTTACCTACAGACCAGGGGTGTAGCCATGGGGGCTCGTTTCGCCCCCAGTGTGGCCAATATTTTCATGGCCCACTGGGAGGAGGAGGCGGTATTTCTTCATCGCCCCCCAGAGTTGGTGTGTTATCGGAGATTCATCGACGATCTCATCCTTATTTGGAATGGTGAGAGATCCAGATTGGATGATTTCATTGAATCTCTGAATGGCAACCACAAAAACATATCTCTAACATGGACCATTAGCTCTGAAAATGTGGTATTTTTAGATCTAAGTATCAGCATTTCACAAGATCGATTCAAGCTCACCAATTATTTTAAACCTACGGATCGCAACTCTTACATTCCCCTGGGGAGTTGCCACCACAGTTCGTGGCTATGCAATATCCCCAGGGGACAATACATCAGGTTGCGCCGGAATTGCACCACCGTAGAGGATTTTGTGAGTCAATCTCAAGTATTATCCTCCAGGTTTGAACAAAAAGGCTATAACCGTGTCTCTCTTGATGAAGAGGTAACTAGAGTAACATCATTAAACAGAGAAGAACTCATTACTGATTCCGTTAAGGCTTTTACTGGAGAGAATCAAAATTTTAAAATGGTATTGGATTACAATATCCAATACCGTAAGTTTGAAAAGATTATCCAAAAAAATTGGTCAATCTTGAAGCAAGATAAAATCCTTGGCCCGACATTACCAGAACGTCCTCAGTTTGTTTATAAAAAAGCCCCTACCCTAAGGGACCGCTTAGCCCCGGGTGTCCTTAATCCACCAGTCCCTGCCTCCGATAGGCTTTTCTCTTTCCTTGGTGGTTTTTATGCGTGTGGAAGATGCGTGCCTTGTAGACACGCAAAAGGAAATATTAAGAAACGGAAAAAATTCTTAGCTTCTGCCACAAACAAAGAGTATGACATTAAACAACTCATCACATGTGACACCGTGGGAGTTGTCTACATGCTGGAGTGTAATTGTGGACTGCAGTATGTTGGTAGAACGTCAAGACCTCTACATGTCAGAATAGCTGAACATGTCAACAACATTAAAAAAGGCCTTAAGACTCATAACGTGTCAAGACACTTTAAGGCCTTTCACCAACAGAATCCTAAAGGCCTAAAATTCTGGGGCATAGAAAGGGTTACGAAGCACTGGAGAGGAGGTAACTTCATTAGACAACTGAGTAAGAGAGAATCCTATTGGATATACGAGACAAAAGTACTCTGCCCTGAAGGGTTAAACGTAGAATTTGACACTAACTGTTTTATATCTGATCGGTAATATATGTGGTAATTTTATAATTTTTAAAAAAACTTTTTATTAATTTTGAACAATTATAATGAATTTAATGATGTTTTACTATCTGATAAATTTGTTGTTGTCTTGGTTTTATAAGAGCAATCGATGGCCGCGGATGATATTGGAATGTTTATTAATATTCTTTTTATGATTCAATTGGGAAGCATATTTTAATATGTATAATGAGCAATTATGTTTGTTCATATAGATTCCCCCCCCTTTTCTATTTATAACTTAATTTGGTTTTATCAGTGTACTCACAACGAGTTCCGTTTAGTATATGTCTCTTATGGAGACACTTCCGGATTCTCCTTCCTGTTTTGCGAGTGCGCCGTTTCAGGTTGTTTTCCATTACCATGGTTACTTACCTCAATAAAGCGCGGGTGCCCACGTAGTCCATTCATCTGCTGAAGAAGTCCCCGCCCACTGGGACGCAACGCGTCCAGAACGAGACGTCGTGACGTCACCCGCGGCCACCGCGCATGCTCCATTCCTTCTGTGTTTACACACCACCGCTTGTTGCTGTTTCACTGGCACTTGAGAAGTGCTAGCTATGTAAGTGTATTTCTTAAGCTTTTTAATAAATTGTTTTGCAAACGGAGAGCACTATATGTTGTCACTCTTTCATTATATATACCATTGGAATATCTGGAATTTTCCACCCGGTGTGTGACGGAGCTCTTGGTCCCTGATTCTGAACACCATCCACGTTTATAACCCGTAAGGGAAGGCTTGCATGACCCTCTGTAATTAAAGGGTCCTGGCCGTCAGGTGAGAGGCTATTTCAGATACCGGTGAAGGGCACATCAGTCACCTATATCAGCATGACATCACGATCACTTGGTGGAATTTCTTAATAGATTTTGACAAAGTTTTTTATGGACTTTTTGGACTTTTTGATTTTGCATCTTAAATGCTTTTATTTTATGCTGTATGAGGATTTACTCTTTCAACTGCATTTAATATCCCTTGATGTTTAGTTCAGCTTACTCAGCGCTGCACCATTTTTTACAAGCTCTTTTGCCTTCCCCTACCATTGCCCCACCTCCTGTTGGGTTCTTTTTTGGCTCTATGCTGCGTTGCCCCAGAGGGCCACAAAAAATTTTCTGAAATTTCTTCTTGGGCTTCACTAGGAACTTCTTACCCTTTTCTGAGGACCTAGACAGGATGTCGTCTAGGACCTGGCTACAAAGCAATAAGCCCTGAAAGGGAAGGCCGCATAGTTTACTCTTTGATGTGACATCTCCTTCCCAGGCCTTAATCCAGACAGCTCTTCTAGCTGAATTGATTAATGCGGCTGCCTTAGCCAAGGCTCTTGCAGACTCAATTGCGGCATCTGCAAGGTATGCAATGGATTTTCCTATCACTGATAGGGAGTCAAGGATGTCATTCAATTCAGATTCCTGTGACAAGTGTTTGGTCAGCTTCTCCACCCAGAAGTCTGAATTCCTGTCTACACAGGCTGCCGCTAAGGCTGGACCCATGGCTGATGTACTTGCATCCCAAGCCTTTCTAGGAAGGGATTCTGATCTACGGTTCATCAGACCCCTAATACTTGCCTGCATCCGCAAAGGAGAGGTCAGACTGCTGGGTGACTTGAGACAGAGCACCATCCAGTTTTGGGAGCTTAAAAAATGTCTCCTTGTTACCCTCTTTAAAAGGAAATCTCCTTTTCCAGGTTTTTTGCCTGACAATTCTTCTTTCAGGTTTCCTCCATTCCTGTAGGATCAAATCCTTTAGGGACTGGTGGAGTGGCAACACCCTGGATTGAGCCTTGCTCAGCCCCCTGTATACCTTGTCCTGTGCGGCAGTCACTTTGAGGGTCTCTGGAATCTTCTCTGTAGAATATATCACCTGTAGGAGCCTATCCAGATCCTCCAGAATGAAGAGGTGTCTCCTTAGCCTGACATCCTCCTTTGTTTCGCTTAGCTGGTCTGGATGCTCCCCCCAATCTGAGCTGTGGTCTGATTTGACCTGGCTTTCCATTTCTCCCCATCTTCCTCTACCTGAGATAGCGGTAGTGACTGAGGGCGGGAGGAGAGCACTAGGTCCCACTCTGGAGAGACTCTCCTGAGAGGATGGGCCTTCTCTAGGGGCAAGCTCCTCTGGGTCAGGGCCCTGGGCTGTTGATTGCCTGGCGGCTTCACAGAAGGATTTGACTGTTGCCAGTATTTCTGTCTGCATAGATGAAAGGAACTTTTTCATTAAATTTGAAGCCTCTTTCCCTGCTAATTTATTACCGTAATACATTTATAGTAGAAAGGCTTGGAATGGGATTTTGGAAGCTTATCCTTACAGTATCCACATTTTTTTTTTGAGGAGCTATGCCCTGTTGCGGCAGGAGGCTGTTTATCTGGGGCCTCCTGGGTTCTGCTAGGGGATTCTGTAAGACAAGAGGTAGAGCATACATGTAACTTACTCTGTCCTCCCCCTAACTGCAAGCTTGTACTAGGAGGATTGTAAGGTGATTAGCGAGACCCAGCCTATCCTGGCTGGCCCAGGGATTCACGCCCCCCCCTTTCCAAGGGGGGTTTTTACTCACCTGGCCCTGACCTGGATCCACCCACAGTTGTAGTCGACATCCCTTCCTGCTGTTCCATGTGGAGGTTGGCCCAGTCCTGGGCTGCTGGTACCACTGAGGGCTTAGTACAGGGAGCCAACCGCTGCTTGCTGCCTTGCTCTGTCTCTACTTCCCCACGCTGGTCTCCACGCTGTTCTCCCAGCATTTTAGAGGTACTTAAGGATCGCGCTGCTCCTCTGGCACCATTCACTTCCTGTGAGGCGGCCATGACATTATCCAGAGCGAGGCCTGGAGCGCAGTACTTCGTCCAATGCAAGATTTTTTTTCCTTTTGAGAATGAGAGCAGCTGGCGGCAGCATTTTTTGCACTTACAGCGATGGTACACACTCCCTGTGGCCAGAGCGCTGATACAGCCTTGAGGGCGACCTGTGAGAAGGACAAGCCTGCAGGTTAGTTCAGCCCTTCCAGGCTTCCCTAGAACCTGTCTCAACAAGGGACCATCTGTCCCTCCTCAGTCATTTGGTCTCAAACAAAAAAAAACATGCTGGTATATTTGGGAGAAACACAATCAATACTGGGGATCAAGGGGAAGGGTGGGGACTTATAACAAGCTGTCAATTGATTGTGTTTCCTGTAGGTAGGAGCCCTCATCTTTCAGGTGTGCCATCCTGGAAGGTGATAGGAGAAACATGGTTTGTGCTACACATTATGTATTGCCATGCACGCTGGAGTGGGAGCATTCATTCTGTAGGCCCCTTTCACACTAGTCCTCTGATCCCCACCTCAGCAGGCGGACAGACCTGTGTCTCTTCCGCTGATGCAATGCGGCCATGGACACAGCAACTGTTCTCAATGTGGCTGTCCGATGGAAATGGACTACCTGTTAATTTCCATCCGATCTGATAGACTGTTTTTAGCAGACAGGATCTGTATGGATGTTGGCGGGTGCCAGACAAATGTACGTTGACATCCGCTGCTCCATGGAGATCAATGGATAGTCTGATCAGGTCCACCTAAAAAACTGACAGGCAGACCTAAACGGTCTGTCAGTGTGAAAGGGGCCTTATGGTTAACTCTAAACTGCTTTTAAAGTGTTGCTTATGGAAAATTATGCTTTTGGAAGTTTGTCACATTTCATGGATGCATGCAAATTTATGGGATGGCATGGTTGGTATCTACAGTATTTACTCAAGGCAACCTCATCTGTTATATTTTAGAAAAAAAAAAAAAAAAAGTTTTTTTTTTTAACTGTAAATTTTGGGTTTAAAGAAACCCTTGTGCTAATATTGTGTGACAGAATAAATTGCAACTACTACTATTTTATTTTCCAGGGTCAGGAAACATCTAAAAATGTGCATTGTAACATGTGCAAAAATAAAGGGAGGGAGGTAGCCATAAAGATTATGTTACCTTGGCAGATGAATACATGTTAATTAGAGGGGTGGGTTTGCAACACGTTGCAGAGCTCACATTGACAATGGCTCCTCTCTTTCTCTGTACCATCCCTGGGAGAACTATATGAACCATCATGACAGCTGCGCCAATGTTGACATTAATAATTTCCCATAGTTTGTCTTCTGGAACCTCTGTAGTGATCTGTGGATAATCATGGAACACTCCAGCATTGTTAACTAAAATACCAACTTCTACATTTCTCAGAGCCTCCTTAATATGAGGATAGACTTCACGTCCCAGGCTGAAATCAGCCACTATGAAGCGAGTTTTTACTTTGTAAGTCGCAGCAATGGCTTCAGATACTTCCTTAAGCTTCTCAGGGTTGCGGCTGACTAGGATGATGTTCATACCATGACTTGCCAGCTCCTCTGCGTATGCTTTACCAATGCCGCTTGTGGCTCCTGTGAAAAAGAAATTATAGGGCTCAGTGACTTATAGGGACGGTGTTGGGCTGTGGTTTATTGTTGTGTAATACACAAGAATGGTCTGCTGGACATACTGATGCTACACTGAAAATACATCCTTAAAAAGGTAGCCTGTAAAAAGTAATAATGATGATAACAATCAACTCTGTGTGGCAAATGAGGCTAAATGTTAATAAACGTAAAAGTTATGCACTTGAGGGCTACAATTATGGATGCATCATGCATACTACATACAACTGGGGGAATCAATGGTGGAGAAGGTTCTGGTAGATCATAAGCTTAATAATGGCATGCAATGCTAAGCTGCCGTTTCCAAAGCGAGCAAAATCCTTTGTATTGAAAGAGGTAAGGACTGCAGAGAGATTTTTACCCCTGTACAAAATCAGTAGGACCTCATCTGGAATATGGAGTTCAGTTTTGGGCACCAGTTCACAAAAAGGATATTGAGGAACTGGAGAAAGTGTAGAGAAGGGCAACCAAACTGATAAGAGGCATGGAGAAACTCACATATGGAGGAAAGATTAGAGGAACTGAGTTTATTTTTGCTTAAGAGGAGATTAAGGGGGGAAAATAATTAACATGTATAAATACATAAGTGATCCATATAGTGAACTTGGTGTAGAGTTATTCACATTAAGAACAAAAACTACCCAAAGAGCAAAAAAATTTAGTTTTTAAGGTGCAAAAAAAAAAAAAAAATCAATATTAAAATAACCAAAAATAGAAAATGTGTATTATTACATAAAACATTAAAGTAGTTTTATAGTATCTATGTAATAATACAAATGTTCTAATTTTGGTTAATTTAATGTCGATTGATTATTCTGCACCTTAAAAACTCAATTTTTTGCTCTTTGGGTATTTCTTGTCATATTTAAAGGAGGTGGTGGGTATATCAAAATCTCCAAGTTCCAATACTAATACATTGTATTCACATTAAGGACATCACAGGAGGACAAGTGCACACAATATAACTAATATTTATAGGTAAAATTCATCCAGGGAACATCCGATTTCCTCTTGGATCAGGAAGGACTTTTCTCCATCCACACCGACCACCCCCCCCCCCCCCTCCCCGCAGGAGCAAATTGGATCATGCTTTTATGGGATTTTGTTTGCCTTTCTCTGGATCAACTGTGGGTATAGGATTGTGTATATGGAGATTTTCTATTTGAGTGTGCTGGTTATCTTTTTTCTCTGTTGGTTGAATTAGATGGACTTTTTCAACCAGATTAACTAAGTAATAAATATTTATGTAGCGCTTACCACCAGAGGAGCCACTGATCTATGGCCTCCCCGATTCCAGACAACAACCCTTCTGGCATGCCATACCCTCTGACACACCAAGGCTGAAAAGGAATAATTTTCAGGCTTCACACCCAAAAAATGCAAACGTAAAAAGGTGGAAAATGTCACAATAAATAGGGTAATAAAATACAGTGGAAATAAAATACAGGTAAAATACCTAGTAAAACTAATGCGCACACTGAAATGTGATGGGTCAATACCGTAGCAAGCTTGAAGTGTAAGTTCACCTTTACAGAAATCCTGTAAGGTGAACCCACACTGGACCCCCTCCTCATCGCACCTGGTCCTCGCTGTACCTGAAGCCGGCGATCACCCGTTCTGACCAATCGTATAGCCGCTTCACCGATCCTGGGATTTTAAATCCCCATGGCTTTCTCTACTCTTCGCTTGCAGTGACGGGCTTTGAGGGTTCTGATTAGTCAGCGCTGCCCATGTGACAGCGCCAACCAATTAGAATGCTCCTAGACGTACCTCTAGGAGATTAAGCCAAGGAGATTTCTAAGCCCTGGACCGGTGAGGCGGCTATACGAGGTCTCCTAGCGGGTGATCCCCAGGCTCCAGGTTAGCGGTACGGGGGGGGGATGAGGAGGGGGTCCAGTGTAAGTTCACCTTACAGATTTTTCTGTAAAGGTGAGCTTACCCTTTAACAGAAATAACACTCTATACCACTGTCAGGCAAAGAGCACAGGTATCAATAAGTGAGGACATTCAACTGGCTCCTTCCTAATGTGTATCTCACACCAAGCTGTACGTTTAATAAAACTGAGAAATGGGCGATAATCCTTTTCACAGCTAGTGATTAGCTGTGAAAAGGATTATTTAATGTAATCACCGTGATAATTCCCTAGAGAGGAGCTTAACCACTTGGCGTCGGCGAGAACGGGAGGAAGTCCATGTACACCCTCCCAGTATTTTAAGCCCGCGCTGTAGCCGTGTTTCCATTACATGGACTTCCTCACGTTCTCGCCGGCAAAACCAACAGTGACAACATAACTCAACGTGTTTCATCTGTTCTAGTGTCCTGAAGATGCCAGCGTGGGTGAATTGCATTAAGGTGTATTTAAAGTGTTACTAAACCTAACATTTTTAAAAAAAATTAAAATAACATGTTATACTTACCTGCTCTGTGCAGTGGTATTGCTCAGAGCGGCCCCAATCCTTCTCTTCTGGGGACCCCGGTGGCGATCTTGGCTCCTCCTCTTCTTCTGCGGGGCTACCATAGCCAGCTGGCTATGAGAGGCAGTCCCCGGGCTCCCGAACTGTGTGTCTAGAGAGCCGTGCGCCATAGACTTACACAGCGGGACTTAGGCCGCCCCCAAATTCCTCTGATTGACAGCAGCAAGAGCCAATGGCTCCTACTCGATTGCAGTGTAAAGAGGAAGTAAGGGGAGAAAAAAGATGCATCCATGCACAGCACTAATCTTTTCTCCCCTCTCTTCCCCTTCACACAGGGAAGGGGGGCACAGAGAAACTAAACGTTTTTTACTTTAATGCAAGCAAAGGTCCGCGGTATTCTCTATGGTAAACGGCCGCTGCCGGCCGAGTTGTTCTCCAGCTCGCCGATCGCAGCGTCATAGGATATTTAGCGGTATGGAAGTGGTATTGTACTTACAAAGTGGTTAAATGTACTCACAAATATGAGTCAAAAGGGTTCATAAAAATTATTAATTTTATTTATCAAAAGACAATTGAACATCAATGTGGTACAAAAGTTAAAATATGAGCTCTAGTGTACACAATGCGAGACAGTTTGGACTGGGAAGGAAAATCAAACAGTGGATAATACCATGTGGTATAATTGGTAAACAATATGCATCAGAGGATGTTACCTCACAGTATTGATAAATTATAGTAATATTATTCGATGTTTAGGAAATGCCCCATTTGCTGCTGCAAAAAAAAAAACCCCATGGGGAACTCTCCATTTCTTTTAAATACCGTATTTAAAAGAAAAAAACAACTTACATTTAAATGCCCATCAATACAGCCTTATCAGTGTCCATCTGCAGCCTTGTAGTGTCATCTACAGCCTTGCCCAATAACACTGCAGCCTTGTAGTGTCACTGCATTTTTTTAATAGGGCGCCGCAGAGACACAGAGCCGGTCCTGTGTCTCTCGGCTTCTCTCGTAGTCCTCTGGGCTGAGCCGAGCGCCGCCGACATTCCTACATAGCCGAGTGTACTCGGCTAGGTTCAGCTAGCTCTGCTCACAGTCACGCCCAGTCCCTGTGTTATGTCCATCTTAGGGCGGGACTGGGCGTGACTGAGCGGAGCTAGCCAAACCTAGCCAAGTACACTCGGCTATGTATGAATGTCCGCTTACCCCTATTGTTGGACCTCCTCTGTGGCAAGGTCTTACGAGCTTGCAGATTTCGCCCTCTGCAGGGACCAAGTGTTGGTAACCAGGTCTTGACAGCGTACACCGCAGACTTCCGGATGGTCGGGATAGTCCAACAGCTCCAGCATCAGAGGGGGAACCCGAGAATGGAGAGGCCCATGGATAAAGAAGACATAAGGAGAAAAGAAGAGGCTCCTCTGGTGTAATATCGTTGGGGTTTTATTGGATAAACCACAAGTGAACATTTAAAAAACTTCATAAAAATATTCGTAAAAAGCCGGCATATACAAAGGCAGAACGCCCGTGCAAAGTAAACCTTCAGAACACGTGATGGCAAGCACTGCGAGGCCACGCCCTCTCTGCAATCAATGTACGTCCGATAGAAAGCCTCTTTGATCTATCAGTCCTTATGGTTTGGAGACCAGATGAATTTAATGGACTTTTAATTGAATTGGAATTATCTTTCTATGGACATATTATAGGTGGTGTTGATGCCTGAACATCGACTTTTAGCACATAATCATTTTCTGTTATAAGGTCTATGCACTTATTGTTACTTTTTGATTGGGACTTACATACATATATTGTGTGCCCTAAATACTGTTTTCAATTATATTATCACTGCTAGCGCAATTAAGTTTTATTTTGTATGTTTATCACTTCATGGATATTTGAAGTTTTTTTTGCTGCTGCACTTTTTACACATTATCTTCACGTATTGCTCACTAGCGCAGGTTGACCCCACCAGTTTTTATGTATGAATGTCGTCGGCGCTCGCTCCTCCACTCACAGTCAGCGGGGGATCGGCGTATAACACGCACCCGCGATTTCCCCCTGATTTTAAAGGGGAAAAAAAGTGCGTGTTATATGCCAATACAGTACTTGTATCGGGGTGTGCAGCCCTATCAGACTCCCACACATGTGTCATTCTATGCTACAGATGTACTTACTAAGACCTTTGAAATTTGTTACTGGTGAGAGGTTTAAGATCAAATCAGTGCATTAATTGTGGGTCAAATTTTTGTACTACTTGCTGCCTGCAATATGTTGGCAGTTTGACACGAACAATAAGAACTCGCATAGAAGAGCTTTTTTTTTTAAGATTCTAGTGATGAAAAAAACAAAGTACATCTCCAATGCTTCCAAACATTTTAGGGAGAAGCAAGGAGGAAATACAACTTTATTTTACATTTTGTGGCATTGAGTTATGCCCTGTACACACGGTCGGACTTTCCGACGGAATATGTGCGATCGCAGCTTGTTATCGGAAATTCCGACCGTGTGTAGGCTCCATCGGACTTTTTCCATAGGAATTTCCGACACACAAACTTTGAGAGCAGGCTATAAAATTTTCCGACAACAAAATCTGTTTGCGTAAATTCCGACCGTGTGTGGACAATAACGATGCACAAAGTGCCACAAATGCTCAGAATAAATTAAGAGACGGAAGCGATTGGCTATTGCCCCGTTTATAGTCCTGACGTACGTGTTTTACGTCACCGCGTTCAGAAGCATCGGATTTTCCGACAACTTTGCGCAACTGTGTTTATGCAAAACAAGTTTGAGCCAACATCCGTCGGAAAAAATCCATGGATTTTGTTCTCAGAATGTCCGATCGTGTGTACAGGGCATAACAGTTACCCCCAGGTGGAGTGGTAGACATCGGAGACTTTTAGAGAGGGAGGCATAGTCGATTCATAGAATGCAGGGTCGAGAGCCACAAGTGTTAAATCTCAGGTGAGACTTTGACCCGTATCTGCGCAAACCTCCCTCTCTGGGTCTCTTTAGATTTATCATCACTTTTTACATAAGGATATAAAATTATTTAATAGCACGTTTGTCTGTCCCCTCGCACGTGCTCTCCCTCCATGTGTTCTTTTGCTCTCATATATATGTATAGATTTGTAAATTGCCCTGTTTGTTTCTGCATGTAATGAATATGCGTATAACAGACTCCAAGCGGTTAATACGCGATTACCACCCCTGGAGGATTAGAGTGCGGTTATAAAAGTGAAGTGTGTAATTTGTGTTTGTAGCTATAAGGCCCCTTTCACAGGATTGATAGAATTGTACTTTTAGCTGCGGATTTTCTAGTTTTCTACCGCAGCTAAAAGCACACAATGCTCTCCTATGGCCCCATTCACACACTGCGTTTAGCTGCGATTTAGTTGCATACGGTTTGGTGCGGATAGAAAAAAATAGAATTGACTGCGTCCAGGAGCGATTTAGCGCAGCTATCTGCACATAACTGCAGGTAATCGCAGTCTTGTGTCAACAATATCAAAAAACAATATGGGAATGACTACCACAGCTGAACGCAACCACATGTAACCGCAAGTAAATGCAGGTAATCGCACTGTACAAATGCAGCTGATCACAGTGCCTGCAGTCTTGAATGTCACAGAACAGATTACCCTATATACTCGAGTATAAGTCGTTCCGAGTATAAGTCGAGGCCCTAATTTACCACAAAAAAAATGGGAAAAACTTAGTGACCCGAGTATAAGACGAGGGTGAGAAATGCACAGCTACTGTAAGTGGAAAAGAGGGTCAACAATGCCCATTTGCAGCATCACTGTGCCCATTTGCATGCCTCACTGTGCCCATTTGCAGCCATAGGTCCCCTGAACTTCAAACTCGGTAGTTAAGGGTTCCTAGATGCCCCCTAGCTGCAGCCAAAATTTGGGGTCTCTGAACCCAAAGGGTCCTGAAATGACATTGCTGCAGATAGACACAGTTGACCGAATTTGGGGCCCCGTATCTCGGGGCCACTTAGTGCTAAGAACCCCAAATTTGGTATGCAAACCCAGTGGAACTAGCACCATACAATTTCCAAAGCTGGGGTTTCTAGCACCAAGTGGCCCCGAGATACAGGGCCCCAAAAATCAGTTCAGAAAATGTCAAGCACTTTTCTGCAGCAGAGAATGACATTTTCCGAACCAGGTTTGGGGCCCCGTATCTCAGGGCCACTTGGTGCTAGGAACCCCAGCTTTGTATATGCTATGGTACCAGTTCCACTGGGTTTGCACACCAAATCTGGGGTTCCTAGCACCAAGTGGCCCTGAGATATGGGGCCCCAAAGTCGGTTCAGAAAATGTCAAGCACTTTTCTGCAGCAGAAAATGACATTTTCCGAACCGACTTTGGGGCCCCGTATCTCGGGGCCACTTAGTGCTAGAAACTTCAGCTTTGGATATGTTGTGCTACTAGATCCACTGGGTTTGCATACCAAATTTGGGGTTCCTAGCACCAAGTGGCCCTGAGATACGGGGCCCCAAAGTCGGTTCGGAAAATGCCATTTTTTGCTGCAGAAAAGTGCTTGACTCGAGTATAAGTCGAGGGGGGCACTTTCAGCACAAAAAAATGTGCTGAAAAATTCGACTTATACTCGAGTATATACGGTATATGCTTTTAACTGCGGCAGAACAGCCGTCCGTGTGAAAGGCACCTAATTAAAGCCCCCTGAGGGCTGAAACATGTAAGCTGCTTGTTTTCTGGATTTTTTTACCTCTGTCTACATTAAATAAACAGATTTTATGCTGTGATCAATCCGAGTCACCAATTGCATCATCATTTATAGCTGGTTTAAAATGCTGTTCCAGGGCTTATAATTGTAGCCGTTTATGAAGTATCTGCTTCCAGAGGTGAGAAAGCCTTCTGAATAAGTTCAGAAAAAAAAAAGGGGGGGGGGGGGGGCAGAAAAAGCACTTTTTACATGGGTAGAACAAAGCCTGAAAAGCATTGCTGATCACTTGTGCAATGTAGTTCTCCTGCTGACCTGTCAGTGTAGCTGCTTGCCTGTACGGGCACAGAGATACACTGATAGGAAGAATCAATGAACTACTTCGGTGCTCCACAGCGCCGTGGCAGTTCATTGAGAACTAAAAAACATCTGCAAAAGGATGTCGGTATTTGTAGTTAATTCACAGAACTCAGAAAGAAAAAAATAAATAAATAGGGAAGCGGTTGCAACATTGTTACATGTTCCCAAAGGTGAACCTATCCTTTAAGCAGCAAGGCCATCCTGTCTCAGGTGAGGCTTCATCCAGGCCAGATGCTAGAAAAGAGATTGAAAAAATTGTTCATACCAAGAGATTCCAGGGCACTGCAGACTTGCTAGCAGGCTGCAGAAAATTCTCAGGAGGCTGCCAGTAGTGTATTTAGGTTTTGTGCTGCCCTAGGTCTAACTAAACTCGTGACCCCCTAATTTAAATATGACCCACCCCTTCCTGTCAAGGCCACACCCCTTGCTGTTTAAGACCCGCCCTGACATTCGAGTGGGGACACTAGTTCTGAGGGCCTGGGGGGGCAATGGATTCCCTTAATTTGCATAGATTTCCTCACTTCCTGTTTGGCTACGGGGCAGGAAGTGAGGGGAAATCTCTGCAATGGGACAAGAATGGTAAAAAAAATAAACTGACAGGGGCTATAATTCTCCCTTATTCTATCCAAAACGAAGAAAAAAAAAAAAAATAAAGTGTTGCCTATAGTTCTACTTTAAGCACAAATTTCTGATAATTTTATGGAGAGGATTAAGAAGATATAACCATGCCAACAGTGCAGCAGAAAACATATAGTACAGTGAGGAAGGTTTGTGGTACAGGATGACAGGACAGTCGAAATTAGAAGCGCCCCCCCCCCACAGTTGCGGAATGCCGGAAGCAGTGTGGCCACTTTATAGGGGGGGGGCTAGACTAATTTGCCTCTCAGCCCAGTCCTCCCCATAAGAATGGCGCTACACTAATGCCCCGTACACACGGTCGGATTTTCCGATGGAAAATGTCCGATCAGAGCGTGTTGTCGGAAATTCCGACCGTGTGTGGGCTCCATCGGACATTTTCCATCGGATTTTCTGACACACACAGTTTGAGAGCACAAATCCGACGTACAAAGTGCCACGCATGCTCAGAATAAATAAAGAGATGAAAGCTATTGGCCACTGCCCCGTTTAAAGTCCCGACGTATGCGTTTTATGTCACCGCGTTCAGAATGATCGGATTTTCCGACAACTTTGTGTGACCGTGTGTATGCAAGACAAGTTTGCGCCAATATCCTTCGGAAAAAATCCTAGGATTTTGTTGTCGGAATGTTCGAACAAAGTGTGCTGCCCCCCTGCAAAGTGCTGCCCTAGGCCTGGGCCTTGTCGGCCTAGGCCAGGATAAGCATTGGAGGCTGCACACAGGGTTGCAAGTGCCCTTGTCACCATTGTAAGTGCAAACAGGTCATCATCTTATTTAATCACACAAACTTCCTGCTTCAACTCCTCCTACTATCTCTTAACCACTTCAATACAGGGCACTTTCACCCACTTCCTGACCAGGCCAATTTTCAGCTTTCAGCACTGTCACACTTCGAATGACAATTGCACGGTCATGTAACACTGTACCCAAACAAAATTCCCACAAATAGGGGTTTCTTTTGGTGGCATTAGATCAACACTGGGTTTTTTTGCTAAACAAATTAAAAAAGACCAACCTCTTTGACAAGTTTTTCTTTGTTTTGGTTATAAACTTGTTTTCTCCTTTACTGACAGACACTGATGAGGGTGCACTGATGAGGCTGCACTGATGGGCGGCAATAGACAGCGATGATAGTCATTACTGATGGGCACTGATTGGCATCTGTGGTGGGCGCTTCTGATGGGGGCTGCGCTGATAATCAATGCACCGATTATCAGCGCAGACCCCCCCCCTTCAGGATAGCCGCCGACCGGCTCTCCCCGTCAGTGCAAAGCAAGGAAAGCCCGCATCTCCGATCATGGTAGAGTGACACACAGCACTACCGATCACCGCGCACAAGCAGCTTATCCTGCTGGACGTCATATGATGCCCAGTCAGGAGAACAGAGCTACCTTGCGGACATCAATCTGCTATAGGCTGGTAGGAAAGTAGTTAAAGGTTTTAAAGCAGAAATGTCATAAATTTTTTTTTTTTTTTTAATGGAAATCCACAGAACTTCAAAGATGAAGGCATTATGTGAACCAATACAAGAAATAAAACATTTCAGTTATGTGCTTTTATGTTTCAGATCTTCTCACTCACCAGTAACTATAGCCCATTCTCCATACTGTCTGATATGCTTGGACCTGCTTAGAAAGTAAGGAATGGCATATTGCTGTATCATTGAATACCAGAAATGAAGAAGGCTGAAAAAATTCCACAGGATGAAACACCCTCCAACTACAGCCAGGATCTCCATGTGACTGGAAAAGAGCTGGAACATCCCCTTGGAAATCATTACAGGGATCTTATACACCTCACTCACTATCTCCATCACTTCCCTGAAGCCGAGTCCTTCCATCTGAAATATTAAATATTTAACGTGATTGTAAACGATCACCTTGTAAAAACAACCTATTCAGTTTAAAACAAATGAAAAGGCAAAACATTTTTGTATAGATATATAAAAAAAAATAAAAATACCCCATTATTAATACCTTTCCTGGCGCATCATGACAGCACACACTGGTTTGTGACTCTGCCCCCACAACCTGACAGGATTTGTTAACTAAAATTTGAAGGCGAGGCACCCCCTTTCATTCTCTTTTTTTTATCCTTACCTGACAAGATTAAAAAAACAGGATTTTGCACCCTTACCGCATTCGCCCCACCAGGTTAAGCCTCTCCTGGCTGGAAGTCTCTCCTGTGCAGTCTTTAAATGAGCCTTTCTGGAGAGAATCCCAATCTGGTGGTCTCGGGGGCAAGTAATTTCTGGCATTCATACAAGCTTTAAAGAAGCTTAGATTTCCGCAGTGGCCTTCTACCTTTCTCCTCTTTTCACTAAGGTATTTCATGCTTTTTCCATTTCTTATTTGCAAAGTTTGGCTGAGCTCTGTAGTTCCACGAGTCAGAGTCATTCCCATCATGGCGGCCATGTCATCATCGCTCTGCGCATGCATCGGAGGAAGTGAGGTAACTGAAGATGGCGCTCGGGACGACAATTCGCTTCTGCACATGCGCAGTGTCGTCATTTCCGCCGCAACGAATTTAAAAAGACCTGTGACCTGTCAGTAGTTGCTGATGGTTGCAGGCATATTATAGAGGATTCCTTTTGCGTTCCTTACTGCCCTCAGTCTCAGGGAAGTTCTGCATCTCTTTTTATAGCTAATTTGTAACCGTTGTTCTTTTGACTGCACTGCAATTCTATGACGTTTCACTCCTTATTAGATGCTGTCTTCCTGCTGCAATGTCTTCATGGAGGCCACTGCCCAAGCAGACCACCCTCAACATATGAGGTAAGAGGTGCCCAGAATGTATGGAAGAGGAAAAAGAGTGCATATCCTCTAATGCTGCGACTTTGACAGCCCTTCCAGGTAAAAATCTACACACTCCAGGCATCAAGGTCGATCAAGCCATACCTCAAGCCATGGGAGATCTAGGAGAATAAGTCCTTCAAAATCTTCATCTCGCCATCATCGCTCTGGCCGCAGCCACTTACATTACAGTCACTCACGCCGTAGCCGCTCACACAGAAGGTCACCTTCTCCTCACAAGAGGAGCCATCACACCGGCCCTGCAGCAAATGCTTGCTAGGTGTGCGGAGCTCCAGCTTTGCCAGACAAGTTAGCCTGCCGCGCATGCTTCAACTAAGCAACCAGAGAAAAGGATTCGGACCTCAGAGTCTGTGCGGGGATCTATCCTGGAGACATCAGTCCTCGAACCAGACAAGGCAGGCCCAAGCACATCTTCCGCAGCTCCAAATCCTATATATTCAGAATCAGCTTGTGACAATGAAGACTCAGAGATCCCTACAGGATTTGACTTTACCAGTAAAAGAGGCCATAGGATAGGAGGAAGCGAAAGAGGCCCCTCGCAAAATCCAGAAGTACTTTTCTAATCGAAAGAGGGAACCAGAGTCCTTCCCCTTTATCAAGGAACTGGGTGGACCTCATTATGGATGAGTGGGAGAGATCAGATAAAAGATCTAACCTGAATAATAGATTGGCTAAACTGTATTCTCTGAAGGAACTGAAGGTGAAGTCACTGATCCACCCACCGGTGGTCGACACTTTAATGCGACTCACAAGACATGTTACTTTACCAATAGAGGATGCAGTAACCTTCCGGGATGTGCTGGACCGGAAAATTGATCTGGACATGAAAAAAGCATACTGCACAGCAGGAGGTGCATGTAGACCTGCAGTAGCAGCAGCTGCAGTCGGCAAAGCGATTTCAGGATGGTCTGCCAATATAGAAAGATCGATTTGAGAGGGGGCTTACCAGGAGAAAATAATCAGTTCTCTTCAGGAATTGAAGCTGGCAGGCGATTTCGTGGCAGAGGCCTCAGTAGATGTGATTCGTTCTTCAGCAAGGACTATGTTAGTGTCAGTCATGGCTAGAAGAGCCCTGTGGCTCAAGCCATGGGTGGCGGATGCAGCATCAATGACCAATTGGTGCAGGATCCCTTATGATGGGGTTAATCTTTTTGGTTAAAAACTGGTCTCGGCAATCTCCAAAGTAACAGGAGGCAAATCGGGACTGATCCCCTCTGACAGAAGACCTAAGCCACAAAAGGGCGGTTCTTTCAAACGCAACCTCCCGGAGAGGAACAGGGAGGCGAGAACATATAGACCGGGAAGAGAATTTAAAAAGGAATTGAAAGAATCCACAATCATCTTTTCTGAGGCTTCAGAAGTCTAAGACCACCATGTCAGGGGAAAACCAGAAGTCTTTTTGGAGGGTACGCCCGTCCTACCTGGGAGAGTGGGAGCCAGGCTCAAAAAATTCGAACAGGTCTGGACAGAACACAGAGGATACATGGACATTGTCCACAGTAAAGCATGGGCACAGATGGAGATTTATAGACAAAGTACCAGAAAGCCATTTTCAGACAACCAGACTGCCATCATCACCAGTCAAGAGAAGGCTACTTCTCAAGTATGTGGCAGAGCTAGAAAGGAAGGGGGAAATGTTGGAGGTTCCAAGCCCCCAAGGAGGAAGATGGTATTACTCCCCTCTATTCTTAGTAAGGAAAAAGACAGGAGACCTATGACCTGTAATGGACCTAAAAGGGGCTCAACAGAAGAATTCAAGTAGAAGCCTTCAAAATGGAGATCAATTCTATTAGCTGTAAACTTAGGAGACTGGATGCTTTCCGTAGATTTATTGGACGCGTGCCTATACACCCCACCTTTCAAAAGTATCTGCGATTCTCAGTCAACCACCAACATTTCCAGTTTTAGTGTCTTCCATTCGGCATCTACTCTGCTCACAGGACATTTATCCTTCCTGTGATCACGTTTCTAAGGGAGAGAGGCCTGAGGCTCCATCACTATTTGGACAACATTCTTCTAGCAGACAGTCAGGAAACGCTGATTTACCATCATGCTATACTGTTCAACACACTTCAGAGCTTCGGGTGGTTAAATCAACTGGAAAAAGAGCAGCCTTCAGAACACATAACGTATGACCTTTCTAGGGGTAGAACTCAATACTTTATCAAACAGAGTCAGTCTACCTCAGGAAAAGATAGGTCCCTTAATACGAAAGTTGAGACTAATGTCAGCAAAATTTCTTCCAGCGAGAGTCTGAGCACCTTTAACAAGGTGACCTTCAGATCCCAGCATATAAGCCTTTCAAATTAGCACTTTTGATTTTTCATGCTCATGTCTCAGACTTTAACGGTGTTCTTGCCAAATTTTTTGGCCTGTTCGGATGTTCTAAGTGTGAACCGGGGGTGTTCGGCTCATCCTTAGTGGCGATTCCTTTCTGACCCAGGAGGCCTTGGTTCGCGACTCTACTGCAGCTCAGTCTAGAAGATCCACTACCTCTTCCACTGTCTCAGGATCTACTTCATCAGGGGAAGTTTCTCCATCCAGCTCCAGAGAGGCTCCATCTAATGGCCTGGATGTTGAGAGGAAAAGGTTCCTAGAGCAAGGCTGTTCCCAGGAGGTCGTTTCAACGTTACTCCAGGCTAGAAAATGCACAACTAACGTTACTTACAACAGAATATAGGATAAATTCAGGATCATGGCCCAGCAGAATGGTTGGGACCCACTATCTCCAGAAGTTCCGCAAATCCTGGAGTTTCTTCAAGCAGGCTTATCTAGAGGACGCAGTTCAATACCCTTAAAGTGCAGGTTTCGGCTCTATCAGCAAAAACAGGCTTCAAATGAGCCAGAAACCCTCTTCTAATCCAGTTTATAAGAGCATGTGTAAAGATCAGGCCTCCAAGAAGACTGACATTCCCAGCATGGGATTTATCAATAGTTCTGAATACACTATCAGATTCACCTTTTCACCCAGCTGACTCGATTACATTATGGAACCTAACTCTGAAATTAACATTTATCACCATCACTTCAGCTAAAAGAAGTTCGGAGATACAGGCGTTAATGATTTCAGAACCCTACATGGTCTTTAACCCAGACAGGGTGGTACTGAAGCCCTCAGACCACTTTACTCAAAAAAGGGACATTATCCTTTCACTATAATCAGGAAATCAACCTTCCATCATTTACAGATGATCAAGGACAACCACACGCTTTGGACATTAAGACCACTATTAGGAATTATCTGTCAGCTACAGTCTCTTTCAGGAAGACCGATAAACTTTTGGCGATTCCTCACGGAGGGAGAAGAGACCACATTGCATCATCTCGTACCATCGCATCTTGGCTGGTTAGGACCAGCAAGAAAGCCTACGCCATTCAGAATCTGACAGTACCTGGAGGCATTAGGGCTCATTCAACAAGGGCAGTGGCAGCTTCCTGGGCAGCGATTGCAGGGTGTCTCCAGAGACAATCTGCAGGGCAGCAACCTGGTCCTCCAGGCATACATTATTGTCCCACTACAGAGTGGACTCGGCTCAGTTATCAACGGTAGATTTTGGAAGAGACGTTGTTTGAGCCAATTTTTCATTTATGTAATAATAAATACTTTAACTTGCACCACCCGACTGGCGAGTTATTTCCCAGTGTGTGCTGCCATGATGCGTCAGGAAAACGAAATATTGTATACTCACTTTTCTGTAATTTTCCTTCACTGACGCATCTTCATGGCAGCACACAGCATCCCACTCTTCTTTAGATGATAGTTACAGAGAATGAAGGGGGGGTGCCTCTCCTTCAAATTTATAGTTAACACATACATAAAAAAAAAAAGTTAATAAAGCGCTACCATCAACCTTAATATAGCACAGTGATCCAATAAAGAATACATAAACTAATCATATATAAGTGTCCAGTAAACCACACTAGATATAAATTAATTACTGTTCTTCCAAAATGCTTGTAAATTTCTGGGAGGTGCTGGGAAAAAAGTCAAATACCACTCATTTGTAAGATAAAACACAAAAGGACAATGATACCCAAATGATCAGGTGTGTAGTCTCTGATGTTGTTCACATGTGGTGGATTGCTTTCAATCCTTCATAGATCGATATCGCTCGAATAAAAGAAAGGACATACCTCATTGCGCAAATAAACTAAAAACGACATGTGGGTAATAAAACAATTGCACTCACACATGCTCCGCAATAAGATCGCATTTAAGAAGGTTAGTTGCATATATTCAGACAGTCTCCTCACTTAACTTTTTTCTTGCTCACACAGCACTGGGGTTACTGACTCCTCCTACGCATTACATCACTGGCACGTGACTTTTTCAATATGCAACTGACCTTTTTAAATTTTAACAACTTTCCGCCCATGCTATATAGTCTGACGGCTACAGCGCGGGCTTCCAGTGTCGGGAGGACGTCAATAGACCTCCTGTGATCATGCTGCTTGCGCGTCCGGCGCACACTGATCACCGAGTCCTTCAGACTTAGCTATTCACAAAGGAGGGTAAAGGGCCAATCACAGTGGGCCCTTTACCACGTGATCAGCTGTCAGCCAATGACAGCTGATCAGGAAGTAAACAGGAGCCGGTTACTGGATTTTTTTCTCCTCACGACCAGAAAAGCCAGTAACCAGCTTCTGTTACAGGGACATTGGTCCCAGTCTGTGCTACCCATCAGTGCCAACAAGTGCCACCTTTCAGTGCCAGTACCCATGAGTGTCACCTTTCAGTGCCAATCAGTGCCACCTCTGTGCCCATCAGTGAAGGAGAGAAAATACCAGTTTGCAAAATGTTAACAAACTATGATATAAAAACAATGGAGGTGATTTACTAAGACGAAAGCGATGCGCCGGAAAAATTATTGATTGAACGTGCAAACTAGCGCACGCAGATGTGCAAACGATAATAAATATGTAAACTGCAACTGGTGCTAGGGTAACTGCAGTTTTCCCATTGATAATAGCACACGCCCAATACATTTGGTTAATTTCATCTCATTGGATGTGTTCTGGTAGTAATTAGTTAGTTAGTTCTGTTCTGCAATTAATAGGTGTTCTCAGTGAGTTAACCCTTTTGATGCTAATCTCATTCCTATTACTTCTAATATTTCTTTGAAATGTGTTTTTTCCTATTTTTACCCAAATCTTTCAATACATTACAAAGAACAGAGAAGTGTTTCTAAACCCAATAAATTAATATTTTCAATATTAATATTGCATAGTGCATGACCATCTTAAGTGCCAAATTTGAAATGGAGATGTGCCATGACCCACTTGTATTTTCCTATTGATATTTTTTGGGCACTATACAAGGTACATGAGAAACCACCTTTTTTCAAGACATGCTAGAGTGATCGGGAATCTTCAAACTACGGCTCTCCAGCTGTTCCGGAACTACACATCCTATGAGGCATTGTAAAACCCTCACATTCACAGACATGACTAGGCATGATGGGAATAGTAGCGCCTGAACAACTGGAGGGCCGTAGTTTGAAGACCCCGGTGCTAGACCATTATTATGCCTCGAGAATTGGGAGTGTGGCATCTACCCAACTTCTCTCTGCTGGTGGACACAAGAACCTACATCTATAGATTCGAGCAGCAAAATGGGTCGCTGGTTGAAATCCCACCCCTGACACCATCTGCCTGGAGTTTGCATGTTCTCCCTGTGCCTGCGTGGGTTCCTCCAGGTACTCCAGTTTCCTCCCACACTCTAAAAACATGCTGTTAGGTAAATCGGATCTTGTCTAAATTGGCCCTAATATGTCTGAATGTGTTTTAGGGACCCACACAAAACACCACCCCATGTTAAAATAATAAATAAAATTTCTTAATTTGCAAATAAGGATCATCTCTTCCTCAGAGAACAGTGAGCAGGGCATGGTGGTGGGAAGAAGTTAGCAGCAGTGCAAGCAATTTCCTGTAGGGGAGCAATGTCATTCCTGTGTGCTGTCCGCCACTTCAGGGAACCAGATATGCACCACAGAACATACCTATGCGCTAGCTGCCATAAACCCTGTATCCTCTTGTTCGGCCGGCGGTACGCTTTCTGATAAGAGTGGTCTCTGCAGTGGATTCACCGCAAGATCACTTTTGCCGGCGGGAGAGGGGGCCCCCCTCCGCCGCTTACCGGAGGCGATTGGATCTTCACCCTTGCTGGGCATGGAGACGAGTGAGGGGAAGATGGCCCCCACCCGTCTCCATAACAATGCAGGGTGGAAGCGACGTCAAAACTTCACTTCCGCTCATAGCTCTTAAAGGGCCATTTATTTTTTATTTTATTGCATTTAAATGTAAATATGAGATCTGAGGTCTTTGTGACCTCAGATCTCATATTTAAGGAGGTCCTGTCATGCTTTTTTTCTATTACAAGGGATGTTTACATTCCTTGTAATAGGAATTAAAGTGACACCATTTTTTTTTTTTTTAAATAAAAATAAAAAGTCTAAAAATAAAAAAGTTAAAATAAATACATTTTTAAATGCGCCTCATCCCACCGAGCTACCTGAGTAGCGCCAGCATATGAAAATGGTGTTCAAACCACACATGTGAGGTATCACCGTGATCGGTAGAGCGAAAGCAATAATTCTAGCCCTAGACCTCCTCTAATTTAAAACATGCAACCTGTAGAATTTTTTTAAATGTCGCCTATGGAGATTATGGGAGAAAGTTTGTTGCCATTCCACGAGCGGGCGCAATTTTGAAGCGTGACATGTTGGGTATCAATTTACTCGGCATAACAAAATCTTTCACGATATAAAAAAAGAAAGTATTGCAACGACCACCATTTTATTCTCTAGGGTGTTAGTAAAAAAAAAAAAAGATAATTATATTGTTTGGGGGTTCTAAGTAATTTTCTAGCACAAAAACAAAAAAAAACAAAAAAAAACAACAACAAAAAAAACAAAAAAAAAAACAAAACAAAACAAAAAAAACCACAACCTGTTTTTAACTTGTAAACACCACATCTCAAAAAGAGGCTTGGTCCTTAAGTGGTTAATAGTAAAGCAGATGCAGATTTCCAGGACTGGACTAACAAATGTTTATAGTGAAAGGCAACTGGTGTTTTATATTAAACAAGGTCTAAATGGGCCATTGACATGCATCATAGTTGAACTTAGGAAAGTCTTTTCAGTTTTTGGGGGATGTCTGCACCCCTGATAGGGTGAAGACACCTCCCAAATTTTGCTACTTTCTCCTTCAAATGTATTCACTTCCTGTCACATAGCCAAACAGGAAAGGAGGGTAAAACCCTACCACTGTCTTTCCTTGGGGACACACAGGTCAGTCTAAATAGTTTCCCCATTAGGTAAATTGCACTGTAGCATTTTGCTCTGTACACCCCAAATTATTAGGTATCTTGGACTCTGGGGTTTATTTACTAAAGGCAAATCCACTTTGCAGTACAAATGCACTTGGAAGTGTAGTTGCTGGAGATCCGAGGGGGACATGCAAAGAAAAAAAAAAAAACAAACAAAAAAAAAAAAAAACCCAGCATCTTTGCTGCGACATGATTGGATGATAAAATCACCAGTGCTTCCCTTCAGATTTACAGTGAGTACACTTGTATTGCAGAGTGGATTTGCCTTTAAAAAAAAACAAAATAACTAATAATGTGGGGTGTACACAACAAAGTGTTAGAGTGAAATTTGCCTAATGGGGATACTAGTTAGACTGACCTGTGTGTCCCTAAGGAAAGACAGTGGTAGGGTTTTACACTCACCTCCTGTCTGGCTTCACTTCCTGTCACATAGCCAATTTTAAGAAAAGGGACACAAAGCCTAACCTAAAAAAAACGACAAGCAGGGGTTCTAACACTCACTTGGTTTCCCTCAAATGCCCACAATTAGAATAGGATTGTCTGGAGCTCGATTTTAGCTCAGTGCTCTAAATCAGTGGTTCGCAACCCTGTCCTCAAGTACCCCCAAGAGGCCATGATTGCAGGGTTTCCTTCATCTTGCCCAGGTGCTTTAAATCAGTCAATGGCTTTGTATTTTGCGCAGCTATTTTGGCTAAGATAAATTCCCTAAACATGTCCTGTCGGGGGTACATGAGGACTGAGGTTGAGAACCACTGCGCTAAAATGGAAAATGTAATACTTACCACCAGGGTCGGACTGACAGCTCATGGGGCCCCCCCGGGCAAAAGGAAATCATGGGGCCCCCTGTGTCTCCGCCCACGTTCAAGCTACATCCACACTAAGTCCCACCTACATATTGCACTGCCCACATTGCATGCGTTCAAAGAATTTCTCTACACGATTTTCAAAATAAATGTTATTTATAGGAATTAAAGAAAAATAAAACGTACATTAAAAATTGCAACAATGGTACAGTACATTTTCAAAATGAAGGTTTTCATAAATTAACACAATATAACAGGTGGAACAATTATCTTCTTAGTTGAACAGTTTAATAAATATACCAAAAAAAAACAAAAAAAACAAATTTGACCAGCATGTTACAAAAGCAGTAAAGAGCTAGGTTCAGGTGACGTCTTGGCAAATCTGTCAATGATTTTATCTTTGTCACTCTTTAGGTTTAGTGCAACTTGCTTTTCCACTGCAATGAGCATCAATGACTCCAGGTTTTGTTGTGACAATGATGATCTTAATCTTGACTTTAGTATTTTTAGCTTGGAAAAGCATCTTTCACATGTACACTGTGTAGTGCTCAGTGTAATTATATATTTATATGCCAAGAACAGATTCTCAAAGGCCACTGAACACAATCGGTACTGATAAAGAAGTTTGAAAGCACAGGACACACAGTTCTTGCAGGAGTCCTTCTTTACAGCAGCTGTAGAAGTGGATGGCTCAGCACTAGAGCTGGTATGTTGCTCTTCTAAATCTGAATCCAATTCTTCACTCTCTTCATCATCACCGTCATTCAACAGGCCTTTACGAATATTTTTGTAGCTGGACGCAAAAGAGATTAGTTCCTCACGTAGAGCAACTGGGTCTATCTCTGGTATTGCTTCGGATATAAAATTCAACTGAATTTTGTCTGAAGAGGCCAGTATTTCTAGAAACCTATTTGGATCCAAAGCAAGAAATTTGCTTATAAAAATTTTCATGAGTGGAAAATCTTGACTTCACACTCTGTTACAGTGTCGAGGATAACATTGTAACAAGAAATTTCAAAAAGTTTCCTATTATCTGTACATTCTGCAGTTCTTGTGGATCTTAATTCAGGAAAGTTCTTTTTCAAACAGATGTTTTCACTTGCCAATTTCTCATTTGTAAAATCTATAAATTTAGTTGCTGACTGCAAAACGCCAGCAAAATCTCTGCATATTTTATTCAAATGCTTGACAGCATCATCCACCATTCTCCATGCCTGAATAAAATCAAGGCCTGTTGATTGCAGATAATCTGATACCGGGGTAGTGATGTCAAAAATTGCGAACAAAGGTAAAAGCTACCAGGATGGTTTCAAATTTACATAGATTCTCAATTAATTTCAGAGCTTCGTGGCGAACAGAGGGTCAAAAATCAGGGGATTCGCTTACTTGTTTTAGGATAAATTATGGAGATCAGAGCATAACTCTTTGGAATGATCATCAAAGCTTCCAAATAACTTCCGAAGTGCATTAGCTCTGCTTGACCACCTTGTTCTGCCAATATTTTCCAGCTTTTGAAATTTTGAACTGCCAGTCTTTTTTTTCATTTGGTCTTTCCAGAGTTTCATCCTTTTGTATGATTCCGTGAAAAATGTGGATAGGTTGCCAAGGAGCCCAAATAGGCCGATTGCTGGAACACACACACACACACACAGTACTTGCATCGCCAATAACTAAGTTGAGTACATGTGCATAACACCATGTGTGAATGTGCGTAGGGCGAACTTCCTTCATTAACGCTTGCAAGCCTGAGTAAGTTCCACTCATATTAGCTGCTCCATCAAAAGAATCACCTATGCACTTTTCTAGATTAAGTCCTAAAGAGACAGTGATTCAGTGAGTAAGGCATGCAGGCTTTTACTGCTGGAATCTTCAACAGTAACAAGACGTAATAATCGTTCCTTAACTTTAATCACCAGCAGCATATCGAATAGCACACTAATCTTGAGTTGACACATCTTGTGTGGAGTCCATTTGAATTGAAAATAGTCCAGAATTCTCCACTTCTTTTACTATTGCCTCTTTGATCATGTCACCAAGAATCAAATATAACTTTGTTATCGTACATTTACTTAGGAAAGTTACAAACTTCCCTCTTCCCCTTTTCGCTGGATCACGGTGCTTTCTCTACAATATTATTTAGGTGCTTCTTTAAAACTGGGCTGTAGTCAACAAGAAGTTTCACATTCTCCAAAAAATTACCTTGATTTTCAAGATGGTCCTCGTCAAACACCTGCCACAGACTCTACATGACTGCTTCTGAAAGGCAATGCTTGAACACCCATATAAAAAAAATATTGATTATGTAAAAAATAAAATGACAATCTGCACTCAGTAGCTTTACATTTTTTCATCCGTAGTGACATGAAATATAAAAGGACAATATAGTGCACACTGTATGGCTAAAACATTTCCTTTATTATAAAAGACAGGTACTCATATGAGGCACTACAACCTAGTGCTAGGATAATAGGCATATAAAACATCAGTGATAACAGAAGTCGATAAGGCAGCTGCAGTGACGTCTGGGGATGCTCCCGCATGCGCATCGTCCAACGGGACTTCCTCATCGGTTATCGACTTATGTTATCACTGATGTTTTATACGCCTATTATCCTAGCACTAGGTTGTAGTGCCTCATATGTGAGTACCTGTCTTTTATAATAAAGGAAATGTTTTAGGCATACAGTGTGCACTATATTATCCTTTTATATTTCATGTCACTACGGATGAAAAAATTTAAAGCTACTGAGTGCAGATTGTCATAAAGAGGTGCCCGGTTTTCCATCCAAGATTCCGTCCATAGCCACCACTTGTGGTGAATGCCTGTGTGACCCATCTGTTAGCTCAGGGGTCCATTTTATAAGGTGAGCGGTTTGGCTAGCAGGTGGTGGAAGCACGGATTAAGGAGCACTTCAGTATTTGCATGAAGCACCCTTATCACCGCAGATGATTTGCCTTTCTACCATATCTACGTTTACTTTCTTCCTAACAGAAGATTTTATGGACTTATGTCATGCATTTATAGTTTTAGTTTACAGATCATTTTACTAGCACTGCACTGTCTTATTTTTTTTATATGTCGGAAAGGGTTTATATATTTGCCTTTAGTGTTCAGCTGCTTAGATTATTATCTCAGGTGGTGTTTTTGCACTGACTGTTTTTCTCGATATCTAATATCGATTAGGTGGCTTACAATAGCATGACGTTGTAGTACTTGTTGATTTCTTAGAGACATCTGACTGCCTAACAATTTGTGCTTAATGGATTTGCCACTCATTAACAAAATACGCATCACTTGCAAGTTTATGGCATTGAGAGTTTGTGTTCCAATAATCTTGTTGTTATGTGTCTCCAGTCGTTGCAGCCTTGTATTAACTGAGTCTGCTTGTACTTTTCCTGGCCATAATATAAGCAGATGGAACAATGTACACTTTTTTTTCCTCATTAAGAGTTACCCATTTTCTTTGAACGCTGGACCCTTGTATTCCTTTTCGGTAATAAAAAACATTACCATTAAATGGTATGTTTATTGTGGGCTGGTAAGGATGGAAGTCCCAAAAGATTCCCATGGAAATTCCTGCTTTATGCAAGTCTTGGGAAAAAAGAAAGTAGTCGTTTTAATGGCGATTTTTGTACTCCAGATGGCATTTTGGAAGGCAGAGGTTCCTGTGTATTTTCTCCAGTCGGTAGATCAATTTCAACATTTGACTCTGTTTCAAGATCTACAACATCTTTTTCTGCCAGTGATTCTATTGGTTCATCACTGATCTCAACAGGAGCATCTTCATGAGGAACATCTTCATGAGGAACATCTTCATGAGGAACATCTTCATGAGGAACATCTTCATGAGGAACATCTTCATAAGGAACATTTTTTTTTACCAAAGAAAAAAATCAATTTTGCTAGTAGATGCCTCATTTTGTCTTCTTTGCCTACTTAATTTTCTTTTTGTAGCACCACTTTTAGGTTTATAAGTTCCAGATCTTGCCAATTTTTTATACCTGATGGTAAAAGAATGAACAAGTATCCCTTGTCATGGACAGTTGTGAAAAAAACATTAACTACAACATGCTTTAACCACTTGCTGACCAGGCTTTTTAGAAAAGTACTTAGAACCCCCCAAACGTTATTTTTTTTAGCAGAGAACCTAGGGAATAAAATGTCGATCTTTGCAATTTTTTATGTCATGTTTTATGTTTATTATGCTATTCGCGCAGCAGTTTTTCAAATGCAATTTGTTTGGGGAAAAAAAAAAAAAAATACAACATATAACCCATTTTTTTTTTTTGTAAAATGTGAAAGATGTTACACCAAATAGAATAGATAGATGTCACGCTTAAAAATTGTGCACGCTCGTGGATGGCGACAAACTACGGTATTTAAAAGTCTCCATAGGCAAAGTTTTAAATGCCTTTACAGGTTACCTGTTTAGAGTTACAGAGGAGGTCTATTGCTAGAATTATTGCTCTCACTCTATGTTTGCAGCGATACCTCACATGTGTGGTGAAAACACCGTTTACATAGGTGAGCGTGACTTATGCGTATGTTCGCTTCTGTTTGAGAGCACGGAGGGATGGAGACGCTTTAAAATACATTTTTATGCTGTCCCTATAATTGTTTTTATAAGGATGACAGGTCCTCTTTATGGAGAAATCTGGGATCAAAAAGACCCCAAACCTTTACCTTTTAAAGCTTAAAGCAGGAGTTCACCTAAAAAAAAAAAAATATATATATATACACACACACACGTATGTACGTACGTACGTACGTACGTATATATATATATATATATATATATATATATATATATATATATATATATATATATATATATATATATATATATATATATATATATATATACACACACACACACACACACACACACACACACACACACACACACACACATATACATACATACATACATACATACATACACACATACTGCAGCTGCTGACTTTTAATAAATGGACACTTACCTGTCCCAGGGCCCAGCGATGTTCGCAGCCAAAGCCGATCACTCGCTCGGCTCTCGGCAACTGCCGCCACCATCCTCGGTGAGGGAATCAGGAAGTGAAGCATTGCGGCTTCACTTCCCGATTCCCTATTGCACATGCGCGAGTTGCTCTGTGCGTCGTAACTGGTCCCCGCCATCTCCTGGGACCTGTGTGTTTCCCAGGAGACAGCACAGGGGGACGGGAAGAGGCATAGACTCCCGTAGGAGTCTATGCCCCAAAGTGTTTGCAAATATCTGTCCCAGACAGGTATCTGCACCCTCCCCCCTGAAAGGTGCCAAAATGTGACACCAGAGGGTTCCGAAAAGTGGAAGTTCCATTTTTGTGTGGAACTCCGCTTTAAGATCTTAAAAAAAAAAAATTGATCGTTTGCTTTAAAAAAAAAAAGTTATTTGCTTTCAGCTTGAACCAGAAGTGACGTCATAACATCACTTCAGTCCTCCAAGGCCATAGAGTCGATCAAAGAGAATCTACTCTTTATTCACCTATGGGAGCAGCCGGCCGCATTGTCGGATCGTTTCTGGGGTGAACCGGCGGAAATGGTAAGACTACGAAACACTGCATTCCAGTGGCTCATGAACTGCTCAGAACGCATTCATGAAAAATCCGGCCATCATTGCAAAAAACAGTACCGGGGTTACTACTTGCAAACCGCAACGTATATATATCTGTATTGCAGTCAGCAAGTGGTTAACAGACTGGCAAGTTGGAAGTTCAGGTGGTTTTCACCCGTCTCTGAATAGGTGGTTTTGCACTGATGTTGAAAACATAAGCCAGCAACAGGAAATATAAAAACACTACACGTTACATGTTCCACCCATTTTTAGGGTGGAACATGTAACATGTTCTCAGTGCTGAAACAGCTCCTGCTGACCCCCCTCCCTGTGACAGCAGTATAGGGAGACGTTCGCTGTACTAGCTGTCACTTTTTGAAAATAGGGCGGACATGTGGGGCTCCGCCCACACAGCTGCGTCATTGGTTTGCAGAGCTCTGTGTGTGACTGAACTACACGTCCCAAATCTTTTGCAGCTTGTAGTTTTCAATAAACTAACAGCATCATGATAAGCACTGTGCTAGTTCATTGAGTCTACCTGTCAGTGTGAAACTGTCTGCTTGCATGGCACCAGCAATCTGCTGATCACTGGTGTGATGCTTTACAGGCTCTGCAACAACAAAAATAATAAATGCACATTTTTTTACCTCCAAAAAATGTGCATTTATACCGTATTTATCGGTGTATAACACGCACAGGCGTATAACACGCACATTCATTTTAAGAGGGAAGTTTCAGGAAAAAACCTAAAAGTTTTAAATAAGGAACTTTGAAGCAAAATAAGGGTCAGTGCCCATCTGCAGCCTCACCATTGCCATCAATGCAGCCTTATTAGTCCACATCAATGCAGCCTCGCCATTGCAGTCACTGTAGCAGCCTCGCCATTGCCATCAATGCAGCAGCCTCGCCATTGCCATCTATTGACTTCCTATTACAGAGGCCGCCAAGTAAACAGGAGATTCTCACTGTATGTAATCTGATGGCACTCCCCCCGTTGCCTCCGAGGCAGCTGAAATTGAAGTATTGGCGTAGTACACGCTATTTGCACCCGATTTTCATGGTGAAAAAGTGAGTGTTATACGCCAATAACTACAGTAATTTTTTGTAAAAAGGTGAACTTAGTTTTTAACAATTCACCTCATGGTGAATAAATCTATTACTGAATACACCCCATAAGTCATTTTAACCCCACAAAAGTCAGTTAATGTCCCTCCCAGCCAGTGTCCGTTAGCACCAGATTGGCCACCACACTATCACAGTTACAATAAAAGTTGCTGATCACCACTATTACATTATAGCTGCATACATTCCAGTATATATCCATAGTTTGTAGACACTAACTTGCAAACAAATTAATGTACACTTATTCAGATTTATATTCTCTTTTTTATTAATAATAATAAAAACAAAAAAACAAAAAAAACAAAAAAAAAAACAAAACAGGTTAAGTGGTTAAACAGAATTTTAATGCAAACAAACACATCATACCCAGTTATTTGGTAAAATAGAAAAGATTGGGTTGCATGGAGTAAATAGATACCAAGCATGTCAAGTCCTAAAATTCAGCACACCTGTGGAATCGTAAAAAAACTGTGGTCCCCAAAATGATATAGATATAGATAGATCTCACTTAGCCTAGGTTCACACTGACAGCAGGAATGAAAGCGTGCGAGTTCAGCTAAACTCGCACAGTTTCATACCCACATGTCAGTGTGAGTTTGGCAGCGATTTCAGAGTCATCTGTGCGGGTTGCTGCACAGATGTCTATGGAAATCGCACCCAGAAGTCGCCAAAAGTTGTACAGAAACTACTTTTGGGAATCAGTGCGGCATCACACTGATTCAGGTAGTGCCATTGACAGCAATTGCCGCTGATTTGCCATGCAATTTGCCATGTCAAATCGCATGGCAAATTGCTATTCCCTATATATAACACTGATATCTATACACTGAGTGGCATTCAATGTACCAGATGTCAGCGTGCACTAGTGAACACTAGTGAACACTAGCACCTGCCACCTGGTAAATAGGCACAGCACAGGGCAAGAATGAAGTGGAACACTCAGCAGCATGGCTCGCTCGTTTTTCTTGTTACAAGTTACAACACAACAGACATAAATACACTAACTGCTCTTTGTCATTATCACACTGACCTGCTGCGGCACACAAGGCAGGTCAGTGTGGGTGCCTTTGGGAAAGGGAAATTCTCCTATCCAGATTCCAGATGACTCCGCTGCCTGTGCACTCTGCAGCCTCCAGCTTCTTTACCGGTCCCCCGCGGCAGTGACGAATGGCCCCGCCCCTCGGCTGAATTCCCCAGGGGGAGAGGTGGCCTGAGCGCCTGTCACTAAAACCATCCCCGAGCGGCTGACGGCTCGCCTCTGAGCTGATGAATGATCCATCCTGGTCAGCTCTGCTCATATAGCCGCATCAACCGGATTAGCGGGATTTAAAGGGTACCGCTTTACTGCTTCCTCAGGGGTATTGTTTTGCATATTAAGCTGCGGGCACCTCCAGGGCTGGCACGGGCCCTCCCACGACGGGGCCCTCGGGCAGCGACCGACTGCCCGAATAGTCAGTCCGCCCCTGCTTACCGCTCTGATTTTACTTTCCTGGTGCCTATCCATGGCAGAGTTGCCAACCCTCCAAAGCGAAATTTACTGGCAGGACTCCAAAAAAATTAAAAAAAAAAAAAAAAAAATCATGCAATTTACTGGCAGCCACATTTTTTTTTACTGGCACTGCAAAAAAAGTACCTAAAATTACAGTGTTCAGTGCTAAATAGTGCAAATATCAATATTTGAACTATAAACCTATCTAGTGCTATTAGCAATGTGTTTAACTTAAAGAAAAAAAAAAAAAAACATTTCTGCATATTGACATGAAGGCCAGGTTACATCAGAGTCTGCAGGATTCCCCCTGACAGTGAAACTAAACTCTTATGTAAAGGGGAACGCTGCAAATCATGATCTAAGATGGAATTCTGATGTAGAGGGGGGCTCTGGTGACCAGAGACCACCTTATATCAGAGTCCACTGTGTTCCCTTTACATCAGAGTTCCCAATTACATCAAGGTCCACAGATTGAGTTCCCCCTTGCACTGTAAGGGGGATTCCTGTGACTCTGATGTAAAGGGGAACGCCAGGAACTCTGATGTGGGGGGGGGGGGGGTCTCTGGTGAATAGAGACCACCTTCCGTAGAGTGAATACACTAAGGTAAGGGGGGGGGTTACCTTTATATCAGTGCCCCCTTACATTATTGTATTCAATCCCCACTTACATCAGTGACCCCCCCCCTCAGACTGGCCTGGCGGCACTGTCACTGACCCCCTCTCAGGTACACCATGCAGGGCTCATTCAAATGGCTCCAGCTTGGTGGCTCTGGGTTTTACCCTACAGGAGATGGTCAGAGACTGCAGACATGATACAGGAGAAATGGTCAGAGACTGCGGACATACTATAGAAGACAGTCAGAGACTGTGGACATAATACAGAAGACCAAATGTGCTCACTACTTACTCAGATAAAAATATATGAACAAACTCCTCAAGACCATCAAGCACAATACATAATCATATTATGACCATACAGTACACACTATACAGACACTCATAGTTGCCAACAGTCCAGATTTTCCCGGGACAATCCCGATTTTGGGACACTCGTCCCGATTTAATCTTGTCCCGAGTGTTTTCCGGAATTTTTGGGTTTGTCCCGAGAAAATCGTGAGTATTTTTCTCAAAAAAAACGGCAACGGCTCCACAAAAATGGCTGCCGTCGCCTCCACGAGTCAGTCAATCAGTTGTTTCCCCTTGTGTTCAGTGCAGGGGAGAGGGGCAGTCAATCGGCTTCTCTCTTCAGTGTACAAATAGAAAATTCTATTGTACACTGAAGCCTATTGGCTACAGGGATTGGTGACCGCGCCCCCCTCTCCACTGAACACAAGGAAATCCTCCCTCCGCTCTGCCCTGTGTGTGACAGTGTCTCGTCATCAGGGATAGACGAGAAGAGGGGGCCGCCGGGGAGCAGCCGCTCGTGAGTGTGACATGAGAGAATTTACTACAGACACGCTTCCTGCGCTACTCTGCATACTGGCTAGTTGGTGATGTGCCCTATAATGTGCCCCCTGAGGTGCCCCATGCCCTAATGTGCCATGTGCTATGTGCCCCAATGAGCCCCATAATGTGCCCTGATGTGCTATGTGCCCTGACGTGCCCCATGCTCTGACGTGCCCCATAATGTGCCATGTGCCATAATGTGCCCCATAATGTGTCCTGATGTGCCATGTGTCCTGTGCCCCTGTGCCCTGATGTGCCCCGATGTCCTGTGCCCTACACGCTGATGTGCTGGGCTCTGTACCCTGATGTGCTGTGCCCTGTACTCTGATGTGGCCTGGTGTGCTGTACCCTGATATGCTGTGCACTGATGTGCCTTGTATCCTGATGTGCCTTGTGCCCTGATGTGGCCTGATGTACCGTACCCTGATGTGTTGTGCCCTGGGCCGGTCTGGATGAAGTCCAGGGCCACATTTTTTGTCCCAGTCCAGCCCTGGCCCCCTCCCCCATATCATGACCATACCTGCCCCCCCTCCCCCATGTCATCACCATACCTGTTCCCCCACATGTCGCCACTATACCTGCACCCCCTCCCCCCATATCACCACCATGCCTGCACCCACCTCCCCCCATGACAACACCATACCTGCACCCCCTCCCCCCATATCACCACCATGCCTGCACCCCCTCCCCCCATATCACCACCATGCCTGCACTCCCTCCCCCCATATCACCACTATGCCTGCACCCGCCTCCCCCCATGCCTGCACCCCCACCGGCCTAGTCACCACCATGCCTGCACCCCCAAATCACCACCCTGTCTCCATCCTTCCCCAAGTCAGCCTGTAACACCCCAAGACACCACGCCTCCACCCACACACCTCTCTCCCCTTGTCACCACTCTTGAGGAGATGTAGCTAGACTGTAGCCAACACTCCATCTGTAGCCAACACTCTAATGGGGGCACCTGATGTAAGGACAGACTCTGCTGGGGGCACCTGATGGCATCTGGTGGCAGGCGACGTAGCAGGTGACATGCTCAGTGGTCCCACCGATTCTGCATTATGGTGAGTTGAATGATTTCATTTTATATTACAATGTAATAATAGAAATAATGCGCTTCAATCATCTTGACAACACCATAACAACCATGGTGCCGGGATGATTGAAGCGCCAACACCAGGTGTTTGGAGTATCTTTATCTGCGGATGGTTAAACTCTGGAATACACATTGCTATTGTGGTTTAGGATCTGGGTCTGTTGTCCCTCCATCCCTCTCCCTCCCTTTCCCCCTGCATCCCTCATTCATCTCAGACTCTAACCACACCCCATTTTAGGCACGGCCACTATTTCACGTAAACCATGCCCTCGCGCGCCGCATTTTTTCTTTTTCCTATGTCACGCCTACTGACACATGCCCCGCCCCCTAATTATAGGCTGACTCCACCTACAGCCAAAAAAGTGTCCCGAAAATTTTTATTACAATGTTGGCAACTATGCACACTTTACAAACACAATATCCTGCAGCACTTTTCATCTGTAAATCAGGCAAATAATATTGCTGCTGCCCCCCCTCTCCTGGCATGCTTGGATTTGTAGTGCCCCAGACACATGAGGTGGTAACTCTGGAGAGGACTGAGGAGGCTGTGCCTGGACTCGACTGGTGAGCACTGCAGGCAATAGGTAGAGAAACAAACAATCTACTGTACACAAGCCTGCTACACAGCCCATCCTCTCCCCCCTCCTCCTGCCTACGAAGACGAGGCAATGAGACACTGCATTTTGCTCAGCATAGCTAATAGCTAGCTTATACTCTGCTAGGCTGAAGTCCGTCTAGCTCCACTGCAGGCCGACTCCACTCCTCCCCCTCCCAGCATCTCCAGTGCGGAAATCAAATAAGGCGCGCTGTGGAAGGTACAAGACAAGTAGCAGCAGTATCAGAAAGATCATTGGGATGATCAGAGACTCTTGGGATGCTTTGGAACTGCACATGCGCTGTTCTGAGCCGGGACCATCATATTTTTACTGGCAAGATTTTTAATATATGGGCTTTCATAGACATGAAAAAATAGTCCCGTTTTTACGGGCTGCCCGTAAAAACACGGGTGGTTGGAGTGGAGTGTGGAGTTCCCCTGTAAAAGTAAAAGTTAGCCCAAGGAAAATCATATGCATTAGAAGGGGAAGGCTAAATGCCCTTTTAGGAGGAGCTAGAGTCTTTTTACATAATTTTAACAAGGTGCATGTCACATCTTGGCAATGTAATATGCTAAAATGACCTGTGTGCAAACATCCTTAAAATACATAAAAGGTGAACCAGCATTAAAAAAAATAAAAATAAAAATATATTGTCAAGTTTAGAGGTGTGCCCGTTCAACCCACGCAACTGAATTTGTGTTGCTTGACATTTACTAAGATTTTGGCCGCGCAGTGAACCAACGAATTTGAACGAGCACAAGAGCCGCTTGTGCAGTGCTTACATTGATCTCACGCAGTTCTAAACGCACTTGCAGGCACCGCAGGCTTGCTCAGAAAATGTTACTTTCTCATTCTATTTCAGGCATATATTTGTTACTTGGGCAGTTGTTACTAAACTTCCTCACATCATCCCACAATATTGGCACCTCCATCTTCTGTTAATATTAAATTGAAGATGCCGTGCGCCATGTCCATAGTGGCACTCAGATTTCATTCTCCCGTGCGCCGAGATCACTATAGTAAATGGGGATCAGCGCTCTGTTGCGCAAACGTTACGTAAATATGAAATTGTAATTTGAGTCTCTGATGGCGCAAACGTTTGTAAGTCAGCCCAAATGTTTGTTTGTTTTTTCACAATTTGTATTTTTTGTTTAAGCAAGAAATAAAAAACCCAGTGGTGATTAAATACCACCAAAAGAAAGCTCTGTGTGAAAAGATATATATGAAAAATGTTGTTTAGGTACAGTGTTGCATGACCGTGCAATTGTCATTAAAAATACAACAGCGCTGAAAATTGCTGGTCAGGAAGGGGATTTAAGTGCCCAGTAGGCAAGTGGTTAACCACTTCTGGACACCCACCGTCGTTATGTGTCGATACTTTGAAGAGGGGTATCATTATGGCAGCAGTTAGCTGCCATAACCCCGGTATCCTCTTCTTCAGCGGGCGGCCCGCTTCAAGATAAAAGTGGTCTCTGCAGCAGACTTGCCACAAGATCACTATTATAGCCGCCCCCCTCCTCCCGCCACGCTCCAGTGCCCTCCGCCAGTTACCAGAGCCTTTGGTAGCGGTGGAGGCAATCGGATCCTCTCCCTAGCCTGACATGGAGACGAGTGATATCATTATCATTGCATTGCAGGGCGGAAGCTATGTCAAATCTCTTAAAGGGTCTTTTTTTTTTATTGCATTTTAGTGTAAATATGAGATCTGAGGTCTTTTTGACCCCAGATCTCATATTTAAAAAGGAGGTCCTGTCATGCTTTTTTTCTATTACAAGGGATGTTTACATTCCTTGTAATAGGCATAAAAAGAGACACCATTTTTTTTTTTTTTTTTTTTTAACCACTTCCCGCCCGGCCCATAGCAGATGACGGCCGGGCTGTGGTTCAGTTATCCTGACTGGGCGTCATATGGGCGGTGGAGCTGTGTGTCAGTCTGATACACCTCTATCCAATCTTGGTAAAGAGCCTACTACCACGTGATCAGCCGTGTCCAATCACGGCTGATCACGATGTCAATAGGAAGAGCCATTGATTGGCTTTTCCTCACTCGCGTCTGACAGACACGAGTAGAGGAGAGCCGATCGGCGGCTCTCCTGGCAGGGGGTGTGTGCGCCGATTGTTTATCAGTGCAGCCCCCCCTCAGATGCCCACACTACACCACCAGGGAATTTGCCAGGACCACCAGGGAGCCAGGCAACATGTGGATGGCCAGGTATGTAATCCATGGCCATCCACATGTGCCCAATCTGTGCCAATCAGTGCCCACAAATGGGCACTGACTGGCACCATTTTAAATCAGTAATGCCCAGCAATGCCACCCAATGTGGTCAGTGCCACCAGTGTCACCCATCAGTGCCCACCTATCAGTGCCACCCATAAGTACCCATCAGTGCCACCCATAAGTGCCACCTCATCGGTGCACATCAGTGCTATCGTATCAGTGCAGCCATATCAGTGCCCGTCATTGAAGAAGAAAACGTACTTATTTACAAAAATTTTTAACAGAAACAAAGAAAAACTTGTTTTTTTTTCCCAAATTTTTGGTCTTTTATTTGTTGCGCAAAAAATAAAAACCGCAGAGGTGATCAAATACCACCAAAAGAAAGCTCTATTTGTGGGAACAAAATGATAAAAAAATTTGTTTGGGTACAGTGTTGCATGACCGCGCAATTGTCATTCAAATAGCAACAGCACTAAAAGCTGAAAATTGGCCTGGGCGGGAAGGTGTCTAATTGCCTGGTATTAGACACCAGGCAATACAGTGTAAAAAAAAAAAAAAAAACAAAAACAAAAAAAAAAAAAAAAATTAGTAAAAAAAAATAAATAATATATAAAATTTTTTTTATAGTAATATAATATATATACTCAGTTTTTCACTCTGAGCGATATTCAAATTGATCGCTGTTGGCAGCATTGGGCGCCTTTTGTGAAAGCGCTCCAGCAGATTGGCCTATGGATGCATGGACTACTTGTGGCTATTTATGTGGAATTTCACATCCAGCATGTATTATCCCTTTCTATTCAACCCCCAACGAGTCTAGATATATAAATGAATAATTCACCCAACCTTATAGACTCCCCTAAAGAAGGAATGATACGTTTTTTCGATTATCCGAAACATGTTGGGTTATAAATAATTACCGACTAATCAACAATTGAACTCAACTTTTTGAGGTTAAAATTGGGATTGCTAGCTCTGGGTGATATGTACTGTATGTTTCAAATTATATATTAACTCATTGATACGTTGTTTTAGAAGATTGAACTGTGCTCACTTTTCAATAATTATTTTTGTACACGAATAAAGTTGGTACTTTGGTGCATTTTATATTTTATTTACTCTTATTACTCTTTCTTCTGCCCTTTAAAATCCAAGGGGGCGTCTCTTCTATGCACTTTGTTGCAGCTCTTTTTCTATAAATAGGTAACAATGATACACATTTTGCATATTGGAATTTAAGTGATATTTTCCTGTCAGTTGTAACTTGTGTGTTCATGCCATTTTATTATGTCTATTCTTAATCTCAAGTAAACATTTCTGAGTGGTTCATTGATATTGTGAGAGTCTATTTACTACCACAGCTGGTGACGTGACGGAACCCAGGGCCTCAGTAAATATACTTCATGGTCCATCATTACTGTGTTTCCTCTCTATTGCTGGGTTCTGCACTAACATTATCAAGTAGGTGTGCCAGAGGGGTGGGGCCCATACTTGGGGTTGAGAGGCAGAGCAACGGATTAAACCAATGATCAAAAGCAGCTCCTGCGGGGGTCAGCTACACACGGGGGCTCGTCTGGGATTTTCCACTACTCTGCAATCAACTCCACAGAGGGCACCCCTATAAGCACATAAATGGAGCCCGCCGCTGCGATTCAGTGGTGTGAAGAAGGCGCCCCCTCAGAAGCGAGCGTGGTGATCGAGCTTCCTGGGGACACCTGGACTGAAGAACAAATCAGCCAAGCTGTAAAGACACTATGCCCAGAAAGGAAGGCGTGGGTGATTGCTGTCAAGGCAGACCATAGGACCTCCTGCACCTATGCACTATTAGAGTGGAAAGAAGGAGTCCCTGAAAGCCTCAAAAAGGTGCCAGTGTGCAATTGGCCAACAAGACAGAGCTTTGCATAATCCATCTGAAGGCTCCAGATGAGGGTTTTACCAGCTCCAGTCAAGCCGAGTCAACTACAGAAGAAGTTTTTTCCCCGTCACCCCTGGCCATGATCGGGCCAGAATTTTTCACTGGGAGAATTTATATCAAAATTACAGAAGGGTAATCCAGTGTGTTCTGGGGCTGGATACCGGAAACTGAGGATTTTCTCTGGAGAACAGCCTGTGCCCACTGGAGAGGAAGAATATGAAGTCTGGATAGAAGAGGCTATGCAGGCCTTAAAAGAGTGGGACCTGCCAGAGGCCCAAAAGCAGCAACGTATCAGTGAGCCGCTGCTGAGGCAGTCAGGAACTTGAGATTTAGTAACACAACCTGTACTGCTTATGACTACCTGGCCAAGTTACAGGAGGAGTTTAGGGGGGGACTGAGAAAACAGCTGACCTGATCAATTTGAACATGCCCTTCAACGCCAAGGTGAACGCCTGTATGAATACATTAGAATACAATATATACACTGAATACATTAGACGGCTGAACAAGATGCTATACCAGATTGTGATAAAAAAAAAAAAAAAAAAGGAAGAAGGAGGGGATGGTGCCTTCTGCCATAGACCAAAATACAGCGAATCCTAAAGAGGGCCCTATGTTCCGACCCAGTCTGGCTTCAGCTGGAGACCTCAGTGGGTGTTATGTCCCTAAAATACCCTGATCTCATCAAATTAGTGAGAGAAAAACAGACCATGTTTGATGACAAGTGAGTAGCCATTCGCCCAGCTTCTACATCCCTGGCTGAAGTTGGGTCTGTGGGGGCAGTGGAGCAAAACTCTGAAATAGCCACACTGAAGTCTCAAATGGCACAGATAATGGAGATGATAACCAAATTGTTGGATCTCAAGTCTGAGATAGCCGCACTGAAGATGCAGGTATCCCAGATGATGGAAGTGATGAACCAATTGACAGTAAAATGTACCAAGTTCTCTGACAAGGGTGTCACTGGGCAGAATGTATCCCCAGACACGCCCACTGCGTCTGGCCAGAGGCCAACGAATCAAGACGTCTGTCTAAACTGTGGGGGTGTAGGTCACTACCAGCGATTATGTCCTAGTCCACTGAGGAGGACAGAAGACTGGTGTGGACCTCAGAGACATGACCCAAGGATGGAGAGAAGATCTGGGCCTTCAAGAAGAACTTTCCCTGCATCTGCAAGGGAACAATGGAGAACACCTGCAGTCTATGCCATCTCAGTGAGCATTGCTTACCAGCCTCCAAAATGTCAACAGAAACAGAATGCGACAGCGAAAGAGGAAGGAAGCACAAGTCCAGTTACACAAACCTGCTATACCAAATGCCTCCACCAGACCTCCTGCCCAGTTAGTAGGCCCTTTGTCTGTAGTGCCTGTCTTGGTGGAAGGAATCCACACAAGAGCCCTTCTTGATTCAGGTGCTCAGGTGACCTCATTGACTAGAGGCTTTTACAAGAGGTATCTGTCATACATAACCCTGCGGAAGTTGGAAGATATGGAGATCCAGGGGATTCAAACAGAAGATTACCCTTGTTATAGATATCTGCAGATCATGTTGTCATTTGATCCATTAAGGACTGGGAAGCCTCAAGACTTTGACACGCTAGCTAGTGTAGGTCCTCAGTTGCCAGGGTCCACAGGCAGTCCGCTAATCGTAGGGACCAACACAGATCTGGTGAAGCGGCTGTTAGCCCCTGTTGTCCCCAGATGTGATCCATTACCCTCACTGCCAGAAGTGTCTTCCTCCCCCACAGTGGATGAAGAAGGACCCATAGCAGAAGTGGAAGAAACTAATCTGCAGGAGGCAGAAGTAATCAAACCAAAAGAAGAGGCTACTGAGCCTACTGTGTCTAAGCCAGTGGAACAGAGAAAACGAAGAGTTATCCACCCACGAGACTAACCTATGACACTCTGGGTGAAAGCTCAGAGGAGATCTTTCTTACTTCAAAAAGGGCTCCTGAAGCGCCTGGTCCTTCCACTGCTGATTTGGTGGAGGACAACCCCAACTCACCCCCTGGCACATTTATACAGGTACTTCAGTGTCAGTGGCATGTGGACGGAACAACCCCCCCCTCTCATGACAATTGATGGGAGGTTCATCTGTCAAATCTGTGTCATGATATGAGCTGTTTGAGTTTGGGCTCTTATGAAAATGCAAACTGCCCGATTTCCTGTCTACACTAACTTGCTTTCTCTGCTTGTATATAAAAAACACACACCAGCATGTAATAGGTCAGACTTTTTTTATTTTACTCCCTTTGTGGACCAAAGGTTCTTTGGTGGCGGGGGGAAAGTGTGTGTAGCAGGTACCCTTAAGACTGACTCAATCCATGAGGGGAGAGCTGCCTGCTAGCAGCTGCGTGGGCTTTTTCACCCCCCTTCCTTTTTCTCTCACATACGAGACACACAGAACTGTGAGAGAGACTGACAGCCAATCGCAAGGAAAGTGCAGCAAAGGGAAATGCAGCAAAGCATTGTGGGCGATGTAGTCTGGAGGAGGAAGTGACTGTTAGCTGGATCAGCCCTGAACTACAATACAGACAATGCAAAGCACTGCATGCTGGGAGCAGTAATAAAAGGACAGGAGGTGGCCTGCTTTCATTCTCTCTGGACACCATTTTAAATCCTGTCAGGAGGAGGTCTGTGTATGACCAGGAATGAGAGACTGAGGCCTACACAGCAGAGAGCCAGATCGCCTGCCTCTGAGCGATCTATGGAAGACAGCCCTGCTATTCTAGCAAGCAGACCGGCCTGTGCTTCAGAGCAACTGGAAGCCCCTGTACTTCAGTCAATTGGGAGTGGCAGCACGGCGTGGCAACGCCATTTTCACCAAACGTTGACTTCAGGAGGAGAGTTTGGATGGAGCCTCACAGCCTCTGAGTCTATTATGGTGAGAGGGCACCTACCCATTCCAGCAGAGTGCACAGTATTGCTGAGTGAGTTCTTTTACAGCCCGCTGGTGAGACTTGTAGTTCCACAGAGGTAAATCTACTTCACAAGCAACATACAGCTGAACTTTGGGGTTGTTTGTTCCCTGTGCTGTAAGGTCAGCACTGTATCACACACACACACACACACACACGGAGGAATCTACAAGTGCTATATTTCTTCAGTTAAGTAGTTATCAACATACCATTTATCCTACAGTTATTTCTTCTCCTTTGCCTTGTAGATTACAAATAACTGCACTTTAAATTACAGGCTACCTGAAGATATCCGGGGTCAAAGAATTTTTACCATCTTCCTTTCTGCCAAGCTCTGCTGCTCTATATGCAGGGTTGATTATGGTGTTACAACCTAGGGGGAGCCATTTTAGTGGAACATTCTAACACCATTGCACTGTGTGCATATGTTGTGTTCATTTATGCTGGTCTGTGTGCTGAAACCTCAGGGGATGGATATCCAATACATACGTTGAGGGTGTTGGATGTTCACCTCCCTGTGTACCTGTTCACATATACCTTATTAGGTAACAAAGATACACATTTTGCATATTAGAATTTAAGTGATATTTTCCTGTCAGTTGTAACTTGTGTGTTCATGCCATTTTATTATGTCTATTCTTTATCTAAAGTAAACATTTCTGAGTGGTTCATTGATATTGTGCGAGTGTCTATTTACTACAACAGCTGAACCCAGGGCCTCGGTAAATATACTTCATGGTCTATCATTACTGTGTTTCCTCTCTATTGCTGGGTTCTGCACTAACATTATCAATTAGGTGTGCCAGAGGGGTGGGGCCCGTTCTTGGGGGTTGAGAGGCAGAGCAACGGATTGAACCAATAATCAAAAGCAGCTCCTGCAGGGGTCAGCTACATAATTTTAAAAAAATAAATAAAATTATAATACATTATATATGACAATCCGGGGTGATTAGGTTCAAGTGGTGCATGCAGTTGTCCAGAAACGTGCCACTCCAGACTGCATTTGTAGGGCATGGCAGCCCACTTTTCTTTAAAAGGTAACGAAAAAGTTCAAACAGTAATCTTCCCTCGCAGGGGGTTCTACCATTCCTATAAGAGAATGGCTCCATACTCATCACATCTCAGCACAAATGACCTTCTATGTCCCCAAGCATCCGCCCCTGATGAGTGTGTTATCACACGAAACACGTCGGGCACTGTGGGGATGCAGATACATGCCCCCATCAAACCACCTATCCTGGGTCTTTGGGAATAGTCATACATCTCGTTCCAACTATCTACTCTGAATACTTTCCTTCTACTAATTATGGTCTTATTGTTTCTGTGACATTTTCCCGGCTAGTGTTGTTTTATGTTATATGTACATATATGAATTTACTTGAAATATGTGTCCACCTATCCAATCAGATCGCCACGGGGCACATGGCTACTATACATTTTGTACCCTAGATGCTTGTATTGCACATGCACATACATATGTGAGTGTAAACATTGATGAATTGTTATTCACTACAATGCTTTTTATTTACGTGGTTTCTGGTATTGATTATGCTTGTACGCTGTTTCATGAATAAAGTATATGTATTTCCATTCCTATTTACCTCCACACTGTCTATGGCCTCATTTAAAGTCCCAAATCTCCATTGTATTTCCTACCATTCCTGTATAAACTATAGCCTCCTGGCTTACTCACTGTCAGCTTCATGATGTTTTGGTTGCGGGCCACATCTGCCTGCTACAGATGTACACACAGGCTGCCATGACTGCTGAGGTACAATGAGCCCAGGTACCATTAACTGTAACATATCTGTTTTGCCAACTTTTATCCCTTGCCCCTTCACCCCATTAAATAAAACACAACCATTAAGTTGGAAAGGGCAAGGCCACAGCTTTATTAAATCCAATACATACCATATGAATATTTTCAAACAGTGCCGGTCACAGTTGTACTGTGAGCACACAATTCCAAAAGGGGAGGGAGATAAGGAGGGGCCTGTCCTTACCATAAGTGCTGGACAGACCATCTATTTCCCCATTTCCATCAAGGGCATATCCCATTACAGCCATTTTATGCTGGCAAGGTCAAGAAAACCGCCACCCGCCTGTCAGTAAACAATTGACGGGCGTCCCACCGCAGCCAGCGCTTGTTCCACACCCCATTGAAGACCAAGATTAAAGATTTCCAAACCAATATCATTGAGGTGGATGCCATCCGTTCTCAGTAGATCATTGGCGCCCCCTAAATCCTTGTATCGGATCACGAACCCCCCAATCTACCTAACAAACTTGGTGACTTGAGCATTAACTTTCCGACGAAAGTGTTCAGGGGGGGGGGTGGGGGGCAGGGATCTCCATCAGGATGCCACCTGCCGACAACGTGGATTTGGAAACCAATGCGAAAGGCACCGAAGAACGCCCAAGAAAAGGCCACCCGAAAAAGAAGGGTCTCAAAACACCGAGGAGCACACGGACGGCAACAGAGAAAGGATACCAGAGAGGATCTGGAGGGGGGAAAAAAAAAAAAAAAATCAGGTGCCTCAAATCAGGGGAATGGGTAACCCGTTTCCAACCCCGCAGTACCCGTCGAACCGGAAATGCTTTGGTGATATCCTCACACCTTAAGAAGTTTGAACCAAAAGGACAACGCCAACATGGTTGAGGAAAATGGAGCCCAAAACGCCTCTCTGCAGCAAATGAACTAGGCAAGCAAACAAAGCCATACATCTGTCATTTGACGAAGAAATTGAAAACTCACCACCCGACACTTGTATCCAATCGTGCCACACCCGACAGTATGACCCCTATGTCTGTGGAGAAAGCGATGTTCAAAGGAGGTCTAGTAAGCACCGGAAATAAGGTTCCACAAGTGGGCCGGACAGGGGAGGCCCTCCAGGGAAGCCAACGGAGCCAGGGAGCGAAAACGAATGAGCTGTTGAAGGGAAAGGGCATCAGCGATATCATTAGCGGCTCCGCAATGCTAAAAAAGGCTTCCTTCCATTCAAGATACTTGGGGAGTCTGTGCTTCACCGTTCTCCAATGGTCTTGCACTTGTTTCTTCAGATCTTGGACTCCCCAGCCCCAGAGAATGACATCTGGCTTCAGAGGCATGCCTCCAAAAAAAACAAAAAACAAAAACAAAACAAAAAAACAGTGGCAATGTCCAAAATTCCAGTTCTTGTTGAATTTGTATAGGCACAAAGATTTTCTGATCCATAGATAGCCCAGCTCATAGGCTAAAGAAGGTAAAATTGAAACTCCCTCATGTGCCACCTGGCCCAAGGTACCACCACTGCCAACAAGATCTTTCAAAAAGATTCCTGGGGCTGTGCCAATTCTGTAAAAAGCACCTGAACTGGAAGTGACATCTGGCCACTGAAAATCTCACATGCCTCTGGTGCTCGGCATTGATCAGTACATGGAAATATGAGTCGGCCGGTCGATTGATATCAACTGGTCCTCCAGCTGAAGTGTCCCTGTGACTGTCTGCATGAACCATCTTGAACCGATTAGCGTATATGAACACATTTGATTCCTTCAAACTAAAAACAGGCCAGAAGGCTTCCTGCCTTAGATACTAGAAAAACTGGGGAGAAAGGCTCCCAGATGATTCCATGTTTTCGGCATCATTGGCATGATGGCCTTGTAGCGTATAAAAAATCTTGTCAACATCTTCTCTTCTGAGATCTGTTGGACATAGATTAAATAGATTCAGTGGTCAGCTTTGGAATTTTCCATTGTACACCCATCTGTCTTCTGTACCCACTGGTTTTTGATGACTGTTGTCCAAACCCTCCGGAAGGAGGCTACAATCAACTTTACTCAGGCCCCCTGGCCAACTGGAAGAGACTGGTTGGACGTACCTTCAAAAAGACCTTCCAGCCATCTTAGTAGCTTTCTCTGGACTTGATTTCATGTTAAAAGTAATTTTAAGACACCTCCACTGTGATCTATTAAATCTGTAGCCTGTCCTATAAGATTTGGCCTCCTGCACCCAGTTTAGTAGGCTTGAGTGAAGGATGGCGGGTTCCTCTTACTAGTCTGTGGCCAGACTTTTCCTCCTGTCATTCGCTTAATTACGTTGTTCAGTGTTTGGCCAAACAATAACCCCCCATTATATGAAATGTTAAAGGCTTGTGTAAACGTTCCACCTGCCCTCCAGTGGTGTAACCACAATGCTCTCAATGGTCTATCAAAAGCATCAACCAAAAGTCAGTTGCCAGGTTCCAATCTTTCCAAAAACTGTGCCAAATCTTGTAGCTTCCAGTGTTGAATGTAATGCCTTTTCTAAAGTTAATATATATCAAAGTTAACGTATTGCTGGTTGGCAGGCAAAATCTGTCACTGTACAGATTCTGTGTATAGATTCTGTGCAAGCCTGGTGACCAGATCACCACAATTTCTGTGTTCCAGATGTGTTTCTGCATGAGTGTTTCTGACGCATTCTCAATGCATTTTGCCGCTTTCTAGATGTGTTCCATACAGAAACAATGCAACATTCTACTTTGTTGACTTACTAGAATGCGCTATACTGGTATGCACTATGTAATTGGAATCAAAGTTAAAACACTGTCCATGCGTTCTTGATGCCGAATAAAGACGCACTGGACTGCATTTGGTGTGAACAAGTCCACTTTCTCATCCGTAGGATCTCTGAAGGCAACCAAGTTATAAAAAAGGGAAAGACACTTGCTGCACCAGACACTAGAGGGCAGCATCCACCCCTAAAAGTGCAGTGCAAAAAAAAAAAAAAATAGCAGCCATCATATAGATAAAGTTTAGAGAACCCTTTACTGTAAATTGGTCTTCTGACAAGGTATCTGTCATCCTTCATCAATGGGTGCTCTATGGTCTGCCATTATGGGAAAATGTCATCCTTCATCAATGAGCACTTTACGCTCTATCATTATGGGTGTTGTAATTCTTAGCAATAACACACTTAAATCTGTCCACCAAGAGTCTAGTAGATATCCCGGGTATGATGAAGTTTGAAACACAAAATTAATAATAATAATAATAATAATAATAATAATAATAATAATAATAATAATAATAATAAAATTAATTTCCCCACGATTCACTATCGCTCAATTCTGCAAGTGTTCTAATTTACTATCACTGTTTTCTAGCTGGTCTAAAACCACTTTTGACGTATAGGGACACTTTTTGGTTGCTATGGACAATCAGTATATATAATATGAAACTGCATGCAGGGCACTGGACAAAGCACTGGGGACAAAAGGGATGTGAAATAATTTCATACAGTACTGTCATCTGTAAGATTACAGTGTACTGTATGCATTATGATTTTTCACTTTTTTGAACTTGCCACCGGGCTCCGCCACGAGCGTCACGACGCTCGCAGGGAACGGAGCCCAGCACAGAGGCTTCGGGCGGAGGACAGAGCCCACGGACACAGCGGAGGACATCGCAGGATCCTGGGGACAAGTATACCGCACCAGGATCCTGCAATGCAATCCCGAGTGTGGCTCTGGGTTACCGCTAATGGTGCTGAAATTTAACCCCGAGCCACACTCGGGAAAACCACCTGGGAGGTTAATAGGGCTTAGAATTTTGCGCAACCACATCCTTGTGAGGCAACCTATGCAATTTCATTTCTCTGCCACTGCAGACTGCATGCAGGCCCAAAATGCACCCTGAGCTGGGTGAGGCATTTTCTATCATGCTGACATAAAACGCATGTGTGCCAGTTGCCTGGATCCTGTCCCTTCACACGGTAAGTGGAAACAACTCCTTTAGAGTGTATAGACCAGTATTTCTCAACTCCAGTCCTCAAGGCACACCAACAGGTCATGTTTTCAGGCTTTCCATTATTTTGCACAGGTGATTTGATTAGTTTCACTGCCTTAGTAATTACCACAGCTGTCATCTGAGGGAAATCCTGAAAACATGACCTGTTGGTGCGCCTTGAGGACTGGAATTGAGAAACACTGGTATAGACCACATGCTTAAGTGTATGTGAACCTAATTCATGAAATTTGAGCTGGGCACATATATCTTCAGTGTTGCATGGTGTCTGGCAGTCCCATCCTGTGCTGCCCATGTCCCTGGACCCTGTGACACCATTCACAGCCACTCTCAGACTGACAATAAAGCCAGGACAGCAGTGCGTTGTGCTGCATATAAAGACAGGAAAAAATAAAAACCAAAGGGAGAGACAATGATAACATTGCAGAGCACTTATAATACCATACCTGTACAATATCAATGCTGTTTAAGCATCATTTTGTCCATAGCCTTGGCACAAAAAGGCACCCAGTCTTAAAAAAAAGGATTTACCTTCAGCATTCAGGCCCGGTTCACATTGATGTGCTGTGATTTTGTTCCGTTTTTTTGTCCTTTGTGAGGTGCGAATTTACCGTGATTTTACAGCGATTTTACCGAAAATTTCAGGAGTTGGACATAGCTGCGATTGATATTCTAGCCAATAGAATCATAATGTAAAAAAAAAAAAAAAAGAAAAAAAAGAAGAAGGGGTTAACTTCCTGTGTACTTCCTGTTTTTTGTGGAGAGTAGTGTGGTGGAATTTGCACATATGTGAACCATAAATGCGATTCAAGAACGATTTACATTGATGTCTATGGAGACTAAATTCGCAACGCAGTAAACTCGCACAAGACCCTTTTTTAAATCGCATTCATAGAGGAATCGCAACACACGTATGTGAACAACCGTCATTGAAAACAATGACTTTAGGGATGACATGCGTATTTAAAGTGTTTTTGACGCATCACATTCTTCATGAACTCACATCAGTGTGAACCGGGCCTCAGGGTCTTCCAACTCCATGAGAAGCTGAACATGGAGGGGTAGATTCATTGGGGGGGGGATGCAGCAAAAAACTCACTTACCAACTGCAATAAACAGGTGGCCTGGAGCAGACCAAAAAAGAGGAACATCTTAGTTGGGGAGGGGCTGCCTTTTATTCAGCTATACAGGTGGTAATGTGAGGCTCCAGAGGAGATGTTAACCTGTTGTGTGCTGACGGGAGGATGGGCCAGAAAAATAAATGATGTAACATTGAGTAGATACAATAAAGATATAGGAATATAAATATTAGCATGAATAATAAAAGAATGAAAATACAAATAAGTGACATATTTGGCACCCACTAGTCTTCTTTATTGATAAACAGAAAACATTTAATTTTTTTTGTGCTCAGTGTAATTACTTTATACCTAGAGCTGCACCTATTTCACATCCGAATACAAAGATGAACAAAAAATATATACACAGATAAAACAGGTGTGCTACCAGATACATAAATAAATAAATAAATAAATGCAAGAAAACAAAAATGGGAACAATCCAAAAGTACAAAATGGATTACGTATAAAGTGCATTGCCAACTGAATGAATTGATAAGTGCTGAAAATCAAATACAGTATATGTGACCAATCCAAAAGTCCAATATAAATTGCAAGTGGAAGCAATTAAAAATTAAAAAAAAATAAAAGTTCATCCACCAAATATTATTGAAATGTGCAGCTCCCACCTTCATTCTCCGCATTCATGCTGGATGTGCTGAGTGCAGAGCCAGGACACAGAGCAGTGTTAATAGACATTGTGGCAATGGGAAGGTAAAATTATTCTTTTAGAGTCATAGTCAGGGCAGGACTTAGGGTGGGGGGGCCCCTGGGCTTGAGTCACTTTCGGGTCCTACCTTCTATATATTACTTTGAACCTTAAGTTTTCTTTTAAGCACACCACTCTGATACCGTTTGTCTGCCATTACATCACTGTCTAATGCAGACAGGTTTTCTCAACGGCAGTAAACAAGGCACTACGTAACTGCCAATAACCAATCATCAAACCTCAAGAAAAGAGTTTAAGGAATTTTAAGGAAAAAAACTATTTAAATGCTCATCAATGCAGCCTTGCACAGCATACATCTGCATGCTTGTCCAATGTCATTTGGAGCCTTGTGTCAGTGTCATTTGCAGCCTTGCAGCCTTCATCAGCAGCCTGATCAGTGTTCATCTGCTGCCTTGTCCGTGTCATTTGCAGCCTTGCCCAGGCTGCAGTTAAACTGCAGTGACTTGTCAGTGGCACTGCAGTTTAAATATGGCGCTGCCGAGATACACAGAGCCGGTCCTGTGTATCTCAGCTCCTGTCGGCTTTTCTCGGCTCCTCTCACCTTCCCGCCCAGTCCTGCCCTATGATGGACATAACACAGGTCCAATGGCGGGACTGGGCATGACTGTGAGGGGAGCCGAGCGCCGCCGATATACATACATAGCCGAGTGTACTCGGCTAGCTCCGCTCACAGTCACGCCCAGTCCCTGTGTTATGTCCATCATACGGCGGGACTAGGCGTGACTGTAAGCGGAACTAGCCGAGTATAGCCGTGTACACTCGGCTGGGGACCGCGGGGCCCCCTATTAGATGGGGCCCATGGGCTTGAGCCCAGTCAAGCCCAATGGTAAGTCTAGCCCTGGTCATAGTAATAGCTTTTTCTTGTCATTTCATTGTTGTGAATGCTAAGCGCTGCCATTCACAACAACACAAGGCACCAGCTATTACAATGACTGTAAAACATGAATCAGCTCCTATTTTTTAATTGTCCAATCTCATCTGAAAAAAAAAAATCTTTTTGCCTCCTATCTGGTATACTCATTCTGGAGGTTCCTGGTGTACTTGTGATGTCTGCAGTCTCTCCTTCTGTGTCCTAAAAGCTACCTTGTTTATATGACCTAATGAAAGTGTTACTACCAGTGCCAGGGCACTTCCAGTTTGGGTGCCCCTCACATTACACAAGTAATTGGAACTGGAAAGTCATACATCACAGTTATGCATCACACTACAATAATTACAAAAAGTATTTTTTCCTTCACTTAGCATCTGCATAACCTTTAAAGCATAACTCCACTTTTGTTGAAAAAAAAACCATTCCCCTCTGGGTGATCTTTGTACATTACAAGGATTTTAACAAACTTTTTTGCAGATCCCTACCTTTTGTTATTCTGAAGAAATCCCTGTTTGTTCCTCTGTGTCCTTGTGCTCAGTGAGTGTAATGGGAGTGATTTCATAATTATCAATCAGCTGTGCACCTGCAGGGCTCTAATAAGGAAAACTGCTGGGCCTGTATCATATTAGATGTGATTTCCTATTAAAAGTATCTCACCAAAAATGAAATTTTTGTTGCAGGGGATGCCGGAAATCTGACTTGTATCTTAGTTCAGACTTCTGGGAAAATTGGTGAGCCAATAACACAAGCAGGAAATTATATTTCTGGGGGGCGTTCTGTACACCTCAAATCCAATCCAATCAGCACTGCAGATTGAAAAGGAAAGGTAATTTTTAATAACATTCAATTACAATATGACTTGTGTCACAATTGTATATGTGATATTATTTTTTCTTTATTGGCCGTTTTCTTTCCCAACAAAAGTGGAGCTACCCTTTAACTTAAGCTGGCCATAGATGAAACAAATCCATCTATGGGTAGGCTGGTTGTCATTGGATCAACTTTGGTACAGCATGTAAACGTGGGTAAAAGTAGCACACATGTTTACCTGCATCAGGCAATTTTTTTGCTGCCAGAAACAAACATCAGGAGCAGTTGTTTTTAACATCTAGTGTGCATGTACCATAAGGAGCTACATTAACAGCTGGAAAAGTATCAGACAAGTCCTTTATCATGTAATAACTAAAGTTTCGGGGGGGGAATATACGTTACATTTAAAAAAAAAAAAAGGAAGTCCTGGGGCAATATTCCCCATTGCCTCCTTATAAATACAGCACTGGGTACTACCCCTTAGGATTGAGCTTCTTCCATTTCTCTTATGTACTGTTTTATCTGTTTCAATCAATATCAAGTCTTGAGTATAATATCAAATTCCAAACCTTAAGTTTACCCTGGCTTTGAAACAACTTATCCAGTTTAGTCTCTTGGTTTTATTGTGTGTACCCTGATGTTTAGGCAGGGTGACTTTTAAATTTATCTGCCAAGTGATAGTTGCCTTGGCCAATTGTTAGGAGGTCAATTGATTTTACCCTAATTCTGGAATTGCTGCACTTCTCTCTTTTGTCGCTAGATGGCCGAGTATCTGGTGACATTAGATAAGACAAGGGCATTGCAAGGACAGATTAGGAATGAATGGGGTGTCTCAGCCAATGGGCAGGGATTTTCTTGGGTCCCTTGGCCTGCTGGGAGAGCCTATTTATTTGGGTGAAGTCAGGTGATCGGGGTTCTGTGCCACCTGGACGGCTGTCTGGGTGGACGTGTGTTGTAATGCCCCAGGTTACTAGGCCACAAGCCAGGGACACCTGGCTGCTAGGCTGTCCGAGGGCCTATCCAGAAGCAAGAGAGCAGCATAGGGTTGGGACTGCGGCTTGCAGACCAACCAAAAGTAATGGTTCCAGTTGTGGTCGAAGGTAGAAGGAAAGCCTTCGCCACTAAGGGACCATCCACCTTGTTACCGGAGACCACTGTAAGTAAGCTGAGGCCAGTACCAGAGCAGACTTCTCGCCAGCCGGGGACGGTGAGGAAGTGGGAAATCTTCAGCAAGTGGCAAGTCAGGAACCCAGCGGGACAGCAGAGGTGATGCTTATGGAGTGCCAAGCCAGGGGCCTAATGTGTCAGCAAGGGTGAAGCTTGAGGAGTATCTGTGAGTGCCAAGCCAGGAACCCAGCGGTGAAGCGGGGGTGACGTTGAGGAAGATACTGAGTGCTAGATTGGAAGAGCTCAGGGGATCTAGTGGCAATGGATCAGTAAGTCTAGTGAAAGACTGAGTGCTCAATGGAAGTGGAGTTCTACAATAGGCGATTGTAGAAGAAGTGAAAGAGTTCATTGCAACCTTTGTTAGAAACTGTTGACTGTTGCCATAGGAGACAGCGTTCCTACTCATGCAGATGTTGTATCTGGCTAGATACCTTTCCCTGCATGGCTGTCTGCCTATAGAAGTCTCGGAGTCTGCCAATTAACATTGCATCTATTTAAGGGTGTCCTGGCCCCAACCCTCTCTCCTGCAGTTCTGTTTAGGATACAGTGCAGTCCCTGTAGTATATATACTGCAGTTCAGAGTATATAGTGCAGTCAGTGTCGTATATATAACACAGTGCAGGGTGTATAGTGCAGTTTACAGTGTGTAATATAGTGTATTGAAGTGGTTAAGGGGAACCCTATGACAGAATTAAGAGAAAAAAATGGCATTGGTTCCCCCCCCCCCCACAGTCCATACCAGGCCCTTCAGGTCTGGTATAGATTTTAAGGGGAACTCCACACCAAAATGTAAAATAAAAATTGTGTGCGGTCCCCCCAAAATCCACACCAGACCCTTATCTGAGCAAGCAGCCTGGCAGGCCAGGATGGGGCGGGGACGAGTGAGCACCCCCCCCTCCTGAACCATACCAGGCCGCTTGCCCTCAACATGGGAAGGGTGCTTTGGGGTCCCCCCCAAAGCACCTTGTCCACATGTTGATGGGGACAAAGGCCTCGTCCCCACAACCCTGGTCCGGTGGTTGTGGGGGTCTGTGGGCGGGGGGCTTATCAGAATCTGGAAGCCTCTTTAACAAGGGGGTCCCCAGATCCCACCCCCTCATTGTGAATGGGTAGGTATTGTACCTCTACCCATTCAACAAAAAGTGTCAAAAAGTAAAAACCATAATACACAGTTTTTGACAATTCCTTTATAAAAAAAAAAAAAGTGTTCCATGATGTCCATCCATTTTCAATCACACCGCCCGACGGACCAGAAAAATAGAAAAAAAAACAAAAAACTTCCACCTCGATGGGATGCGTCCCCTTAACTGCTGTCTCTTGGCTGTGACAGCTGTTATATAGGCAAGGGCGTCATGTGCCGTCAGAGGGGGCGGGGTCATCCGGTTACATCAGCGGTGGCCCCGCCCTTGCCTATATAAGTGCTGTCACAGCAATAAGACAGCAGTCGACAGGACGCCTCCCATGCAAGCAGACTATTTTCATTTTCTTTTCTATTTTTTGGGTCCGTCGGTGGCGTGATTGACGATGGATGTACATTGCGGGACATTTATTTATTTATTTTTTTAATAAAGGAATTGGCAAAAAATGTTATTGTGGTTCTTACTTTTTGACACTTTTTTTGGTGAATGGGGGGCGGGATCTGGGGGCCCCTCTTGTTAAAGGGGGCTTCCAGATTCCGATAAGCCCCCTGCCCGCAGACCCCCACAACCAGTGGCCAGGGTTGTGGGGACGAGGCCCTTGTCCCCTTCAACATGGGGACAAGGTGTTTTTGGGGGGACCCCAAAGCACCCCTCCCATATTGAGGACAAGTGGCCTGGTATGGTTCAGGAGGGGGGGTGATATTCAAAGGAATATTTAATTTTTATTGTTTCAATTTAAGCATTATTAAAATCACTGATCCTTAAAAACCTCCGTTTTAAAATCTTTTTTTGCATTGATACATGGCCCCTGGGGCAGTACCCAGGTCCCCAAATACTGTTCATGGCAATAACTTGCATATAAGCCTTTAAAATGAACACTTGATTTTTCACGTTCGTGTCCTATAGACTTTAACAGTGTTCACATGTTCGCACAAATTTTTTGCCTGTTCGCATGTTCTGGTGCAAACCGAATCATGGGGGGGTTTCGGTTCATCCCTACTTGTATGCAAGTTATTGCCATAAAAAGTGTATGAGGACCCGGGTACTGCCCCAGGGGACATGTATCAATGCAAAACAAAGTTTTTAAAACATTAGTTTTTCAGGAGCAGTGATTTAAATAATGCTTAAAGTGAAACTTAATTAAAACTTGCTCACGGCTGTAATGTATTGCCGGCTCCCGGCAATATAGATGAAAAATCAATGAAAAAAACATTGGCGTGGGTTTCTCCCCCAGTCCATACCAGGCCCTTTGGGTACCATACCCTTATCTGAGCAAGCAGCCTGGCAGGCCAGGAAAGGGGGGGGACGAGCGAGGGCACCCCCCTCCTGAACCATACCAGGCCGCTTGCCCACAACATGTGGAGGGTGCTTTGGGGTCCACCTTGGCCCGGTGGTTGTGGGGGTCTGCGGATGGGGAGCTTATCGGAATCTGGAAGCCCCCTTTAACAAGGGGCCCCAAGATCCCACCCCCCATTGGAATGAAACAATGGGCCTCTCTAAGTGTAGTATTAGAACAGTATCATTTATTGCACAAGATTAACAACACTTACAAGATATAAGTGGGAGTTATGCTCGTCATAAGTATGTAGTCCTGGCAGTTCTACTGCATCCCACAGGCTCCTCGCTCGGAGCTACCCGGATCATGCAGAGTTGCTGGACTCACTCCAGGATGGCTGCCTCTTTTTAAATCACCCCCTTATCGTGGTTCAACTGGAATGGGTAGGGGGTACCCTACCCATTCACCAAAAAAAGTGTCAAAAAGTAAAAACCACAATAGACAGTTCTTGACAATTCCTATATTCCTTTACATCCATCCTCAATCACATCGCCCGACGGACCCTAAAAATAGAAAAAAAAAAAAGAAAAAACTCTGCCTCCATGGGAAGCCTCCAGGCGACTGCTGTCTCTTGGCTGTGAAAGTTGTTCTATAGGCAAGGGCGGGGCCACCTGCTGACGTAACTGGATGACCTAGCCCCCTCTGACATCACATGATGTCAGAAGGGGCGGGGCCACTCGGTTACGTCACCGTAAGTGGCTTATTCTGCCTCCTTGTCCACAGCTACTCTTGCCATAGCCCCAGCATCAGACATGGAGGAGTCAGCTGAGTTATTTGAACACAGCGTCAGCCACTTGCTCCTTGACGATGCACAGCCATTATTTGATTAAGATCTTGGTTCTAAAGTTGAGGAAGGTATGAACATTAGCCTACAGAGAGGGGAGAACACTGGTAAACAACAAATTGGCAGTTAGGTTCCCCCAACTGCAGCGCAACGCCAAGTTGTTTCCAGTGATGGAGGGGATGATGATGATGATGATGATGATGAGGTCACTGACGTGACTTGGTCACCGGATAGAGAAAAAGAGAAATTGAGGGTGAGGCACAACCCCAAAGAGGCAGCCATCATGGAAGAGTAGAGAGCAGGCACACTATTCCACCAGATTGTAGAGCTGTTATCTCCTGGCCCACTTCCCACAACTCAGGGAAGTTGTGGGAAATGGGCCACAACTATGGACCGGCTGACATTTATCAAAATAAATCAGTCTGGGATTAGCAGCAGCTATCAAGCCCCTGATACCAAGGTCACTGAAGTGCTTTCTGGATCTCGAATCTCCTAAAGACTGTCTAGGCTGCCTAGCTTTGTGAATGTTGAATTCATCTGGAAGAAATTTTTTGGGTTTTGGTTTCATGGGCACAATTAACACCCAAGGACCAATTTTTCAACACCTGTTTGACAGGTGCATATCATTGCAATTTTTGACAGTAAGGCCGAGTCTTACTTTTATCAAGAGTACCTATATAGGGTTACAGTGTGAAGGCACCACTGACACCCAAAGACCAATTTTTCTGCACCTGTTACTTCTATCCAAAGTCTGTGAAAAAGACACCAGAATTTATCCAAAAAATCTCTACTCTTGTTCCGAGTGCACTTAATTGTGGCCTCATCATACAGACTGGCTCCCCAAGCCGTTATTTATAAAATAAAGAATGGAAAATATAATTTGTTTGGCTTTATAAATGTCATTTTTGCCGCAGCAGGCTCTATACACGATACAGATGTGCCACATTACAATATTTTAAGGTTCTACTTACAGCAAAGATGTTACAATAGGCTTATTGGAAACACACGTTTGTCCAACACCCTCCACGAGTGTCACGACGTCTCCGCTGCTCTGTGCCTAGTCTAGGAATGGAGCAGCGGTGATGTCATGACACTCGTGGAGGGTATTGGACAAATGTGTGTTTACAATAAGCCTATTGTAACATCTTTTCTGTAAGTAGAACCTTGAAATAAACTCTTGTGTGCTTTTAATGAATGCTGCGCAATGAGTTTGTTTTCCTTTTCCAAATGGCATACCGTGTGATCGGAGTTCCCTAAAGGATAACCGCTGTAGGGAGCTGCATCGTTGGAGTCCACCAAGTAGGCTGAACAGCTAACGCGGTTTATGCCCAAAGTGAGGGGTTATTGCTCACTGATGTGCATATACGCCTTGGAAGGTCTTAAAAGGGGTTTTAAATCCTCATGCATTAAGGTGAAAAAACTTCTGTCACTGATCGGCCCCCAGCCCCCCTGTTTTACTCACCTGAGTCCTGTGATTCACACGCTGGAGACGCGCTCTTCCCCTCTGCCTGTTTTCTCGGCTCTCGCTTGGATAGATTGATAGCAGCGCAGCCATTGCTGTCAATCAAATCCAATGACATGGCGCCCAGGGGCGGGGCCGAGTCCAGCATTCTGTGTCTATGGACGCAAATGCTGGACTCGGGAGCGCACCCACAAGGTAAGCCCCCGGGAGTACTCTTCTCCTAAGGGGTTATACGATGCGGGGAGGAGCTACCAGCGCCGCCAGGGGACCCCAGAAGTTGAGGTGGTAAGTATGATATGTTTGTTATTTAAAAAAAAAAAAAACGAAGCGTTACAATCACTTTAATATCTAGTAAAAAGATATATTTTCCCTCTCTATCCTATGGGGAGCACTGGGTGTTTGCACCGATTGAAATTGGAAGGACACTTTCTTCTTTTTCACTTTGTGAATTATAATTAGTCTTTGGACTTTTATATCATAATATAAGTTTACACATCTATTCTAAAGATGGACTTTTGTTTGGATATATATATATATATATATATATATAAAATGTGTTTCAAGCTGCCATGCTTAGAACACATTCATCAGGTCATCCCTCCTTCAGGCATGATTGCAAAATACAAGAATAGGATAGAAAAACAAATGATTTCAAGGGAACTGATGCTCTATGTCTCCATATTTTAAAAAAAATATGATTTGTGATTTATTCTATGGCTTTTCTCCAAGAACTGCTTTCACAAAAGTTGTAGTTCTTTGATGCAAGATTAGTTACCTAACACATGCACATGCTGGTTAACTCTTTCCTTCCCGTATCTAGTGATCAGGCCTTAGCTCTCCATAACGCTAGTCTGCTTCCAGATCACTGGCCCCCTCGTTACCAGAGAACCTGTCACCTAACCAGGTACCATGCCAATGACTTGTTGCTGTAGCTGTTCTTTCATGTGGTTACCCATGGCAACTACCTCTTCTTCTTCGCCTTGCAGGTTAACCTTTTCTGGTGGTATTACAATTACCCCATGGTGCCGACCCAAGTTCTTTAGAAATACGCAAAACCCAACATGCACCTCTTTGAGTAACTTCAGAGCAGGCTTAGTGCAGTAGAAACAACTTTACTGAGAATTCAGCAGAACATGTATACCATGCATAAACGTTTTAAACCTAGTTACACCTAACTGAGGCTGCTCCAGGTTACCTGAACAGGTGAAGTAATAACGGGAATAGTCCATTCTTGGAAAGGCACATATGGAGAAGTCCATATCCTTGGAATGTCTCGATGAGTCAGCGTCTGATGCTGGTCCCGGCAAAGTCTTGCAAATGCCCCGTGTTCTCTTGGTCCTCTCCTGGATCCAGACCTCATCCCCTTTTATACAACATGGGAGGGATGCTGGACGCAAAGTGCAAAAATCCCATAAAAACACTCAAGGGAGGAGGTAAAATTTTAACCCTTCCCCCACCTGGGCAGCCAAGCTGACTAAACTGACAGTAGGCTACCTGCCTACACACACTACACTGAATAAATCCTGCATACAGTGCAATGGAGGTCAGAAATACATATATATATATATTTTTTTTTGTGTTGTTGTCACATACCTGGTCATTAGGCCAAAGTGCTGAGAGGGCTTCCCTTGCGGCTAAGTGCAGGGCACCCCTGAAGGTGGTCAGGAGCCAGGCCAGTAGTCATACATGAATTATCAGCCAGGGGTAAGGCAGCAAGCAGGATCATGAGAAAGACCGGGGTCATACACTGGTAATCAGACAGCAACAGAGTGCAAAGAGCAAGTCAAGGTTAGCAGGCAGAAGCAAAGTCAATGGAACAAGCCGAGGGTCAAAGCCAGGAACGGAGACAAGACAGGTTAAAGGCAAGCCAGGTTGGTAACAGGAAATCGAATAATAACTGGAACAGGAACTCCAGAACACACAGAGTTGCTGAAGATAATCCAGCAACTAGTGGATCACACTGCTGGCTTTAAATAGGCTGCCAGAATATGTCATGGGTTGCATGTGTCTTGGCATGCGAGTGCGCCATTGCACATTGATCTTCGGAGCCATTCGCATGCTTGTTACTCTGGGTGTTTGCTGAAAAATTCATGCAGGAGTCTAGGAGCATGTACATTACTTGCGGGTTCCCATGAACTTTCCTCGGGTACCCTTTCCACTTCATGAGGTATCCAGCAGTTCAGGATGGCCTCTACTTCGAACTTTGTTTCCTCACCCACTGTGATGGGAGGTGGAGGCGGATTCCTTCTTTATTACAAAGGGGCCAATGAATCTTAGACCCAACTTTTGTTATGGACAGGGTAATTTAAGGTTTGCTGTGGAGAGCCACACTTTGTCGCCAACCTTCAGAACTTGATTCTTTTTCTTCTTGTTATTATCATAATATTTTTTGTAATCTTCCTGTGCCCTTCGCATGGTTTCCTGAAGAACCTGGTAATTCTCCTGGATGACAGTTAACCTGTTCTGTACTACAGGTATTGGGCAGAAAAGAAGGATGAAATCTCCAAAATGGAAATTGATTGGTGGAAGCATGTTAGGAATTGTATGCAAACTCTGTGCAAGGAAGCAAAGTTACACAGTTGTCTTGCGAGATTGTAGAAAAGCAACAGAGATAATGCTCCAGCGTTTGATTTGTTTGCTCTGTCTGGCCATTACTCTGTGGATGATAGGCTGATGGCAAGCAGACTTCAAGATTCAAGGCTTTGCAGAGAGCCCTCCAGAACCTATAGGTGAATTGCACTTCTCTGTCAGAGACAATGCTCTTTGGCAGGCCGTATAATCTTATACCTTGATAAAGGCGTGTGCTGTATCCATGGCAGAGGGAGTATCCACTAGAGGCAGAAAGCAGGCCATCTTTAACAGGCGATCAACCACTACTAGGATAGTGGAGAAATCTTCGGAGAGGGGTAAATCCACTAAAAAGTCCATGGATTGCATAGATGGTCTGGGACTGGCAATGGTCTTAACAGATCCCAAGCTTGCGTGCGACTTCCTTTATTTTGGGTACAGGTTATTAGACATGTGCACAAAAAAATTTGTTTTGTTTCGTTTAGTTTCCTTACGTTTCCGTAGATTCGTAACAATCTGTAATTTCGTAAGACACAAGTTTTCATATTCGGACTCGTTCATCTTTTCGTAACAGTTATATTTTCGTTGATACGAAATGATTTGTAATTCCATTAGTCTAGCAATTCGTAATTTTGTAAGACGCGAGGTTTCATATTCGGACTCGTTCGTATTTTCGTACCAGTTATATTTTCGTTGATACGGAATGATTCGTAATTCCGTCTAATTTTCTTTGATTTGAAATTCGTAATTTTGTTAGATAATAATTTTTGTTTATTCGGTACACTACTCGTAATTTAGTAATTGTTACTTTTGATTGCCTTTTCCATTGATTCGTACTTTCATAACATTGTTTTGTTTTCGTTGATTCGTAATCGGAACACATTTCATAATTTTACGTAATGTAAATGTACTAATGTCTACTACCGTGCTTCGAATGGATTCGTACTTTCGTAAATACATCGCGGTCATTCGTAATGATTCGCAATCTCGTATTTTAGTTTCGTTTTCAACACACGGCTATAGCCTCCGCCTCTGTATGCCATTTTGAGAGGGTGTACAGTGGTGTGGTGAGGGAGGAGCAGAGAGCAGAGCAGAAAGTGGGATTGTTGTTTTTGTGTTTTTTTTTTTTTGTGTGGTTTGGTGGTTTTGTTGCAATTAGAATGTCTGGGAGTGAGAATGGACGTGTGAGTCTTGTGAGTGAGAATGTTGGTGTTAGCGAGTGTGTTGGTATGAGAGTTGTTGTTGGTGTGACTGAGAGTGGAGGGGACCGGAGGAGTGGAGGAGGGGACTCAGGGGAGAGGAGGCGTGGAGGGGAGGAGAGGCGTGGAGGGGAGGCGTAGAGGGGAGGCGTGGAGGGGAGGCGAGGAGAGGAGGAGAGGGGAGGTGTAGAGGGAAAAAAAGGCGTGGAGGGGAGAAGAGGCATGGAGGGGAGAGGCATAAAGGGGAGGAGAGGCGTGGAGGGGAGTGGAGGTGAACGGAGGCGTGGAGTGGAGCCAAGGCCTGGAAGGGATTGTGGAGGTGGAGTGGAGTGGAAGCATGGCCAAAAAAAGGAGACATCCCCCCCCCCCCCTACATCAGAGAGTGCTGACTCAGACATGCAGCAGTCCCACTAAAGCAAGCGACAAAGATCAAGGTATATACCCAACAATGCTTCACTGGTTGCTGCAGTTCTAAGAGAAAAAGTGGCACTCTTCTGCCAAACCGTGCCAACATCCGAGAATGCAGCAGGCTGGGTACGAGTCCGGGACTCCGTGAATGTGGTCTCCAAGTTTTGCAGGCCCACCACTGGCGTCAGACACAGGTAATTATTCCAATATTCTTTCACTCTTAAAACACACATTTGTAAAAAATACACGGTATAGTAACGACAGGTTGTTGTAGAAAAAATAAGTCTGCTTGGTTTCTAATTTATGTAACTAATAATATTTTTTTTTCATGTGCAGATTCTATGATTGTCGGTCGACAGTCATCAAAAAGATGAAGGTCTACGGGGAGAGTACATTAGGGGGAAGCCTGTTGAGTTCCGAGGGTGGGAGGCAGAGCTGAGAGATGGCCTTGGTCTTCTGGCAAAGGAAGTCCCTGGAGTCCGCAGTTGGAGTCCACATCAAAGAGCTGGTGGTGAGTAAAATGAAATATATCATTTTATATTGCAGTTATATGGTTGTATACAACTCACTATTATTTTTTATGACTACGCATGTGAGACTTACGTTTTTCTTTACATTCATGTTTTCCAGATCGAGCAACATCATCTGTAGAGCGGTTAGCTCCAAGTACATCCCATCGACATTCTGGTGAGTACCTAACACAAACACAAAGGATGTACATATATAATGATGAACTTCTATTTAACATTTAAAGCAGGCACCACTAAATGTGGACACTGTGCCATCCGGACCGCCACAGTCCAGCCATTTAGGTGATGCTTCTGTCTGCCTGCCTCTGCCGCTGTCACTATCGCAGAGCTGCTGAAAATAACTTTCCAAGTTAACCAGCAGGTGATTGGGTGCTATGCGACCCTAGCAACCAATCAACTGCTGGTTAACTTCAGCACCTCCTGCTCCTGCCCATTATTAAGTGCTGCTATGTCTCCCGCTGTGTCTCCGGCTCTGTGTGCCCAAGTAAGGTAGGATTGGGCAGAGCTGTGGGGGGATGTGAAAGTGTCAAAGGTGCGGAGGCTGTGTAATGTGAAGGGGGCAAGAGGTGCCGGGGCTGTGATGTTAAGGAGGGTCGAGTTGCTGGGGGGAGGTTAGGATGTGAAGGGGGGGCAGAGGACACAGCTGTGCTCAGGTGCTATGAAGGTGGGGGAGAAGATACCATTGTGAAGGGGGTTCAGATCAGAATACTACTGTGAAGGAGAAACTGTGATGTGAAGGGGGGCTGAGGAAACTGAAGTAAGCATGGGATTGTGCAATAAAAGGGGGGGTATAGTAGTATGTATATGGGACTGTAATATAGTATATGTAAAAGGCTATTCACAAAAATGTTAATTGGTCAATTTGCCAAGAAATACAATGGGGACGGAAAGTATTCAGACCCCCTTAAATTTTTCACTCTTTGTTATATTGCAGCCATTTGCTAAAATCAGTTAAGTTCATTTTTTTCCTCATTAGTGTACACACAGCACCCCATATTGACAGAAAAACACAGAATTGTTGACATTTTTGCAGATTTATTAGAAAAGAAAAACTGAAATATTACATGGTCCTAAGTATTCAGATCCTTTGCTGTGACACTCATATATTTAACTCAGGTAATGTCCATTTCTTTTGATCATCCTTGAGATGGTTCTACACCTTCATTTTAGTCCAGCTGTGTTTGAATATACTGATTGGACTTGATTAGGAAAGCCACACACCTGTCTATATAAGACCTTACAGCTCACAGTGCATGTCAGAGCAAATGAGAATCATGAGGTCAAAGGAACTGCCTGAAGAGCTCAGAGACAGAATTGTGGCAAGGCACAGATCTGGCCAAGGTTACAAAAACATTTCTGCTGCACTTAAGGTTCCTAAGAGCACAATGGCCTCCATAATCCTTAAATGGAAGACGTTTGGGACAACCAGAACCCTTCCTAGAGCTGGCCGTCCAGCCAAACTGAGCTATCGGGGGAGAAGAGCCTTGGTGAGAGAGGTATAGAAGAACCCAAAGATCACTGTGGCTTAGCTCTAGAGATGCAGTCGGGAGATGGGAGAAAGTTGTAGAAAGTCAACCATCACTGCAGCCCTCCACCAGTCGGCACCTTATGGCAGAGTGGTCCGATGGAAGCCTCTCCTCAGTGCAAGACACATGAAAGCCCGCATGGAGTTTGCTAAAAAACACCTGAAGGACTCCAAGATGGTGAGAAATAAGATTCTCTGGTCTGAGAGGACCAGGATAGAACTTTTTGGCCTTAATTCTAAGCTGTATGTGTGGAGAAAACCAGGCACTGCTCATCCCCTGTCCAATACAGTCCCAACAGTGAAGCATCTTGGTGGCAGCTTCATGCTGTGGGGGTGTTTTTCAGCTGCAGGGACAGGACGACTGGTTGCAATCTAGGGAAAGATGAATGCGGCCAAGTACAGGGATATCCTGGACGAAAACCTTCTCCTGAGTGCTCAGGACCTCAGACTGGGCCGAAGGTTTACCTTCCAACAAGACAATGACCCTAAGCACACAGCTAAAATAACGAAGGAGTGGCTTCACAACAACTCCGTGACTGTTCTTTAATGGCCCAGCCAGAGCACTGACTTAAACCCAATTGAGCATCTCTGGAGAGACCTAAAAATGGCTGTCCACCAACGTTTACCATCCAACCTGACAGAGCTGGAGAGGATCCCCAAATCCAGGTGTGAAAAACTTGTTGCATCTTTCCCAAAAAGACTCATGGCTGTATTAGATCAAAAGGGTGCTTCTACTAAATACTGAGCAAAGGGTCTGAATACTTAGGACCATGTGATATTTCAGTTTTTCTTTTTTAATAAATCTGCAAAAATGTCAACAATTCTGTGTTTTCCTGTCAATATGGGGTGCTCTGTGTATATTAATAAGGAAAAAAAATGAACTTAAATGATTTTAGCAAATGGCTGCAATATAACAAAGAGTGAAAAAATTAAGGGGGTCTGAATACTTTCCGTCCCCACTGTATAACATCTGGTTTAACACATCAGCAACTTCAGATTAGATTTTACAATTCCAGTGCAAATTTAAGCGGTAGTAAACCACGGAAGAAAAAAAAAAGAAACCTGCAAGACAATGGCATAATGTGCTAGTATGCAGCACATACTAGCACATTATAAAATACCTTAGAACGAGGCCCCAGCAGCCCAACCCGGTCAGCGCTGAGGGGGCTGACACGTTGCCTTGCCGTCTCTTCCGGGGTCGCGGGCGCTGTGAGTGGCCCGAGCCGTGACGACGTCTCTCCCAAGCACATGGGAGTCCTTTTTCCGGCAAGGAGCATTGCTTCTTCGGTAGCGTTTGCCAGACCTTCAGAGCGCATGTGCCGCTGACGTCAGCAGCTGCATCCGAGGTGGATATCTCCTAAACTGTACAGGTTTAGGGGATATTCATTTTACCTACAGGTAAGCCTTATTATACGCTTACCTGTAGGTAAAAAATGACAAAGTGGGGTATACAACCGCTTTACTTCACCTCAATGCACTTTTTTGTGAATGGTGAGTATATCCCGAAGCCAAAAAATAGAAGCACAGGGAATCCGGGCAAGTCGGGATTAAAACATGTTGTCAGGCAACATGGGACTCTAGGGGATTGGGCAGCCAGCATGGGGGAAGGACTGCAAAAAGCCAGGAGTGTGGGAGACAAGGGGAAACCAGACATCTGGGGAGTACACGAGGAGGAGAAGCATTCCCCCCCGCCCTCCCTACATCGGCTTGGTTCGTTCTATGCTTCGTTTTTTGTTGTGTTGGTTGTTTTTTTTTATTTTACAGGGTACGTTCGGTGGGGTCTTTGGAGGCATTTTTAAATAACTTGCTGTGATCAGATGATTGGGACCCATCTAAGGTATGGGTCCCCGGTGGAATGCCAGTTATGGTGGATTAACTGGTAGTTACAATGGTGTATCTGCAGAATGTGGTACGTCTTCGGGTCGGTGCAGTGCGGTAGGGAAGGACCATAGAAGTAGTTTACGCAGATACAAGGGAAATGTTTTTGATACTTAGTGCCTTCAAGGATGGTCAACCAAAAGTGTTATGTTTTTGTTGGTTAATATTGGTTTACATAATTGTTAATTTTAATAAAGGGGCCGAAAACAGACATTTTACTTCGACCTTTGTGTCAGTATATTTTTTGGCAATTATTGTTGGGGCAATAAGATGGGAATACAGTAATTTATGATACAAAGAGTCAGGATACATCTGGGCTACCTTTTGCATGACGCTTTGATGTTGTTGTACAACTTATAACAGGCAAAAATAAATTGTGCTGTTGACTTAACTTTATCTTGAACATTACCTTGACTCTTTTCTTCAGTCTTTAACAGAAAGCCCGAGCCGTATCCCTCCAGCATCATCCTCTGGCAGAAAACAGCAGCCCGATACTTCTCAGGGTAAATACACAAACTGCCAATATAAAGAAACAGCACACACTATAATCATCTACACATTACACATCTTACTCTGCCCCAGGACCCAAGCCAACTTTTTGTTTCATCTCTGTGTATCATCTGAGGCTGTTCATTTCACTGAGTATGTGAGTGTTTACATATGTTTTAATGTACATGTAAATATATAATAATCTTTAATACATAGGTGTTGTTTGGTATTTTTGCAAATTCTTGTCACTGTAAATAAAAATATTTTTTGTTTCATTCTTTGATAGTTTGGTTATTATTATTATTATGTGTTATTTTTTTTACAATACATCACATATCTGATTAATTAATAATTTATTCACACACACACACACACACACACACACGGTAATCATTCTGAACTTCACACCCTATTGCCCCGTACACACGATCAGACTTTCTGACAACAAAACTGTGTAATTTTGTTCGAAGGATGTTGGCTCAAACCTGTCTTGCATACACACGGTCACACAAATGTTGGCAAACAATTACGAACGTAGTGACGTACTAGACGTACTACGTGGTTTTTCAGCTCTTTAGCGCCATCCTTTGGGCTCCTTCTGCTAATTTCGTGTTAGTAGAAGTTTTGTGAGTGTTGATTTGCGCTTTTCTTTTTGTGTTTTTTATTTTGCGCTATTATTATTATTCTTATTATTCTTGATATCACTTGAAAAAAAAAGCCTGTGAAAATTCGTTTGCAATAACTCCATCAGTATCACCGGCAAAGCAGCTTCATTATTATCCCATTAAAAAAGAAGAGAATTGTGCGCTGCATTTGGAGATTTCCTAATTTGCCACGTCATTATTATCATACAGGTTTTATATAGCGCCAACAGTTTGCGCAGCGCTTTACAACATGAGGGCAGACATTACAGTTACATTACAATATGGTACAAGAGGAATCAGAGGGCCCTGCTCATTAGAGCTTACAATCTAAAAAGGAAGGGTCAATTGATTCAAAAGGTAATAGCTGTGGGGGGATGAGCTGATGGAGGAAGTAAAACAGTGTTAGTTAGAAGCAGGATAGGCTTCTTTGAAGAGAAGGGTTTTCAGGGATCGCCTAAAGATGGATAGATTAGGGGACAGTCAGACAGATTAGGATAGGGAGTTCCAAAGGATGGAAGAAGCTCTGGAGAAATCCAGGAGGCAAGCCTGGGAGGTGGTGACAAGGGAGCTAGAGAGCAAGAGGTCTTGGGATGACCGAAGAGATCGGCTTGGTTGGTATTTTGGGATTAGGTTAGTGATGTACCTGGGGGCAGAGTTATGGATGGCTTTGTAAATTATTGTTAGTAAGGTGGATGAGTCTTGCAGCAGCATTCATTATGGACTAAAGGGGGATAGTCTATGTAATGGTAATCCAATGAGGAGGGAGTTGCGGTAATCGAGGCGAGAGATGACCAGGGAGTGAATTAAAGGCTTGGTGGTGTCATTAGTTAAAAAGGGGCGTATTCTGGAAATGTTGCGGAGGCTAAGGCAGCATGATTTGGACAGGAATTGTATGTGGGCCTGAAAGGACAGTTCAGAGTCTAAGGTTACCATTAGCACCCTGGCATGTGGGGATGGACTGATAGATGTGGCATTGATCTTGACAGAGAAGTCAGGGGAGGGGGCACGTGGGAGAGGAAATATTAAGAGATTCAGATAGATTAGATAGATTCAGTTTGAGGAAGTGGTTTGACATCCAGGCTGATATGTCTGTTAGTAGATCAGTGATGCGTGAGGAGATTGATGGGGTGAGCTGAGGGGCAGAGAGATAGATTTGGGTGTCATCAGCATATAAAAGGTAGTGAAAGCCATGGGAGGCTATCAGCTGACCCAGGGAGGACGTGTAGATCGAGAATAGTAGAGGTCCAAGGATAGAACCTTGGGGGGGCCCCAACGGTAAGAGGAGTTGGAGAAGATGAAGTGGAGTTGTAAGTTATACTGAAGGTGCGATGAGATAGGTAAGATTCGAACCAATGAAGAGTGCAGCCATGGAGACCAAGCAAATTTAGTTTTTTGAGGAGGGGGTGGTCAACTGTATCAAAGGCAGCAGAAAGGTCCAAGAGTAAGAGTATGGAATAATGACACGTTGGTTTTGGCTGTTAGTAAGTCGTTTGTGAGTTTTAGTAAGGCAGTTTCTGTGGAGTGCTGTGGGCAAAATCCAGACTGAAGGGGATCAAGAAGGTTATTCTCAATGAGGTGGAGTTCAAGGAGTTTGGAGGCAAAAGGGAGTAAAGAGATGGGTCCTAGGTTGTTAAGATTGGTGGGGTCTGAGGCCTTTTTTGGTATGGGAGTGACTAGCGCATGTTTTAGAGGGTTGGGGAAGATGCCAGTAGAGAGTGAGAGGTTGAAGACATGAGTTAAGGAGTGTAGGATTGAGTCAGATGGTGACCGTAGTATTTGAGAAGGAACAGGGTCCAGGGGGCAGGAGGTTAGGTGGGCATTAGAAAAAAATTTAGTGACTTCCTCTATAGTAGCTGGGTTAAAAGAGGGAAGTATTGGTTGTGCAGGAGGACAAGGAGTGTAAAGTGAGGGGGATGTCTGTAGAGCGGAGATCTTAAAACAAATTGTCTCAATCTTATTTTTAAAGTGATTAGCAATCTCCTGGGCAGTGAGTAAGTTAGTAAGTGGGGGTAATGGAGGACGAAGTAGAGTGGTAAAGGTAGAAAAGAGTTGACGGGGACTGCATGAGAGGGTGTTAATGAGAGTGATAAAGTAGGTCTGTTTGGCAGTGTGCAGGCAGGAATGGTATTTTTGGAGGGCAGATTTATATTGGCTGAAATCTTGCTGTGACTTAGTTTTATGCCACAGACGCTCAAGAGCGCGGCTACGTTTTTTGAGGCTTCTGGTATTGTCTGTCTGCCAGGGTTGTAGCGGTCGGGGTCTGATTCTGTGCGTAGTGAGGGGGGCGAAGGTATCCAGGGTGGATGACAGTGACCTGTTGTAGACAGAAGTGGCCAAGTTGGGGCAGGACAAGGATGAGATTTTGTCGTAGAGACAATCTGTTGCAGAAAAAAAAAAGAGAAGGGTTAAGGTGGTGAAGGTTTCTACGGTTAATAGTTTGGTAGTTGGAAAGCAAGGAGAAGGCAGACAAGGAGAGAGTGAAACTAATAAGGTGGGGATCAGAGAGAGGAAAAGGAATATTGGAGAGGGTGTGCGGAGTGCATAGGTAGGAGAATATGAGGTCAAGGCAGTTGCCAACAGAGTGAGTAGAAGCACTTGTCCATTGTTTTAGGTCAAAAGTGGAGGTTAGGCTCAGCAGCTTAGATGTAGCGGGAGTGTTAAGATTAACAGGGATGTTGAAGTCACCAAGAATGATTATTGGAATTTCAGAGGAGAGAAAGTAGGGTAGCCAGGCAGAGAAGTCATCAAGGAAGTTTGATACCGGTCCAGGGGGCCAATAGATCACTGGAGAAAATAGACGAATACAGTGAGCTTCAAATGAAGAGAGGCACAGAGAGGGGGGTGGATGAAGAACCTGAAAAGTGCTTTGAGGGGATAGGAGGATTCCAACACCATCTCCTTTCCGTCCACTAGGCCTTGGAGAGTGAGTCCACAGGAGGCCACCATAGGAGAGAAGCAGGAGAAGGAAGGTCAGATTATTGAATACAGGTCTCAGTAATTGCAAGTAGGTTCAGGGAGTTAGTGATAAATAGGTCATGGACGGTGGTGAGTTTGTTACAAACAGAGCGGGCATTCCAAAGGGCACAGGAGAAGGGGAGGTTGGTTCTAGGCTGAAGAGGAATAAAAATGAGATTGTATGGATTGCGGCTGCTATCAGAGGATGGGGGGTGCTGGGTATGTTGGCCGAAGTTAAATGATAGCGGTCCAGGATTTAGGGAAATATCTCCAGAAGTTAGGAGAAGCAGAAGGGTGAGAGAGGTGATATGGGAGTGTGACTTATGTGGGGGGACACGTCCCAGTGGCCTGCAGGTTTTATTGGTATATGGGTTCAGAATTAGCGGGAGTAATGCAGTAATAAGGTGAAGACAGGAGTGAGGGTGATATATATAAGCTGTGGGGTGGAGAAGATGGGTGAAGGAATGAGATTTTAAAGAGAGAGGATGCAACTGTGAGAAGGAAAAGTAGGGAGTGCATGATACAGATACAGAGTGGTGAAATTGAGAAGAACCCTGAATAAGAGATGAAAAAGTTTGATGTTGAATCAGGTCATGAATGTTAATTCTCCATTACGAACGCTAGTTTACAAGACCGGCCTCTTCTGCTTCCGAGCATGCGTGGACTTTTGTGCGACGGACTTGTGTACACACTATCGGACTTTGTTGGCGGAAAATTTGAGAACCTGCTAGCAAACATTTGTTGGCGGAAAGTCCAACAGCAAATGTTCGATGGAGCATAGACACGGTCAGACTTTCCGACAACATGCTCACATTCAACATTTCCCGTCGGAAAATCCGACCGTGTGTATAAGTCCACAATGGTTAAAGGAACCCAGTTTCTACTTTAACTATTCATTTAGAATTTATGGTGCCCCACTGCTCTTATTGATCTTTTGAAATGTGTCAATTGATTTTCCAAAATAATTTTATATTGTAGTCCTATTTGAGTATTTATCTTCTCTATTTAGCACAACGGTCTTAACTCCAAAATTAAATGACTCTCAAAGATACAGCTTCATACACATTGCAAAAATTCCCTCTGTGCTTTTCTCAAAGTAGAAAGAGGGGGAAGGAGATGGGATAGGAGCTCAGCTATCAGTTATGCCGCGTACACACGGTCGGACTTTCTATCCTACTTGGTCCGGCACACTTTCCGACGGACTTTGTCCGCCAGGTGCGCCGGACTTTAAAACTAACGGACTTGCCCACACACGCCGGGATTTTCCGGTGGGCTAAGTCCGCCCGTCTTTCCGACGGACTTTCGCCGGAGTTCCGGCGGACTTTCAGAATGAACGGACTTGCCCACACACGGACAAGTCCGTTCATTTTGAACGTGACTCAGGTGCGACGGGACTAGAAAAGGATGACAATCTTGCCGCTTTTATCGGCTAGATTGACACCTTGCGAGCCCCGTCGCGGGGCATACCAGGCCCTTAGGTCTGGTATGGATTATAAAGGGGAACCCCTACGCCGAAAAAACGGCGTGGGGCCCCCCCTAAAATCCATACCAGACCCCGATCCGAGCACGCAGCCTGGCCGGTCAGGAAAGGGGGTGGGGACGAGCGAGCGCCCCCCCCCTCCTGAACCGTACCAGGCCGCATGCCCTCAACATGGGGGGTGGGTGCTTTGGGGGAGGGGGCGCCCTGCGCCCCCCCCAAAGCACCTTGTCCCCATGTTGATGAGGACAAGGGCCTCTTCCCGACAACCCTGGCCGTTGGTTGTCGGGGTCTGCGGGCGGGGGCTTATCGGAATCTGGGAGCCCCCTTTAATAAGGGGGCCCCCAGATCCCGGCCCCCCACCCTATGTAAATGAGTATGGGGGTACATCAACATGGGGACAAGGTGCTTTGGGGGGGGGGGCGCAGGTCGCCCCCTCCCCCAAAGCACCCACCCCCCATGTTGAGGGCATGCGGCCTGGTACGGTTCAGGAGGGGGGGGGGCGCTCGCTCGTCCCCACCCCCTTTCCTGACCGGCCAGGCTGCGTGCTCGGATCGGGGTCTGGTATGGATTTTAGGGGGGGCCGTTTTTTCGGCGTAGGGGTTCCCCTTTATAATCCATACCAGACCTAAGGGCCTGGTATGCCCCGCGCTCGCCGCAATAGGAAGATTTGTTTTTCCTATTGCAGCGAGCGCGAAATGCAATACCCTGCCCTCGTGTCGTATTTGGTCTGTCGGACCAGCCTACACACGAGCGGGCTTTCCGTCGGACCAGCACACACACGAGCGGACTTTCCGCCCGAAACTGAGTCCGACGGAAAGATTTGAAACTTTCTTCAAATCTAGGTCCGGCGGGCTTTTGGGAAGAAGTCCGCCGGAAAAGTCCGCCGCCGCCCACACACGGGCGGATTGTCCGGCACACTCTGGTCCGCCGGACCAAGTATGCCGGAAAGTCCGACCGTGTGTACGCGGCATAAGAAGTGAGGGGGTTATTTACTAAAGGCAACTCCACTTTTCACAGCAAGTGCACTTGGAAGTGCAGTTACTGTAGATCTGAGGGGGACATGCAAGGAAAATCAAAATCAAAATTTTTGCTTGCACATGATTGGATGATAGAAATGAGCAGGGCTTCCCCTCATTTGATCTTCCCCTCAGTTCTACAGGGACTGCACTTCCAAGTGCACTTGCAGTGCAAAGTGGAGTTGTCTTTAGTAAATCAACCCCATAGTACACTAACTCCAGGGGCGTTGCTAGGTGGCAAAAAGACCAGGGGCTTCAGCCCAAAGTCCAAGGCCGGCACAGGGGGGTTTTTTGGTTGGGTGGAGGGGTTGTGTGGCAGGGGGGAAGCTCACTTGCTGGTTGCTGCCTGATTTACCAGTGCCCATCAATGGTGACCACTAAACTGACCTACCTACCTGACACACACTGACCTACCTGACACACACTGACCTACACTGACCTACATACACTGACACACACTGACCTACACTGACCTACATACACTGACCTACCTGACACACACAGACCTACATACACTGACCTACCTGACACACACTGACCTACATACACTGACCTAACTGACACACACTGACCTACCTGACACACACACACACTGACCTACCAGACACACACTGACCTACACTGACCTACATACACTGACCTACCTACACTGACCTACCTGACACACACTGACCTACCTGACACACACTGACCTACATACACTGACATGCACTGCCTACATACACTGACCTACCTGACACACACTGACCTACATACACTGATCTACCTGACACGCACTGACCTACCTGACACACACTGACCTACATACACTGACCTGCACTGACCTACATACACTGACCTACCTGACACACACTGACCTACACTGACCTACATATACTGACCTACCTGACCTGCACTGCCTACATACACTGACCTACCTGACACACACTGACCTACACTGACCTACCTGACACACTGATCTACACTGACCTACCTGACCAGGCACACACTGACTTACCTGACCTGCACTGCCTACATACACTGACCTACCTGACACACACTGACCTACCTGACACACACTGACCTACATACACTGACCTGCACTGACCTACATACACTGACCTACCTGACACACACTGACCTACACTGACCTACACTGACCTACCTGACCAGGCACACACTGACCTACCTGACATACACTGACCTGACACACACTGACCTACCTGACCTACATACACTGACCTACACGACACACACTGACCTACCTGACCTACATTGACCTACACTGACCTACATACACTGACCTACCTGACATACACTGACCTGACGCACAATGACCTACCTGACCTACATTGACCTGACACACACTGACACACACTGACCTACCTGACCTACATACACTGACCTACACGACAAACACTCACCTACCTGACACACACTGACCTACATACACTGACCTGCACTGACCTACATACACTGACCTACCTGACACACACTGACCTACACTGACCTACCTGACACACTGACCTACCTGACCAGGCACACACTGACCTACCTGACCTGCACTGCCTACATACACTGACCCACCTGACACACACTGATCTACCTGACACACACTGACCTACATACACTGACCTGCACTGACCTACATACACTGACCTACCTGACACACACTGACCTACACTGACCTACACTGACCTACCTGACCAGGCACACACTGACCTACCTGACATACACTGACCTGACACACACACTGACCTACCTGACCTACATACACTGACCTACACGACACACACTGACCTACCTGACCTACATTGACCTACACTGACCTACATACACTGACCTACCTGACATACACTGACCTGACGCACAATGACCTACCTGACCTACATTGACCTGACACACACTGACACACACTGACCTACCTGACCTACATAAACTGACCTACACGACACACACTGACCTACACTGACCTACATACACTGACCTACCTGACACACACTGACCTACACTGACCTACATACACTGACCTACCTGACACACACTGAGCTACATGCACTGACCTACATCAGATGCTTGAGAAAGGAATGCGGCCATTCGTCCACCAACGGCAAGCCTATTCTGAAACGCGTCGCATACGTGTGACGTCATCACCGGGCTGTATTTGCTCCCCAAGCTGTATTTGCTCCCCAAGCCTCGTTTGTGTTTCTCTGCACGGCCGGCCGTGTTCCATCTCAGAGGCTTTCACCATCCAGCGTAGAGCAGCAGTGCGGCTGAACGGCTGCTCTGGCGTCCCATACATCTCTCTCTCCCCCCACTTGGAACCCTTATCCTTGTATCCAGGACACCATCAGGCTCCTAGTACAGCAGGATTTGTGTTGGACGATTAACTGTAAGAGACTGTACCAGGCTGCACCAGTTCATCCTTCCTCCTCTGGATTTGGCATGCCCTGCAGGAACCGCTGTGACCTGTAGTTCCACCGCATCTCTTCAGCCCAGCCAACAGACCTGAATGCAACTCTTCCAACTTTTATGTGAGTGGATATTGCTGTTTTAATAAAATGTGTTTATGATATATACTCAGAGGCGCCCCTCTCCTTGTTGTTGTAGGTGCAAAAATTACACATCTCATTTCTCAACTACCTATTACACTTTTGAAGGCCCTGGAGCACCAGGACAATGGAAACACCCACAAAATGACCCCATTTTGGAAAGCTAACACCTCAACGTATAATCTATGAGGCATAATGAGTCTTTTGAACGGTTCATTTTTTTCCAGAAGTTTTTGGAAAATGTGGAAAAAAATGAAAACGCATTTTTTTTACACAAAGTTGTCCGTTTATAAGATATCTCCAACACATAGCATTTAGATAGCAAAAATGACACTCCAAAATACATTCTGCTACTCTACTACTGAGTATAGTAATGGGGGGGATTGGGGAGGAATGGCAAGGATTTCTCCAACTTTACAATTAAAGGATGAAGGTACCCACTAACAGTCTATCTCTTCTTATTTATGTGGCAATTACCTTATAATCCTCCTGATTATGGCGATACCACATGTGTCAGACTTCTACACAGCCTGACCACATACAGAGATCCAACATGCAAGGAACACCGTCAGGTGTTCCAGGGACATATAGCATGCACATACCAAGAATTACACCCCAAAATACATTATGCTGAGCAAAGTGTAAACAAAAGATTACTTGTGGTTGTAGTAGCGCAGTTGTACATAGGAGGATAGCACTGGTCCAGGCAGCAGGCAGGGACTTGGTCAGCAACGGCAAACACAATTGTCCAGGCAGCAGGCAGGGATACTGTCCATATACAGTCCAGGGTTAGTGCAGGCAGAGATATTGTCAGAAGTGCCATAAATATTGGTCCTGGTAGTAGGCAGGAACATGTGGTATGGTCAGTGCAACAGGCAGGGACATAATGGCAGTAAGTCCTACAGGCAGCAGGCAGAAGTAGGGCCTCGTTCAGGACAGAATGGGGACAGGGGTAGAGGCTTCTCCCACCCAAATCTCTTTGAAGCCTCCGAGTCTCCAGACCCTAATCTAGGAATGGGAAAACAAAAAAAATTGTTTTCTTCATCATAATATCATGGTCAAACAGTCCAAGGTCAGTTCCAGATCAGGCAGAGGTATGTACAGAATCGTTAGGCAGAAGCATGGTCGAATAACAGTCCAGGGTCAGTTCCAGAATAGGCAGCGTTATGTTCAGAATCGTTAGGCAGAAGCATGGTCAAATAACAGTCCAGGGTCAGTTCCAGATCAGGCAGCGGTATGTACAGAATCGGCAGGCAGAAGCGTGGTCGAATAACAAGCCAGGGTCAGTTACAGAGCAGGCAGTGGCATAAGGGGTGTGAAGGTGTGTGAAGGCAGGAACTGAGGATTACGTTTACCATACTCCACTAATAATTTATTGAAGTATGTTAACGGCGAAAACATTCACCTATGCAGAGGCCTGGTTCGGAAGGACATTGGGCACAGTAATAAGATGTGTCTCTTCTGACTCCTGCTCTGGTACACACCTTACATTTTTTTTTATGTCGCTGGCCTGTTGGTCTGGGAGGGAGTCTATCTGGAGAGTCGACTAAGAGCATCTGATCGGATGTTTTCAGGGGGGGCGTTCGGGAATATAAGGGCAGTGTAAATCTCCTGGTAGCCAAGGAAGCGTTTGGGGTTTTGGGTGGAGTTGCGGTAAATTACATATGAGTTGTATATGGCCAATTGAAAAAAATAAATTGCGACTTTCTTATACCAATGGTATGTCCATCTTGTGGCAAGGTATGGTTCCAACATTTGGTCATTGAAGTCGACTCCCCCCATAAACAAATTATATTCATAAACGCATTTTGGTTTTTGGATGGGGCCATTTCTTCTAGGGATTTCTACGAAGGTATCATTGTGGATCGAAGACAACATGTAGATATCCCTTCTGTCCCTCCACTTCACTACCAAAATCTCCTTGTTCCGCAGACTTGCCGTTTCTCCTTTCCTCAACCTCTTATTGACAAGACTTTGAGGAAAGCCCTTGCGGTTCCTTTTTACGGTGCCACATGCAGGCGTCTTCTTCCGGTGAAGGTTGTGGAACAGGGGCAGAGATGTGTAGAAGTTGTCTACGTACAGGTGGTAGCCTTTCTCCAGTAGGGGGTATATCAGGTCCCAAACAATTTTCCCGCTTGATCCCAAGTCGTCTGGGCAATTAGGGGGTTGCAGCCGGGTGTCCTTCCCTTCGTACACTTTGAAGGCATACATGTACCCTGTGACTCGGTCACATAATTTGTATACCTTCACCCCTTAGCGGGCCCTTTTGCTGGGAATACATTTTTGGATTTTAAGCCTGCCACTAAATTTAACAAGGGACTCATCCACACATATGTGTTGGTCCGGGGTAAACAGCTGGGGGAATACTTCAGAAAAATAATTTAATATTGGCTGAATTTTGAAAAGCCTGTCATAATTTGGGTCATTTTGGCGAGGGCACTGGGTGTTATCATTGAAATGAAGGAACCTCATTATCATTAGGTATCTGGTTCTGGGCATTACCTTGGAGAAGATTGGCATGTGGTGGATGGGGTGGGTTGACCAATAGGAATTCAAGGTGTTTTTTTTGGTGAGTCCCATACAAAATGTGAGGCCTAAAAAAACCTTCAACTCCTCCACCGTTAGGTCTCTCCACTCGTAGGGACCGGCATAATAGGATGTTGGATTATTTAAAATAAATTGCTATGCATAAAGGTTGCACTGGGCCACAATTATTGATAGCATGTCCTCTGTAAAAATTAAATCAAAAAAATTGATTGGGGAAAAATTTTCAGTGTCCACCTGGATTCCTGGCTGGGCAGTGAAAGGGGGAATGTTGGCTTCTCCTGAATTAGGAGAAAGCCACAAGGGGTTTTGAAGGGCATAGGGAAGGCTGGCATGGGTCCTTGGCCTTTCTTGCCGGGGTACTGCGATGCTGGTGGATGGCACTGCAGTGCTGGTGGATGGCACTGCAGTGCTGGTGGATGGCACTGCGGTGCTGGTGGAAGGCACTGCAGTGCTGGTGGAAGGCACTGCGGTGCTGGTGGAAGGCACTGCGGTGCTGGTGGATGCCACTGCCTCCTCACTAGCACGCCTTCTTTGGCGGGCCGAATATCTTCCTCCTCTGAGTCACTCAGTGTTCCACTACTGAGGACTGGCTCATAATTGATGTCCGACTCAGAATCGGAGTTTGAAATGGAATCCGAACAAGAGAGCTCCCCGTTGCTCCCGTTGGCCTGGGAAAGTACCTGGTACGCCTCCTTGGGGGAAAAGCCTCTTTTGGACATGCTGGCTGGTGATGATGCGACTACACAGGTGTGTGCTAAGCCTGCACTGATGGGCACTGATGAGGCGGTACTGATGAGCACAGATGGGCACTGAGGTGGCACAGAGGGGCACTGATGAGGTGGCACAGATGGGCACTGATGAGGTGGAACAGATGTGCACTGATGAGGTGGAACAGATGTGCACTGATGAGGCGGCACTGATGAGGCTGTACAGATGTGCACTGATGAGGCAGCACAGATGTGCACTGATTACACAGATATGCACTGATGAGGTGGCACAGATGGGTACTGATGAGGCGGCACAGATGGGCACTGATGAAGCTGCACAGATGGGCACAGATTGATTGCACAGATGTGCACTGAGGCGGCACAGATGGGGACTGATTTATGGCACTGATGAGGCGGCACTGATGAGATGGCACAGATGGGCACTGAGGTGGCACAGATGGGCACTGAGGTGGCACAGATGGGCACTGATGAGGTGGAACAGATGGGCACTGATGAGGCGGAACAGTTGTGCACTGATTGATTGCACTGATGAGGTGGCACAGATGTGCACTGATGAGGTGGCACAGATGTGGATGCAGGACGCTGATTATATACTTTTTGTTGAAAATTCACCAGGATCCTCAGCTTCCTCCTGGGAGATCAATTGTGAATGGCATTGAGTCAGTGTCTGCACAACTTGGACAATATATAGATTTTTTTTTTCTTAAACCTCCAGTCTCTGAGACCACAGCCTTTCTTAGAGACACTAAGCACATCATTGAGATTTTGGGAAGACCTTCCCTGCAATAGTAACAGTATACTTGTTACGACTGATGTCAGATCTTTATACACTATCATTGGTCATCAGGACGCTATAACATCAGTTAGATGGGCTCTAGATAAATCTGACCTCACCAACAGTTATGAGAAGTTTTTATTACAATACTTGGAGTTTTGTCTCACTAGGAACTACTTTTGGTACAATAAACGGTTCTTCTTTCAGATCATGGGTGTTGCCATGGGGACCAGGTTTGCTCCCAGTTTGGCAAACTTGTTCATGGCACTGTGGGAGGAGGAAACTGTTTTTTGGGACTGTCCTAGTCAACTAGTATGTTAAAAAAAGATACATACAGCCTTGAGGCATTCATGCTTAGGTTAAATAGTAACAACAAAGATATTTCCCTCTCTTGGAACATCGATACTCAATGTATGGGTTTTCTCGACCTGGAGGTATTTAAGGAAGGAGTTCACTATAGGACCCATAACTGTTTCAAGCCCACAGATAGGAATGGATACATTCCCCTTGATAATTGCCATCACAAAACCTGGCTGTGTAATATCCCGAGGGGGCAGTTTATTCGCCTTATACGAAACTGTTCATTGGAGTCGGACTATCAGTCCCAGTCTCAGGTTTTGGCAGAAAGAGTCCTGCAGAAGGGTTATCAAAAAGATCAGATTGCTAATGAGATTAAATCTATTGGTAATTCGGATAGGAAAACATTGGTGTCCAACTCCAGTACCAATAAACAAACCAAGCATGAATATAAGATTGTCTTGGACTATAATATTCGGTGTAAACAATTTGAAAATTGTAATTAAACATTGGGAAGTTCTTAGGTAGAATAGGGTGCTGGGTGCAGTTCTCTCCACCCACCCTCAATTCATTTATAGGCAAGCCCCCACATTGAGAGACGTTATTGCTCCCGGGGTTATTGACCAGCCTATTATTAGGGAAAATACGATTTTTTCTTTCCTACGCTTGTGGGCATTGCCAAGCTTGTAGACAATGTAAGTGTTATTTCAAAAAAACGAAGGTAATTTTCATCCTCCTCCACTAATAAAAAATATCAGGTCAAAGATTTGATCATATGTAGTACAGTGGGGTTGTCTATATGTTGGAGTGTAAAGGTGGGCTCCAATTTATAGGTAGGACCTCCAGGCCCCTCAGTGTCCATATCAGGGAACATGTTAACAATATTAAAAAAGGGACTTAGCTCCCACAGTGTCTCTAAACATTTTAGGTTGTGCCATGATAGGAACCCCAGAGGACTTAGATTTTAGGGTATTGAAATAATTAATAGACATTGGAGGGGGGGGGGGTACTACATTCGTTTGTCTTAGCCAAAGGGAGTCCTTTTGGATTTTTGAAGCAAAAGTTCCAACACCCGAAGGGTTAAACGTAGATTTTGATTTAAACCGTTTCATTTCTAATAGATAGGTTCTAATATTAATATTTTTGTCATTATTTGATTTTATGTTTTTTCATGTTTTTTCTTATGATTTTTTATATGGTTTTACATTGGGCTTGCAACAGGATGGTAGCAGGGGTAGATAAACTTTAATGATTTTGTAATAAAATTCCTTTATTTACATAAAGGATTTTTTATATGTTTGATTGAGCTGTAGGGGTGCTATTGGACCTATTATTTAGATTTTTAAATATATACATCGGTTTGAATCAGTTCCCTATCTGGGTATATTTTTTAAGGTGAAAAGTCACACAATTTTTAATGTGTTAATTTTTTAACCTTGTCCGATGCTTGTAGCACTGACAACATTTTTTAAAATCTATTATCATCTCCCTGGGGTTGCATTTCTGGCATTGTATGTTGTTATGGCAACAGGTTTGTTTAGGATAGGCAGGGTGACACTGTATCTCCACCCTGCTGAAGAAGTTCTTGTTAACATAATGCGTAGAGGGGGAGGAGCTACGTCTGATGTCACCCGTTGTCATCCTGAATGAATATGTTACTCCATGTCTCGTGTTTATGCCTGAACTGACCAGCTCTGTGTGAGTAGGTTTTTTATCTAATTATAAAAGCCGGATTGTTTTAAATGGAGAGCACTTAGATTTATTGTTTCATTTATATTGTCTTGGGTGAATCGCTTTGGAGACCTGGATTTCAAGTTCCTGTTGTATTTAACCCATTGCTGTGACATGCGCTTATGACCACCTGTTAGGTCAGGGGTCCATTATTTGAGGTGAGCGAAGTGAGTGCTTTGGAGGTGAAGGGATTGTCACTTGAAGCTGTTGCTCCTGGACTTTTTTTTGATCACGTGGAAATTCTCTGATGTTATACTTACCTGCTCTGTACAGTGGTTTTGCACAGAGCAGACCAGATCCTCCTCTTCTTGGATCCCTTGCCGACACTCTTGGCCCCACCCTCCTGCTGAGTGACCCACAGCAAGCAGCTTGCTATGGGGGCATCTGAGCCTGGCATTGGCTTCCCCCAATCCATACCAGCCCCTTCAAATCCGGTATGGCTTTTGAGGGGAACCCACACGCCAAAATAAAATAATAAATGGTGTTGGGCCCCTAAAAATATGGAAATGTGGCGCTCGCAAATGTTATTAAACATGTGTGACCAAGTGTAGATGAATGCAAATGTGAATATACAAAGCAAAAAACATGTAAATAAACTCCAAATACTGTAAATGTGCTGAATGTTCTGATCCGCAATAGGAAAAAAACTTTTGAAGTGCAATGGACCACAGACGCTCCAGGACTTTTCAGGTGCAGAAACGTCACCCCCACGTGTCCCCACTCACCAAATGGCGATGACCCCCAGCTTTGCAGTCTGGGGGTCACTTCAGGCTTATGTGATGGTATCCAGAGAAGCTCAAGAGTAGGGATGAGCTTCGAGTTCGAGTCGAACTCATGTTCGACTCGAACATGGGCTGTTCGCAAGTTCGCCGAACAGCGAACAAGCTGGGGTGTTCGCGGCAAATTCAAATGCCATGGAACACCCTTTAAAAGTCTATGGGAGAAATCAAAAGTGCTAATTTTAAAGGCTTATATGCATGGTATTGTCATAAAAAGTGTTTGGGACCTGGGTCCTGCCCCAGGGGACATGTACTGTATCAATGCAAAAAAAAGTTTTAAAAACGGCTGTTTTTTCAGGAGCAGTGATTTTAATAATGCTTAAAGTGAAACAATAAAAGTGTAATATCCCTTTAAATTTCTTAGCTGGGGGGTGTCTATAGTATGCCTGTAAAGGGGCGCATGTTTCCCGTGTTTAGAACAGTCTGACAGCAAAATTACATTTCAAAGGAAAAAAAGTAATTTAAAACTACTTGCGGCTATTAATGCATTGCCAGTCCGACAATACACATAGAAGTTCATTGATAAAAACGGCATGGGAATTCCCCACAGGGGAACCCTGAACCAAAATTTAAAAAAAAAAATGACGCGGGGGGTCCCCCTAAATTCCATACCAGGTTCTTCAGGTCTAGTATGGATATTAAGGGGAACCCCGGCCAAAATTTTAAAAAAAATGACGTGGGGGGTCCCCCTAAATTCCATACCAGGCCCTTCAGGTCTGGTATGTATATTAAGGGGAACCCCGGCCAAAACTTAAAAAAAAATGACGTGGGGGTTCCCCCTAAATTCCATACCAGGCCCTTCATTCCCTGTGACGCCACAGGGAAGTCCCGTCAAGTCACTGTGCGTCAGAGGGGGGGCGGGGTCACCGGGTGGCCCCACCCCCCGTTATTTAAGAACCGTCAGAAGAGAAGAAGCATCACACAGCAGGAGCCTCCCTCCATGCCAGCATGGATGCGGAGCGGCCCGAAAAGAAGATGAAGAGAAGAAGATGAAGAGAAGAAGATGAAGAGAAGAGCGGGAGCCTCCCTCCATGCCATGGATGCGGAGCGGCCCGAGGGGAAGAAGGGAAGAAGATGCCGCGGAGGAGATGCTGGACGAGAACACCGGAGGAAGAACCAGAAGATCCAGAAGAACCATAAGAAGAAGAAGATGAAGGAAGATAGAAGAAGCATTTAAATAAAGGAATTGTCAAAAACTGTCTCTTGTCATTTTTAACATTTTTGACAGTTTTTTAGTGAAATGGTAGGCCCTTACCATTTCACACAGGGGGGAGGGTCGGGATCTGGGGGTCCCCTTGTTAAAGGGGGCTTCCAGATTCTGATAAGCCCCCCGCTCGCAGACCCCCACAACCACCAGCCAGGGTTGTGGGGATGAGGCCCTTGTCCTGAAGGGCCTGGTATGGAATTTAGGGGGACCCCCCACGTCATTTTTTTTTTAAATTTTGGCCGGGGTTCCCCTTAATAGCCATACCAGACCTGAAGGGCCTGGTATGGAATTTAGGGGGACCCCCCACGTCATTTTTTTTTTTCAATTTTGGTTCGGGGTTCCCCTGTGGGGAATTCCCATGACGTTTTTATCAATGAACTTCTATGTGTATTGTCGGATCGGCAATGCATTAATAGCCGCAAGTAGTTTTAAATGACTTTTTTTCCTTTGAAATGTCATTTTGCTGTCAGACTGTTCTAAACACGGGAAACATGCGCCCCTTTACAGGCATACTATAAACACCCCCAGGTACGAAATTTAAAGGGATATTACACTTTTGTTGTTTAACTTTAAGCATTATTAAAATCACTGCTCCCGAAAAAACGTCCGTTTTTAAAACTTTTTTTTGCATTGATCCATGTCCCCTGGGGCAAGACCCAGGTCCCCAAACACTTTTTATGACAATAACTTGCATATAAGCCTTTAAAATTAGCACTTTTGATTATTCATGTTCGTGTCCCATAGACTTTAACGGTGTTCGCGTGTTCAAACAAATTTTTTGCCTGTTCGCATGTTCTGGTGCGAACCGAACAGGGGAGTGTTCGGCTCATCCCTACTCAAGAGTGGTGTTGTGCACATCAGATCAAAGGATTTCTTGTTAGAATTTCTCAGCAGAATCACCAGGCACCAAAAAAGGAAAAAATGGAACTTATGCCCCGTACACACGGTCGAACATTGATCGTACATTCCGACAACAAAATCCTAGGATTTTTTCCGACGGATGTTGGCTCAAACTTGTCTTGCATACACACGGTCACACAAAGTTGTCGGAAAATCCGATCATTTTGAACATGGTGACGTAAAACACGTACGTCAGGACTATAAACGGGGCAGTAGCCAATAGCTTTCATCTCTTTATTTATTCTGAGCATGCGTGGCACTTTGTGCGTCGGATTTTTGTACACACGATCGGAAATTCCTACAACGGATTTTGTTGTCGGAAAATTTTATAGCCTGCTCTCAAACTTTGTGTGTCAGAAAATCCGATAGAAAATGTGACGGAGCCCACACACGGTGACAACAAGGTCCTATCACACATTTTCCGTCTGAAAATCCGACCGTGTGTACGGGCATAATAGTGAAAAGTACCATTTGAAAAGGGATTTATTCCATATACAAATGGGTACTTACAAAATAGTTGATAAAAACAGGCATATACAGGGATTAAAGATGGATCCGGACGCTGATTACGGCGTGCGTTCCAGAGTGAGTGGGGACACATGTGCAGGTGGCGTTTTTGCACCTGAAAAGTCCTGGAGCGTCTGTGGTCCATTGCACTTCAAAAGTTTTTTTTCCCATTGCGGATCAGAACACTGGGGCAGAGGGGGCACAGCCCCCCTGCCCAAAGCATCCCCCATGTTGAGGGCATGTGACCTAGTAAGGTTCAGGGAGGGGCGCTTGCTCATCTCCCCCTCTTTCCTGACCTGCCAGGATGCGTGCTCGCATAAGGGTCTGGAATGGATTTTGGGGGGGACCCTACGCCATTTTTTTTATTTTGGCGTGGGGGTTCCCATCAAAATCCATACCAGACCCCCACGCCGATTTTTCTTTCCATTTTTCAATTGCCAGCAATGGTTTTATGCAGCCAGGAAAATCAATTTAAATGTCATTCTTTTTCCATGTCAGTTTTGTTGCAGCAGGTTCTATACACGGTACAGAGGTGTCACTTTACAGACAGGCTAAGAGGACCCCTCAGGCACTATATTTAAAGGAAGGTTTTCATTTTCGTTGTTTTACTTTAAGTATCATTAAAATCACTGCTCCTTTAAAAAAAATGTTTGCATTGATACTATCATTAATCATCAATTAAAAAAAGAGTGATGTCTCTCCCCCCCCATAATCCATACCAGACCCTTATCTGAGCGAGCGCCCCCCTCCCGATCCATACCAGACCACATGCCCTCAACATGGGGGGTGAGCTTTGAGGCAGGGGGGCTTCCAGATTCCGATAAGCCCCCTGCCTGCAGACCTCCACAACCAGCGCAGCGCCAGCATACCCAGGTCTGTGAAGTCACAAGGGGGCAGGGTCATCTGTTAACATTGGGCAACTTTGCCCCTTGGCTATTTAAGAAACGTCAGATAGGGGAGCAGTCAGCGGGAGCGTTCGACGGGACCGGAGGTTTTTTTTTTTCCCCAGGTTTGGAGGTTTGGCAGGCATTGTGATAGATGATGGATCTACACAGGGGGAATTTTTTTTTTTGTTTAAAAAAGGAATTGTCAAAAACTCATGTTGCATCTATACTCATTTTGTACCCCTACTCATTCACTAAAAAAGTGTACCATGTACCCCATACTCATTTACAAGGGGAGGGGATCTGGGGCCCCCCCTTGTTGTCTCCAGATTCCGATAAACCCCCCTGCCCGCAGACTGTCAGAACCACTGCCCAGGGTTGTCGGGGAGAGTCCCCCCCAGCCCCAAAGCACCCCTGCCTTCCATGTTTTTTTCGGGTTGTTCTTAGGCGTTGTGATTGATGACGGATAAACACAGGGGGACTTTTTTTATTTAATAAAGCAATTGTCAAACTCGCGTGGTGTCTTTACTTACTTTTTTGGTAAATGAGCAGGGGGTACAATATACCCCTACTCATTCACATGGGGGGTGGGATCTGGGGTCCTCCCTTGTGAAAGATAAATCCCCATCCCACAGACCCCCGCAACCACCGTCCAAGGTTGTCGGGAAGAGGCCCCCTCCCAAGGTGCTCATCCATTGTTGTTCATGCCGAACTTATACTTGGCCTGAACCGTTCGCCCATCTCTACTGAGAGTCTGTAATGCAGCATATCCTCACACATAGTGTAGAAAAGACCATGTGCTTACATATGCAGCAGAGAATATAAAGGCTCCAGAAATATGACTTCTTACTGTTGTATTTCAAGTGCTGCTTTATGCATTGACATACCTCTTTAGACCCAGTCTGTGTGGACAATATGGTAAATAAAACACAGAATTTGAATGCAACACAATTTTTCTTCAGCTAATTGCAGTACAGATGATGTTTTCCAGTCTTTTGAAATAAGGAGACAATGACATTCCTAAGCCCTGTCTCTACGAAAAACCAACACTGACTGAGAGAACATGGAAAAAATGTAGGAGGTCCGGCTAGGACTAAACTAACTATCAGTAAACCGAAGGGAAGGGGGAAGAGGAACATACCAAAAATCACATTAGTAAATAAGTTGCAGTGACCAGAAACTGCCAGTAGATATTAGCATACTACAGAAAAAAAGAAATCTCATGCAGTTCAATACAACACAGAAGAAAAAATATATATAATTGCAATCTTGGGATAAACAAATATGGCCTATGGTCAAAAAAATTGTAATAATAAAAAAAGAGTAGGATATGTGCAGTACTTGGTAATAGTAAATTAATAGAGCCAATAATGATATTAAAAATATGGATAATTATAAAAAAGAAAAATATGAATGTGATATACTTTGGAATATAAAGAGGAAATATAAGTATAGAATAATGTTCCTCTCACAAATCTTTAACATGTTCAACAGTGGAGAAATTTGATCTGTGAATTTTTATAACTTCACTGGTTTGTGATTGCGCGCCATGCGAACGGTGTTGCAGATAAAGGTAAATATGGATACCCAGAGCCATTCCGGAATCCAATTAGTTAACAACATCTGTGGAAAAAAAGTAAAAAATAAATTAAAAACTTACTACTGGATCAGCTCCTCCATAGCAATGCAAGCTCATCTATTTTGTTTTTTGCATACACATCTGATGGACAGTCTGAAACACTTTTATACTTAAAGCTGAACTCTAGACAAACGCACATATGATTGGCCCCAAGTATTGGAGATGCTGATAATGGTCAGCTTTTATTTAAATGTTTTAACAGCTTCCCATCTACCCTCTGTACATACAAGTCCTTGTATGGGATCGGTGATACCAGGATCATGGCAGCAGTGGCAGCTTGATCCTGGTATAATTTAGAGCAGGCAATGGTCTTTAAAGGTGATCTAAGCAGCTCTACAGCCACCCAATCACTATTACATGCGGCAGAAGAGGGTCACCTTTAAAGAGTATTAGCTGGAGTTTGGCGTTAATTTGTTAGTGCATTCAAATCTGCTAGTACATCTAACACTCCCCTCGCTCCAGATTAACAATGCTGCTGACCACAGGTGTCTCCGTTGCTCCGCCATACATAGTGTAGGCCAGTGGCGGCTGCTCATGCAGGGCCGCCCCCCTAATCCATGCGTCCGGCCCCTAATCTACATGCAGGGTGCCGGAGGCATTGATTCCAATGTTTTTTTTTTTTTAAGCACATGATTAGAGCATGAGGCTCTAATTGGCTTTAAAAAGGGTGAGCCTACCCAGTTTTATGACAATTGTGTGATATGTGGCTGGCTGGCTGGGGGAGGCCGCTGGCTGTCCCCCCAAGAGAATTGAGCACCAGCCGCCACTGGTGTAGACAACTTAAGACAAGTGTGTTACTGGCAAGATCCCCAAGTGAAAAAAAAAGCGAAAAAAGAAAACTAATGCAGCCATGGCATTTAATTGATAAGCTTTAAAATATTATCTTTTTGGTTTTGGGCTTAATACCACTTTAAGGCAGCTCATACTTTATGTTGTCAATGCATCACACTGGATGAAAAATAATAAAATTACCCTTTTTTTAGCACCATAAAGCACTTTATACGCATTGTGGTATATTGGGGTATACTGTGGTGCGTTGGGCTTTTCTGTATATAATACTTTGGGGTGTCATTCACAGTGAATGACATCACAACGCAGATAGAGCAGATGCATTGCAAAAATACGTGTTTTAATGTGCATTGCAGCAACGCACTAGTGTGAACAGGCCCCTTGAGATTTTTTCACAGTACTTTTATGGTCTGATGTGGCTACAGTCATACTATTAAAGACTAATACATGTGTGTGTGTTGTGGTATGTTGCACTCTTCCCATATTTGTACCAGCTATAATCCTCACCTGGATAGAGTGAGACAAGTGTCCTGCTGTTCTCCGTGATATTCCAATGGTTCTTACTGCTTGACGAGCATAATCCTTAGCCTCAAGAACAAGTAATGGCTTTGTCTTCAAGAATGTACTCAGTTGCAAAATATTGGTCTTTACAAAATATGTGACTAAGCTCTGAATAAAGATTTCCTTGGAAGCATATTCATAATGTAGGGCTCGAGAAAATGAATCCATAAAAGACTGTAATAAGAGAACATCACTCTAAATTAACACGATTTGGTATACATTGTATAAATAAATACTTATACCAAATGGCAGGTATGTCAAACTCAAAAAAAATAATAATAAAAAAAATAGTCTGAATCCAGTGGAATTAACCTCCCTGGCGGTATGATTATGTCAGATTTTTGAAGCTCAAAGCAGTACATTGTTGCACATGGATATTTGGCGTTTTATATTGTAGGCCTGTAATTCTTAGGAATAACTCACTTAAATCTGTCCAAACAAGAGTCTAGTAGACATCCTGGGTATGATAAAGTTTAAAACACAAAATCATAAATAATATAATAAATAACTATAAAAAATTATAACAAATAATAATATAATAATAATAAAACATTTTATTCAATAATGTAATCAAATCAAAAACACTGAAATTAGCTCAGTCGCAGAATCGTCGCTGCTGTCACTGTCAGTGTCTGATGACAAATTTCCCCCGAATCACTATTGCTCAATACTGCAAGTGATTCTAATTCACTATCACTGTTTTCTAGCTGGTCTGAAAACCGCTTTTTACATGGAGGGACACTTTTTGGATGCCATGGACGTTCTCAAGTTTCCAGACAGAAAGAACAGTATACAGTTGTGCCCATAAGTTTACATACTTTATTATTTCTTGGCCATTTTTCAGAGAATATGAATGATAACACAAAACTATTTCTTTCACTCATGGTTAGTGTTTGGCTGAAGCCATTTATTATCAATCAACTGTGTTTACTCTTTTTGAATCATAATGACAACAGAAACTACCTAAATGACCCTGATCAAAAGTTTGCATACCCTGGAATGTTTGGCCTCGGTACAGACACAGAAGGTGGCACACAGGTTAAAATGGCAATTAAAGGTTAATTTCCCGCATTTGTGGCTTTTTAAATCACAATTAGTGTGTGTATAAACTTGACCATACAGCTCTTTTTTGTTCAAGTATCATTGTATTGTGCTCCTTAAAAACAACCACACCATCTTTTTCCAGAGCAGCCTGTATTTCTCCTGAGGTTAGCTGTGGGTTTTTCTTTGTATCCCGAACAGTTCCTGTGGCAGCTGAAGTCTTTCTTGATCTACCTGATCTTGGCTTGGTATCAAGAGATCCCCAAATTTTCCACTTCTTATTAAGTGATTAAACAGTACTGACTGGCATATTTAAGGCTTTGGATATCTTTTTATATCCTTTTCCATCTTTGTAAAGTTTCATTACCTTGTTACGCAGGTCTTTTGACTGTTCTTTTCTATCTCCTCATGGCTCAGTGTCTAGCCTGCTTAGTGCCTCCATGTGAGAGCTAACAAACTCATTGACTATTTATACACAGACACTAATTGTGATTTAAAAAGCCACAAATGTGGGAAATTAACCTTTAATTGACATTTTAACCTGTGTGTGCAACTAGGGATGAGCCGAACACCCCTCCGGTTTGGTTTGCACCAGAACATGCAAACAGTCAAAAAAATTAGCACGAACAAGCGAACACCGTTAAAGTCTATGAGACACATACATGAAAAATCAAAAGTGCTCATATTGAAAGGCTTATATGCAAGTTATCGCCATAAAAAGTCTATGGGGACCTGGGTCCTGCCCCAGGGGACATGTATCAATGCAAAAAAAAGTTTTTAAAACTGCAGTTTTAAATTATCGGCTGCACCACCCCCACCTCTAACACGCCCCTAGCCTGCTCTGGAGAAGGGGGGGCGGGCCCCCTTGCATAATAGCACTGTGTGTAACAATGGGAGGTTGAGGAAAAACATAGAGCTGTGCCTGTGGGAGGGGCAAGCCTTTGCATAGAAGACATATCTCATCAATATGAGCATCCACACTGTATGATGTACATAATGTGAAGGGCTGTGCAATCTGTTCAGGGACAAAAACAGCAGCCTGATACACAGAGCCTCCGCTTACACAAATCTGCCTGTGCACAGCCCTGCAAAATGCATATATGGGAGGTTAAGGAAAATTATAGAGCGGTCTCTGTCAAGTGCTTGGGGCTAGATCGCCTCCGCTGCTTTTTCTCCAATCAGGAGTCAAAGAAGCTAAGTGTGAGTTTACCTGTAGCCCTCACACTGGAGACTTGTACACCATACTGGGTCCCCTGAGGGCAGAGCACATGTGTGACCTGCGTTGGGGTCACTGGTGGATTAGGGAGAAGGAGAGGGCTCCTGGGTGGACATGGGAGAAGGAGAGGGCTCCTGAATGGAAGTGAGAGAAGAAGAGGGCTCCTGGGTGGAAGTGGGAGAAGGAGAGGGCTCCTGGGTGGACGTGGGAGAAGGAGAGGGCCCCTGGGTGGACATGGGAGAAGGAGAGGGCCCCTGGGTGACCGGTGGAGAAGGAGAGAGCCCCTGGGTGGCCCGTGGAGAAGGAAAGAGCCCCTGGGTGGCTGGGGGAGAAGGAGAGAGCCCCTGGGTGGCCAGGGGAGAAGGAGAGGGCCCCTGGGTGGCCATTTAGTGAAGAAGAGGGCCCCTGGGTGGACGTTTGGAGGAGGGGAGGGCACCTGGGTGTTTAGAGTAAGAGAGGGCCCCCAAGGTGAATGGGGGAGGAGGAAAGGGCCCCCAGGGTGGTTGGCAGAGAAGGAGTGGGCCCCTGGCTGTTTGGTGGAGAAGGAGATGGCCCCAGGGTTGGCCAAAATTGGAAGAGCTGGTCCTTGGGTGGTTTGAGGAGGAGAGGGTGCCACCCTTCTCCCCACCCTTCTCCCCCCGAGGACAGGGACACCATTCTTCCCCCAAGGACAGGGACACCCTTCTCCCCCAGAGGACAGGGACACCCTTCTCCCCCAGAGGATATGGACACCCTTCTCCCCTGGGGACAGGGACACCCTTCTCCCCTGGGGACAGAGTCCCCCCTTCTTCCCTGGAAAACAGGGACACCCTTCTTCCCTGAGGACAGGGACACCCTTCTCCCCTGAGGACAGGGGCACCCTTCTCCCCCGGAGGACAGGGACACCCTTTTCCCTGGAGGACAGGGACACCCTTCTCCCCTGGGGACAAGGACACCCTTCTCCCCTGGGGACAGAGTCCCCCCTTCTTCCCTGGAGAACAGGGACACCCTTCTTCCCTGAGGACATGGACACCCTTCTCCCCTGAGGACAGGGACACCCTTCTCCCTTGAGGACAGGGACACCCTTCTCCCCCAGGGACAGGGACAACCTTCTTACCTGGAGGAAAAGGACTCCCTTCTCTCCTGGGGACAGAGTCCTCCCTTCTCCCCTAGGGACAGGGAACTCTTCTCCCCCGGAGACAGGAACCCTCTTCTCACTCGGGGGCAGGAACTTCATCTCCCCTGGGGATGGGAAACCCATCTTGCCTACAGACAGGAACCCCATCTCCACTGGCAACGGGGACTCCATCTCACCTAGGTACCCCATCTGCCCTGGGGACCAGGATCCCACCTCTCCTAAGAACAGGAACCTGATCACCCTGAGTGTGCCAACCTCACCGCCCTGCTTGCCATGTGTCCTGTGTGAGGGCCCTCCTGTGACAACTCTTATCAGGATTTCACCCCACTGTGTGCTCCCCCTACATGAATATATGGATGTGCTCCCATTACACGACTGACCCCTCTGTGTGCTCCCACTACACGACTGACCCCTCTGTGTGCTCCCACTACATGGGGGACCACTCTGTTCTGTTTGCTCCCCCAACATGTCGGCATTCTCTGACCACCTCCTGTATCTCGTCCACATCCTCTGACCACCCCCTGTACCATTTCCACATCCTCTGACCACCACCTGTATTATTTCCACATCCTCTGACCACCACCTGTACCATTTTCACATCCTCTGACTGCCTCCTGTATCCTGTCCTCATCCTCTGACCATCACCTGTACCCTTTCCACATCCTTTGACGGCCTCCTGTATCCTGTGCACATGTTCTGACCACCTCCTGTACCACGTCTGCAGCCTCTAACCACCTCCTATATCATGTCCGCAGCCTCTAACCCTCTCTTGTACCATGTCTGTAATCTCTGACTATGTCTTTTATCATGTCTGCAGTCTCAGAAGGGAAGTCTGGAGAGGAATCAAGAGGGAGAGCGCCGCCGGGATGGGGATTACTAGAGGAGTCAGGTGTGTATGGACTGTGGAGAGGAGACTATAGAATAAAACCAGAGCCACCTCTTGGAGCCGTCTAAATGAGCCCTGCATGGTTCACCTGAGAGGAGGTCAGTGACAGCGCCATCAGGCCAGTCTGAGGGGGGGTCACTGATGTAATGGGGGAAGTAAATACAATAATGTAAAGGGGCACCGATATAAAGATTTCACCTTAGATTAGTAAACCCCCCTTACTTTTGTGTATTCACTCTGCGGAGGGTGGTCTCTGGTTACAAGAGTCTCCGACCCCACCCCCCACCCGTCCCCACATCTTAGTTTCCGCCATTTCCTTTTACATCAGAGTCTGCAGGATTCACTCTTGCGGTGCACAGGAACTCAGATGTAAAGGAAAAGGCTGCAGAGCACGATCTAAGGAGGAACTCTGATGTAAGGGGTGCTCTGGTCACCAGAGACCACCTTATATCAGAGTCCACTGCATTCCCATTGACATCAGAGTTCCCACTTACATCAGAGTCTGCAGCATTGCCCTTTACATCAGTGTTCCCCTTTACATCAGGATTCGCAGAGTTCCCCCTTGCACTGTAAGTTTAAAAGTGGTGGAGGCCCAGAGACATGTCCTGGGAACACAGAAGATACATGGGTTTGATCAGAAGCGATGAAGACCCAGAGACATGTCCAGAGTATACAGAGGATACATGGGTTAGAGTAGAAGGGATGAAGGCCCAGAGACGAGTCCAGGGTACACAGAGGACACATGAGTTAGATTAGAAGGGATGGAGGCCTCCTCTGTGTTCCCTGGACATCCATCCCTTCTAATCTAACCCATGTATCCTCTGTGTACGCTGGACATGTCTCCAGGCCTCCATCCCTTCTAATCTAACCCATGTATCTTCTGTGTTCCAGGACATGTTTCTGGGCCTCAATCCCTTCTAATCTAACCTATGTATCTTCTGTGTTCCATGGACATGTCTCTGGGCCTCCACCACTTTTAATCTTACAGTGCAAGGGGGAACTCTGCGAACCCTGATGTAAAGGGGAACACTTATGTAAAGGGAAATGCTGCAGACCCTGATGTAAGTCGGAAATGGGAATGCAGTGGACTCTGATATAAGGTGGTCTCTGGTGACCAGAACACCACTTACACCACAGTTCCTCCTTAAATCATGCTCTGCAGCATTTTCCTTTACATCTGAGTTCCCTTGCACTGCAAGGGGGAATCCTGCAGACTCTGATGTAAAGGGGAATGCCGGGAACTGTGATATGGGGGGGTGGGGGGAGACTCTGGTGACTAGAGACCACCTTCTGCAGAGTGAATACACTAAGGTAAGGGGGGATATATAACAGCCGTCATCGCGAAGAGGATTCAGACGGCGGGAGCCTTCCATGGAGATGGAGCTGTTGCATTTTTGGGGTTTTTTCTCAGTCTGTCGGCGCTGTGATCGAAGATGAATAGACATCGCGGGACAGTTTTTCTTTTTAATAAAGGACTTGTCCCAAATTGTTTACTGTAATTTTTACTATTTTTAACACTTTTTTGGTGAATGAGTACCCGATACCCATTCACATGGGGGGGGCGGGATCTGGGGGTCTCCTTGTTAAAGGGGGCTTACATATTCCGATAAGCCCCCTGCCCGCAGACCCCCAAAACCACCAGACAAGGGTTGTGGGGATGAGGCCCTTGTCCCCATCAACATGGGGACAATGTATTTTGGGGGGACCAGGCATGTGGCCTGGTACGGTTCAGGAGGGGGGTGCTCTCTCATCCCCCTTTTCCTGCAGCCTGCCAGGTTGCATGCTCGGATAAGGGTCTGGTATGTTTTTTTGAGGGGACCCTTACGCCTTTTTTTTTTAAATTTTGGTGCAGGGTTCCCCTTAATATTCATACAAGACCTGAAGGGCCTGGTATGGATTTTGGGGGGACTCCCATGCATTTTTTTTAAATTTGGCACAGGGTTCCCCTTAATATTCATACCAGACCCAAGGGGCCTGATAGTGGACTGGGGGGGAACCCATGCCGTTTTTTCAATGATTTTTATTAGGGTTGTACCGATACCAATACTAGTATCGGTATCAGCGCTAATACCGAGTATTTGCCCGAGTACTTGTACTCAGGCAAATGCTCCCGATGCTTCACCCGTTACCGGAAGTCAGTAGGCGGGCAGAGTGGGTGGGAGAAGGCGGAGCGTGGCACAGTCAGAGTCCGGAGGTGCAGCAGAGGAAGGTAAGCCTGTGGGCAGGGGTGTGGGTCGCAGCCGTGTGCATCGGTGGCCGGGCCGTCAGAATCGTTAACGGAAGTGACGGCCCAAGTCTACGTCAGAGGCTGTACATGGCAATGCCCATCTTGGTACACCCTGAACTTGGCCTCAGTAGCCTGCAGTCACAAGGCGGCAGCGGACATCTTGTTACACCTAGCCCATATAGTTCACTAACTATATGGGCTGGGTGTAACAAGTTGTCTGCTGCTGCAATCTGACTAGGCTTACTGAGGCTGAGTGCAGGGTGTATCAAGATGGGCTCTGGTACTCACTCTGTGAACACTTAAAGTCGATCTTATTGTATCATGCCACCTATTAGTGCCCATAAGTGCCACCTATCAGTGCCCATAAGTGCCACCCATAAGTGCAAGACATCAGTGCCGCATATCAGTGCCCATCAGTAAGTGACAGCCATGAGTGTCCATCAGTCAGTGCCACCTATCAGTGCTGCAAATCAGTGCCACATACCAGTGCCACCTATCAGTGCCCATAAGTGCCACCCATAAGTGCCAGCTATCAGTGCCAGCCATCAGTGCCGCATATCAGTGCTGCAAATCAGTGCCCATCAGTCAGTGCCACATATCGGTGCCACCTATCAGGGCCCATAAGTGCCAGCCATCAGTGACGCAAATCAGTGCCCATCAGTCAGTGCCACCTATCAGTCCTGCATATCAGTGCCAGCCATTAGTGCTGCAAATCAGTGCCCATCAGTACGTGCCACCTATCAGTTCTGCAAATCAGTGTCCATCAGTCAGTGCCACCTATCAGTGCTCATCAATGCTGCTGCATATTAGGGCCTCCTCATCAGTGCCACTGTCAGTTATGCCCGTACACACGGTCACACACAGTTGTCGGAAAATCCGATCATTCTGAACGCGGTGACGTAAAACACGTACGTCGGGACTATAAACGGGGCAGTGGCCAATAGCTTTCATCTCTTTATTTATTCTGAGCATGCGTGGCACTTTGTCCGTCGGATTTGTGTACACACGATCGGAATTTCTGACAACGGATTTTGTTGTCGGAAAATTTTATAGCCTGCTCTCAAACTTTGTGTGTCGGAAAATCCGATGGAAAATGTGTGATGGAGCCTACACACGGTCGGAATTTCCGACAACAAGGTCCTATCACACATTTTCTGTCGGAAAATCCGACCGTGTGTACGGGGCATTACAGTTACAGTTCTTCATAATTATAAAGAAGATATCGTTAGTCTGTATTATGCTTTGAAAACAGTCACTTGACATTAAAAAAAGTATCGGTATTGGCGAGTACTTGAAGTATTAGTACTTGTACTCGGTCTTAAAAAAGTGGTATCAGTGCAACCCTAATTTTTATCTTATCTTTATATTGCCTGGATCCAACAATTAATTACAGCTGCGAGCAGTTTTAGATGAAATTTTTTCCTTTAGAAATGTGATTTTGCTGTGGTATTGTTCTAGACACAGGAAAAATGCACTACTTTACAGACATACTAGGGACACCCCCCCAGGCATGATATTCAAAGGAATATTTCATTGTTATTGTTTCACTTTAAACGTTATTAAAATCGCTGCTCCTGAAAAACTGCTGTTTTAAAAACTTTTTTTTGCATTGATACATGTCCCGGGTCCCCAAACACTTTTTATGGCTATAACTTGCATATAAGCCTTTAAAATTAGCACTTTTGGTTTTTCATGTAAGTGCCCCAAAGACTTTAATGGCATTTCGCTGCTTTCGAATTTGCAGCGAACACCGCATAATGTTCGCTGTTCGGCGAACACCCGATGTTCGAGTCGAACTTACGTTCGACTCAAACATCGGGCTCATCCCTATGTTCCACCTTCTGTGTCTGTACCAAGGCCAAACATTCCAGGGTATGTAAACTTTTGATCAGGGTCATTTGGGTAGTTTCTGTTGTGATTAACACTAACCATGAGTGAAAGAAATGTTTTTGTGTTATCATTTATATTCTCTGAAAAATGGCCAAGAAATCATAAATTCTGCCAGGGTATGTAAACTTATGAGCAAAACTATATAATATAAAAGTGCAGGCAGGGCACTGGACAAAGCACTAGGGACAAAAGGGAGGTGAAATGATTTGATACGGTAATGTAATCTTACAGATTACAGTGTATTGTGTGTGTTCTATATTTTTCACTTTTTTGAATTTGCCGCCAGGACATCGCAGGAACCTGGGGACAGGGTAATTAACTTTACCAGGATACTGTGATGCAATCCCAAGTGTGGCTCGGGGGTTACCGCTTTTGGTAATAAAAAATTCACCCCGAGCCACACTCAGGAATACCTCCAGGGAGGTTATAGTGTATATATATATATATATATATAGTCAAAACTTTTTTTTTTTCGTTATGGAAAGACTAGAGGAGGGTTAGAACCTCTGCCTGGGTTTGTTTGCTGTCTGTTGCCCCCATAGGGTAGAATAACCTTCTGTGTTTGCCCTATTGACTATTGTCACTGAGACATAAGAAATCCAAAACTTGGTGAGGTCACCATAATAAGACTTGATGGTAATTTTTCCAATGTCTAAGAGGGGGATTTCCCTTCCGTTGTAGAGGTTTCCAATGTGACAAAGATAGTAAAAAAATAAACTGATAAGGTTCTTAGCCCTTCCTCACTCTATCCAAAACTACAAATTATAAAAGGGGGCATATTATGACTACTATGATCACTCTTACTTAAAATCTAATAAAATATTAAAATTTGCCAATGAGACAGTGAAAGTGAAAAAAAAGTAATCTTCAGCAGCAGAGTACTTCTCCATATGTGACAGCATTCTTTCTTCTAGCCTGACAGGAGCCAGAAGTTTGATCTGTATATCCTGATTCCTGTCCACTGATGCTTCTGATTACCGCTTTCAATGCCACCAATGTAAGGCTTAGATCCTGTTCATACACAGTGCAGTGACCAGCATTTTACCGCACTGGATAAATTGCAGGTCAGCACTAGGACACACAGAAAACAATTGTTTTCTATGTGTCCTACTCACACTGCAATGCACCCTAAAGGTGTGGTGCAGTGAGCTGTACAGCCTTCTACAACACAAAGCTCAACATAGAATCTGGCTGCATCTCTCAGCAGCAGAAATCAGGGGATTGGGGAATTCACTCATTGCAAAGCTCAGTTAGAAGAAATCTGAACCCTGATTGGAGAGAAGGGTCACACCACCCTCCTCACTCTACATGAAGAACAAGCACAGTTGTGAATATCAGTCACAGGCTGTGCACTGCAGCTTTCCACACCCATCACCTCCTGGTGTTGCACATTATAAAAGAATGTGCTTTGTTCATATTCATTCTGGGGTTTATAATCACTTTAAAGCAGCCTGCATCCACACAAATGTAAACGCTCATGTCAGGGTGGCCTACATGCGAAAAACCTATGTTAGACTTACCGGTAATTGTATTTCTACAAACCTTCCAGGATGGCACACCTGGGAGATGGGGGCTCCTCCCTACAGGAAACACAATCAATTGACAGCTTGTTATAAGTCCCCACCCTTCCCTTGATCCCCAGTTTGTAATAAAGTAATCCTGAACCGGTTCACAAGGAGAATCATTCCACATAGATACTCACCACCTAGTGTTTAACTCATTTTCCCCCCCACCATAGGGCGGGAAGTAGGCCTGCTGTCCTGGAAGGTTCGTAAAAATACTGTTACCGTTAAGTCTAACGTAGGTTTTCTCCTATCACCTTTCAGGACGGCATAACTGAGAGGATAATCAAGTAACCACAGGCCTACCTTCAGCGTGGGACCACAGCTTGTAGGACCTTCCGGCCGAAGGCCAAGTCTTGCTGTGACAACACTTCCACACAGTAGTGCTTCAGGAATGTACTTTGGAAATCTCACTTGATTTTAGGGTCTTGGTGCGCCTAGATGCGCTCCTAACGGAGCGCATTCGGCGCAATACAAATCCCATATCAAATCAAATCAAATATCCTAAAAGAGAGAAAGAAATTGCGCTAGGTGCTGATCATAAATACTGATGAGACATGAAATAAGGGACCGTGAAGGAAATCCTGCAGCTAAAACACAATAACCCCAATACAAGGGCACATAAAATATAACAAAAAGGACAACGTAGCGCTGGACTAGTGAAAAATAACACGTGTTGTATACACATATAGGTTATTAAGTTGAGACCTAAAAGGTTAATGGATCATAAATCAATGAGTGATATTTAACTATTGTGAAACCATACCCTGAATGGATGTATACAAAACTAAGTATGAGTGACAAAAGAAATAAATATTGACAAAAAAAGAGTTCATATATGTGATTATGTATAAGTGACAAAAGGAAATGAAATATTAATGATGATGACGTCAGTTGTGACGAAACGGCCGTAGGGTCACAACGTCAACACGCACCGCGCATGCGCGTTTTTGTTTTAAACAGCTCAGGATTTTTATCTTGTCACTTCGTTTTTACATATTGGATTGCATTGCTGCATTTAAATAAAACAAACAGCATTGGTTAATCTGCACTATTGGAGTCCCTTTTTCTTTTATTGGGATCTGTGGCCCCTTTTTTGTACCTGGTCTATATGGGAAGAAATATCGGAAGGAACTCTGGGGACTATTTCCTTTACACTGGTGCCCCCGTTATTGCGGATCAGTCGTTGAAAGAGGAGACCAGCAGGACAACTTAAGGAATCCATTGCGGAATATCTCCAGGAGTCCATCTTCCACTACCAAGCCTGTTTTGACCCCCCTGAGTAAGGACGGCCGCAGGCTTTCTGGTAAGCCTCCAACTTTATCATCTGGTGGCGGGCTGCACTGATGGTGGACCATGTAACTCCAGACCCTGCATTGGCTTGTTTGTGGATTTGCACCTCCACTTATCACATTTATGAACTTTTTTTCATTAATATTTAATTTCCTTTTGTCACTTATACATAATCACATATATGAACTCTTTTTTTGTCAATATTTATTTCTTTTGCCACTCATACTTAGTTTTGTATACACCCATTCAGGGTATGGTTTCACAATAGTTAAATATCACTCATTGATTTATGATCTATTAACCTTTTAGGTCTCAACTTAATAATTTATATGTGTATACAACACGTGTTATTTTTCAATAGTCCATCGCTACATTGTCCTTTTTGTTAAATCAAATATCCTGACTGGACCAGGTGGCCGTGCTGCGGATTTGTTCCCAAGAGGCCCCTGCTTTCTCAGCCCAGAAAGTCGCTAGTGACCTGGTTGAATGGGCCTTAACCTTTGCTGGTAATGGAACTCCAGAACTCTCATAAGCCAGGGAGATAGCTCCCTTGATCCACCTCGAGACTGAGGCTTTAGAAGCCTGAAGTCCCTTCCTTGGCCAAGCTTATAAAACTAGTAGGTAATTGGATCTCCTAAACGCTTTTGTTTTTTGTAGATAGGTAAGGAGACACCTTCTTACATCCAGGCAATGAAATTTCATTTCTTTCTCGTTTTTTTGATTTATCATAAAAGGACGGCAATATTATATCTTGCATCCTATGTAATAAAGATGCTAATTTGGTAGATACAAAGGGTCTGGCCTGAGGGTGAATCTATCTGGCTGTATCAATAGGAAGGGTTCCTTCATGGACAGACCCTGTAGATCCCCAACCCTCCTGGCCAAGGTAATTGCTAAAAAAAATGATAATTTTAAGGTTAGAAACTTAAAAGGAACCTCCTCTATATGTTCAAATGGGTGTTTAGATAATGCCTCTAATACGCTTGTCAGGTCCCATGGTGGGAAACTGCCTTTGGAGACCGGGGAAACCCTTTCCTGGCCACCAGAAATCGTTCAATGAGGTCTTCCTTTGCTAGCCTTGTATCAAGGTAGACCGAGAGCGCTGCGATCTGTACCCAAAGGGTGCTAACCGCTAGGCCCTTTTCTACTCCATCCTAGAGAAACTCCAAGATAACAGGGACAGTGGTGGGGGTCATCTGTTTTTCTTAACCCCAGGAACAGAAAGTTTTCCAAATGTTTGAGTAGATTTTCTTAGTCACTGGTTTTCTGCTCAGAAGAAGGGCACCTATCACCCTCTCTGAGCAGCCCTTACAGTTTAAAATCTGGCGCTCACTAGCCAGGCCGTCAGCTGTAAAAATTCCAGCCTTGGGTGTAGTACTGACCCCTTTTCTAAGAAGATTCGGCCAGAGTATATTATACCCCCAAAAAAATGTTTAAACTTGGGTGGCGACAAAACAATCAGTATCCCAGGTGCAGGGCATCTGGGGACTTTATTCACATGTTATGGAAATGCCCGAAGTTATTCAGATACTGGTTAGAGATTGTGGATAGGATAAACAAAACCTTTAAGACTGCAATTGAGCTGACGGTTAAGACCTGCTTACTGGGGAATATGGAATGGAGTAATGTTCCGAAGGACACCATTGAAGCAATGCTAAAATGTCTATTTCAGGTGAGAAAACTAATTGCACAGCACTGGCAAGTACATAACCCCCCCCCCGTCTGTAGAGAATGGGGTCGCGACTATCAATTTAATAGTAGGGAACGAGAGAAGGAGCTTACAATCTAAGGTCCCTAACTCACATTCACACATACTAGGGCCAATTTAGACAGGATCCAATTAACCTACCAGCATGTCTTTGGAGTGTGGGAGGAAACCGGAGTACCCGGAAGAAACCCACGCAGACACAGGGAGAACATGCAAACTCCAGGCAGGTAGTGTTGTGGTCGGGATTCGAACCAGCGATCCTTCTTACTGCTAGGCGAGAGTGTTACCCACTACACCACTGTGTTTTTTTTTCTTCTCTCTCCCCCTCTCCCTTTTTACTGTGGATCTTACACGCCCCTTATTGATAGGTTTATAGTCAATAGAGCTGATATATGGTTGAAGATCGAGTGGTACAGGGGTGGGTGGGGGGGTGGTTAGGGGTGGTTAGGGGTGGAAAGTGAGGGAGTGGGTAGTTAAAGTAATAACACTGTGTCACATTGCAATATATTACATTATATTTTATGTTGTTGTATTTTTTAACTTTGTTTTGCTATTTGTGTAACAATGTTTCAATGAATAAATAAGGAAAAAGTATTAAATTAAAAAAAAAAGAAGCCTGTTTGGGAGCTTCCACAGCTCTGCCACTGCCATGGATCTTAAACTTGCAAACCAAGCTCTCCTTGGCCACCAGGGCGCTATTAGGAGGAGATGGCCTGGGGACTGGTTGAGCTTCTGAAGGACCCTCGCAATCATTGCTAGGGTTGGGAAGGCATATGCCAGCATGTACTGCCAGGTCTGAGACAGGGCGTCTAATCCCTTTGGCTACAAATCTCTGAATCTCCCTTTTTACAATGCTTTTTTGAAAGGTTTTCAGGGCTTCTCCCACCGCTTTGAGCTCCCTGTAGTTGATGACATCTGACCGAGTGAGCTGTTCCATTGACCTTGGGCTTTCCCTTTTCCTAGGTGGGCCTCCCACCCCCAGGTGCTGGCATCGGTGGTCACCTTTACCGGATCCCACTGAGCCCATGGTCTGCCCCCTTTTAGGTTGTCCACCACCCTAGGGAGGATAAGACCTGAGGGGTGAGTACTATCACCTGGTCCAGGGACTCCCTCTTCTTGTCCCAGGAGGACAGGAGGAAAAAGTGAAGGACTCTTGAGTGAAGTTGCGCTCAATGGCTGGTGTACTTGCTGACATCAGGCCCAGGGTTCTCAGCACCTCCCTTCTGGAGCGTGACGGGTTTTTTATCATGTCCCCCAATGATGAAGCTAGTTTTGCCACCTTGTCCTTTGGTAGGAAGAGCTTCTGTAGTTTGGTGTCTACTAAGTAGCCTAGGAAGGTCTTCCTTCCTAGGCCTCCTCTCATCATCTACACTTGTTTCCAGAGGCATACAAGGAAGGTCTTGACCTGTTCTGGTTTGAGGGAGGATTTTTCCGTGCTGATTATCCAGTCCAGGTTTTCCAGGACCGACATTACCTTGTTGGTGTCTGATCTGACTTGGGCAACCGACAGTCCAGAGACCACTAGATCGTCCAGGTAGGGAATCAGAGATATACCCTGTAGATGCAAAAAGGCTACTGCTTCTGCTAGGATTGGTAAAAAATCTTTGGGCTGGCTGTTAACCTGAATGGGAGGGCTCTGAACGGCCAGTGAAAAATCTCCCCTTCGACGAGTACTGCAAATCTCAAGAATGCCTGATGATCCAGGTGAATTGGGACATGCAGGTAGGCATCCTTGAGGTCCAGTGTCGTCATGAAGGCCTCCTTCATGAGGTTTTTTACGTACGGAGTAGATACTCTCCGTTTTACAATTTTTTGTTCAGGTTTCTTAGGTTTATTATAAGCTGATACTTTCCTGACAGCTTGCAAACAATGAATACATGGGAGTAGAAACCTTGGTATTGTTGTTCTTTTGGTACAGGTACCACCACCTGCTGTTCTACCAATTCCTGCATACCATCCAGAAGGGCTGATCTTTTCAAAGCATCCCTGGGGGGATTTGTGAGGGTGGTCATTTTGCCGAAAATTCCAGGCGATAACTTTCTCACAGGATCTGGTAAATGTAAGAGCTGTCTGATATCTTTTCCCACTGTGGGACAAAGTGAGACAGCCAACCCCGCTCCCTGATCTTGGCGTCACTTAGTTTCTTTGGCACCAACCCTGGGGGAGGAAAACAGTAAGTTGCTCTTTTGCCTTCCCCTACCATTGCCCTACCTCCTGTTGGGTTCTTTTTTGGCTCTATGCTGCGGTTGCCCCAGGGGGCCACGAAAAACTTTCTGAAATTTCTTCTTGGGCTTCACTGGGAACTTCTTACCCTTTTCTGAGGACCTAGACAGGACGTCGTATAGGACCTCACCAAAAAGCAATAAGCCCTGAAAGGGAAGGCCGCATAGTTTACCCTTTGATGTGACATCTCCTTCCCAAGCCTTAATCCAGACAGCTCTTCTAGCTGAATTGATTAATGTGGCCGTCTTAGCCGAGGCTCTTGCAGACTCAACTGTGGCATCTGCAAGGTATGCAACAACTTTTCCTATCACTGATAGGGAGTCAAGGATGTCATTCAATTCACCTGTGACAGGTGTTTGGTCACAGGTGCTTACATGTGCCACAGTTCTTGACACTACATTTGTAGCTACCTTTCTTGTCAAAAATAGTGGACCACATATTGGTAGATCCACTAGAGGATTTCTTTACCATGCTGGGAGCTATCAAGCTTCTTAGATCACAAGGTTTCCTATACACGATGTTGGGTATATCAGGGAGGTGCTTACTCAGCACTGGATCGTGCTTGAGTATACCCCAGTTTTTCCTTAAAATACTTTGTATTTCAAAAGCTTTGTTCGTGTACTGGGTAGAGAAGTGAGCTTGTATAGTATCAGGGTTGGCAATAGCGGCAGATCATTGCACATGTTCAAAAGGCTCATCATACAATTTGACATATTTATTAAAGGCAGTCTCTATTAGAGTGGGATCGTAACCCTTTTCCAGGAATTTCTTCCGAAGGATATCACTCTGTTCTAGGTAGTCACACTTCTTAGTGCATGTCCGTTTTAGATGGCAGAACTGCCCAAAGGGGATGTTCTTGATCCATCTAGGATGGTGATTGCTGTCAGCATGCAAAAAAGAGTTACCGCCACTGGGTTTAAAATGGGTCTTAGAGAGGATGTTACCATCAGAGTCACACCTAAGCTCAAGGTCTAAAAAGACCAAGCAATCCTTATTGATGACATGGGTGAACTCAATCCCAAAAGGATTGTCTCTACAATACTCGAGAAAATAGTGACGTTCCTGGTCCGTCCCGTCCCAGATGATAAGAATATCATCAATGTATCTGGTGAAGAGGACCAGGTTCGCCCCATATGGGTTATTGTTCCAGATGAACAGTTCCTCCCAGTAACCCATGAAAATATTAGCATAGCTGGGAGCGAACCTGGTCCCCATAGCCGTGCCCTTAGTTTGCAAATAGTGCTCTCCAAGAAAGAGAAGTGGATGTGCGTCAGAGAATATTCTACACAGTCTAGCACAAACTTAGCCTGCACTGAATTAAGTTTACTTTCTTTGGACAGATAATGGTTGACTGCCCTTAGGCCATAGGTGTGAGCAATTGATGTGTAGAGAGAGGCTATATCCAAGGAGAGCCATCTATACCTGGGCTGCCATTCATAATGGGATAAAATCTCTAGCATATGGCTAGAATCCCTAACAAATGATGGGAGACCTGTCACTATTCCTTGCAAGAAATGATCAATATAGCATCCCACGTTACATCAGATACTATCGATCCCTGCAATGATGGGTGTACCCGGAGGATCTAGTTCCCTTTTATGCACTTTGGGAATATAGTAAAAGTGCAGAGGCAATGCATGTCTATTGTAGAGGAAGTGATATTCATTTTTGGTAAGAACCGCATCAAGTAGAGCTTGATCTAGGAGTGATTTAAGGTCTTTTGTATACTCTATAACAGGGTCTTCTTTCAATTTTATGTAGGTATCTGTATCCCCCAATAGTCTCATTGCTTCAGCTATGTAGTCTTCTTTATTCTGAATGACTAAACTCCCACCCTTATCAGCTTTCCTAATAATAACGTCCTGATTCTGTTTCAGACTAATGACAGACATCCCCAAAAGGGTCAAGGTGCTTATTGTATTTGTTCCTATTACTAGGGGCATGATGGAATCTCATTCTAAAACACTCAAAGACCACATCGTAAAATGTAGAGATGTATTTACCCTTAGCCCAATACGGGAAGAAGGAGGACTTAGGTGCAAAGGAGGTATGGACTGTAGCAATGTCGCTATGGTGCCCAAAGGTAGGTGATGGCAACTCACCCTGCTCAGCCTCAATGTAGAGTTCCTCTAAGTTATTAAGAGCAGCGTCATCATCTACACTTGTTTCCAGAGGCATACAAGGCAATGGCTCTGTACCATTAGAGATTGCAGAGGGCTTTCCATTGTCCTTCAATAAATAATACCATTGCAGGGTAAGCTTCCGTATATATTTATTGAGATCAATAAATAATTCAAAAAGGTTAGGTACACTGGGAGAAGCATAGTTTAAACCTTTCCTGAGTAAATTGAGCTCAGTGTCCGTAAACACAGAGCTGGACAGATTGTACATTTTGATGGTAGAGTGAGTGTTTTCTACACTCTGCCTCTTTTTATGACTCTTACCTCCTCTTCTACCTCTTCTTGTTCCTCCTCCCTTTTCCGTGACTTCTTTGTTGATGGAGTGCATGACAGAAGGTTCAAGATCTCGTTCTCTGTTGCAATACCCTCTATTCCTACAACTTCCGTGTCTAAAAAAGTCAATGGGGGTGCAACGTTGGCTATACTACCATTACTTACAGTGGGGCAAAAAAGTATTTAGTCAGCCACCAATTGTGCAAGTTCTCCCACTTAAAAAGATGAGAAAGGCCTGTAATTGTCATCATAGGTATACCTCAACTATGAGAGACAAAATGTGGAAACAAATCCAGACAATCACATTGTCTGATTTTTGAAAGAATGTATATGCAAATTATGGTGGAAAATAAGTATTTGGTCACCTACAAACAAGCAAGATTTCTGGCTCTCACAGACCTGTATCTTTTTCTTTAAGAGGCTCCTCTGTCCTCCATCATTACCTGTATTAATGGCACCTGTTTGAACTTGTTATCAGTATAAAAGACACCTGTCCACAACCTCAAACAGTCACACTCCAAACTCCACTATGGTGAAGACCAAAGAGCTGTTGAAGGACACCAGAAACAAAATTGTAGACCTGCACCAGGCTGGGAAGACTGAATCTGCAATAGACAAGCAACTTGGTGTGAAAAAATAACTATGGGAGCAATATTTAGATAATGGAAGACGTACAAGTCCACTGATAATCTCCCTCGATCTGGGGCTCCAGGCAAGATCTCACCTTGTGGGGTCAAAATGATCATAAGAACAGTGAGCAAAAATCCCAGAACCACATGGGGGGGGACCCAGTGAATGACCTGCAGAGAGCTGGGACCAATGTAACAAAGGCTACCATCAGTAATACACTACGCCGCCAGGGACTCAGATCCTGCAGTGCCAGACGTGTCCCCCTGCTTAAGCCAGTACATGTCCAGGCCCGTCGGAGGTTTGCTAGAGAGCATTTGGATGATCCAGAAGAGGATTGGGAGAATGTCATATGGTCAGATGAAACCAAAGTAGAACTGTTTGGTAGAAACACAACTCGTGTTTGGAGGAGAGAAAATGCTGAGTTGCAACCAAAGAACACCATACCTACTGTGAAGCATGGGGGTGGCAACATCATGCTTTGGGGCTGTTTCTCTGCAAAGGGAACAGGACGACTGATCTGTGTACATGAAAGAATGAATGGGGCCATGTATCATGAGATTTTGAGTGCAAACCTCCTCCCATCAGCAAGGACATTGAAGATGAAACGTGGCTGGGTCTTTCAGCATGACAATGATCCCAAACACACTGCCTGGGCAATGAAGGAGTGGCTTCGTAAGAAGCATTTCAAGGTCCTGGAGTGGCCTAGCCAGTCTCCAGATCTCAACCCCATAAAAAACTTTTGGAGGGAGTTGAAAGTCCGTGTTGCCCAGCGACAGCCCCAAAACATTACTGCTCTAGAGGAGATCTGCATGGAGGAATGGGCCAACATACCAGCAACAGTGTGTGACAACCTTGTGAAGACTTACAGAAAACGTTTGACCTCTGTCATTGCCAACAAAGGATATATAACAAAGTATTGAGATGAACTTTTGATATTGACCAAATACTTATTTTCCACCATAATTTGCAAATAAATTCTTTCAAAAATCAGACAATGTGATTGTCTGGATTTGTTTCCACATTTTGTCTCTCATAGTTGAGGTATACCTATGATGACAATTACAGGCATCTCTCATCTTTTTAAGTGGGAGAACTTGCACAATTGGTGGCTGACTAAATACTTTTTTTCCCCACTGTAGGTCTGATTCTAGATTCTCTAGAATAGTGAAGGGATTATGAACCGATATAGATGGATCCAAAGTTGCCTCAATGTCCGTAGCTATTGATGTAACAATTGGCCCTGTTCTAGGAGGAGATGCACAACCTACAGGAGCTGTAGTCCGCCCCCCCCCCCCGAAAGTAAAGAGCTAACAACCCCTCCATCTCTAGTACCTGCTGTCTTGGGGTCAGCAACTTTATTGGATGGTAATTGTGAATGAAAACATGTATTTCCATTCACTCGATCTATAATAGGGGTACACATCTGTTTTGTGCACCTTTATTGTTCATCTTAAATTTGTATTTACTGTTCTTATTGTTTGATCGACCATTCTTTGAATAACTGGAGCCATCAGTATAAGTGGTACACTGAGGTGGACAGGAAGCATAAGATGAGGTGGTAGGACGTATGGGCTCATTAATAGCATAATCATTTTTATTTTTATTTTTATGACTTGACTTATGCTTGGAGCCATTCAACTCTTTGGCATTATCAGTAAGAGTCTTGGGCTTTTTCCAGTTAAACTCCCGATCATTAAGGTAGTCCAACTGATCTCGCTCAAATTTCCCTGACTTTTTACTAATAAGTTTGGTTCATATACCGTCATCTGCTCATTAATTCTCTGATCCCAACTGTCAAATGTAGTAACATCCGAATATAAAGACAAATCTTCTTGTAAAGTACTAATGTCTGCACAAATTTTAACTAGGTTACGTTCCCTCTGGGCAATGATGTATTGCAACCATAGTTGATTGCATTCATGCAGGCAAGAGATCCATTTTACCTTGAGATCATCATCAAGAAAGTAGCATAATTTAGTAATTCTTAAACCTCTAGGAACTCTTTTGAATTCCAAATATTTCTGTAAGAGCAAAATGCCCCACCACTGTAACATCTCTTTCTCCAGCAAATCCTTCAATTCATAAAATAATGATACCATTTTGACCTCTCTCAATGGGGTCAGTTCATCAGCAGCACATGCTACATCCATTTCATTGGTAAAATTCTCAGATTCAAAGGTGTCAATACTGGTAGTGAATCCTCTCGCCAATGAAAATCTTCTTAGCTGTCTTTCTTCAATTGATTTAACCATTGTCACATCAGACAGCTAAATTCCAAAGTACTGGTAAAATATCCCACTCTGCAGATGGAGACCCCAACATGGAATTTTTGATAGCAGAGAAGAAACGCTCCTGCGCACAAGTGGATAACCAGACAAATAGTATAATACACAGGCCTTGCTGCCCTCAAGGATGGGAAATCCTAATAGTCAAAGATATAAAAGAAAAAAAAGGGGCGCACCAGCCTTGTGCATTATCCTTTGGATGTATATTTATTAAAAATGATAAAAGAAAACTACTTACAAACAATTGTGAAAATTCTTGCAATATGAATAGTCATCAAGTGACAGCATTCAATCTACGATGAACAGAGTAGTTGGTAAGGATGGCAGAGTCCACCAGTTGAAGCAGTTTATCAACTGTGGGACGGATCATGTGGTATATGGCATCATTTGTCCGTGCGGGCGTCTCTATGTGGGTCGGACATCTCGTCCCATGAGCGTGCGTATTGGGGAACATAAATGTGATATCACCAATACACGAGTGAAATACCCGGTTCCTCTGCACTTTCAGGAAGCCCATCATGGAGATCCACTGGGCATTAGAGTGTTTGGGATTGAGTCCATTGGGAATGATCTCGATAGGGGTAGGAGACATCAAAGGCTCTGCAAACGTGAGGCTTATTGGATCTTCACCCTCGGGAGTTTGACCTGGACTTAATGATGATCCTGAGATTTACAAAATCATGCACAAGGCTGGTGCGCCCCTTCTTTTCCATCTGAGCTGATTTGACCTGGCTTTCCATTTCTCCCCCATCCTCCTCTTCCTCCTCTACCTAAGCTAGCGGTAGTGACTGTGAGGGCGGGAGGAGAGCACTAGGTCCCACTCCGGAGAGACTCTCCTGGGAGGATGGGCCTTCTCTAGGGGCAAGCTCCTCTGGGTCAGGGCCCTGGGCTTTTGATTGCCTGGTGGCTTCACGGAAAGATTTGACTCTTGCTAGCATTTCCGTCTGAATAGATGAAAGGAACTTTTTCATTATGGTTTAAGTCTCTTTCCCTGCTAATTTATTAATACACTTATAGTAGAAAGGCTTGGAAAGGGATTTTGGAAGCTTATCCTTACAGCATCCACATTTTTTTGAGGAGCTATGCTCTGTTGCGGCAGGAGGATGTTTATCTGGGGCCTCCTGGGTTCCACTTGGGGAATCTGTAAGACAAGAGGTAGAGCATACATGTACCATGCTCTGTCCTCCCCCTAACTGCGAGCTTGTACTAGGAGGGGAGGAGGTTAAGGTGATTAGTGAGACCCAGCCTGTCCTGGCTGGCCCAGGGATTCTCACCACCCCTTTCCAGGTTTTTACTTCCCAGGCCCCGACCTGGATCTACCCTCAGTTGTAGTAGCCATCCCTTCCTCCTGTTCCATGTGGAGGTTGGCCCAGTCCTGGGCTGTTGGTACCTCTGAGGGCTTAGTACAGGGAGCCGGCCGCTGCTCGACGCCTTGCTCTGTCTCTACTTCCCCACGCCAGTCTCCACGCTGTTCTCCCAGCATTTTAGAGATATTTCCGGGTCGTGCTGCTCTTCTGGCACCGCCCACTTCCTGTGAGGTGGCCATGACCTTATCCAGAGCGAGGCCTGGAGCGCAGCACTTCCTCCAATGCAAGATTTTTTTTTCCTTATGAGGAAGAGAGCAGCTGGCAGCAGCGTCTTTTGCACTTACAGTGATGGCGTGCACTCCCTGTGGCCAGAACGCTGGTACAGCCTTGAGGGTGACCTGTGAGTAGGACAAGCCTGCAGGTTAGTTCAGCCCTCCCAGGCTTCCCTAGAACCTGTCCCAACAGGGGACCATCTGACCCTCCCAGGTCATTTGGTCTCAAACAAAACAAACATGCTGCTGTGTTTGGGAGAAACACAATCAATACTGGGGATCAAGGGGAAGGGTGGGGACTTTTAACAAGCTGTCAATTGATTGTGTTTCCTGTAGGGAGGAGCCCTCATCTCTCAGGTGTGCCATCCTGGAAGGTGATAGGAGAAACATTGTTTGTGCTACACATTATGCTTTGCCATGCACGCTGGAGTGGGAGCATTCATTCTTTAGGCCCCTTTCACACTGGCAGACTCCGCTGATCCCCGCCTCAGCAGGTGGATGACAGATCTGTGTCTGTTCCGCTGATGCAATGCGGCCACGGACACAGCCCACTGTTCTCAATGGGGCTGTCCGATGAAAATGGACCACTTGTCCGTTTCCATCCGATCTGATAGACTGTTTTTAGCAGACAGGATCTGATTGGATGTCAGCGGGTGTTAGACAAAATGTACGTTGACATTCGCCGCTCCATGGAGAGCAATGGATAGTCTGATTAGGTCCACCTTAAAAAACTGACAGGCGGACCTGATTGGTCCATCAGTGTGAAAGGGGCCTTATGGTTAACTCTAAACTGCTTTTAAAGTGTTGCTTATGGAAAATTATGCTTTTGGAAGTTTGTCACATTTCATGGATGCATGCAACTTTATGGGATGGCATGGTTAGTATCTACAGTATTTGCTCAAGGCATCTGTTATATTTTAGCAAAAAAAAAAAAAAAAAAAAGGGTAATGTGTTTGTGTGTACTAAAACTTTTTTTTTTTTACTGAATATTTTGGGTTTAAGAAACCCTTGTGCTAATATTGTGTGACAGAATAAATTGCAACTACTACTATTTTATTTTCCAGGGTCTCTGTGTTCAGGAAACATGTGCTTAAACTAGTCTTCACGTCTAAAATGTGCATTGTAACGTAAAAAAAAAAAATAAAAAAAAAAAAAAAAGGAGGGAGGTAGCCATAAAGATTATGTTACCTTGGAAGATGCATAAATGTTCATTAGAGGGGTGGGTTTGCAACATGTTGCAGAGCTCACATTGACAATGGCTCCTCTCTTCCTCTGTACCATCCCTGGGAGAACTATATGAACCATCATGACAGCTGCGCCAATGTTGATATTAATAATTTCCCATAGTTTGTCTTCTGGAACCTCTGTAGTGATCTTTGGATAATCATGGAACACTCCAGCATTGTTAACTAAAATACCCACTTCTACATTTCTCAGAGAATCCTTAATATGAGGATAGACTTCACGTCCCAGGCTGAAATCAGCCACTATGAAGCGAGTTTTTACTTTGTAAGTCGCAGCAATGGCTTCAGATACTTCCTTAAGCTTCTCAGGGTTGCGGCTGACTAGGATGACGTTCATACCATGACTTGCCAGCTCCTCTGCGTATGCTTTACCAATGCCGCTTGTGGCTCCTGTAAAAAAGAAATTATAGGGCGCAGTAACTTATAGGGACGGTGTTAGGCTGTGGTTTATTGTGTAATATACAAGAATGGTCTGCTGGACATACTGATGCTACACTGAAAATACATCCTTAAGGTAGCCTGTAAAAGTAATATGATGGAGAGAGGGGATAAGGCCTCTGGTGGAGGTGGGTAGCTGGTCAGAGGGATGATAGTGATGAGGTGGCACTTCTGGCAGCACTTTGGTTAGAGGAGAAGCAACTCTGAAGATATAAAAAAGGAAAAGAAAGGCGCCTCTAAATAGTTCCCCTGTGACCACTACAATACCAGTTCTAAGGCGAAAGTACGTCGGGAGTGTGTGTCCAATAAGTCTCCGGTTGGCGGAGACGTTTAAATACAGGCTTCCCTGCTGCCTCCTCTTTCCAACACGCATTAGAACGCTTTACAGCTGCTGGACGGCTCCACACTGCTCTCTACCACCATGCTGAGGATGGACACATGCCACAGATGAGGACTCCTGATTTTATCATGTCTTTTAACACTCAACAATCTTGTAAGTGCTTTTAACCCTTTGTGCACTTTATTAAATTTTGCATACTGCACTTAGAGGCGCCTTTCTTTTCCTTTTGTAAAAGTAATAATGATGATAACAATCAACTCTGTGTGGCAAATGAGGCTAAATGTTTATAAATGTAAAGTTATGCACTTGGGGGCTACAATTATGGATGCATCATACATACTACATACAACTGGCGGAATCAATGGTGGAGAAGGATCTGGGTGTTTTGGTAGATCATAAGCTTAATAATGGCATGCAATGCCAAGCTGCAGTTTCCAAAGCGAGCAAAATCCTTTGTATTGAAAGAGGTAAGGACTGCAGAGAGATTTTTACCCCTGTACAAATCATTAGTAGGACCTCATCTGGAATATGGAGTTCAGTTTTGGGCACCAGTTCACAAAAAGGATATTGAGGAACTGGAGAAAGTGCAGAGAAGGGCAACCAAACTGATAAGAGGCATGGAGGAGCTCACATATTAAGAAAGATTAGAGGAACTGAGTTTATTCTAGCTTAAGAGGAGATAAAGGGGGGAAATAGTCAACATGTATAAACATTTATACATGTCAACATGTATAAATACATGAGTGGTCCATATAATGAACTTGGTGTAGAGTTATTCACATTAAGGACATCACAGGAGGACAAGGGGGCGCTCTATGTATGGAGGAAAAGGGATTTAATCTCCAAATACGGAAAGGCTTCTTCACAGTAAGAGCTGTGAAAATGTGGAATAGACTCCCTCAAGAGCTGGTTCTGGCCAACTCAATAAATTGTTTTAAGAAAGGCCTGGATTCTTTCCTAAATGCACACAATATAACTGGATACTAATATTTATAGGTAAAGTTCATCCAGGGAACATCCGATTTTCTCTTGGATCAGGAAGGATTTTTTTTCCCCGCAGGAGCAAATTGGATCATGCTTTTATGGGATTTTGTTTGCCTTCCTCTGGATCAACTGTGGGTATAGGATTGTGTATATGAAGGTTTTCTATTTGAGTGGGCTGGTTTTCTTTTTTCTCTTTTGGTTGAACTAGATGGACTTTTTTCAACCAGATTAACTATGTAACAAATATTTAAGTAGCGCTTACCACCAGAGGAGCCACTGATCTATGGGCTCCCTGATTCCAGAGGACAACAACCCTTCTGGCATGCCATACCCTCTGACACACCAAAGCTGAAAAGGAATATTTTTCAGGCTACACACCCAAAAATGCAAACGTAAAAGGTGGCAAACCTCACAATGAAAAGGGTAATAAAATACAGTGGAAAATACAGGTAAAACATCTGGTAATACTAATGCGCACATTGAAATGTGATGGTTCAACACTGTAGCAAGCTTAAAGTGTAAGTTCACCTTTAAGAGAAATCCTGTAAGGTGAACCTACACTGGACCCCCTCCCCATCGCACCTGGTCCTCGCTGTACCTGAAGTCGGCAAGCACCCGTTCTGACCAATCGTATAGTCGCTTTACCAGTCCTGGGATTTGAAATACCCATGGCTTTCTCTCTTCTTCGCGTGCGGTGACAGGACGGGCTAGGCAAGTTCTGATTAGTCGGCGCCGCCCATGTGATGGCATCGACCAATTAGAATGCTCCTAGACGTACCTCCTTACAAGGTACATTTAGGAGATTAAGCCTGAGCAGATTCCGGACCGGTGAGGCGGCTATATGAGGTCTCCTAGTGGGTGATCGCCGGGCTGCAGGTTAGCGGTACGGGGGGATGAGGAGGGGTCCAGTGTAAGTTCACCTTACAGATTTTTCTGTAAAGGTGAACTTAACTTTTAACAGAAATAACACTCTATACCACTGTCAGGCAAAGAGCACAGGTATCAATAAGTGAGGACATTCAAGCGGCTCCTTCCTAATGTGTATCTCACACCAAGTTGTACGTTTAATAAACTGTGAGAAGTGGGCGATAATCCTTTTTACAGCTAGTGATTAGCTGTGAAAAGGATTATTTAATTTAATTACTGTGATAATTCCCTAGAGAGGAGCTTAACCACTTGGCGTCAGCAAGAACGGGAGGAAGTCCATGTACACCCTCCCGGTATTTTAAGCTGTGTGTTTCAGCTATAGCGAAGGCTTAAAATACCGGGAGGGTGTACATGGACTTCCTCCCGTTCTCAACGGCGAAACCAACAGTGACAACATAACTACGCCTCAACGCGTTTCACCTGTTCTAGCGTCCTGAAGATGCCAGCGTGGGTGAATTGCATTAAGGTGTAGTTAAAGTGTTACTAAAATCTAACATTTTTTTTAAATTAAAATAACAAACATGTTATACTTACCTGCTCTGTGCAGTGGTATTGCTCAGAGCGGCCCCGATCCTTCTTTTCTGGGGTTCCCGGTGGCAATCTTGGCTTTTCCTCTTATTCTGCAGGACTACCATAGTCAGCCGCTTGCTATGGGGAGAGGCAGTCTCCGGGCTCCTGAGCTGTGTGTTTACAGAGCCACGCTCCATAGACTTACACATCGGGACCTAATCCCGCCCCCCACTTCCTCTGATTGACAGCAGCAAGAGCCAATGGCTCTTGCTGCTGTTTGATTGCAGTGAAAAGAGGAAGTAAGGGGAGAAAAAAGATGCAGCCATGCACAGCACTGATCTTTTCTTCCCTCTCTTCCCCTTCACACAGGGAAGGGGGGCACATAGAAACTAAAAACATTTTTTACCTTAATGCAAGCAATGGTCCGCGGTATTCTCTATGGTAAATGGCCGCTGCCAGCCGAGTCATTCTCCGGCTCGCCAATCGCATCGTCATAGTATATTTAGCGGTATGGAAGTGGTATTGTACTTACGAAGTGGTTAAATGTACTTACAAAGACCTTTGAATTCTTTGTTACTGGTGAGAAGTTTAAGATCAAATCAGTACAATAATTGTGGATCAAATTTTGTACTACTTGCTGCCTGCAATATGTTGGCAGTTTGACACGACCAATAAGAACTCGCATAGGAGAGCTTTTTTTTGTGTGATTCCAGTGCTGAAAAAACAAAGTACATCTCCAATGCTTCCAAACATTTTAGGGAGAAGCAAGGAGGAAATACAACTTTATTTTACATTTTGTGGCATTGAGAGAGTAACAGTGACCCCCAAGTGGAGTGTTATGCCGCGTACACACGGTCGGACTTTTCGTCTACAAAAGTCCGACGGACGCCGACGGACTAAAGCTGGCTGACAATTCGATCGTGTGTGGGCTTCCCCGGACTTTCAGCGGACTTTTCCAGCCTCAAATCTGACGGACTTTAAATTTGAAACATGCTTCAAATCTTTACGTCGTAACTACGCCGGACCCAGAAATCCGCTCGTCTGTGTGCTAGTCCGACGGACAAAAACCCACGCTAGGGCAGCTATTGGCTACTGGCTATCAACTTCCTTATTTTAGTCCGGTGTACGTCATCACGTACGAATCCGTCGGACTTTTGTGTGATCGTATGTAGGCAAGTCTGTTCGTAAGAAAGTCTGCCACAAGTCCGCCGCCAAAAGTCCGTCGAAAGTCTGTCGGACAGGCTGTCGGACTTTTGTAGACGAAAAGTCCGACCGTGTGTACGCGGCATTAGACATCGGAGACTTTTAGAGAGGGAGGTATAGTCAATTCATAGATTGCAGAGTCGAGAGCCATAAGTGTTAAACCTCAGGTGAGACTTTGACCTGTATCTGCGCAAACCTCCCTCTCTGGGTCTCTTTAGATTTATCATAATTTTTTACATAATTTTCATGTCCTTTTTTTAATAGCACGTTTATCTGTCCCCCCACCTGTACTCTCTCTTCATGTGTTGTTCTTTTGCTGTCATATATATGTATTGATTTGTAAATTGCCTTGTTTTTTTCTGCATATAATGAATGTGTGTATACCAGACTCTAAGGGGTTAATTAGTGATTACCCCCCCTGGAGGATTACATACCAAGCAACTTTTTGAGATGGGAATGAGGGACACTTATCAGCAAAAGTATGCATGCATAGGACACACCCCTGGCCACACCCCTTTAAAGGAGAATTGTACAAAAAAAACAAGATTGGTTTAACCCACAAGTGCTTTTTTTTACCACTACTATTCCTTTATATTGGCTTTTGGAATTTACAAATGCTGCAATTTAGAAATCACATGAAAGGTTTAGTGCTGGGAAACACTTTTTGATAGATAAAAAGTGCATTTTATATATATTTATATAGATCAGACCAAAATGAGGGACACATGAGGAGGAATAAGGGACAGAGGGACATTGCTCCAAATCAGGGACAGTCCCTCCAAATCAGGGACAGTTGGGAGCTATGGGATTAGAGTGCGGTTATAAAAGTGAAGTGTGTAATCTGTGTGTGTAGCTATAATTAAGGCCCCCTGAAGGCTGAAACATGTAAGCTGCTTGTTTTCTGGATTTTTTACCTCTGTCTACATTAAATAAACAGATTTTATGCTGTGATCAATCCGAATCACCAATTGCATTATCATTTGTAGCTGGTTTAAAATACTGTGCCAGGGCTTATATTGTAGCTGTTTATGAAGTATCTGCTTCCAGAGGTGAGAAAGCCTTCTCAATCTAATAAAGGATAAGTTCACAAAAAAAAAGAAAAGAAAAAAAGAAAGAAGAAAAAGCACTTTTTGCACAGGTAAAACAAAGCCTGAAAAGCATTGCTGATCACTGGTGCAATGTAGGTCTCCTGCTGACCTGTCAGTGTATCTGCTTGTTTGAAAAAACTTTTGATCAAGTTTTTCTTGGTTTCTGTTATAAAATTTTGCTTTCTCCTTCACTGACAGGCACTGATGGGGGTGTACTGATGGGCACGGATGAGGCTGCACTGATGGGCACTGATGAAGCACTAATAGGCAGCAATGATGTGCACTTATAGGCAGCAATGATAGGCAGCACTGATAGTCATTACTGATGGGCACTGATTGGCATTTGTGATGGACACTGACAGACGTTACTGATGGGCACTGATTGGCATTTGTGGTGGGCACTTCTGATAGGGGCTGCGCTGATAATCAATGTGCTGATTATCAGTGCAGACCCCTCCCCCTTCAGGATAGCCTTTGATCAGCTCTCCCTGCCAGCGCAAACCGAGGAAAGACAATTACCGGCACTTCCTGGTTACCGCTGTGATCAGCTGTAATTGGTTGAGAGCCTACGTCATAGACTCTTTACCACGATGGGAGATGCAGTGTGTCGGAGAGACAAGCAGCTTATCCTGCTGGACGTCATATGATGCCCAGTCAGGATAACAGAGCTACCTTGCGGGCGTCAATCTGCTATAGGCTGGTAGGAAAGTGGTTAAAGTTTTTAAAGCAGAAATGTCATAGCATTTTTTTTTTTTTTTTTTTTTGGAAATCCACAGAACATCAAAGATGAAGGCATTATGTGAACCAATACAAGAAATAAAACATATTTCAGTTAAGTGCTTTTATGTTTCAGATCTTCTCACTCACCAGTAACTATAGCCCATTCTCCATACTGTCTGATATGCTTGGACCTGCTTAGAAAGCAAGGAATGGCATATTGCTGTATCATTGAATACCAGAAATGAAGAAGGCTGAAAAAATTCCACAGAATGAAACACCCTCCAACTACAGCCAGGATCTCCATGTGACTGGAAAAGAGCTGGAACATCCCCTTGGAAATCATAACAGGGATCTTATACACCTCATTCACTGTCTCCATCACTTCCCTGAAGCCGAGTCCTTCCATCTGAAATATTAAATATTTAACGTGATTGTAAATGATCACCTTGTAAAAACAACCTATTCAGGTTAAAACAGAAATGAAAAGGCAAAACATTTTTGTATAGATATAAAAAAACATAAAAAACACCCCATTATAAATACCTTTTTTTTTCTCTTTTTTTATAAATGATCACATTCCCTGTTTTTTAGCTGCATAAGAGCTGGGGAGAGGAGAAGCAGCATCATACTGAGCTTCCCAGTGAATGGCTGTACAGCAGAGGCGTGTCAGGACAAGTCTGATCATTGGAGGAGAGTACACTGAGTTCCCAGCATAGCTAGAGAACTAACCAGGGTGTGCTCTCTTGCTTAATGCGGTCAGTTTTTAAAAAAGGAAAGCAAAGGCACTAGCAGGAACGCAAAGAATTTCACATATAGGGAAAATATATACAAAAATAATAGGATACTTTCTCATACAAGCACATGGTACAACAGGCACATATCAGGAATATGAAGTGTTGGGGTAACAAATGCTTTACATAAAAAAAAACAAAATACTAATAGAACTGTAACACGGTGGCGTAGCGTGGGGGGTGCGGAGGGGGGCCGTGGCCCCGGGCGCAACATTTAGGGGGGCGAAATTTCGCGCCAGTGTGTGACCACTGGCTGCCTCCTCCTAAATTCACTGCCCCACGAAGCGTGTCCCCACGCTCTGGCCACCATGTTCAGTCTCCAGCACCATGTGATTTCCGTATGGGGTCATGTGCGGCGGCACGGCTGGCCTGTCCACGATCGCGGTACATCCTGGAGTCCCGCCTCTGCACATGTTCAGTCTCCGGCACCCTGTGATTGGGTACATGGGGTCATGTGCGGAGGCGGGACTCCAGGAGCAAGCGCGAGCGTTAACAGGCCAGCCCCGCCGCCACACATGACCCCATACGCCCAATCACAAGGTGCCAGAGACTGAACATGGTGGAGCGCGGGGGGGGACACAAAAATTCAAGATTGTGAGCCGCCGCTGTCTCCTCCTCCTGCTCCCCTCCGGACTGATGGAAAACAAAGAAGAAAAGGTGAGACTCCCTCGTGATGAGAGTCGTGTTGCTGGCCCTGGGGGGGGAGGGCACGGTCTGGGAAGAGGGAGCAGCCAGCCAGAGAGAGAGAGTGAGTAGAAGAGCAGCTAGAGTCATGCAGTGTAGTGGTCAGTATAGGAATACTGTAGGTAGGATAGTGTAGTGGACAGTAAAGTGGTCAGTGCAGTATAGTGTACAGTATAGTATAGTGGTCAGTGTAGTGGACAGTATAGTATAGTGGACAGTAAAGTGTAGTGGACAGTATAGTGGTCAGTATAGTGTAGTGGACAGTATAGAGCTCAGTATAGTGTAGTGGTCAGTATAGTGTAGTGGTCAGTATAGTGTAGTGGACAGTATTGTGTAGTGTACAATATAGTGGTCAGTATAGTGTAGTGGACAGTATCGTGTAGTGGACAGTATAGTGTAGTAGACAGTATAGCGGACAGTATAGTATAGTGGACAGTATAGTGGACAATATAGTGGTCAGTGTAGTGGACAGTATAGTGTAGTGGACAGTGTAGTGGTCAGTATAGTGGACAGTATAGTGTAGTGTAGTGGACAGTATAGAGGTCAGTATAGTGGACAGTATACTGTAGTGGGCAGTATAGTGGACAGTATAGTGGTCAGTATAGTGTAGTGGACAGTATAGTGGTCAGTATAGTGTAGTGGGCAGTATAGTGTAGTGGACAGTATAGTGGTCAGTGTAGTGGACAGTATAGTGTAGTGGACAGTATAGCGGTCAGTGCAGTGGGCAGTATAGTGTAGTGGACAGTATAGTAGTCAGTGTAGTATAGTGGTCAGTGTAGTGGACAAAAGAGTGTAGTGGTCAATATAGTGGACAGTATAATGTAGTGGTCAGTATAGTGGACAGTGTAGTGTAGTGGTCAGTATAGGAATCAGGTTGGTTAGTACTATTGTAGGAAGGGAAGGGACAGGACTCGGGGAGTGCTAAAAGTCCGCAGGTTAGGGGGTGCAAATTACTTGTCTTGCCCCGGGCGCTGACAACCCACGCTACGCCACTGCTGTAACATCTGCTACAGTGACAAATCATACAGTTATCATGTTTATATCAAGTTAAAAAAATGTAGTCATTTAAAAATTCCTTTTTATGCCAACATTTTAAGACAATGAATGGATAAAGAAAACTTGCCATGAGAGAAAAATAAAGATTATTCCGACAACAAAATCCTAGGATTTTTTCCGACGGATGTTGGCTCAAACTTGTTTTGCCTACACACGGTCGCACAAAGTTGTCGGAATTTCCGATCGCCAACCACGCGGTCACGTACACCACGTACGACGAGACTAGAAAAGGCCGGTTCAGAACCAAGCGCGGCACCCTTTGGGCTCCTTTTGCTAATCTCGTGTTAGTAAAAGTTTGGTGAGATACGATTCGCGCTTTTTCAGACTCGTGGCTTTCAGATCGTTTTCTGCCGTTCAGTTTGTGCTTGTGGGTTTGTATCTGCTCTTCAGTGCGTGCAGCAAGTTCCGCGTGACTTTAGGTAGTCATTGTATTCTTGTTCGTTCGTTACTGTTTTTCAGGTCACTCTTCACAGGCCTTGCTGTTCTTCAGCGTGTTCTGTTACTTCGTTCTGAGCAGCCGACCGTTTTCTAGCCATGTTTCGTATGCGTACTCCTCGTAGAGTTCGTGCTGTGCGGGGGCTTGGTGTTAGGGTCCTGACCTTGACACAAGTCCAGTCCATGAACAGGGTGGGGAGGAGTTCATGGACCAAGAATTGGTTGCTTCAGCGTGACCAGTTCTCTCATATGCCTTTGCTCCGTGAGATCCGTGAGAATAATCCTGATGATTTCAGGAACTTTCTCAGGATGACGGACCCCGTGTTTCACCGTTTGTTGGCTTCGCTGACCCCCTATATCAGCAGGCAGGATACCTGCATGAGGCAAGCCATCACTCCAGAGCAGAGGTTGGTCGCTACCCTGCGGTATTTGGCCACAGGGAGAAGCCTGCAGGACTTAAAGTTCTCGACAGGCATCTCCCCCCAGGCTCTGGGGATCATTATCCCAGAGACCTGTTCTGCCATCATCCAGGTCCTGCAGAAGGAATATATAAAGTTAAGATTTTTATCCTTTTATATCACATTTTATTGTATTGAATGTTTGATAATATCTTGTATTTCTTTCCTCATTCCCTAATTACCATGATTGTAATATGCTGTGAATGTCCCCTTTGTCCTCATGCATGCTGGATTTTTATGTAATTATTATTTTATGTCCTTCATACATATTTGCTATTCACTAACCTCCCCAGCATGGTGTCTCCTGCCCTATATTCACCTCATGTAGTCACTTAACAATGTATTTTATCAGCTCCATAGTAGTGCTTTACCCCAAACACCCCCTAAAATGTTTGGAAATGTTATTTTAGCTTTAAATTCAGGCAGAGTGCCAGAGGCTTTTTTTTGTGGTGTCCCCAAATCATTTTTAGTAACCCTCCCTCCCCCAACTGCTAAGTCAGCTGATCCCAATTCTCTATTCTCAATCATCTATCTGCTGACTTTGCCAAACCCATACACACTATACCCATCTCTTTACTGGTCAGATTTATGGATGAATTCCCCAAAGCATGTAGTGCAAGGGCCTCCCTGTATACTTTCCAATGGTACTGTTTAAAGTTTTTGTATCCTATTATTATCTTGATAGGTAATAGCAGAATGTCCAAATGTCCTCAAATGTGTACAGTGTGTATTTATATCTTTGTATTCAGACACTTCTTACTTGTCCAGTGGTCTGCCAATAGTGTAACTAAGGAGGGGCTGTTCCAAGTAATACCCATTATTTAGGCATTCATCTCTCAATGAAGTGAAGAGGGTTACCTGTCCAAGATTTCCACACACCCCCTATAATGTTAGAAATGGCCCATGAGAGGGGGGGGGGAATATGATAGGTGTACCTTATACTTTGGTGTTGTTAAATTCCCCTTAATAAATGCTATCTGGAGGTTGCCCCATAATATTTGTGTCTAATCTGCTTGCCATGTTTCAGAGTAAAAATAGTAATGTTTATTGTTTTTTCCTCAACAGTTTCCTTCCACGCCACAGGAATGGCAGACTGTGGTCTCCCACTTTGCCGAGCGGTGGGACTTTCCTAACTGCGGAGGGGCAATTGATTGATGGGAAACACGTCCACATCATCCCACCACCCAACTCGGGGTCGTACTATTATGATTACAAGGGGTTTAAAAACATAGTGATGTTGGCGGTGGTGTCGGCTAATTACGACTTCTTGTATGTGGACGTGGGGAAGAATGGCCGGATGTCCGATGGTGGACTCATCGCCCAGACGGAGTTTTACAGGCGTCTCCAGAATGGCAGCTTGGACTTGCCAGCTCCAGAGGACAATGTGGAAGGACTCCATTTGGAACCATTTGTGTTCGTTGCTGATGAAGCATTTGCGCTGGGGGACCACCTGATGCGGCCATTCCCAATGAGGACCCTCACCCCGGAACAGAGGGTTTTTAATTACCGGCTGGCCAAAGCCCAAAGAGTGGTGGAGAACACATTTGGAATCCTGGCCAGCCGGTTCCGCCTATTTCTGACACCTATCCATATGGCGGAGTATAAACTGAACCATATAATACTTGCGTGCTGTGTTCTCCATAACTTTTTACGGAAACATTCGGCCAACTATGCTGGCTCAGTTGGGCCTGAGGCCGGAATCCTACATCAAACCACACTGACAGCGCTTGAAAGTGGCCGTCCTGGCTTGCCCTCCCTGAGTGCCCGTGATGTCCGGTTACGCTACCTGGAGTTCTTTGCGGGTAAGGGGGCTATCAATATGCCAGACAATATGTGAAGCCTTTTTATAATAAAAAAAAAAAAAAAATTCTTTGTGGACATTTACTGCTTGTGTTTGTTTTAGCTGACCCTGACATAAATGTTTTGAGTGCAGAAAATGTCGTGATTGGGTAACCTTATACAAAGCACTGTTGGCTGGTATTTCCTAAATGCATTTCACTACAAGTGCACTTGCAACTGCACTGAAACTGCACTTGTAGTGCAAAGAGGATTTGCCCTTAGGAAATAACCCCCATTTTTGCATAAAACAGCTATTACATCACCCCAAAAGTGTTGTAGTGTTGAGACAATAATCCACACATTCTTGAGTAAGCCACTTTTTTATACCTGCACAATCACATGTGCATTTACCAAAGGTTTTTAAAACAAACCAACATGTTTGTTGTATAACAATTTTTGCAGTAGCATTATCAAAATTCGAAATGTCCATTTCAGATAAAACAGGCCTGTGTAAAACCAACAAGAAAGCCAAAAAATTTGAACTTACAAAGTTCGCATTAGGTAAAACCTGAAGGCTATATCAGACATCAGTATTTAGGAACTGGGTTTGATATAGCGTTCAGATGGGGGGAAATCACCCCTGGAAAAGTCAAATTTGGAAGATGTACACCAATTTACGAATGTCAACATGTGCTATCTGCCATCAGGGGGGATCAAGGGACGTGTTTTGGGGGAGCAAGCCCTTCCTCAATGCGACTTTATAATTGAGGAAGGGGTTGCACCCCCAAAACGCGTCCATTGATCTCCCGTGATGGCAGATAGCACATGTTGGCACACTGTGTGCATCCTCCAAATTTGGCTTTGGATTGGACCACAATCCAAAAAGTGATTTTGTGGGGTTTTAAATTCGCCCCAAAACATCAATGATGTTATTATTTTTTTTAATAACATCATTGATTTTTTGCTGGATGTTTTGCAGTTCGGCATTACACCCCATGATCTCCCCGATCAGGATCTGGGCACTTTCTGATGTGAAACGTTCTCTATCCCTCACATCACGATCACCTAAAAAGAGAGAAAAAAAAAAAAAACAGGTCTCAAAAGTCTGCTACCATCCATCTCTTTTACCTGAGCCTGTGGTCGCAGACACTCACCTGTTGTGGTGTCAATCTCCACCACATCTTCTTCCTCCTCCTGCTCAGCTTGGGTTTGAGGTATTTCACCTTCTTCCATAGGTGGGGGGTCTGTGGTCTCCTCGGATGAGGGGTGTCCTCCGAGTCTTTTCTCCCCTATGTAAAACAAAAATGGTATAATTAGCACACAGATATTTGATGGCAGAACTAGAAATAGGAAACATTGCTTGGAAGTGGGGTACAATTGTCTATTTTAGCCGAGTTCCAAGATGTATATTTTTTATTGCCCTTTGTCAAGCTGCAATACTTTACCTGTTTAGTACAAGCTTCACAGATGTAGCCCCCCTATAGTATACACTGGAGCACCTGTGTGGCCCCCCTAATAAAAATGGTGTTCTGGGGTCCCACACTAGTGCTCCAGTGTCCAGATGTGAAAACAGCTGCTCAGTGTCCTCTCCTTACACACAATCTAGTTGGCATTTCATTCTAGTAACAAACCCATCTACACAAACAAATATTTGGCATCCAAGTAGGCCCAAAAAAAATGTGGGAAAATGCATATGGCCAAAACAATGGTGTTTTAGAGGCCGAAAGAAAAATGTTTGATACGAACGAATAATGGGCCCATGAACATTAAAGTTGCCCTTTTAAACGTTACAATTAATAAAAGCATATGTAGCAGCACGAACGCAATAAAGACAGAAAGAATAGGAACACAGCACAACTACTTACTTTTTTGCAGCACTCTCCGGATCTTTCGGTACTGCTCTGGCTCTCCTAACTTCAGGTCCGACCACCGCTTCCTGAGCTGATCTTTCGATCGTCGTACCCCGAAATTCCTGTGAAGGCTTTTGATCACTTTCGCCATGATCTTGGCCTTTCTGATGTTGGGGTTGGGGTAAGGCCCATACTTCCCGTCATAGTCGGACTTCCTCATGATGTCGACCATCTCCAACATCTCCCCAAAGGACATATTTGTGGCCTTAAAACGTCTCCTTCTGGATCGGGACGTGTCCGGATCCGGGCTTTCCTCCTCCTCCTCCTCGTTGCTATAAATAGCACACACCTGCTCTAACTCCGCCATCATGCTCTTCACCCACTGCGCCGAACGAAAAGGGGCGGGGAATAGACTAGAAAGAACGTCAGGGGCGGGCGGAGTTACACGCATGCGCAGTGTGTATAAAGCGTAACACGCGTGCGTATTACGTACGATCTGTGAGCGGAGGAAGGAGCATTGGACGCGCCGATCGTAAGAACGAAGGTAAGAGACAAACTTGTGCCTATACTGCTTCTAGATTGAGGCCTATATTGTAACAAGATTAGGAGAGTTTTGTCTGACATTAGGCTTTGTCTTGTGTTGTGTCTTGCAGTGAACATGGATATGCTACTCAAAGATAATGACTTCATGTCAGTATTCGTAGAGATGCTAAGGGAGCTGCCCTGTCTGTGGGAGATTAAACACCCCCATTTCAAGAACCAAGCAAAGAGGAAGGCAGCACTGGAGCAATTGTGTGAAATTGTGAAGCAGGTGATCCCCACGGCAGACATCACCTATTTAAAGATATTAATTGGTGGCCTGAGGAGCACATATCTAAGGGAGCGCAAGAAGGTCCTGGATTCACAGAGATCCGGAGCAGCAGATGACATCTATGTCCCCAGGATGTTGTACTACGACAGGCTGCACTTTCTGGCAGGCCAGACTGAACCCAAGCCATCCCTCTCCAGTCTTCCTTCCACGCTTCCTTCCCCCCCGGCTGAGGCTTCTGACGCCCAACCTGGGCCTTCCAGGCCACATGTGGAGGAGCCCAGATTGAGCCAGGTATAGCATTCCTCTAAATATTGCTGCTTGTCCAATCAGTGATGTTAACCAGATGTTAGTTTGGAGTACTAATTTAGGATTGTGATTGATGAAGCAAAACATTACAACCATGCCCCTTTTTCATACACAGGGAAGTCTCAGCCAGGAGGTGGCCGGGCCGAGCCGGCTGGCTGATCTGCAGGTCCCTCCACCCCCCCTGAAAAGAGAAAGTGGCAGTAGGAGGAGTGCCCTAGAGGAGGCTGCTATAGGATTCTTTTGGAGGGCTACAGAGGTCCTGGGAGCACCCCACACCATGGAGGAGAACATTGCTGCCTTCATTGCATATAAAATGCAGAGGATGGAGGAGGGCCAACAAGTCATGTGTGAGGCCCTCATATTGGAGGCTCTTGAGAAAGGTATGAGGGGCCGAATGACACCTCAGACACACCTTTGTGATGGTCCTCCTCCTGCAGGTCCTCCTCCTCCTCCTCCCCCCTCTCCTCCAGGTCCCCCCAGTCCTCCTCCAGGTCCTCCCAGTCCTCCTTCTCCTCCAGGTCCTACTCCTTCTCCTGCCACATCTCCAACTGCACAGCCACAGCCCGGAAGGAAGCGTGGAAGGAAGACCAGAAAGTGATTGCCCTGGCTTCAGTCTGGTCGGCCAAAAGATGCAGCCTCTTGTGGTACCACAGCCTGGGGACACAGATGTCATCTGCTGCTATCCGGATCTCTGCGAATTCTGGACCAGACTGCCCTCCCTTACATATGGACTCCTCAGGCCATCAATTTTGATGTTCAAGAATTGATGTCTGCCCTGGGGGTCCCAGGCTTTGCTAATTTCTCCTGTTGATCCAGTGTTGCCTTCCTCTTTGTTTGGTTCTGAGCCCTTAATAAAGGATTTTTGTTTTGAATTATACTCTCCTATGTGTTTTACTTCAAAAAGGACAGTTGGTTTGTGAGGATTCAGGTACATTTCAAATATACAATGTGAAATGAACAAGGGACACCAACACCAAACAATCTCCTGGAGATTAAATAATACAAGATATCAATGGTGTTGGGGTAACTTGACACACAAAACACACACAAAAATATTCTGGAGTAAAAATAAAAATAGCATTGAACAAAGATCAACCTTGGAAAAAATCCAAACATTAAAGAAAAAAAAAGGCTGAAAATCCAAAAAAAAAAAAAATATAAATAATATAAAACTGTCAGATGTGACAACTAATAACAATATATTCAGGGAATCCCACTAAAAAAACACAAATAAAACTTTGTGAGAAGTGTGTGTGAATATGAGCAGCAAAACTACTTAATTCTTGTCACATTATAAAGAAGAAGGGAGTGCGCTGTATTAAACCATTTTTAACATTGCAGCGTGACGAAAGTGCTGTATCCATTGCGAACGCTAAGTTTACCAGAATGAGCTGCCCCGTCTCGGAATTTCTTCTGAGCATGCGTGGCACTTTGTGCGTCGGAACAGGCCACACACGGTCGGAATTGACGCGATTTTGTTGTTGGAAAATTTTATCTCCTGCTGTCCAACTTTGTGTGTCGGAAAATCCGATGGAAAATGTCCGATGGAGCCCACACACGGTCGGAATTTCTGAACACACGCTCCGATCGGACATTTTCCATCGGAAAATCCGACCGTGTGTACGGGGCATTAGAGCGTAGTATTCCCTGAGGAGCAGAGTCTGAGAGCCAGCAGATTTTCACCAGATCTTCTAGTGGTGAGGATGGACTGGGCTGCAACTGGCTCCCGGTCGCCACCCCCAGGGTTCCCCAGCTCACACCCACAGTAGGCAACAGTAGGATAGGGATAGTAAAGGAATAAGCAAAGGTCAGGGCCACAAGCAGACAAGGACAACAGAGTACACACCAAGGTTCAGGGTCACAGGCAAACAGGGATAGTCGGGGACACGCCAAAGGTCAGGGTCACGAGCACACAGGAATAGTATAGAACACGCCAAGGTCGGTAACAGAAATAAACGTAGAGCACACGGCAGGCAGGAACAGGAAGCCAAACACACAAAGGTTGATCAGCAGGGCTGACCTGCAGTGCAGAGTTTAATATAGAGTTCTCTGATAGGAGCTGGGGTGGAGCCATGCTAGAGGAGAGTTAATCAAAGCAGTCAGGAGAAAGAAAGCTGGTCTTTGGAGATGAACACATGGAGACAGGTAAGCTGACAAACAAACTCTATTGCATAACCATGACATGGTGCTACAACACTGCAACCCCTCACAGATACTCTAGTTGGAGCGCAGGAACTAGCCCTGCTGCAAAAAATTGCATGAAAAATTGTAATTACATGCCCTTGTTAAACAGGGGGTGAAAAATTGGGCCTTAGGCACTGGTGGCGGGACTGGCGGCGCCCAGAACCAAAAATGCTATCATCATGATCATTGAGGAGGAAGAGGATAATTACTCAGTATAACAGGATAGTCACTCAGCATTAGCATAGGCAGTCTTTGAAGGGATCTGACATTTCAAAAAAATTTATTCAGTTACATCAGCATCAGGTGCTTGGTAGCGGGTGGGTGATCCAAGACTGATTCAGTTTTATGAAGGTCAGTCGATCGACCGAGTCGGTGGACAGACACACCCTGTGATCGGTTACAAAGCCTCCAGCAGCACTGAATGTGCTTTCCGAAAGAACGCTGGATGCAGGACAGGCCAGTAGCTCAATTGCATACCGTGCAAGCTCTGGCCAGTGATCCATCCTCAAGACCCAGTAACCCAGAGGATTTTCGGTGGGAAAGGTCTCCAAGTCAGATCTTGCCCCAGGTATTCCTGCACCATGTAAAACAGACGCTGGCGATGGTTGCTGGAACCGATCATACAGAAGGTGATCGCGATATTGTGTCAATCTCAATCTAAACCCCGTCGCAGGAGCCAGCGCCGAGATGGCTCACTCATCGCGAAAGGAAAACTTTGTTTTCCTTTCACGATGAGTGACAGGCAGTGCTGACAGCTGTCTGGTATGAATCCTGAGGGGGAACGCCGTGCCAAATTTTAAATGAAAAAAACGGCGTGGGTTCCCCCCCAGGAGCATACCAGGCCCTTAGGTCTGGTATGGATTCTAAGGGGAACCCCCTACGCTGAAAAATCGGCGTGGGGGTCCCCCCAAAATCCATACCAGACCCTTATCCGAGCACGCAGCCCAGACGGCTAGGAAAGGGGGTGGGGACGAGCGAGCGCCCCCCCTCCTGAGCCATACCAGGCCGCATGCCCTCAACATGGGGGGGTGCCTTGGGGGAGAGTGGCGCCCTGCGGGACCCCCCACCCCAAAGCACCTTGTCCCCATGTTGATGAGGACAACGGCCTCTTCCTGACAACCCTGGCCTTTGGTTGTCGGGGTCTGCGGGCGGGGGGCTTATCGGAATCCGGGAGCCCCCTTTAATAAGGGGCCCTCAGATCCCGGCCCCCCACCCTGTGTGAATGAGTATGGGGTACATGGTACCCCTACCCATTCACCTAGGGAAAAGTATCAATAAAAAAAAATACAGTACACAGGTTTTAAGAGTAATTTATTAGGCAGCTCCGGGGTCTTCTTCCGATTTCGGGGGGTCTCCTTCCCCCTTCCCCGGTGTTCCGCCTCCTCTCCCGGGCCCCGCCGCTATCTTCTTCCAGCTCTTTTTCCAGCGAGGGGCCCGGTCTGCTACCGCTGTCTTGTTGCCGCTGTTTTGTTGCCGATGTCTCGCTGCCGATGTCTCGCCGCAGCTGTCTCACTTTTGGAGTAAAGTGGTCTGACGGTTTTAGTACCACCCTGTCTGGATAAAATGCCATGTAGGGTTCTGAAATCATTAACGCCTATATCTCCGAGACTCTTTTAGCTGAAGTGATGGCGATAAGAAATGTTAATTTTAGTGTTAAGTCCCACAATGTAATTGAGTCAGCTGGGTGGAAAAGTGAACTTGATAATGAATTCAGGAGTCTGTCCTTACATCTGTGTCCCCAGCGGAGTCTGTCCTTACATCTGTGTCCCTAGCGGAGTCTGTCCTTACATCTGTGTCCCCAGAGGAGTCTGTCCTTACATCTGTGTCCACAGGGGAGTCTGTCCTTACATCTGTGTCCCCAGAGGAGTCTGTCCTCACATCTGTGTCCCCAGCGGAGCAGCAGGGTCCTCTTTACATCTGTGTCCCAAGCAGCACAGCACTCCTTCAAGCCGCATCTGTGCTATTTCCTGGCTTTCTCCGTGTGTTCAGTGGAGAGGGGAGGGGCCTCCCCTCTCCACTGAACACAAGGGGATTAGTCCTCACGACAGCCATATTTTTGCAGCCCGCCGGAAGTGACTTTGTTCTCACACTGAGAACAAAGCACCCGGCCGGGCGGATGCTGCTCGGCACAATTGATTGCGCCAGAAAGCAGCTCCAAACCCCGCCAATGAAGCGCCACCTCTGAAATCTCGTGATTGCATTGACGTGGCGCTTCCCATAGTGCACTGTGTCCAGCGCCCGAACACAGTGCACAGTTAAAGGACATTATTTTTTTTCTTAAAGGGGCCGTTTTAAAAAAAAAAAATTTTTAAATCTTTATTTTTTTGTAACTACAGGAGGGGGGGGGGGGGCGAACTGGCGCCCCCTATGGACGGGTCGCCACTGTCCCAGCCTAGAGGTTTTCGCCTCCCTGTACCTCTCTGGGAGGTTGCATTTGAACGAAGGACCTTTCTGCGGCTTAGGTCTTCTATCAGAGGGGATCTGTCCCGATTTGCCTCCTGTCACTTTGGAGATTTGGTGGGTGGATTCACTTTCAGTTCCTTCAGAGGATATTGTTTCGGCAATCTATTATTCAATCTATTATTCAGGTTAGATCTTTTATCTGATCTCTCCCACTCATCTTTAATGAGATCATCCAGTTCCTCAATTAAGGGAAAGGACTCAGATTCTCTCTTTAGATTAGGAAAGTACTTCTGGATTTTGCGAGGGGCTTCTTTCGCTTCTTCCCATCCTATGGCATCCTTTACTGATTTTATGAAGAGTAAAGTCAAATCCTGTAGGGATCTCTGAGTCCTCATTGTCAGAAGCTGATTCCGAATCTATAGAAGGATTGGGAGCTACGGAATTTGTGCTTGGGCCTTCCTTGCCTAGTTCAGGGACTGATGCCTCCAGGATAGATTCCCACACAGACTATCTGATGAGGTCAGTTACCTCTCTTGCGTCAGACTCCTTCTCCCTGGTTGCTTCATTGAAGCATGCGCGGCGTGCTAACTTATCTGGCAAAGCTGGAGCTCCACACACCCAGCAAGCATTTGCTGCAGGACAAGTCTTCTTGTGATGGGGAGAAGGTGATGTTCTGTGTGAGCAGCTACGGGGTGAGCGGCTGTGACGTGAATGGCTGTGGCCAGAGTGGTGATGGCGAGATGAAGATTTTGAGCGACTTCTCCTAGATCTCCTATGGCTTGAGCAACCTTGATGCCTGGAGTTTGTAGATCTTGATCTGGAAGGGCTGTCAGAAAGTTGCAGCATTAGAGGTCATGCACTCTTTTTCCTCTTCTATACTTACCAGACATGCTGGGCTCCTCTTACCTTATATTTTGAGGGAGGTCTGCTTAGGGAGTGACCCCCATGAAGACAGTGCACAGGAAAACAGTATCTGATAAAGGAGTAAACAGCATAGAATTGCAGTGCAGGTAAAAGAACAACAGCTACAAATTAGCAGATGAAAAGGATATGGGACTTACCTGAGACTGAGGGCAGTAAGGAACGCATAATAATCCCTTCGTAACGCGCCTGCAACCATCTGGCAAATACTGGCAGAATCACAGGACTTTTTTAATTTCCCGCTGCTATCGCTGCGTAAATGACATCACCGCGCATGCGCAGACGCATTTGCCGCCCTACGCGCCATCTTGGAGAAGGGCAGAGAGACTTGCCGAGTTACCTCACTTCCCCCGGCGTATGTTCTAGATCGCCAAAGAGGACACGGCCGCCATGATGGAAATGACTCCATCCTCGTGGAACTACAGGGATCAGCCAGCCTTTAGAATGAAAACAAAAATGAAAGAAAATACCTGAGTGAAAGGTAGGAGGTCACTGCGGTAATCTAAGCTTCTTTAAAGCTTGTATAAGTGCCAGAAATGTGCCCCTGAGACCACCAGATTGGGGTTCTCTCCGTAAAGGCTCTTTTAGAGACTGCACAGGAGAGACTTCCAGCCAGGAGAGGCTTAACCTGGTGGGGGGGATGCAGTAAGGGTGCTGAATCCATCTCAAACTTGTCAGGTCAGGATAAAAAAAGAGAATGAATGGAGGTGCCTCTCCTTCAAATTTATAGTTAACCAATCCTGTCAGGTTGTGGGGGCAGAGTCATAACTCAGTGTGTGCTGCCATGATGCGTCAGGAAACACTTTTTGAAAGATAAGTAGTGTTTTTTTTTATAGACAACTATATAGATCAGACCAAAATGAGGAGGAAAGAGGGACACACACACACACATATATATATACATATACAGTGGGGACGGAAAGTATTGAGACCCCCTTAAATTTTTAATTCTTTGTTATATTGCAGCCATTTGCTAAAATCATTTCAGTTAATTTTTTTCCTCATTAATGTACACACAACACCCCATATTGACAGAAAAACACAGAATTGTTGACATTTTTGCAGATTTATTAAAAAAGAAAAACTGAAATATCACATGGTCCTAAGTATTAAGACCCTTTGCTGTGACACTCATATATTCAGGGCCAGATTAAGAGCATCATGGGCCTGGTGCTGAGGATTTTGGTGGGCCCTTTTATGGAAACAATATGAAAGTGCAAACATTTTTTGCTAAAACAAATTAAATATACTCTCACCAGTAATATCAGCCGTGCAGCCTCTGAGCAGCAGCAACACCACCAATACCACCTGCTATGCGGTCTCTCACTAACAGCAACATAGGGCGACCACATTTCCAAACTGCCATTCAGGGACATCCCCCCCTTCCCAAAAAAAAGATGAGGGGGGATGTAGTCTTGGGTTTGATGGGGAAATAGGTGGCGGGGGTGATTTTTCGGGCAAATGGCTGGTGTTAGCACTTAAAATCATCCTGACACTATGCTTGATATGGCGTCAGGATGATCAAATTCCATTATTTCTATTATTACATTGTAATATATAGTGAAATAGTTCAACTCATCATGATGCAGAATCAGTGGAAACCTGAGCTTGTCACTTGCCACCATCGCCTGCCGCCAGATGCCACCCATAGCCTGCTATCAGATACAGTGTGCCACTTAACACCTGCAACCTGCCACCAGATACAGTGTGCCACTTGCCACCAGCAGCCTGCCACCAGATACAGTGTGCCACTTGCCACCAGATACAGTGTGCCACTTGCCACCAGCAGCCTGCCACCAGATACAGTGTGTCACTTTCCACCAGCAGCATGCCACCAGATACGGTGTGCCACTTGCCACCAGCAGCCTGCCACCAGATATGGTGTGCCACTTGCCAACAGCAGCCTGCCACCAGATACAGTGTGCCACTTGCCACAAGCAGCATGCCACCAGATACAGTGTGCCACTTACCACCAGATACAGTGTGCCACTTGCCACCAGCAGCCTGCCACCAGATACAGTGTGTCACTTTCCACCAGCAGCATGCCACCAGATACGGTGTGCCACTTGCCACCAGATACACTGTGCCACTTGCCACCAGCAGCCTGCCACCAGATATGGTGTTCCACTTGCCAACAGCAGCCTGCGACCAGATACAGTGTGCCACTTGCCACAAGCAGTCTGCCACCAGATATGGTGTGCTACTTGCCACCCACAGCCTGCTACCAGACACAGTGTGCCACTTGCCACCAGCAGCCTGCCACCAGATACAGTGTGCCACTTGCCACCAGCAGCATGCCACCAGATATGGTGTGCCACTTGCCACCAGCAGCATGCCACCAGATATGGTGTGCCACTTGCCACCAGATAGTGTGCCACTTGCCACCAGCAGCCTGCCACCAGATACAGTGTGCCACTTGCCACCAGATACAGTGTGCCACTTGCCACAAGCAGCCTGTCACCAGATACAGTGTGCCACTTGCCACCAACAGTCTGTCACCAGATACACTGTGCCACTTGCCACCAGCAATCTGTCACCAGATATGGTGTTCCACTTGCCAACAGCAGCCTGCAACCAGATACAGTGTGCCACTTGCCACCAGCAGCCTGCCACCAGATACAGTGTGTCACTTTCCACCAGCAGCATGCCACCAGATACGGTGTGCCACTTGCCACCAGATACACTGTGCCACTTGCCACCAGCAGCCTGCCACCTGATATGGTGTTCCACTTGCCAACAGCAGCCTGCGACCAGATACAGTGTGCCACTTGCCACAAGCAGTCTGCCACCAGATATGGTGTGCTACTTGCCACCCACAGCCTGCTACCAGACACAGTGTGCCACTTGCCACCAGCAGCCTGCCACCAGATACAGTGTGCCACTTGCCACCAGCAGCATGCCACCAGATATGGTGTGCCACTTGCCACCAGCAGCATGCCACCAGATATGGTGTGCCACTTGCCACCAGATAGTGTGCCACTTGCCACCAGCAGCCTGCCACCAGATACAGTGTGCCACTTGCCACCAGATACAGTGTGCCACTTGCCACAAGCAGCCTGTCACCAGATACAGTGTGCCACTTGCCACCAACAGTCTGTCACCAGATACACTGTGCCACTTGCCACCAGCAATCTGCCACCAGATATGGTGTTCCACTTGCCAACAGCAGCCTGCGACCAGATACAGTGTGCCACTTGCCACAAGCAGCATGCCACCGGATACAGTGTGCCACTTGCCACCAGCAGCCTGCCCCAGATATGGTGTGCTACTTGCCACCCACAGCCTGCTACCAGACACAGTGTGCCACTTGCCACCAGCAGCCTGCCACCAGATACAGTGTGCCACTTGCCACCAGCAGCATGCCACCAGATACAGTGTGCCACTTGCCACCAGCAGCATTCCACCAGATATGGTGTGCCACTTGCCACCAGATAGTGTGCCACTTGTCACCAGCAGCCTGCCACCAGATACAGTGTGCCACTTGCCACCAGCAGCATGCCACCAGATACAGTGTGCCACTTGCCACCAGATACAGTGTGCCACTTGCCACCAGCAGCCTGCCATCAGATATGGTGTGCCACTTGCCAACAGAAGCCTGCCACCAGATACAGTGTGCCACCTGCCACCAGATACAGTCAGCAGCCTGCCACCAGACACAGTGTGCCACTTGCCACCAGCAGCATGCAACCAGATAGAGTGTGCCACTTGCCACCAGCAGCATGCAACCAGATAGAGTGTGCCACTTGCCACCAGCAGTCTGCCTCTGCCTCCAGAACTCTGCCCAGACAGATAGGAGGGACAGGGCCTGTATAGTCAATCAAATCCCTGGAGCCCCTACCCCTCCTGAGCTGGGATGGTATGGCCGTGTGTGTATATGCCAGGAGTATTGATTAGACCAAGTTCTACAGGGGGTTGTGTGTACAAGCCTTTGGGCTCACACTGGTGTGCTGCAGTCGGCCGCACTGCTTGTGTATCTGCAGTTTTAGCTGCAGTCCTATTGATATATATCAGGTTGCAGGTTTTGCTGCATTTTCTGACAGTGCGTCAAAGATAAGACGCAGCATGCAGGAATTTTGGTGTACTTTCAGAAAAAAACACACAACCTAATAGAAATCAATAGAACTGTGAGTAAAACGCAGGAAAACTGTGGATACACCAGCAATGGGCCAAAACACAGCAAACCAGTGTGAACCCTTCCTAAAAGCACAAGGGACCAAGTACTACCACAGGCTGAAGACACAATTCTTAACACTTTGGCTGCAGTTATAAGAGCTACTGCTGGAGGAATAAGTTAAAAAGGAGGGGAAGGGAGATAAGAGTCACTGAGCTCACATTTGGATGGTCCCTGGAGGCTGATCACTCAGATATCTGCCGCTGTTCTGTTCATAATTTCCCACCCACACGGCTCCTTCTTCACTACACAGCCACAGACTTCACATAGTGAGAGAGGGGAGGGGAAAGGCAGAGCCGACTCAGCCTCTCCCATTTGTGTAGGGGGGGAACTGTGCACTGTGACAATGTAATAAACACAGTGAGCAAACACAGATGCAGCCAGACACCCCTACATTTACACACAGCTTCTCCTGTCCCATAGAAGTTTATGGACAGGAGAAAATCGGCCTTTTACTGCTGACTGGGAGGGCCGATTTTAAGGCAGGGGCCTGGAGCTGCAGCTCCATCAGCCCCTATGTTAATCCGGCCCTGCATATATTTAACTCAGGTGCTGTGCAGTTCTTCTGATCATCCTTGAGATGGTTCTACACCTTCATTTGAGTCCAGCTGTGTTTGATTATACTGATTGGACTTGATTAGGAAAGCCACACACCTGTCTATATAAGACCTTACAGCTCACAGTGCATGTCAGAGCAAATGAGAATCATGAGGTCAAAAGGAACTGCCTGAAGAGCTCAGAGACAGAATTGTGGCAAGGCACAGATCTGGCCAAGGTTACAAAAAAATTTCAGCTGCACTTAAGGTTCCTAAGAGCACAATGGCCTCCATAATCCTTAAATGGAAGACGTTTCGGACAATCAGAACCCTTCCTAGAGTTGGCCGTCTGGCCAAACTGGGCTATCGGGGGAGAAAAGCCTTGGTGAGAGAGGTAAAGAAGAACCCAAAGATCACTGTGGCTAAGCTCCAGAGATGCAGTTGGGAGATGGGAGAAAGTCAACCATCACTGCAGCCCTCCACCAGTCGGGGCTTTATGCCAGAGTGGCCCGATGGAAGCCTCTCCTCAGTGCAAGACACATGAAAGCCCGCATGGAGTTTGCTAAAAAAAAAACACCTGAAGGACTCCAAGATGGTGAGAAATAAGATTCTCTGGTCTGATGAGACCAAGATAAAACTTTTTGGCCTTAATTCTAAGCGGTATGTGTGGAGAAAACCAGGCACTGCTCATCACCTGTCCAATACAGTCGCAACAATGAAGCATGGTGGCGGCAGCATCATGCTGTGGGGGTGTTTTTCAGCTGAAGGGACAGGACGACTGATTGCAATTGAGGGAAAGATGAATGCGGCTAAGTACAGGGATATCCTGGACGAAAACCTTCTCCAGAGTGCTCAGGACCTCAGACTGGGCCAAAGGTTTACCTTCCAAAAAGACAATCACCCTAAGCACACAGCTAAAATAACGAAGGAGTGGCTTCACAACAACTCAGTGACTGTTCTTGAATGGCCCAGCCAGAGCCCTGACTTAAACCCAATTGAGCATCTCTGGAGAGACCTAAAAATGGCTGTCCACCAACGTTTACCATCCAACCTAACAGAACTGGAGAGGATCTGCAAGGAGGAATGGCAGAGGATCCCCAAATCCAGGTGTGAAAAACTTGTTGCATCTTTCCCAAAAAGACTTATGGCTGTATTAGATCAAAAGGGTGCTTCTACTAAATACTGAGCAAAGGGTCTGAATACTTAGGACCATGTGAGATTTCAGTTTTTCTTTTTTAATAAATATGCAAAAATGTCAACAATCCTGTGTTTTTCTGTCAATATGAGGTGCTGTTTATACATTAATGAGGTAAAAAAATTAACTTAAATGATTTTAGCAAATGGCTGCAATATAACAAAGAGTGAACAATTTAAGCTGGACTGAATACTTTCCGTACCCACTATATATATATATTTTAAGAGTGTGGACAGCACCAACTAGTAAAGCTAATTATCTATGCAAATAACAAGGTGGATCCCAAAGTACCCACCAAAATCTATATATAATACAAAGGGGTTACAGCCATGGCCGGATTAACATAGGGGCTATTGGAGCTGCAGCTCCAGGCCCCTTAGCTTAAGATAGGCCCATTTACCCCCCCAAAAAAAACACAATCGAGTTTGGAGGGTCGTAGAGACCCTTTGAGAATTTGAGGGGGGGGGTAAGCCAAAGACCTGCCCCACCACTGATCAGAATTTGGGGCTCCTAGGACCTATGGTTCCGGAGATACGGGGCTCCTTGTGCAGCCTGTCAGAAGCTACATACAGAGCGGCCAGTTTTAATACAAGCTGGCACACTCTGTTGTAGCAGACTGAGAGGATGAGCTCACAGTGCCTCTCACTTCTTATCAAGGCACTGGGGTCAATGGACAGCTTGGAGCCTTGGACCAATGGTAAAGTACCATTGGCCCCAGCTGTCCAATAAAAATGCTGCAGTGGAGACTCTACTCTTACTGCAGTGTCATAGAAGATACATGCTCCTTTCCAGCCCAGCCCTCTTAATTAGAATGAAAAAACATGTATTATTGGGTATAAGGTTTACCCACAATCTCATGTTTTTCTCACACAGTTAAGAGTTAGAATGAGAATCTGCTGCCTGCTGAAAAGGTACTGTTATAATCAAGCTAAATCATATATTATTATGCTATTTGTTATAAGATAATAAATTATTATTCGTCTATTTACTGTGAAATTACTGGTTGGAAGTTATAACTTCAGACTTCAGTAATTTGTCCGTTAAGCCACATGCTTGAGTACAGTTTTTGAATGGTAAATAACCCCTTGCCACTTCTCTCCTCCATGTAAAAATCATCATTTTTTTTGCTAGAAAATTACTCAGAACCCTCAAACATTATATATATTGTTTTAGCAGACACCCTAGGGAATAAAATGGCGGTCGTTGCAACTTTTTATGTTACATGGTATTTGCGCAGCAATTTTTCAAACATGTTTTTTTTGGAAAGAAACTGTTCCATGAATAAAAAAAACCCACTAAATTTAGCCAGATTTTTTTGTATACTATGAAAGATGTTACGCCGAGTAAATAGATACCTAACTTGTCACGCTTTACAATTGCGCACACTTGTGGAATGGCGCCAAACTTCAGTACTTAAAAATCTCCATAGGCGTTGCTTTAAAATTTTTTACAGGTTACATGTTTAGAGTTACAGAGGAGGTCCAGTGCTAGAATTATTGCTCTCGCTCTAATGATCGCGGCGTATGTAACCCGTATGTATCGGGCTCCGATTCTAGCCAGTGCCTCACCAGCCACTGACCTCATCGCATGTCCCTGACCCAAATCTTAAAAATACGTTTGAACAGGGCTGTACGAATGCCATAGCTATGATCATATGTGTGGGCAGCCTCTTGCATTAGGGTGTGCACCCCAAAGCTCAAATACATATGCATGTGTTATATGTACTGATGGTGTCAGTAGGGCAGTGGACAGTGTCATTAGTTTTATTTTATTTTTGAATAAATTATTTTATTTTGTACCATTTTTTTGGGGATGAAATATCAGTGGTCTAAACAGGGGGGAATATGCACCACACAAGGCGATTAGGGTGTGCCCAGGCACACCTGGCACACCCTGTGCGCACGCCAATGGCTACGATGCTTTACTTCACAGCTGCGACTTTTTTTTTTTTTTGTAATTTTTGTAATTCCTTTAGCTCCAGCATCTTTAACTCAGCCTGCAGAGTTTGACAGGCAGTACCGCCTATCAAACTCACCTATTGATTTCAATGGTGCCACTCTGCAACTGCAAGCCAAACTCGCTCGCAATAGCAGCATAGTCCGACAATGTAAAAATACCATTCAGCAATGTAAAAAAAAAAAAAACAACAAGGAGGCGGCAGTAGCACCTCATGAATGCCTCTCAGCTGCTGCTATACCACTCATTGAAAAGCAATCCACCACAGATCACTTTTCAGAGGGCAGTTAAGCATTACCGCAAATGTGAAAGAAACTTGAAACACATTCATTTCACACTCCCCACCAACCAGGTCACTCTCCAGCCACGTCACATGTTAGCCACCTTCCTTCAACTTATATCACAGGTGACCATTTCCCAACCTGCAGATGACAGGCCCTATTTGAAAAGATATCATTCCCAGTTACTGCCCCCACCCGCTGATTGATTTCCCTCTATGACCACCACACACCCTCCCACCTGCTGACCTGTGGATGGGGGAATCACTCCCCCAGTGTTTTTGTGTTCTGCCAGTGGGGAGCCTTCCCTACCCACACAATACAATGATCAGTGTTGCTAACTATAGCGAGCAGCACTGATTGTTTTGGGAAAAACCTGACAGGCTGGTTGTATTTAAGTTGATTAATAGATTGACTTGTGTACAACCAGCTAGCCCATACATAGATCGACTATGGCTGGTCTCTGCTTAATTTCAATCCATGTATGGCCCGCTTAACCACTACGCAGTCCCTAAATATCCTTTACATTTTTCCTTCCCAGATTCCTTCATCCTTCTCTCCTATACATTGTGCCCGCTGTCATACCCTCCACACTCCTCTCCTGTACATAGTGCTCGTTGTCATACCCTCCACACTTCTCTCCTATACATAGTGCCTGCTGTCATACACTTCTCTCCTGTAAATAGTGCTCACTGTCATACCCTCCAGATTCCTCTCTTGTACATACATCTCACTGTCATACACTTCTCCCCTGTACATAGTGCCCTCTGTCATACCTCCCACAATCTTCTCCTGTACATACTGCCCACTGTCATACACTTATCTCCTGTACATAGTGCCCATTGTGATACCCTCCACATTCCTCTCCTGTGCATACTGTCATACCACTGTCATACCCTCCACAATCCTCTCCTGTACATATTGCCTGCTGTCATATCCTCCACACTCTTCTCCTGTACATACTGCCCACTGTCTTACCCTCCACACTCCTCTCCTGTACATACTGCTCAGTATCATACCCTTCATACTGCTCTGCTGTACATACTGCCCCCATCATACCCTCCACACTCCTCTCCTGTACATACTGCCAACTGTCTTTCTCTCCACAATTCTCTCCTGTACATACTGCCCCCTCATACCCTCCACACTCCTCTCCTGTACATACTGCCCACTGTCTTCCCCTCCACACTCCTCTCCTGTACATACTGCCCACTGTTATCTCCTCCTCACTCCTCTCTTGTACATAGTGCCCACTGTTATACCCTCCACACTCCTCTCCCTCACCTGCATATACTTCCCACTTTTATACCATCCATACTCCTCCCCTATGCCTCTTACCCACAAAAACAGTTCTTTAAAATGATATTGAATATCCTCAATGTTACCAGCTCTAGAATGGGCACACTTTTATTAGTTCAACTAAAGCAAATCTTCTCAGTCCTTATATTTGTTCTGCCCATTATTAGCACTCATTTAATTTTGTGATTACTATTGTGATGTATAGAGGAACATAGTGGATGTGAGCTACTCTAAATATGCCACTGGTAAAAAAAAAAAGTGTCCCTGAAAATCTTTTTGAAATGTTGGCAACTATGCACTTGGGCACTGTCCAAGGGCCCCTGGGTCGGTAGGGGGCCCCATGAGAGGCTCCTGGGATCCTGTAATATTAAAGCGGTAGTAAACTTCACTAACGTTATTACTTTTTAGAGGCCCTGAGGTAGGTTATGCTATGATGTACAAGTATGCACAGCATATTAGCACATTAGGGTACACTTACCTGTCAGACTGAGCCCTCCAGGGTTGCGCTGTGATCATTCCGGCAGGTCCCGGGCACTTCCATCTTCACCCGGTCTTCCTTCCGGGTTCTGTGCCTTCGGTCACTTGCCTTGGCCGGGCTGCGTTGATGTCACTCCCAGGTTATGCTCATGCACATCCTCTCTCTCACCCCCCCTCTTTCTCATCCTCCCTCCCTTACCCTTCACCCCTTTCTCTCTCTCTCATCCCCCCTCTCTATTTAACTTAATTTGTTATAACAAAAAATTGTTTGCTTTTTTTTTGTCATAAAAAGCCCCACCAAAATCCTCAGCACCAGGCCCATGATGTTCTTAATCTGGCCCTGGTTACAGCACAGTGAGCATACACTTATGTCCAGTAAATTAGAAACTTCATGCATCCCTCCCCTGTTTTGTTACCAACCTGCACCAGGTAGTGAAAATAGGTAGATTGAATGTTCAGGTCCAAATAGCTTCATATAAACAATACATGAGAAACTGAATGGGTGGTAACCCTTTCCTATAGAAAACTGTTGCTTAAAAAATGGGGGTTCTTAGTTGCCATATATTGCAATACATGTTCAAGTTTGCCAACTGCGTCAAAGTGATCCCTCTCTGGCCAGTCCTAACACTTTGCAGATTTGCCAACTCTTATTTGCTAAAATAACTACTCTTGAGAATGTGAATATTTGTGGGCTGATTTACGAAACGTTTGCGCCATGAGTTGAGGCCCACGCCAAGCCACAATGCACATTTTCATATTTACGAAACGTTTGCGCCGGTAACAGAACGCTAATCCCCATTTACTATAGTGGTCTCGGCGCACGGGAGAATGAAATCTGAGTGCCACTATGGACACGGCGCACGGCATCTTCAATTTAATATTAACAGAAGATGGAGGTGCCAATATTATGGGGTGATGTGGGGTGATGTGAGGAAGTTTAGTAACAACTGCCCAAGTAACAAATATGCCCAAAATAGAATGAGAAAGTAACTTTTTCTGAGCAAGCCTCCTGTGCCTGCAAGTACATTTAGAACTGTGTGAGATCAGTTTATAAACTGCGCATGCGCAAGGGGCTCTTGTGCTCGTTTGAATGCGTTTGTTCACTGCATGGCCAAAATCTTAGTAAATGCCAAGCAACGCAAATGCAATTGCGTGGGTTGAACGGGCGCAACTCTAAACTTGACAATTTTTTGTTTACGCTGGTTCACCTTTATGTATTTTTTTAAGGAGATTTGCACACAGGTCATGTTAGCATGTTACATTGCCAGCATGTGAGATGAACCTTGTTAAAATTATGTAAAAAGACTCTCGCTCCTCTTGCTCCTCCCAAAAGGGCATTTAACCTTCCCCTTTAATGCATATGATTTCCTTGGGCTAGCTTTTGCTTTTAAAGGGGAACTCCACACTCCATTCTGCAATGCTCTTATCCCCCCCTTCTAATGCATATGATTTCCATGGGCTAACTTTTGCTTTTAAAGGGGAACTCCACACTCCACTCCATTCTCAAAAGGCTGTGAGCTGCCCTAATCAATCCAAACCACATCTCTTTTAAGAGCATACAACAGGGCCAGCTAGGAAAGGTGCGAGGAGAGCGATCACCCAATTCCCTACTGAACCATACAAGGCCACATGCACTCAACATAGGTGGCTGCCTTTGGGGCATGTTGGGCTCAGCCCAATAACAACCACAAAGCACCTTGTACCCACTAGTTTAAAGGGGCTTTCCACATTCTGCAAAGCCCCCTGTCTGCAGCCCCACGCAACCCCAGCCTAGGGTTGTGTGGAAGAGGCCCTTGTCCCCCTGAATATGGGAACAAGGTGGTTGACTTTTGGGGTGCCCGGGTCCCTCCTGCCCCCAAGCATACACCCACCTTTCATGGGCTGGCTTGCTGTGTGTTTGGCTAGGGGTTTGTTAGTATGTGGGAGGGGCACAATATTTTTTTAGTTTGGGGTGGTATTTTTCACGTGGGGGTTCTCATTTTAAGCCTTTACAGCCCCAGATGGCCTTGTATGTATTGGGGGGGGCAGGCTATTTTTGGTTTTGTGTTAAAATCTTGCAGCTGCAATGTCGATTTGTACGTTTTCTCTAAAGCCGTACATCTTTGAAGCAGCATTTTGGATACATGCTACAGATGCACCACTTTACAGGCAGAGTAACCCCCCCCCCCCCCCAAGTTACTAGCTTTAGGGCTAGTTCACTCCATAGAAACGCAGTTCAGATGCGTTCCAGATGCTTTTCTGCATGTGTGTTTTTGATGCCTTCCAGTGCATTTATGATATGTTTTTGGTGCGTTTTTGATGCAGTCCAGTACTTTTTTCCACCTTCTTTTTTCTTAACCTTAAATAAGGACATGTTGGATGATGTGTTTAATTTTGGACAGGGGGTGGTTTATTTTGTGCTAGCTGCATTTGGGTTGGTCTGGGCATTCTCAGGGACTTTGCTTTTTTCATGTGCCTTTTGGAGTGTGAAATGCATTTGGGTTGTTCTGGGCATTCTCAGGGACTTTGCTTTTTTCCTGTGCCTTTTGGGGTGTGAAATGCATTTGGGTTGGTCTGGGCATGCTCAGGGACTTTAGTTTTTTTTTGTGCTTTTTGTGTGTGAACAGCACTTGGATGTTTCTGGGCATGCTCAGAGAGTGAGTTTTTTGGGTTAATAATTTAAGGACATCCTTAACAGGTGTACCCACTTTGAGGTTCTGTCTCTACATTGGGTGAACTTGCATTTTGTGTGTTTCATGGACTGTGCATGTGTTTTCAATTGCCTCATTAGCACGCAAACCTATGTTATATAAAGCTTGCAGATAGCATTCTTTACCTTGCCCTGCAGGGTTAAGTGTGTGTCAGTCACATTTGGGTGTCCTTATCGAGTTTATAACACGTGTATTTTCACTTTGTATTTTGTTTGTTATGTCTTTGCAAAACAGATGTGTTTTTGAGCTTTTTTTTTTTTACCTTGGTTTATTGTATTTTTTGGGTGGGGGATATTTTCCCCTCAAGTATGTTTGATGTTGTCAACATGTGTCATTTGTAGGTTGTTCACTTTGATTTAATTGCCTGTGCTGCATTATTTTGCAAAATCTTTCTCAAGATGTTGTGACCAGGGCCTTTTTTCAGCAGGAACTAGGGGGAACTCAGTTCCACCACCTCTGGCTCAGGACTTCTGCTCCCTGCTCACCACTATCACTTGGTAAAACTGAAGTCCAGCTTCTGCGTTTACAAGTGATAGCTTATCTTTCAGTAGCTCCCACAGGTCAGATCTCCTGCGCAGATTCCACTGGACAGGGACAAGGGAGATACAGAACAGGTGGACAGGGTTCAGTGCAGTCATGGGCAGGAGAGGGTGCGCGGTAGGCTTCACCCTCTGTGGTTTCCTTTTTTTCCCTGGTGACCAGTAGTTGATGCTCCTACTGCATGATATCCCTTGCAAGTGACTGTAGTATAGTATGCTTGGAGGTACTCCAGCCAGATAGATGCTTCAGCTTAATATTGCAACAAAGGTAAGAAATATGACAGATGGTGGAGCTTTTAAGGAGGGGGAGAAGATGAGGACAGTAGAGGGAGGGGTTGTAAGCAAAGGGAAGAGCTACTATTTGATGCCATTTGGCAGGTATGTGTGTGTGGCGGGCATGGTTTAGTTCCTGCACCTATTCTCTGAGAAAAAAAGCCCTGGTTGTGACTAATGTTTAAATCCTTAATAGATATCCATTTGTGGGTGCAGTCCTTTTAACTCATGTTAACCATATTCTGTTAGTGTCTCAAATTAACATACATGTGTTTTTTGCTTTCCTTGCTCTTTTCCAAGTTCTGTTTTGTTGACCAATAAAATTTGTAGCAAATTTTTATGTTGTGTGATTTTTTTTTTTTTTTTTTATTACTTTTTCATGTAAGATTTCCCAGCTGCAGCTTAACTAGGCTGATTGGCATGTAAAAATTCTTAGGTATTTTTGGTTTTATTAAAGGCAAATCCATTCTGCAATACAAGTGTAGTCGCTGAAAATCTGAGGGGAAGCACTGGTGATTTTAACATCCAAACATGTAGAGGCAAAAATGGTGTTTTTTGATTTTCTTGCATGTCCCCCTCCTATCTCCACCAACTGCACTTGTAGTGCAAAGTGGATTTGACTTTAGTAAATAAATCCCAAGTTCAAGAAACCTAATTTGGGGTGTACAGAGCAAAACTCTAGAGTGCAGTTTACCTAATGGGGAAGCTATTTAGATTGACCTGTGTGTCCCCAAGGAAAGATATTGGTAGGGTTTTACCCTCACTTCCTGTTTGGCTATGTGACAGGATGTGAATAAATTTGAAAGAGAAAGTGGCAAAATTTGGGAGGTGTCTTCACCCTATCAGGGGTGCAGACATCCCCAAAAACTGACAAAACTTCTAGTCCCTCTGCACTCTATCCCCAAGCAAAAATAAGAAGGGATTTCATTTAGTTTAACTTTGCAAAGACACATTCCTAAGTTTAACAGTGATGCATGTCAATGGCCCATTTAGATCTTGTTTAATATAAAACACCAGTTGCCTTTCACTATAAACATTTGTTAGTCCAGTCCTGGAAATCTGCATCTGCTTTACTATTAATTTACATCCAACTACGGATTCCTGCAGCTAAATGCACTAAATGCATCTAGATGCGCGAATGCTGTGTACGCATAGGTATGTGTCCATGGTGCATATCTGTTTCCCAGAAGTAGCGGACAGCACACAGGAATGACATCACGCCCCTTCGGGAAGTTGCTTGTACTGCTGCTAATTTCATACCACCACCATGCCCCGCTCACTGTTCTCTGAGAAAGAGATGATCCTTATATGCAAATTAAGAAAATATTTTTTTTTTTTTTAACATGGGGTGGTGTTTGTGTGGGTCCCTAACACACATTCGGACATATTAAGGCCAATTTACCTACCAGCATGTTTTTAGAGTGTGGGAGGAAACCAAAGTACCTGGAGAAACCCACACAGGCACAGGGAGAACATGCAAACTCCAGGCAGATGGTGTCAGGGGTGAGATTCGAACCAGCGACCCTTTTTGCTGCTAGGTGAAAGTGCTAACCACTACACCAATGTGCTGCCCAAATATATATCTATAGATGTAGGTTCTTGTGTCCACCAGCAGAGAGAAGTTGGGTAGATGCCACACTCCCAATTCTGGAGGCATAATAATGGTCTAGCACAGGGGTCTTCAAACTACGGCCCTCCAGTTCAGGAATTACAATTCCCATCATGCCTAGTCATGTCTGTGAATGTGAGGGTTTTACAATGCCTTAAGGGATGTGTAGTTCCTCAACAGATGTAGTTTGAAGATTCCTGATCACTCTCTTATGTCTTGAAAAAAGGTGGTTTCTCGTGCCTTGTACAATGCCCAAGAAATATCAATAGGTAAATACAAGTGGGTCATCGCACATCTACATTCCAAATTTGGCACTTAAGATGGTCATGCACTATGCAATCTGATTGGCCAATCGCTGTACAACTCGATATTTTGGCTAAATAGGTTTTAGGAAGACGCACTTGAACAATTAATTCAAATTATAGGAAATCAAACAGTCTCTTGAACTAAATCTAATTTTTGTAAGATCTAACTGATTGCAGTGTATTGTCACCTTTAAAGATCAAGATCGGAAAATATTAATGTATTGGGTTTAGAAACACTTCTCTGTTCTTTGTAATGTATTGAAAGATTTGGGTACAAATAGAAAAAAACACATTTCAAAGATGTATTAGAAGTAAAAGGAATGAGATTAGCATCAAAAGGGTTAATTCACTGAGAACACCTACTAATTGCCTAACAAGACACATCCAATGAGATGAAATTAACCAATTGGATTGGGCGTGCGCTATTATCAATGAGAAATCTACAGTTACCCTAGCACCAGTTGCAGCTTACATATTTATTATCATCTGTGTGCGCCGGTTCGCACGTTCAATCAATGACGTTTCCGATTAAGGTGTAAACCGGCGCAGCGCATTCGTCTTAGTAAATCACCCTCATAGTGTCAAAATGGGGCAGACACAGCTGGAGGTGGAAGCTGCTCAGGACCAGAATAAAGAGTGTACCTCCACAATGGGAAAAAATACAAAGTTTAAGAGGGTGGACAGCACCAACAGGTAAAGCTAGTTATCTATGCAAATAATAAGGTGGAACCCATAATAAACAACAATATATATATATATATATATATATATATATATATATATATATATATATATATATAAAATACCCATTCAGTTTCTCATGTGGTGTATATAAGAAGCTATTTGGACCTGAACATTTATTCTACCTATTTTCACTGCATGGTGCAGGTTGGTAACAATAAAGGGCAGGGATGTCTGAAGTTTTTAATTTACTGGATAAAAGTGTATGCTCACTGTGCTGTAACACCTTTGTATTATATACAATATATATTCGTATATATACACACACGCACAAAACAACACATAGATAACAAATACAATAGGTGGTGAGGGCCTCTAAATCCGAGAGTCTCAAACTATAGGGAGCACCAGCCCGGTATATAATAAAAAAACAAAAAGTGTTATGTGGAAAGTGGGCTTTTTATAAGGTTTTTCTCATAGGTCTTTGACAGTAAATCACAAAAGGTATGTATAAATTTCTTTAAAGATAAAATGTTTTTCATTACATACAAAATATCATATCAAAAGTCTCCGTGCAACACGTGTTATATTACGTCTGATACACGTATTTGTGCATATAGTTGCCCTAACTTTTTGATACGATATTTTGTATGTAATAAAAAACATTTTTATCTTTAAAGAAATTTATACCTACCTTTGTGATTTACTTTTAGAAATGTCTACCAAAAGCATTTTTTGTAAACATGCCATTTGCTGTCCCCCTAAGGCTCCATTCACACCAATGTGTTTTTTCATGCTTTTTGGGGGTATTTTTGCAAAACAGTAGGACATTTTTTTTTTTAACATGGGTTTCTATGGAACATGTTCACATCAATGCATTTTGTGCTGCTGCGTGTTTGGAAAGGGTCAAGGACTTTGTAAACGCAAAACGGTGCTTTTTTTGGTTCAATAGACTTCAATGGAGAAGCTGCAGAAAAGCATGTAGTGCACTTTTACTGCTATTTTGCGAGTTTTTAAATCTACCCAACAACAAACCCCCCCCCCCCAATTTTTTTTAAAAAAAGCATAAAAGACGTCAAATTGCTGAAAAATCGTGGTAAAAAAAACATGGAAAGCACAGCAAAAAGCACTGCAGAAAAGCTCAAAACAAACTACAGGAGGTGAGAAAGGAGCCTAAAAATATGTTTTGAGAAAGAGAAACTAAACACATATTTCCTTAAAATCAACAGGACCTGATGATAATTTCACAAAAAAGCTAATATTTCAAAATATTAAATATTGTACATTTTATAAAAACATCAATGATATCTTTTTATCTTGAGAAAGGTATACAAAGTGATAACTAGCTTAAATGACCTCTTGACTGAGTGATCAGATGGCATTGTAAAATGTATTGCACTGTAAAATAATCATAGGATGAATATATATACATTTTATAGTAATAATAATTACCTGTCAGTAAGTAGCTGCAGTAAGGAGTATGTTTATAAGAGATAAGTAGCTGGGAAATAAGGGAAAGGGGCAGAGACTGTAGAAATAGTTGTTATAACATGCCATATATATTAGCATGCAAATAGTACCTAGGAGGGTGGAAAACTGGCAGAGACAAAGAATGGTAATGAACAAACAAGTCTTTGCAGATATTTAAATTAATGGAAACATTTGTGTGACAAATAAATAACGAATGAATAAACAGCTATGCCTTTAAATCAAATAAATTAGTGAAAACCACAAATAAATTCCATCAATAACAAAGCTCTTTTAACAAACTTTTGGGGCTACACATTTGGATGGTGACTGGAAGAAAATCCCTAAGTGACCATGCTAATACTGCTAATATTAAAAACAAATAAATTATGTAACATTGAGTAAATACAATAAAGATATAGGAATATAAATATAAGCATGAATAATGAAAGAATAAAAATACAAATAAGTGACATATTTGGCACCCATTAGTCTTCTTTATTGATAAACAGAAAACAGATTTATTTATTTTTTGCGGGCCTGTGTGTTTCACACCAGAGCGCATTGTCAGGGGAACAGTAGCGTAAACCAGGTATACTGTGTTCAAAATATATAAACTCAACCATCCAGGTGGCCCGGCACATGCCAATGACATATTTGGCAACCCATTAGTCTATCAAATAAACTAAGTGTATGCTACCTAAATGAGTAACCTTTAAAAAAACCTTTTACTTAATTAAAGAAGTCTTATTTTTTAAAATATTTTAAATCCTAAAAGGAAACCCCCAGGGCACCTAGTGCATGGAGCACTTGGCCCAGTTTTGATTCATGACTGCAATTTATTAGAAAAGAACATCTTTTTCTATATTTTATGATGGCTGTAACTCCAACCCAGGCATAAGCCCAATGCATGGGTGTTCCCGTGGGGGGTGCTTACAGCCAGCACCGAGTCCCCACCTTTATTCTCCACATTCATGCTGGATGTGCTGAGTGCAGAGCCAGGACACAAAGCAGTGTTAATAGATATTGTGGCAATGGAAAGGTAAAATGAATCTTTTATAGTCATAGTAATAGCTTGGGGCTTATGTTCCTGAAAATTCCATTGTTGTGAATGCTAAGCGTTGCCATTCACAGCAACACAAGGCACCAGCTATGACTGTAAAACATGAATCAACTCCTATTTTTTAATTGTCCAATCTCATCGGAAAAAAACATTTTTGCCTCCTATCTGGTATACTCATTTAGGAGGTTCCTGGTGTACTTGTGATGTCTGCAGTCTCTCATTCTGTGTCTTAAAAGCTACCTTGTTTATATTACCTAATGGAAGTGGTACTACCAGTGCCAGATTTAGATTTTGGGGCCCAGGGCACTTCCAGTTTTGGTGCCCCTCACATTGCAGAGGTAATTGGAACTGGCAAGTCATACATCACAGTTATCCATCACACTTCAATAATTACAAAAAGTATTTTTTCCTTCAATTTGCATCTACAAAACCTTTAGTGCCGGTTCACACAGGGGCGACTTGTCAGGCGACCTAGCCGCCTGACAAGTCGCCTCCCGTTCTGTACAATGGAACCGTTCTAATAGGAGCGACGCAAGGTCCTTTTTATGAGTATTTAAAAAGGACCTTTAGTTTAACTTGATAGATGTAGAAAAAAATAACAAGCAGCATGTAACAATGTCATTAATTTGTCCTTTCACTTCCCGGTAATTCTGCCACTTCCCTGCCCGCAGCAAAAAGCAAACTGCATGCATTCGCAGTATGGAAGTGGGAGTCGCACATGCGGTAATTTTAGCTGTGCATGCACATTTTAGGCACAGCATTGCTCATGTACAGTATGGGTCTCTAACCTTATCCACCTATCTCCACCCCTCTCTGCCCTCCAGCCCTTCTCCAGCTCTCCCCTCACAGCTAAATCTCACAGTAAAATAAATATTTCCTAGGAATCAAGGGGATTAGAGGGTCCTTTGGCATTCGTCTAGGCTGAAGAGCAGACTTTCAAAAAAATGCATTTACACCTTTCTTCTAGCATTATCCATTATTTGTCTTTATTCAGCTTGCTCTGTCCTCCCCAACTGTTTAATTTCATAATTGTCTCACCGGACGAGAGATCATTTTCCTTAAAAGAGTTGTAAGCGCAGAAGGTTTTTTATCTTAATGCATTGTACGCGGTAACAAGCCCTGCTGTGAAATATTAGATCAAAAATTGTAATTACATGCCCCTGTCAAACAGGGGCAGAAAAATTGGGCCTTGGATGATGGTGGTGGTACCACAACACTATAACCCCTCACAGATACTCTTGTTTGGCGCAGGAACAGGCCCTGCTGTGAAATATTAGATCAAAAATTGTAGATACATGCCCCTGTTAAACAGGGGCAGAAAAATTAGGCCCTGGGTGGTGGTGGTGCCACAACACTGTAACCCCTCACATATACTCTTGTTGGGCACAAGACTGGGCCCTGCTGTGAAATATTAGATCAATCATTGTAATTACATGCCCCTGGTAAACAGTTTTTACATGGCCCTGGTAAACAAATTGGGCCTTGGGTGGTGGTGCCCTAAACCAAAAGTATTTTTGGAAGCTAGCATCATCAAGATTGAGGAGGAATAGGATAGTCAGCATAGGCATAGTCTTCAAGGGATCCCACATCCATAGCAAATTCAATCAGTTACATCAGCATCAGGTGCTTGATATCTGCTGATTCACGACTGATTCATTTTTATGAATGTGAGCCCATCAACGGAGTCTATGGACAGGCGCACTCTTTGATCTGTTACAAACCCTCCAGCAGCACTGAATGTGCGATCAGAAAGCACGCTGGATGCAGTTCTGGCCAGTGGTCCATCCTCAAGACTCAGTAACCTAGTGGATGCTCTGTTGGAAAGGTCTCCAAGTCTGCTCTAGCCCCTAAATTTTCCTGCACCATGTAATGCAGACGCTGGTGATGGTTGCTTGAACCAATCAGACAGCTCTTCCTCTGACTAAACGAATCTTCATCAACACGTTGTTTAGCACCAGGAAATTGTAACCTCCCAGGGTCTGGAAATGCATTGCACAAACCTTTCTTCAAGGCCTCCTGAATATGTTTCATCCTCTGCTCTCTCTGCGAAGGCAGGATGAGTTCTGCAACCTTATCCTTGTAACGTGGATCAAGAAGAGTTGCCAGCCAGTAATGATTGGTCTTTTTGATACCACGAATCCTAGGGTCCTTTCGCAGGCTTTGCAGAATCAGGGAGGCAATGCAGCGTAAGTTTGCAGAGGTATTCGATTCTGAGTCCTCTGGGTCACTAAGGATCACATGATCCGTAACTACCTCCTCCCACCCACGTACAACTCCTTAGGTTTCTGGGAACTGAAAACCATCCCTTGAAGACTGCTGCTGAGTGTTATCCTCTACATCCATGCTGACACAATCCTCCTCCTCTTCTTCCTGTGTGTTTGGCGGGCCAGCAGGAATGCTATCTGGATAAAAGGGGCCTGGAGAGAAAAGGAAGTCCTCCTCTTCCTCCTGCTGTTCTTCCTCGAGTGCCCTGTCCATGATTCCACGAAGCATGTGCTCCAGCAGGAAGACTAGAGGGACAGTGTCACCGATGCATGCATTGTCGCTGCTCACTATCCTTGTGACCCCCTCAAATGGTGACAGAACAGTGGATGCATCCTTGATCAGTAGCCACTAGCGCGGTGGAAAAAAGCCAAGTCCCCTGACCCTGTCCTGGTGCCACACTCACACAGGTACTCATTGATGGCCCTCTGCTGTGTGTGCAGCTGCTGCAGCATTGCCAACATTGAGTTCCAACTGGTGGGCATGTCACAAATGAAGTGGTTCGTGGGCAGGTTGCATTCCCTTTGAATGTCAACCAGCCGAGCACTGGCATTGTATGACCGGTGGAAATGACCACAAACTTTTCTGGCCTGCCTCAGGAGATCCTGTAAACCTGGGTACCCACTCAAGAACCGCTGCACCACCAAATTCAGGACGTGTGCCAAACATGGAACATGGTTCAAGTGTCCCTGTCAGAGGGAGGAGAGAAGGTTGATGCCATTGTCGCATACAACCATTCCTGGTTTAAGCTGGCATGGCGTCAACCACCTATGTGCGTGCCCCTGTAGAACTGACAGAATCTCTGCCCCAGTGTGGCTCCTGTCCCCTAGGCAGACCAACTCAAGCACCGCATGGCATCTTTTAGCCTGACTGCTTGCGTAGCACCTTGAACGCTTACAGAGCACCGCTGGTTCAAAGGACAAATCTGCAGAAGAGGCCATAGAGGAAGAAGAAGAGGAGGGGGTGGAGGAGAGATCTGTGGCAGAATCGCCACTAGCATTTTGGAGGCATGGCGGCGGAGCAAGCTCCAGCAACTCTGAACCCTGTCCTGTATCCTTCCCAGCTGCCAGCAGAGTTACCCAGTGCGCAGTGAAGGAAAGATAACATCCCTGCTCATGCCTCTGGACCATAAGTCAGTGGTAATATGAACCTTACTGCGGACCGCCCTGTCCAACAAGGCCAAAACATGCTAAAATCAAGTGGTGGTGTACTGCTAGCAGATTGGCTGCAAGTACTTGGGACGCCTATTGCTATACCTTCATTCCTCTCAGTGCAGGTTTTTGAGAGAACAGTTTAGGAGCAAGGAGAAGTCTGTCTTTTTCTTTGATGTGGGTCTTTCAAATGCTGTTGCCAACGGATTGCCTGGCAGCTCGTCATATGTCTGGTCAAGCATGTGATGCCCAAGCGGCTGCTGTTCTGGCGATGTTTGATCCGCTTCAGACATAGGTTGCAAACAGCAATGGTGCGATACAAAGGGGCCTGGTCACCAGTGACATCACCCAGTGACACCGCCCTTTGTTTAATTAAATGGTGAGCTCGAATGACAGCTCCTTCTCAGCGCTATTTAGTATAGAAAAAAAATAAGCCCACAGTTGCATTTAAAAGCTAACAGTGACAGTGAGCATCAGCAAGTGAGTGAGCCTGCCTGTCTGTACAGACTGCCCCCTCACTGTGTATACTGCTCTGTCCTGTCCTGTCCCCCAAACGACAGCTCCAAAATATAAGGGGAAAGAAAAGGGCCATCTTCTATTGTCTATAGTACATTGATTGCTTATACATTTTCTTTTTTTTTTGTTCACTTTTCCTTCTCTCCTTATTGTAAGTCACAATATATTCATGTACTAATCAAAAACTCAGTTGATATTGACAGTATCCCATGTACCAATGTTTGTACCCCCCAAAGAGGACCTGTCACATACCTGCTATCACATAGGGACATAGGGGACTATTGGTCCCCTATATGATAGCAATAAAATCATAAGTTTAAAAAAAAAATTGAGCCTCCCCACCCTCACATACACAGGCATACTAGAGCTGCGTGATTATTCCTTAAAAAATATCTTGATTCAACTTCCCTCTCTGTCTGAACTGACATTTCCCCAGTTCTATATGAACAGTGCAGAGCCAGAGCTGTCAAAAAAAGACATTCCTCAGCAGAGAGAAGACAAGAGATACAATGTATCTCTTGGTTCCTTAGATCAAAGGCATCAATTTCAGTCTGTAGATGAGGGCAGTTTAACCACTTAAAGACCAAACCTTTTTCTGACATTTGATGCCTACAAGTTAAAATCATTATCTTTTGCTAGAAAATTACTTAGAACTCCCAATCATTATGTATAATTTTAGCAGAGACCCTATAGAATAAAATGGCGGTTGTTGAAATATTTTATGGCACACAGTATTTGCGCAGTAGTCTTTCAAACACAATTTTTTGGGGAAAAAATACACTTCCATGAATTAAAAAGAACTAAACAGTAAAGTTAGCCCAATTTTTTTGTATAATGTGAAAGATTATGTTACACCGCGAGAATTGTGAGAGAATCAAAATCTTTATTCTAAGCAAAAAAATAGCGATTCTCATTTTATCCAGAATCATGCAGCTCTAATGAAAACCAAAATTTTGACTCAAGTGGTTAAGTAGATGTAAAAACTGATGTAAAAACTGATCCCTACTGATGAAAAACTGATGTAAACTAATCAGTTTTTTCTTTGAAAAAATGTGACTGAACTGATGAAACAAACTGAAGGCCCCTTTCACACATGCGGATCTGTTGGATGGACTCCGCTTGCTCAGCAGGGATCGATCCGTGGATGACAGGTCCGTCTCTGCTCACTGTGCAGAGATGGACCTGTCAGATCTCCGCTCTCCTCTATGAGGAGATCGGATGAAAACGGTCTGCCTGTCCATTTTCATCCGATCCGCCAGACGGATGGAAAATAGGACCACCATCTGTCTGGATTTAACAGAGCGGAGCGTATCGTATCGTATCAGATCGGATGACAGTGGATATGTCACCCCTGACATCCGTCGCTCCATAGAGGTGAATGGAGCATCAGTTCAGGTCCGCCTGAAAAAACTGACAGGCGGACCTGAACGATCCGCATGTGTGAAAGGGGCCTAAGGCCTTTTGTGTGTCCCACATGCCTTTTTGAAAACAGGATTTGATGTTTTTGTTGCTTTGTTGTTTAGTCCAAGATTCATATATATCGTCCACCTTATCCAGCCACTGAAGTTTGGTGGCTGGTCTACGCTTGGAACACACATAGTTGGGACATATTCTTTTTCTGTTGAGGGGGTTATTTTTTTAAGCCAACTTTGTTCATCTCCAAAACTATATACCAAACTAAAGCTGGCCATACACTGATCAAAATTGGGTAGTTCAGCAGGGAAAGCAGCGTGTGCCTGTTCTGGCTCAACACAAGTTGATCACTTGATCAACTTCTATCAAAAGGAAATGCTGGAAAACTTTTGTCGATGGATGTCTGCAGCTGATGATCAGTGTATTCTGACAGCATTGGGCCCCCTTGTCATGATACAATGTCCCTGTGTGGCTGGGGGGATTTGTTCGTGTAGCACCCTCTAGTGTGTGCTAGAATTAGAGCAGGCAAACCATACTCTGACTCATATTGTAACTTTGTGAGTCTTAATTGGGTCAGGGTTCATTAGAGTTCAGGGCTCGGTGACTTATCCTGGGAGCTCTCTGGTGCCTCTCCCTGGTCTAGGAGCTTGGAGAACCTCCTAGAACTAGAGGGTGAGGTTTAGGAGGAGCTACCTTGAATATTTATGGGGCCTTGGCCAATCCCCAGCAGCGTGCTGGCAAGGGACTGAGACAACCCCATAAATAGACATGGGCCATTCCAGCAGGGGTAATCAGGTAGAAGATGGAGATGCAGTGTTGAGGAGGCTGTTAGTGGCCATGAGGGATGAGGGGTGACCCCTAGTCTGGAGGGAGGGGTCCTGCCTTGGGCCGGGGCTTGGGTGCTGAAAGGATCTTGCCAAAGACACAAAGGGAGGAGATCTTCCTGGAGGCATGGGAGCTAGAAAGGACAGGGTATTTCAACATTGTTTGAGACAAAACAAAGGGGGAAGACTGCCACATGTAGTCAGTCTCCTTTGAAGACAGCGATGGGCTTAAGCCTTCTGCCCTTTTCACTGAGAGATCTCCTGAGATTCAGCCAGGTAGGCTGGTGAAGAGTCAGCCAGGTGAGCTGGTAAAGAATCAGTTGGGTGGACTGGTGTAGAGAGGCAGCAAGGAGGGCTGGTGAAAGTGGCAATGGCAGCCAGGTGAGCTAGCATTGCCTGAAGAAGTGGTGCTGGGATAAGTGGCCACAGAAGGGCAGGAGGAAAGGTTACACGCTGTTTCACTACATCTGTGCTACACTTAAGGGATTGTGAGTTCCTGCCTGTAATGGGCTGTTACTGATCTGACAAGGGGTCTGTCAGCTTCTTTAAGAGTGAATCAGCAGAAGCTAGAAAGTGTGTGCAGGAGGAGAGTGAAGAGGAAACTGTATATATCTGTATATAGGAAGTTGTCCTTGAACTTTGCTGAAGTCAAGTGGGCATCACATGACCTCCCATCTCTATCCAAGTTGTTAACCCCTAATAAACAACAAAAACAAAGCTACAGACTGTTTATGGCTGTGTGCCTGTGAAGATTCAGTGTGCCTGGCTGTGCAGGAGTGCGGGATCCCTATTCATCTGCAGCTCCTACGTGGGGTGTGCTACATTCGTTTTATTGGGTCCCACTGTCAGAATGCAATGTCCTGTTGTGGCTGGGGGAATATGGTAGTTTTATTGGGTCCCACTGTCAGAATACAATGTGAATGGGGGAATCTGTTAGTTTAATTGTCATTCAGATCGCAACATCGGTTTCAGCCAGTGCCCCAGCAGCTGCAGTGGTCTACATGGAGATACATTCATCACCTCTCTGACCCTGGACATTGCCTTACTGATATATGCTTACATATCAGGATGATTGTGAGTGCAATACAAACCATTTTTTTCTTAAATCCACTTAATAAAATCATTACTACACAAGCGGTTGCTTGGTGCTTATCTCCCCTTCCCTCCTTCTCTTACTGTAACCCTAAGAATGTGGAAAACTCTAATGCCCCGTACACACGGTCGGATTTTCCGACGGAAAATGTGCGATCGGAGCGTGTTGTCGGAAATTCTGACCGTGTGTGGGCTCCATCGGACTTTTTAAATGGGATTTTCCGACACACAAAGTTTGAGAGCAGGCTATAAAAATAAAATCCGATCGCGCCAATTCCGACTGTGTGTGGACAATTCCGACGCACAAAGTGCCACGCATGCTCAGAAGAAATTCCGAGACGGAACAGCTCGGTCTGGTAAAATTAGCGTTCGGAATGGATAGAGCACTTAAAAAGATATTCAGGGAATTGAGAATGCCAATCAGCAGTGTTCAAATTTTAATTAAGAAGTGGAAAATGAGGGGTTCTGTTGAAACCAAACCACAGTCAGGTAGACCTACACCTTACTACACTATGAGGCGGTCTTTGTTTTCTTTTTGGTGTACATGTATGGTAATCTAACCTGTGGAGAAACGCTCTTATGCCCCGTACACACCGTCGGATTTTCCGACGGAAAATGTGTGATAGGACCTTGTTGTCGGAAATTCCGACCGTGTGTAGGCTCCATCACACATTTTTCATCGGCTTTTCCGACACACAAAGTTTGAGAGCAGGATATAAAATTTTCCGACAACAAAATCCGTTGTCGGAAATTCCGATCGTGTGTACACAAATCCGACGGACAAAGTGTCACGCATGCTCAGAATAAATAAAGAGATGAAAGCTATTGGCCACTGCCCCATTTATAGTCCCAACGTACGTGTTTTACTTCACCGCGTTTAGAACGATCGGATTTTCCGACAACTTTGTGTGACCATGTGTATGCAAGACAAGTTTGAGCCAACATCCATCGGAAAAAATCCTAGGATTTTGTTGTCGGAATGTCCGAACAAAGTCCGACCGTGTGTACATGGCATAAGAGGGGATAACAGGATTTGAGCCATAATCTCTGTGTAGTCCATGGTGAATAGGAACAAGCCTGATGGAGGTATGAGTGTCGTTAGACCACCTGTAATGTAGTGGTCCACTTATGAGGGTAAGAGGACCAGTTTGCTGTGGCGTTGGTGGAGGATCGTCTTTTCACCTGCAGATTTACCTCTGTTATACACTCTGGGTGCTCCTTTGGATCTGTGTAATTTTTCTGAAGGGACTTTTTTTTTATTAAGCGCGGCATTCTTTTAAATGTTTTGTTAATTGTTACCCACAATTTATGCTAGCTGCTTTTCTCTGCTGTAACCTGAGCGCAGTGAAGTTTTTATTTTTATCAATATTTATACTTTATTATAAATATGAGATATCTGCCTTCGAGTTTGAAAACTAATTTACTTTATGGAGGTACAATCATAGCTTGCTTGAGGTGAATTACAGCTGGAAGAGAGTTGAGAAAAAAACAAGAATGTCTCCTTATGTATCAAAGTTCTTGCCAATTCAGGATAATTCACCATTTCTACAAAGTACCGTATTTATCGACATATAACACTTAAAATCAGGGGAAAATCGTGGGTGCGTGTTATAGGCCGATCCCCGCCAATTTTGTTCTGATCGGAGCGATTGCGGCTATTGCCGCGATCGCCGCCGACATACACAGCCGTGTGTAAATTCAAATATGGCGCCAAGACTGCAGGGACTCGTCGGAGCCGAGATACACATACCCGAGTATCTTCGGCTTTTCTCGGCGACGCTCACAGTCCCGTCCAGTCCCGCCATTGGACCTGTGTTATGTCCATCATAGGGCGGGACTGGGCATGACTGTGAGCGGCGCCGAGAAAAGCCGAGGATACTCGGGTATGTGTATCTCGGCTCCGACGAGTCCCTGCAGTCTCTGCGCCATATTTGAATTTACACACGGCTGTGTATGTCGGCAGGGATCGCGGCAATCACACAAGGCTGCACTGGGGCAAGGCTGCACTGGGGCAAGGCTGCACTGGGGCAAAGCTGCACTGACAAGGCTGCACTGGGGCAAAGCTGCACTGACATGGCTGCACTGACAAGGCTGCACTGAGGCAAGGCTGCACTGACAAGGCTGCACTGGGGCAAAGCTGCACTGACATGGCTGCACTGACAAGGCTGCACTGGGGCAAAGCTGCACTGACATGGCTGCACTGACAAGGCTGCAGATGGACACCGATAATGCTGCATTGATGGGCATTTTAATGTAAGTTTTTCTTCCTTAAACTTTACTCCTAAAAGTTTTTTTCCTTAAAATTCCCTCCTAAACTTGGGGTGCGTGTTATACGCCGGCGCGTGTTAGGCGAAATTGGCTGATTACAGCATGTCAGTTGCTCCACAGTAATTCTTATTCATTGAAATAATTTGAAATTATTTCGATGTAATTTAAAGCGGAAGTAAAGCCTGGGTTCACACTAGTGCGATCTCAGAGATCGCATGTGATTCGCACCCACACTGCAGGGGCCGATCACATGCGATCTCTGAGCAACGCGAGTTCAGCCATACAGTTGTCGGATTCGCACAGAAAATAGTGCAGGGACTTGTTTTTTCCTGCACTAGAATTGGATCGCATGGGTGTTCTCATCCATGTGATCCAATTCCTGTGCAAGTTCACAGTTCACACTGCGATCTGTGAACTAAACTGGGGGTGTCGTTTACTTAGTTAATGACACCCGCAGCGGTTCGCACAAGGCAGTGTGAACTGCCTGCGGGAGAGGAACGATGCAGGAACCGGCGCTGGAATCACACTGGTTCCCGCATCGCACTAGTGTTAACCCAGGGTAACAGTTTAAAAAAAACATTTACATTTCTGGCATGTGCCTGTCACATTGGTTGTGCTGTAAGCCAAACTGTCAAACTATCCAATGGCTGGTGTCATAACTGATCACATGTGCAGCATCATGACAGTTGAAGATTAACCACTCACCGACCAGCCGCCGCATGGCACGGGTGGGTGAAGCAATGTTATGTTACGGCGGCCGTGACGATCAGATTTGTTTCAGAACCAATCAGTCTCCAGGCCCAGTGGCGGCTGGTGCTCAATTTTTTTGTGGGGTCGCAAACAGAGACCCAACCAACAATTAGAAATAGATAGATAGATAGATAGATAGATAGATAGATAGATAGATAGATAGATAGATAGATAGATAGATAGATAGATAGATAGATAGATAGATAGATAGATAGATAGATAGATAGATAGATAGATAGATAGATAGATAGATAGATAGATAGATAGATAGATAGATAGATAGATAGATAGAGAGGTTGATGGATAGATAGGAACAGATAGATACAGATAGATAGAGACAGACAGACAGACAGACAGACAGACAGACAGACAGACACAGATAGATAGATACAGATAGATAGATACAGATAGATAGATACAGATAGATAGATACAGATAGATAGATACAGATAGATAGATAGATAGATACAGATAGATAGATACAGATAGATAGATAGATACAGATAGATAGATAGATACAGATAGATAGATAGATAGATAGATAGATAGATAGATAGATAGATAGATAGATAGATAGATAGTAGGGATGAGCTTCGTGTTCGAGTCGAACCCATGTTCGACTCGAACATCGGCTGTTCGGTCGTTCGCCGAATTGCGAACGATATGGGCCGTTCGCGCCAAATTCGTGTGGCGCGTCACGGCCCATAATTCACTGCGGCATCGCAGTGCATTGCTTGCTGATGATTGGCCAAGCATGCACTATGACCCGCATGCTTGGCCAATCACAGCGCCGCCTGAACAGAGAGCCGTAATTGGCCAAAGCCAAGGAGGCTTTGGCCAATTATGGCTCAGGGGATTTAGTACACGCCCCACACTATATAAGGCCGCTTGCACGGCGGCCCTGTGTAGTGTGTGTTCCGGCGTTGAAAGAGATAGACAGAGAGACAGTGTCATTTGATTTGAGTTAGATTAGGTAGAACAGTCAGTCAGTTAGCTGCACTTACAGTGTATTGTGTATATATATGCATCCCAGGTGTTGCATATATATATATACACTGTATTCAGTTTAGCTAGATCCGTTCCTGTTATCTTCTAGACTATTTACATTTAGTGCAGTGCGTCCTGCTCACAGTGTTCAGCTAGATCCGTTCCTGTTATCTTCTAGACTATTTACATTTAGTGCAGTGCGTCCTGCTCACAGTGTTCAGCTAGATCCGTTCCTGTTATCTTCTAGACTATTTACATTTAGTGCAGTGCGTCCTGCTCACAGTGTTCAGCTAGATCCGTTCCTGTTATCTTCCTACTGACAGGCAGGCTTGTCTTGTTACAGTATTAACAGCTACCTAAAGAAAATTACTGGTGTTCTTTTGATCCTATTAGTACCACGGTCAGGCAGCTAGACTATTTACATTTAGTAAGGTGCGTCCTGCTCACAGTGTTCAGCTAGATCCGTTCCTGTTATCTTCTAGACTATTTACATTTAGTGCAGTGCGTCCTGCTCACAGTGTTCAGCTAGATCCGTTCCTGTTATCTTCCTACTGACAGGCAGGCTTGTCTTGTTACAGTATTAACAGCTACCTAAAGAAAATTACTGGTGTTCTTTTGATCCTATTAGTACCACGGTCAAGCAGTTAGACTATTTACATTTAGTAAAGTGCGTCCTGCTCACAGTGTTCAGCTAGATCCGTTCCTGTTATCTTCTAGACTATTTACATTTAGTGCAGTGCGTCCTGCTCACAGTGTTCAGCTAGATCCGTTCCTGTTATCTTCCTACTGACAGGCAGGCTTGTCTTGTTACAGTATATAAAGCTACCTGAAGAAAATTACTGGTGTTCTTTTGATCCTATTAGTACCACGGTCAGGCAGCTAGACTATTTACATTTAGTGCAGTGCGTCCTGCTCACAGTGTTCAGCTAGATGCGTTCCTGTTATCTTCCTACTGACAGGCAGGCTTGTCTTGTTACAGTATTTACAGCTACCTAAAGAAAATTACTGGTGTTCTTTTGATCCTATTAGTACCACGGTCAGGCAGCTAGACTATTTACATTTAGTACAGTGCGTCCTGCTCACAGTGTTCAGCTAGATCCGTTCCTGTTATCTTCCTACTGACAGGCAGGCTTGTCTTGTTACAGTATATAAAGCTACCTGAAGAAAATTACTGGTGTTCTTTTGATCCTATTAGTACCACGGTCAGGCAGCTAGACTATTTACATTTAGTGCAGTGCGTCCTGCTCACAGTGTTCAGCTAGATCCGTTCCTGTTATCTTCCTACTGACAGGCAGGCTTGTCTTGTTACAGTATTTACAGCTACCTAAAGAAAATTACTGGTGTTCTTTTGATCCTATTACTACCACGGTCAGGCAGCTAGACTATTTACATTTAGTACAGTGCGTCCTGCTCACAGTGTTCAGCTAGATCCGTTCCTGTTATCTTCCTACTGACAGGCAGGCTTGTCTTGTTACAGTATATAAAGCTACCTGAAGAAAATTACTGGTGTTCTTTTGATCCTATTAGTACCACGGTCAGGCAGCTAGACTATTTACATTTAGTGCAGTGCGTTCTGCTCACAGTGTTCAGCTAGATTCGTTCCTGTTATCTTCCTACTGACAGGCAGGCTTGTCTTGTTACAGTATATAAAGCTACCTGAAGAAAATTACTGGTGTTCTTTTGATCCTATTAGTACCACGGTCAGGCAGCTAGACTATTTACATTTAGTACAGTGCGTCCTGCTCACAGTGTTCAGCTAGATCAGTTCCTGGTATCTTCCTACTGACAGGCAGGCTTGTCTTGTTACAGTATTAACAGCTACCTAAAGAAAATTACTGGTGTTCTTTTGATCCTATTAGTACCACGGTCAGGCAGCTAGACTATTTACATTTAGTAAAGTGCGTCCTGCTCACAGTGTTCAGCTAGATCCGTTCCTGTTATCTTCTAGACTATTTACATTTAGTGCAGTGCGTCCTGCTCACAGTGTTCAGCTAGATCCGTTCCTGTTATCTTCCTACTGACAGGCAGGCTTGTCTTGTTACAGTATTAACAGCTACCTAAAGAAAATTACTGGTGTTCTTTTGATCCTATTAGTACCACGGTCAAGCAGTTAGACTATTTACATTTAGTAAAGTGCGTCCTGCTCACAGTGTTCAGCTAGATCCGTTCCTGTTATCTTCTAGACTATTTACATTTAGTGCAGTGCGTCCTGCTCACAGTGTTCAGCTAGATCCGTTCCTGTTATCTTCCTACTGACAGGCAGGCTTGTCTTGTTACAGTATATAAAGCTACCTGAAGAAAATTACTGGTGTTCTTTTGATCCTATTAGTACCACGGTCAGGCAGCTAGACTATTTACATTTAGTGCAGTGCGTCCTGCTCACAGTGTTCAGCTAGATGCGTTCCTGTTATCTTCCTACTGACAGGCAGGCTTGTCTTGTTACAGTATTTACAGCTACCTAAAGAAAATTACTGGTGTTCTTTTGATCCTATTAGTACCACGGTCAGGCAGCTAGACTATTTACATTTAGTACAGTGCGTCCTGCTCACAGTGTTCAGCTAGATCCGTTCCTGTTATCTTTCTACTGACAGGCAGGCTTGTCTTGTTACAGTATATAAAGCTACCTGAAGAAAATTACTGGTGTTCTTTTGATCCTATTAGTACCACGGTCAGGCAGCTAGACTATTTACATTTAGTGCAGTGCGTCCTGCTCACAGTGTTCAGCTAAACCTACAAGTTAGTGGGGTGCGTCCACCTCACAGTGTTCAGCTAAAGCTACCTGTAGAAGGTTGGTGGTGTTCTCATACTACAGGCAGGCAGTTATATATATATATATATATATATATATATATATATATATATATATATCCCAGCTTAGTGCAGCTACAGGCCATTAGTATGTCTGGAAGGCCAAGAAGGAGAGGCAGACAGTCACAAGCCAATAAGAGAGGGCAAGCAGGCTCTGTGTCTAGTGCTGGTCGTGGAGACGGTGCATCCTCATCAGCACGTGGCCATGGGACACGCTTGGCCTTTTTTTGGCAGCTGGCCGTGTTGAGCCGCAACATGCGGAAGACTTGGTCGAGTGGATGACCAAGCCGTCCTCATCCTCCTCATCCTCTCTCACCCATGCCCAGGGTGCTTTGTCTGGCAAAGCAGCGGCCTCTTCCCTCGGCTCAATGTCATCAGTGACTCCTTCCCTAGCTCCACCATGTCCTCCTGAGGAGTCCCTCGAACTGTTTGACCACAGTGTTGGGTACATGCTCCAGGAGGATGCCCAGCGTTTGGAAGGCTCTGATGATGATACTGAGCTCGATGAAGGCAGTAACATGAGCACGGACAGAGGGGGTGCCCAAGAAGGACAGCAATCTGGCAGTCATGCTCCCCCTGCTGCAGCATACTGCCAGGTTTGCTCCAGTGATGAGGAGGGAGGGGATGATGAGGTCACTGACTCAACGTGGGTGCCTGATAGGAGAGAGGAGGAGGAGGAGGAGGAGGCGGCACATCACCAACGAGGCAGGATGCCCTCCAGGGGCCAGCCTAAGGGCAGCACATTGACTGCATCACATGTGCAGGGCGCTGCAGTCTCTGCGCGTTATTCAAAAAGTTCTTTGGTGTGGGCCTTTTTTGAGACGAGTGCATCAGATCGCACCGCTGCTATTTTCAACATATGTCTCAAGCGTATCTCACGTGGCCAAAACATCTCCCGCTTGGGTACCACATGCTTGACCAGACATATGTTGACCTGCCATGCAGTTCGTTGGCAAGCGCATCTAAAAGACCCACACCAAAGAACAAAGAGGACCTCTCCTTGCTCCTCATCAGCTGAGATTTCCAACCCCACTAGACCTTCAGTCCTCTCTGAGACCTGCACTGAGAGGAATGAAGGTTTAGAATTAGGTGTGTCACAGCCAAGTACTTGTGGGCAATCTGCTTTTGGTACACCGACGTCAGATTGTACCAGGCAAATTTCCCTGCCCCAGCTGCTGCACCGCCGAAAGAAGTTTGCTCCCAGCCATCCACATGCCCAGCGGTTGAATGCTAGCTTGGCAAAATTGCTGGCACTTCAACTGCTGCCTTTTCAGTTGGTAGACTCTGCCCCCTTCTTTGAGTTTGTGGAATGTGCGGTTCCTCAGTGGCAGGTACCCAAACGCCACTTTTTCTCACGGAAGGCGATTCCGGCTCTCTACCGGCATGTGGAAGGCAATGTCCATGCCTCACTGGACAGGGCGGTCAGCGGTAAGGTGCATATTACCGCTGACTCATGGTCCAGCAGGCATGGACAGGGACGTTACCTAAGTTTCACGGTGCATTGGGTGACTCTGCTGGCAGCTGGGAAGGATGCAGGACAAGGTGCAGTAGTGTTGGAGGTTGTTCCGCCACCACGCCTCCAAAATGCTAATGATTGTGACACACCTCTCTCCTCCACCCCCTCCTCTTCTTCTTCCTCCATGGCCTCCGGAACCAGCGGTGCTCCGTAGTCGTTCAAGGGGCTACGCAAGTACGCAGGCCAAAAGATGCCATGCGGTGCTTGAGCTGGTGTGCTTGGGGGACAGGAGCCACACTGGGGCAGAGGTTCTGTCAGCTCTGCAGGGGCAGGTTCAGAGGTGGTTGACGCCACGCCAACTTAAGGCAGGAATGGTGGTTTGCGACAATGGCACCAACCTTCTCTCTGCCCTCCGACAGGGACAAATGACCCATGTACCCTGTTTGGCTCACGTCCTTAACTTGGTGGTGCAGCGGTTCTTGGGCAGGTACCCGGGCTTACAGGATGTCCTGAGGCAGGCCAGGAAAGTCTGTGTGCATTTCCGCCGGTCATATAATGCCAGTGCTCGGCTGACGGACTTTCAAAAGGAGTTTAACCTGCCCAAGAACCGCCTAATCTGTAACATGCCCACCAGGTGGAACTCAACGTTGGCCATGCTGCAGCGGCTGCACACGCAGCAGAGGGCCATCAATGAGTACCTGTGCGACTATGGCACCAGGACAGGGTCAGGGGAGCTTGTTTTTTTTTCCCCACGCCAGTGGGCCATGATCAGGGATGCATGCACTGTCCTGTCACCATTTGAGGAGGCCACGAGGATGGTGAGCAGTGACAGTGCATGCATCAGTGACACTGTCCCCCTTGTCCGCCTGTTGGAGCACACGCTGCGTGGAATAATGGATAGGGCACTTGAGGCAGAACAGAGGCAGGAAGAGGAGGACTTCCTTAGCTCTCAAGGCCCCCTTTATCCAGACAGTGTTCCTGCGTGCCCGCCGATCACACAGGAAGAGGACGAGGAGGAGGAGGAAGATTGTGTCAGTATGGAGGTGGAGCCTGGCACTCAGCATCAGCAGCAGTCTTTAAGGGATCAGTCCCAAGAAACACATGGACTTGTACGTGGCTGAGAGGAGGTGGCTGCGGACCATGTCGTCCTTAGTGACCCAGAGGACTCCGGACCGAATGCCTCAGCAAACCTACGCTGCATGGCCTCCCTGATCCTGCAAAGCCTGCGTAAGGATCCTCATATTCGTGGTATCAAGGAGAAGGACCAATACTGGCTGGCAACCCTCCTTGATCCACGTTACAAGGGTAAGGTTGCGGACCTTATCTTGCCATCGCAGAGGGAGCAGAGGATGAAACATCTTCGGGAGGCCTTGCAGAAAGGTCTGTGCAACGCGTTCCCAGAGACTGGGAGGTTACAAACTCCTGTTTCTGGACAACGTGTTGCTGAGGCTTCGGTCAGTCAAAGAAGGAGCGGTGGAGAAGGTGGCCGTCTGACCGATACGTTCAGACAATTTTTTGGTCCGCAGCCCCAAGGTATGATCGGTTCCAGCAACCATCGCCAGCGTCTGTTTACATGGTGCAGGAATACCTAGGGGCAAGATCAGACTTGGACACCTTTCCCACCGAAAATCCTCTGGGTTACTGGGTCTTGAGGATGGATCACTGGCCAGAGCTTGCACAGTATGCAATTGAGCTACTGGCCTGTCCTGCATCCAGCGTTCTTTCGGAATGCACATTCAGTGCTGCTGGAGGCGTGGTAACCGATCACAGGGTGCGTCTGTCCACCGACTCGGTCGATCGACTGACCTTCATAAAAATGAATCAGTCTTGGATCAGCACCAGCTACCAAGCACCTGATGCTGATGTAACCGAATAATTTTTTTTGAAATCTCAAATCCCTTCAAAGACTGCCTATGCTGATGCTGAGTGACTATCCCTGAGTAATTATCCTCTTCCTCCTCAATCATCACGCTGATAGCTTGTAAGAACATTTTTGGTTCTGGGCGCCACCACCAGTGCCTAAGGCACAATTTTTCAGCCCCTGGGGCGTGTAATTACAATTTTTGATGTAATACTTTGCAGCAGGGCTCGTTCCTGCATTCCAACTAGAGTGTCTGTGAGGGGTTGCAGTGTTGTGGCACCAGCACCAGTGCCCAAGGCCCAATTTTTCTGCTCCTGTCTAACAGGGGCGTGTAATTACAATTTTTGATGCAATACTTTGCAGCAGGGCTCGTTCCTGCGTTCCAACTAGAGTGTCTGTGAGGGGTTGCAGTGTTGTGGCACCAGCACCAGTGCCCAAGGCCCAATTTTTCTGCTCCTGTCTAACAGGGGCGTGTAATTACAATTTTTGATGCAATACTTTGCAGCAGGGCTCGTTCCTGCGTTCCAACTAGAGTGTCTGTGAGGGGTTGCAGTGTTGTGGCACCAGCACCAGTGCCTAAGGCCCAATTTTTCTGCCCCTGTCTAACAGGGGCGTGTAATTACAATTTTTGATGCAATACTTTGCAGCAGGGCTCGTTCCTGCGTTCCAACTAGAGTGTCTGTAAGGGGTTGCAGTGTTGTGGCACCAGCACCAGTGCCTAAGGCCTAATTTTTCAGCTCCTGTTCAACAGGGGCATGTAATTACAATTCTTGATCTAATGTTTCACAGCAGGGCCCTGTGAGGGCTTACAGTGTTGTGGCCACAGCAACACCTAAGGCCCAAATTTCTGCTGAGTATATAGGGCAGGACCCTACTTTCAAACATCTAACTTACAAATGACTCCTTCTTGCAAACGGAAGGAGACAACAGGAAGTGAGATGAAATCTACCCCTAGGAAGGGAAATTCTCTCCTGTAAGAGTTAATATGGGAAAAAAAATTCTCCTTTTCACTGATGCTTTCCAATCCTTGTTCCACAAAAAAACCCAAATTTTCAAAAAATATTTTTCATTGGGACAAAAAGTGAAGTGAAATCTTCTGAAGAGGAGGAAAGACAGCAAAACAAATGTCACAGGGGTGATAACCCTTCCCTATGTTTTCCAAAAAGCTTAAAAAAGATTTTTTGGCTGGAGCTAAACACGTTAAAAATGTACCCGTTCAAAATTACAAACAGATTCTACTTAACAACAAACCTACAGTCCCTGTCTTGTTTGCACCGCCTGTATACTGCTGTTCAGAGTATATAGGGCCTGGTGGCCCCACACCTTTCCTTATTTTAATTTGGGTGCGGGGTTCCCCTTAATATCCATACAAGACCCAAAGGGCCTGGTAATGGACTGGGGGGTACCCATGCCGTTTGTCTCACTGATTTTCATCCATATTGCCATGACCCGACATTACATTAAACCCGCAAGCAGTTTTAAATGAGATTTTTTCCTTTAAAAATGACATTTGGTGCAGGGACTGTTCTAAACACGGGAAACACACGTCACTTTACAGGCATACTATAGACACCCCCCAGGTACGATATTTAAAGGAATATTTCACATTTTTTTTTATACTTTAAGCATCATTAAAATCACTGCTCCCGAAAAAACTGACGTTTTTAAAAGTTTTTTTTGCATTGATACATGTCCCTTGGGGTAGGACCCGGGTCCCCAAACCCTTTTTAGGACAATACAATGCAAATTAGCCTTTAAAATGAGCACTTTTGATTTCGAAAGTTCGAGTCCCATAGACGTCAATGGGGTTCTAACGTTCATGCGAACTTTCGGTCCGTTCGCAGGTTCTGGTGCGAACCGAACCGGGGGGTGTTCGGCTCATCCCTAATAGATAGATAGATAGATAGATACAGACAGACAGATACAGATGGATAGATAGATACAGACAGATACAGATGGATACTGTAGATAGATACAGACATATGCAGATGGATACTGTAGATAGATACAGACATATGCAGATAGATAGATAGATAGATAGATAGATAGATAGATAGATAGATAGATAGATAGATAGATAGATAGATAGATAGATAGATAGATAGATAGATAGATAGATAGATAGATAGATAGATAGATAGATAGATAGATAGATAGATCTTGTCACGTTGTAGTTTCAGTTGTTTGCTTGAACGTGCCACGGCAAGAATGTCGTCTAAATAATGAAAAATCTTTAATCCCTGCAATCGGATAAATCCTATAGTTTCCAAGAGGATCTTGGAGAAAACCCTGGAAGATGTGCTGATGCCGAATGGCAGACATCTGAATTGATAATGTCTTTCCTCTGTTGTGAATCTGAGGTTTGATGTTTGTAGATTGGGACATGTAAGTAGGCATCTGCCAAATCGATTGAGATTAGCCAATCTCCTTGTTGAACTATTGCTGTTATATATTGTATATAACATTGCCAAAACTTGCTCGCTTGCAAAGGATGTTAAATAAGCGTGTGGCAGCAGAGTATGGACTGGAGTTCCCCAGGATGTCATGCGGGAGATTGAAGCTAATCGGGAGCTTTGGTACAGTGACGCTGTTTGGGACTACTTGTCTGTGCCTAAGCCCTTTAGAAAGACTGGATGTTCTGTCCGGATGGATGAACGCTTTAACGGATGCTTTGTACATTGGAACTATGGTCGGCATATCTATGCTGATAAAGTGGTAATCTGCAGACCGGGAAAGGACAATGCTGTATATTTTATTACCACTGTAGATAAAGAAGGAAAATATGTGACTTTACCAGATCCTCGGTTTTACTGGTAATTATGGACACTATCACTTTGAAGTTACCTAGTTAGATAGCGACAGGGTAAAGAGATCTGCGTGGTCAAGATCTACAGATCCTGTTCTGTGTTTAAATCCAAGCACTTCTGCTTGCTAGCCAGATTTTTTTTATAAGAAAAGTTCTTATGCAGGGATGGACTCCAAAAGTATATATTTTTTCTAATATAAATCATAGGAAGAGAGTCTCATTTTAAATGAGGCTTTGCTCCTGGTGTTGCGCAGGATGTATATATGTGTACTTAAATATGTTTCCTTTTCAGGGATCATCGGATCATATGTATAGCTGGGAGGCTTTTCAGCTAGTTAGTTAGTGAGGTTGTGTAAAATTATATTGTGGTTTTGTTTGCGGCTGTGAACATAATGTTTTATAAGATATAAGTCTCATAATGTCTTTGAACTGTCCTTTCTCTTTGCCTGTCTAAAGTTATGAGAAACTCAAATGCTTACTCTCAGGCTTGAGAGTTACTGTTACTGTGTTGGGACAGACATTGGGGACAACGTCTATTGTAGGGGGGGGAGTATGTAGCGCTGGTAGATTTACAATCTACCGCAGATTAGGTAAATTAAGTAAATTGTGTGTTAAGAAGGTTAAAAGTTTGCCTCTGTTCCAGCTTGGCTGACGTTGTGTGTGCTTCCGTGCTGACTGGTGGGTTTTGCTGTTGCTACTGGTCAGTGTTGCTAAGGCAATGTGTCGAAGTATATGGATGCTCCTCTCTCTTGGAGACAAGCTCCCTGGAGGTGGTCCTCCGAGTTGCATTCTGGGAAGAGGGTATTTATGGGACAGACGCCATGTTCTAGGGTCGTTTTACAGCCACCTGCTGGCCCTCCTGGCCAACAGGTATGCGTTAAGGAGCTACCTTGTGGTCCTCTGATCGGGAGGCCCACGATGCTGCGGCGCAGGGGTGGGTCCAGAGGCTTGTCTGGGGCCTACCACCGCGGCCGAGGAATGGTCCTGAGCTGTCGGTCCTGTGTGACGAAGCTGGACAGCCGAGGAGATCCCAGGGGAGGACCCGTCTTGGAGAGATCACACAGCGTGCTGGTCTATAGAGGGGCCTGGTGACTCGGCTGAAGGACGCATCCAAAAGAAGTAACTATACAGCATAGTGTTGCCGGTTCAGCTTAAAGGTTCAGGCACTGTGACTGACTTTCACTGCAGAAAAATCTGATACATCCTGTGGCAGAGGATCATACGGATTTACCCCCCCAAACAAGTCTGTGGCAGAGACTTTCGATTCGTGCTGTGTGCTGGCTGCTAGACCGGTGAGAGAGGCCTATCCAGACAAGCAAGGAGTGTGTCCCACAAGGAAAGCGCATTTCCTTGTCAAAAGAAGTTTATTGAGTATACAATATTATAAAGATACATAAAGTAAGTTTACAAGGATCTATAAAGTAAGCTCATTGTTTTACAGTAGGGTTTATATAGGTAAATATCATGAAATTGCAAATATTAAACATTGGGTTCACGTAAACCTAAATTAAAGATATATATAATTTCCTTAGTTACTTTTGTAGGTATTTAAATAATTTATACCTACTATACATATTGTTTACAAGTAGAGTGTATATAGGTCAAATAAATTCTGATAATGAGCTTTAATCGTAAGGTGGAGAAAAGGAAAGAGAAAGAAGAAAAAGGGTTGAAAGGTAGAGGTATGGTCCACAAGGTTGTCCCGCTCGTCAGTTTATTATTCTTTTTAGTTCTCTTTGAAGCCTTAGAATGGGTGTCTCTGTAAGTCATTTAATCTGTTACCATGGCAACAGGACAGAGTCATTGAAGTTTGACAGGAACTGTTGTTTTATCCAAGGATGCCAAAGTTTTTCAAATTTTGGAATTTGATTTTGATCGATGGCTACCATCTTAGCATGGGACATTGTATTATTCATTCTGTGAATAGTTTCTGCTAGTACCAATGTAGGAGATGTCCATGCCTTGGCCACTGTTTGTTTTGCAGCCGTTATTAGTTGGATCATAAGTTTGAATTGAGAGAGTGTTAACCATTCCGGTTTTAGATTAAGTAAAGTTAAATATGGATCTGGTTGTATTATTTTTTTAAATATTTTAGATGCAATCACGAAGACTTCCTTCCAGAAGGTTTGGATTACTGGGCACGTCCACCATATGTGTAAATATGTGCCTATTTCTGGGCATCCTCGAAAACAAAGAGCTGAGGTATTAGGTGAATATTTTGCCACTCTAGCGGGTACAAGGTACCAGCGAGTTAGGACTTTATAATTTGTCTCCAGTGCTAAGATGTTGGGTGAAGATGACTTAGATGTGAGCCATATGTTAGACCAGTCCGTGTCTTCTAAAGTTCGTCCCAGGTCCTCCTCCCACCTCTGAACGTAAGAGGGTCTATTAAGATTTGCTACTCCATATAATTGATTATAAAGTGATGAAATTGTACCTTTAGCAAATGGATCTTTTGTACAGATTGATTCAAAAATGGATAATTGGGATAATGGTGTATCCCCTTTAGGAATGGTGTATAAAAATTTTTGATTTGGAGATATCTAAATATCTCAGAGTTTGGTAGATCATATTTTTCTCTAAGTGATGGGAATGAAAGGAATGATTTAGATGCTATGAAGTCATTTAGTGTCTGAATGCCTGATGTTGTCCAAGCTTTAAAAGAATTTGGGTAGATCCATGCCGGATAAAAGGCCGGATTTCTGATAAAAGAAAGGAGAGGATTGTGTGGAGATTGTAACTGATATTTGGTTTTTAGTTTATCCCAGAGAGATAAGAAGTGTTTAGTTATGGGATTATGAATTTTACAGCGGTCTTTAGGATCAAGCCATAATAAATTTGATATTAATAGAGGGTCATTTTCTGAAGCCTCTATAAATACCCATAATGGGATTTCCTGTTTTGCATGGTATTTGGACAGACTGGCCAAATGTGCTGCTCTGTAGTAGTTAGTAAAATTAGGGTATCCCAGGCCTCCTTTATTTTTGGGAAGATGTAGTGTGTGTATAGGTATACGTGGTTTAGAAGAGTCCCATATAAACGAACTTGCTCTTTTTTGTACTATTCTCAAAAAATAGGAAGGAATTGGAATAGGGAGGACTCTGAATAGATAAAGCAATTTGGGTAGAATAGTCATTTTGATTGCATTAATCTTCCCTATCCAGGATAAAGGAAGTTGCGACCATTGTTTTATTAGATTTGTGATCTGTCTTAATACAGGAGGATAATTGGTTGAGAATAAGTCAGAATGAGATGCTGTTAAATGAATTCCAAGATATGGGATTGATTTTTCTGCCCATGTGAATGGGAGTGCAGCCCTAGCCGGGATCAATTCCATGTTTGTGAGTGAAATATTAAGCACTAAGCATTTCTTAGGATTAATCATAAGGCCGGATAGGGCTGCAAACCCATCAAGAGCTGGTATTAAGTTAGGACCAGAGACCTGTGGTGATGATAGAAAAAGTAATATATCGTCTGCAAATATACATAATTTGTGTGTAATACCTCCTACTTCAATGCCAGGTATAGTTTGGTTTGTTCTGATGTATTGGGCCATGGGTTCGAGTATAAGGGTAAATAATAAGGGAGATAATGGGCAACCCTGTCAGGTACCTCTTTCGATATTAAAGGCTTCAGATTTGTATCCAGCATATTTTATATAGGCTTTGGGTTTATTATATAATGCTTTGATCCATGTTAAAAAGTGGGGTCCAAAACCCCATTTTTGTAATGAATATTGCATATATTGCCAGGATACTGTGTCAAATGCCCTCTTAATATCGAGAGATAGAAAACATAAAGGGATTTTCCGTTTTTTAGCAATATGTGCCAATAACACTGCCCTGCGTATATTATCGCCTGCCTGTCTATTTGGCATGAAGCCTACTTGATCTCTATGTATTAATTTTCCTATAATGCTATTGAGGTGTTTTGCTATTATTTTTGCTAATAATTTAATATTGAGGTTTAACAGAGAGATAGGCCGATAATTCACACAGGAAGTATCATCAGAAAGGGGTTTTGGGATCATACAAACAATTGCCATTAGTGTTTCTTGCCGAAAAGAATGTCCATCTAGAAGTTTGTTAAAAGTTTCAGTGAGAATGGGAGAGAGTATTTCTGAGAATGTTTTATAGTATAAGGCCGAGTAGCCGTCTGGGCCTGGTCTTTTGTTAAGTTTTAGGTCTTTTATGGCGTTAGCAACTTCATCTATAGTTATAGGCTCATCCAAACTGCTTTTTTGATTCTGAGATAACTCAGGTAAGGTTATTTTTGAGAAGAAGGATTCAGCCTCTGTAGGATTAAATTCATTGTTTGTCTTGTATAAAGTTGCAAGATGTGAGTGAAATTTATGGACTATTTTAACTGGATTACAAGTGTAAACATTTTTTGATAATTTCAAACGTATTGGTTTGAAAGATTTGTTAGTTGAATTTAATGCCCGAGCCAAATATGTACCTGGTTTGTTTGTATTCATGTAGAAATTGTGTTTGGAGCGTTTGAGGGATTTATCAACTGACTCAGTGAGAAATAGATCGTATTCCAATCTAGATTTTTCCAGATGAGATTTTGTACTCTGAGATGGATTATCTTGAAATGATATGTAGGCTGCATTAAAATTGAGTTCTAGTTTTTTTGCTAGATTTTTGCGTTCCCGTTTAAATAGTGCCATTTGTCTTTGTATTGTACCACGCAAGACAGGCTTATGAGCTTCCCGCAGTGTTATTGGGGAGATGTCTGTTGTATTATTAATTGATATGTATTCCTTTAAAGCTTGTTCAATGGCCATCTGATGTAGTGGGTGTTTAAGCATTATGTCCGGTAAGTACCACGTTGGGTCATGCGCTTTTGGTATGGCTGAGGCTATAGTAGTGTATACTGCATTATGGTCAGACCACGGAATCGGAATTATATCTGATGCAATAATTTCTGGTATCATTCCTATTGTTAGAAAATATGATCTATTCTGGTGAAGGTTTGATGAGGGTGCGAGAAATAAGTGAATTTCTTTTTCATTCGGTTACTTTCTCTCCACGAGTCTACCAGATTGTATTTGGAAAGAAGTTGAGAAAAAGGTAATCTAGAGGTTATTTTGGATGGTGTAAAAGGTGATTTATCTAGAAATGGGAGGAGGACCTGGTTCGAATCCCCACACATTATCACTGTTCCTATTTTGTGTGTATTAATCACTTGTAATATATGTGAGAGAAATGGTGTAGGTTGTTTGTTAGGAGCGTAGTAGGAAATCACCGTGATTGCTGTATCCATTATATAACCCATGAGTATCAGGTATCTACCTTCTGGGTCTTTAATTTCTGATGATAAGGTGAATGGTGTGGATCGGTGAAATGCAATTGGAGTACCCCTTTGTTTGGTACAGGCAGAAGCCGTGTAAATTTGTTGATAAAAAGGAGAAATATATTTTGGAGTAGAATCTTTGGTGAAGTGTGTTTCTTGGAGGCATACTATGTGAGCCTTCTTGTTATGAAAAGTACGGAAGGCTTTGGTCCTTTTTTGAGGGACATTTATTCCCTGAACATTCAGGGAAAGTATATTCAGTGGTGCCATGGCAACAGATCAAATAGTTTTGACTTACTTTTTGTTATGCAGAGCTGACTGCGCAGATCAACCTGTGTGGACTGAAGAGATGAATAGATAGAAAAGAAACCAGTGAATTCTGGAGTAAAGAGTAAACAAAAAACATATGAGATTAGATGATACATTGTATAAATTATTTTTTGCAAGTAATCACAATTTACCCGTGAAAGAGAGTAAATATCTCTCTCAGGGGAATAAGTGCCTTCGTCACACTCCCACATAATATGGTTGGGAAAATGAGTAGGGCTAATGGGGGTACATCAAAATGATGTTTCATTAATTGGAGTGCAGAATATAGTTTTTGTTGAAATTATTTATTCCAGGGTGGTTGTATATGGTTAGTCTTGCCCTAGGCTAAATAATTCAGTTAGAAAGGTACTGTTAATAACTTTGGTATTGATGAAGATAGTTTGAATTATTTTGGGATTTTAACCCTTTTAGAGTAAACAATTACATATTTTATTCATATGCAACTGTTTAGATATGTTAACTCATAAAATTGAGGTTGTATTGCTTCAGATTAGAATAAACAAAAACATAATTCTAGGAACTAGTTAGATAATAATATATTTGTTTTAAGAAAAGAAAGAAAAAGCTTCCATTACTTCTGGATTATTGAACATATTTGTCCTAAAAAGCAATAAATCTATTGTTATTACCTGATAATATATAACTGAACAAGAATTTCCTTATTTCACTTATATATTCTAAGGCTATATGAATCAGAAGTAATAAGAAATATAACTGGAATGTAACATGATCCCACACAGTGTGTGACTATCAGAATGCAGTTACATTCAGTTATAAATACAGGTTTTTTATAGAGAACCATCTCTTAGTATAATAAATGAAGAGATATCAGGAATTAGGATGTCAGTCCATTGAATCTTATGGGTCCATGGATGATGTGGCATAACGGCCTCTTTTGTGAGAATGATGATTCCCATTTTGTTCTGAGATTTTCTGGGTGCTGTCTGAAGGTGAAGATTATGTCATTCTTCTGCGTGTGGGAGAGTTGCTGCTTGTGGGTTCTGTCAGATTTAATTTTAAAAGGGTTTGTTGTAGTTCATCTGCTGATCTGCTTCTGTAAATTGTACCTTGGTAGTTAAATCTGACTGAAAAGGGGAAGCCCCATTGATACATAATGTTGTGGCGTTGCAGTTCCATTAGTTGGGGTTTCATGGATCGTCTTTTAGTAATAGTAAGTTGGGATAGGTCAGCAAAAATTTGATAATTGTGTCCTTGAAAATTAAGTTCCTTTTTTTCTCTTGCAGCAATTAGTATTTGTTCTTTCGTTCTGTAATAATGAAATTTTGTGATTATATCACGTGGGGGTCCATTTTTCTTTTTGGCTGTGAGGGCTCTGTGTACTCTGACCAGTTCTAAACGTTCAATAGGGATATCTGGCTTTAGTTCTTGTAATAGAGCAGTAATAGTAGATTGCAGGTCTGTCACAGTTTCAGGTATTCCCCTTATGCACAAGTTTGAACGTCTGGCTCTATTTTCGTAATCTTCGAGCTTAGTTTGAAGTATTAAATTCTCTTCTTTTAATTGTTCCAATTCTGTTATATTTACTTGGGTTGTAATTTCAATTTCATCCATTTTTATTTCTAGGGCTGCGGTGCGGTTTCCCAGCTCTCTTATTTCTTTGGTTAGGCTTTTTGTTATTTGGTCTGAGGTTTGTTTTAAAGCCTTATGAAGCATCTTTTCAAATTGTAATAATATTACTGGGGATGCTGAGGAGGCTTGTGGAGAAGTTTGTGAGAGGATTTGTTCTGTATCTGACTCAAATGGAGAGTCTTGCTGTGACATTTTCTGTCTGTATATTGTGAGGTGACTGGAGCTGCTTTAGTTGCAGTGAGTGCCTGTGAGCTCTTTGTGAGGTGATTTTTATTTCTGCCACGGTTTCCTCCCAGTACCATATTTCCTGCCCAAACTTTCACAGTTTGTTCCCTGGGGCATAAAGGTTCAAATGGATACCTTTTGAGCCTGCAGGCTCCACTTTGTCCTTCTCTTCTCTACTCAGCGGTGCAGAGCTCTAACAATGCATGTCTGCTCCGCTAGGCTCCGCCCATCTCCCCTCAGGAAAGCGCATTTCACCTAATTTCACCTAATTATCTGAATCCTACCAGGACATTTGCCGCTATGATTCTATAAGAAAATTTTTGAGTTTCTTCTGAAAGTTTCCTTTTCCGCCCCTTTCCTGCTACTTCCTAAAGTTTGTCTGTTCAATAAAGCATTGAAAACGTACTCCAGTGTTGGTGCGTGTGTCGTCCAGAAGTAAACTCAATGGAACCCTAGACCCGGTGCTGGTGAAACAGAGGGAAGCAAGGTGAAGGTAACAGACCCGCTTAAACCAGCAGCTCCACCGTGAGTTAGTGCTACACAAGTTACTCTTAAACCAAGGTTTTACTGTACCTACCTACTGTTGCTCAGCTCAGGCCATGCGCCCCACGGAGCTGCTGACGTCATTTCCGGTTATCCCTGACACAAGTGACGTCGTAACTACGATTGAAAGCACCACCCTAGGATATGGGCGGTGCTTTCTATCGTAGTTACGATGTCACTTCTGGTTTTCCATGTGTCAGGGATAACTGGAAGAGATGTCGGCAGCTCTGTGGGATGTCTATCATGCACCCGGCCATATACATGCTACGGGCGCCGTGCCGGTAGTTGTCCAGCGCGATGGAATGCGCCACAAAGCAGGTTTAATGCCTGCAAATGAAGCACCTCGTCTGCAATCTCGTGATTGCATTGACATGGCACTTCCCATAGTGCATTGTGTCCGACGCCCGAACACAGTGCACTTAAAGGACCTTTTTTTCTATTTTTATTTTCTTAAAGGGCCATTTTAAAAAAAAAATTTTTGTGACTGTTGGGGGGCGGCGCCCATGTGCCCCCCTTGATCACCCCCTGTAACCAGTGATCACTGTATTAGTGTCACGGTGACGCTGGTCAGTTAGTTATTTTTTTATAGCATCAGGGCACCCGCCGTATATCATCTAATAAAAGGTTTAATCCCCTGATCACCCGGTGGGTGATATCAGTTAGGTTTTAGCGTCAATTAGGGTCTGCGTCGCCTCAGGCAGGGTCAGATTAGTGCCAGTAGCGCTAACACCCATGCACTATACACCTCCTTTAGTATTATAGTGTCTGAACGGATCAATATCTGATCTGATTTGATCTATACTAGCACCCCCAGTAGTCTAGGGTTGCCAAAAATGCAGTGTTAGCAGGATCAGCCCAGATATCTGCTAGCACCTCCGCCCAGCCCACCCAAGTGCAGTATCAATCGTTAAACTGTCACTTACAAAACACATAACTGCAGCATTCAGAGTCAGGCCTGATCCCTGCGAACTCTAAAGGTTTATTTGGTAGCGTTGGAAGCAGTCGTTGACAGTCAGTGCTCTTTTTTCCTGTGAGTTTCACTAGTTGTACCAGTAAATTTAGAGGCCAAAATGTCCAATCGAAGGTACACTAGTGAAGAGGCCTACATGTTTCTGAGCATGACAGATGAGAGTGAAGAGGAAGTCACGCATCTGTCAGATTCAGGCTCAGAATACAAACCCATAGACAGCAGCGGCACCCTGACAGATAGCTTTGACAACAGAGTAGTGGTCCCTGCCAAGGTCAAGCGTAACCCGACCCCGCTCTTCTGCTGTTGTTGAGGTGCAACAACCGCAGGGCTCTCGTATTGAGCAGAGAGCCATGACTAGTGCCGCTCATCCTTTTGGTGAACTGGCAAGCACCAGCGGCCTAGTACATCCTGGTCATACATCAAGCACTGCAGTATCATGTAGTGATGTGGTCCCATAACTGCAGTTCAAGCTGGTGAGGTGGCTAGCACAACTAATGTAGAAGACAAAGACAGGCCCGTCGAGCCCATAGTGCTCTTCCTGCTGCATTTGCCAATCCAAATTGGGAGCCCACCACTTCTGCAGCACCCGTACTTCCCCCATTCACTGCCAACCCGGAATTCAGGTGGAAACAGTTGATTTTACGTCACTTGATTTTTATTTGCTGTTTTCACGGAAGAGCTCTATAGATCTATTGTGGACCAAAGCAATTTGTATGTTGGTCAATTCATCGCCGCTATTCCCCAGTTGACCCATGCCAGAGATTGGAGACCTATTACGGTCTCCGAATTTAAAACCTTCCTGGGCCTATCCCTCCTCATGGGCATAACTAACCACTAACCCAATTCACCATATGCCCGTGTTCTCTACCTCCATGACCAGGACACGATACGAGCAGATCTTGCGGTTCATACATTTCAATGACAATGAACTCTGTCGTCCTCGGGGTGACCCTGAATACGATCAGCTCTACAAAATTCGGCCCCTCATAAACCAATTCAATCAGCAGTTTGCAGCCTTGTTTACTCCTTATCAAGTTGTCTGCGTTGACGAGTCCCTGATTATGTTTTCTGGACGCTTTTCATTTAAACAGTATCCTCTTAGCAAGTGTGTCAGATATGGGGTCAAGATGTATAAGCTCTGTGACAGGGCCACAGGCTATACATATAGTTTTATGGTTTACGAGGAAAGAGTTAGTTACATAGAGTCGGAGAACTGCCCAGACTACATAGGGAGCGCTGGTAAGATTGTGTGGGACTTGGTGTCACTCTTATTCGGAAAGGCGTACCACTTGTATGTGGACAATTGCCACTTTTTAGCCACTTGTTTGATCATGGAATTGGCGCACGTGGCACCGTGCGATCTAATCGCTGGGTCTTACCCCAGCGGCTTGTAGATTCTCGTCTTAGCCTGGGGAAGAGAGCCTGCTTGAGATGTATTAATTTGCTCGCTGTGAAGTGGAGGGATAATAAGATTTTTTTCATTCTGTCATCCCTTCATGCAGACACGATGGTCCAAATTCCTACGGCGACTGGTGTTGTGGCGAAACCCCTCTGTGTCCACGAATATAACCTTAATATGGAAGGGGTGGACCTTGACATGGACATTCACTGTATTGTTCATTTGAGCACAAGAGACTCCATTTTGTTCTCACTGTTAAAATGTGTTCTGTAACCTTCACCTAACACACAGACATGTCTTCTGCTAGAAGCTCTTTCTCTCTCTCTGTCCCTACTCCCCCCTCCTCTCTTAAGGTTTTACTTTTGTAATTGTTCTATTCGCTAGCTTTTAATTATATATTTCTATTTGTTCATTTTTAATAACATATTTCTATTTGTTCGTTTTTAATAACATCTCACACCACCCCTTTCTTATCTATGTATAAAATAACAGTAATAATACATTTTGGCACTGAACGGACATTTTAAGCACAGTAATGTGTCCTGTGAATCTGTTCCTACAGCTGCAGTATTGACTTTTGTTTTAGAGTCCCAATCAGAAAAAAATCCATAACCATTTTTGGCGAGTCATATCAGGAGTTTGGCAGAGTCTCCAGAAGGAACCGCGCTTTGATTTATGTAAGATGCTTTATGTATATGCTTTTCCACTGTTGTGACAATTTTTCAAATATAACCCAATATGTATTTACTAACTATATACTAATATTTATAACACATGTCTTCTTAGATAAATTACTCTTTATGCTTGAATAAAACCCCTGAAGAAGGGCATTCAGCCAGAAACGTTGGGTCAAGTTATGCTTGAGTAAAAGCCCTGAAGAAGGGGATGTCCCCAGTCCGCGCTTTAAATGTTGCTTTACCGGCTTTAAATGTGTTCACATTCCAGTTGACAGGTGTGGAAAGCTTCAATTGAGGGCGGTGTCCCTTCTTTGCTGTGCTCTCACAAGCTAATGCCCCCACTAGCTTGTGAGAGCACAGCAAAGAAGGGACACCGCCCTCAATTGAAGCTTTCCACACCTGTCAACTGGAATGTGAACGCATTTAAAGCCGGTAAAGCAACATTTGGCAGAAACTGTGACTGCCTATACCCCTGCAGGGGTGATTTTATCCGGTGAGTGCAAGCATAATAAGAGCATGATATGAAGCACCATCACATAGCCAGCACCTGGACAAGAAGTTGTTTTAAAAAAACAGCATTATCTTCCAATGAGGACTTAACCCTTTTGAGCTATATTTAAAAAGACTTCTCATCATAAAAAACTTATAAATTATCTTTTCCAGCAAGTACTGGGTTTTTAATGCACAAGTCACTTTGTTAATTCATTTTTTAAGCACAAGTCACTTTATTAATTCAGAATAACAAGCACTTTTTGCACTTGGGTATTTACAATGTAATGGTATGTGATATAGGATTGCGATTTTTTTTATTTAAAATAATTTTTTCACCTACGACTAAAATTTAGCACAAGGCACTTTGTTAATTAGTATTTATATATTTGCAACTAGCAAACACTTTTTTCACTTTCAGCTTTGGCGCAAAGGTATGTGATAGAAAATTGCGGTCTCTTATTCGTGTAATTAATTATTCTTACCTAAGAGTAACATCCAAGAGGGGTAATCTACACTACTTCTGGCTAAAACTAAAACTAACTTGGCAAAACAGCCACCAGAGGGTGTAGCACAATGGAAATTAAACGCATATTGGGCTTTAAAGGCTATATCACATATCGGGTCTCATACATTTCACTTTGCATTTTTTATCAAGTTTAAGTTTATTTATTTGTTCACATATTATGTTTTGAAACCCAAATATATGGACAAACCAGACATACTGAATTTATGAATGCTAAGCAAGGGAAAGAGGAAGCCGCAGGGGCTTATTGGAGGCGGCTAGATAACGCAAACACCCCCTGAAGGATGGGACTTTAAAAAGTGACTGTAAACATGAAAGTATAAAAAATATACAACTTTATTACATATTAACAAACAACAGTATAGAAAAGAATTAAAAAGGTCATGTAAATATACAAATCCATAAAAAGTTGGTGAATGTAGATATATGTTGACACTCTCTTAACTTGACCCAACGTTTCTGGCTGAATGCCCTTCTTCAGGGATTTTATTCAAGCATAAAGAGTCATTTATCTAAAAAGACATGTGTTATAAATATTAGTATATAGTTAGTAAATACATATTGGGTTATATTTGAAAAATTGTCACAACAGTGGAAAAGCATATACATAAAGCATCTTACATGAGAGAGATCCAACTTGCCATTTCACATGACCACAGGGAAAAATTGTATAGCTAAACAGCTGAGCAGGTATGATGAAGGTTTCTCCGAGCCCCACTCCCCGGTGTCACCAGCAAGGATCCCACTAAATCGCACACTCAGGGGGGACCCTACAGTCTAGATATATACATTTATAAAAAGTGTGTGGTTAGAGGAGTATCTGCATAAATATGCATGAAAACATATCTACATATGTAGTCAAGGAAGACAGGAACACGTGTAAACACCTACTAAGAATGAGGGTAGGAGGGGGTATGGGTGACTCAAGGGATGTAGTGCCCAGAACTGCTATTAGGAAGAGGGGGGCCAGATTGGGTCCTCCAATCCAAGGAGTATGCCTGTATAAATAGCAGGTAGAGGCATGAAGACAAATTAGTCTCACACACTAAGGGCTGATAAAAAATAAGGTCAAAACAAAGGGGGAAGAAGGTAGGAGCATATCCCACAATACACATGTTAACTACATGTTAACTACCTGTCAGTGAAGGTGGCCGAGCCGGCTGTTCCTATCCCCTGTAGATCCAAAGCCACAACAGCTGTGGTAGGCTGATGCGGAAGTGGCTTTATATGGTATGCAGAGACGTTCGCGCACGTGAAAGCACAGAGCTGACGTCACGGTGACCAAGGGGTCGCGTGCGCAATGCCATTGCGCACGTGCATTGGCATTGCGACGTTGTGTTAAGGTCTTGAGGTAGAAAGCAGTAACCGAGCATGTGCGGAAAAGGATCCCCTGCTCAGGGAGCGCAGGGACCCGCCCCAGCGAGTGCGGCGGAGACCTGCGCTGGATGAGCACTGACGCAAAAACACCACTGAACAGTGGAGCAAGGAAGGGCGCATCCGACGAGGGTACGTCAGAGTGCGCCCCCCCAGCGCCAGGTGGAAGAAAACGGGGAGTAGGGGAAATGCAATAAAAGTAATAACAATATTCATGTATCATGTGAAATAGCAAGGAGGCAACAAGGAAAACATATGGATGGTCATGGGTAGGAAAAAAGAGAGGGGGTAAAGAGGACACTGAAGGGGGACCATAATCCAAAACAAAAAGTAAAAAGTAATATACAGAATCACATTAGAGGCATCTGGATACAACTGTAAATATATATATATATATATATATATATATATACTGTATATATATACACACGCAAAGCTGAGTACAAAACTGTGGGGAGATCTTAAACAAAAGAGGTACAGAGCAAGTATTCTAATGATGGAGAATTACTCCTCCCACCTCCCTGAGGAGAATCCGTCAAGAAAGGGCCGGTAGCTTATTAAGTCGTTAAGACCTGGAGGTGTGGTAGCATTCAAATTTCGTATCCAACCTGATTCACGTTGTAATAAGGTCCTGTTCCAATCCCCCCCACGGGGGTTAGGATGTACTGTATCCAAAATAAGAAAACGAATTGTGGGAAATCTACTTCCATGGACCTCCCTAACATGTCGTCCTAACGGTAGGTCTGGGCAAGACTTTTTCGTGGTGGTAATATGTGTAGACGCTCTCTTATAGAATGGCTGTTTCATCTTGCCTACATAAAATGAACCACATTGACATAAAAGCATGTAGACAATGCCTATGGTCTTGCAGTTGGCGTAATGAGATGCTTTAAAGTGCCTACCATTGGGTAAGATAATATTGACACCAGTGTGCATGTATTGGCACAAGATGCATCCACCGCAACGAAAAGTGCCAGGTCGTTTACAAGGGTCCGAGCAAAATTCACCTGTAAATTCAATCTGGGTGAGAAAATCTTTCAAAGATCTGGACCTACGATAGGAGATAGAGGGTCTTGAGGGTACAAAAGGACTAATGGACGGATCAATATTCAGGAGATGCCAATACTTTGAGATGATCTTATTTATCTGCTGATTTTGTCTAGTATACCGAGTAATGATTCTCAGAGTATTGGTTTTGTCCTCCCTACTAATAGAACTCTTAGGTTTGTTGGATAGTAAATTTTGTCTAGGTTTTGAGAGTTCTCCGTACAGTTACATCGTAATCACAAATACTGGCTAAACGGGATAGATCTAATGAAAGGCAAAGGATGAGCGCTGTCAGCATGTAGGATGGTATTACAGGCTGTACCCTTGCGATACAGGGAAGTGGTGAGGGTACCATCTTTCTCTTTAAAATTGGTGAGATCAAGAAAATTAACTGCAGAAGTACTATACGTCATGGTGAAGTTGAGATTGTAAGAATTTTGATTCATGACATTAATACAGGATATAAGTAGCTCGGGGGATTCTCCCATGTGATTAAAATATCATCGATGTATCGATGCCAACTGATGATATGTTGGGTCATATGCAGGAGGGTGTCATCGGGGGGAAAAGACTGTTCCCACTCCCCCAGGTACAGGTTGGCATAGGATGGGGCGCAGCATGTCCCCATTGCCACGCCCTGTACCTAGAGGTAGTGGGAACCATCAAAAGCAAACACATTATGTGTTAATGCAAAGTCAAGGGCCGCTAGGAGAAAATGATTTTCTGTATGAGACTGAGAGATGGCACGACTAATCACCTCAATGCCCTGCCGGTGGGGGATGGAACTGTAGAGAGCTTCAACATCAACTGCCACCAGCAGGGCATCGGGCGGAATCGCCATACCATCCAATAGTTGTAGGAGGTGTATGGTGTCTTTGACAAAAGATGGCAACTTATTGACGGAAGGACGAATTTGTTCATAGATGAACTTACTTAAATTTTCCGTAATGGAACCACATCCCGACACAATTGAACGTCCGGGAGGGGGTATTTTATTCTTGTGTACCTTTGGTAGGCTATAAAAGGTTGGTATGACTGGATATGGGGTCCGGAAAAATTCCCAAATTTGTTTATTGATTATTTTCTCAGTATAGGCATTGTCTATAAGACTATAAAAATCTTTCTCAAAAATCTTTCTCAAACTTAACTATCAAAGATCCCAAAATTTTTGGGTACCAAGTTTGATTATTTAGGATCTCCAGAGACATGTTTTTATATTGCCAACTGTTCATCAGAACAATGTTTCCACCCTTATCCGCCAATTTAATTGTCAATTGTGTTTGTTTGGTAAGTCTAAGCAAGGCATTTTTTTCTCCCTCTGACAGATTGGACGAGCTATTTGGGTAGCATTTAATTTTGTTAATTTCCCTAGTGGTCATAGTTAAGAAGGCACTTAGGTTGATGTTAGATCCTATTGGGGGAACTTTTTCTTTAGTGATGATTGAATAGATGGTTTCTTGGTTGATACATATGCTGTAAGTAAACTCTCTAAGTCAATTCTATCAATGAGATCTAGTCCTTCCTGGTCCTCGGATAATTCCATAAGGATATTTAAATCCAGTTCATCCTGTGATTTTTATCGTACATTCTTTTAAGTAGCAGCTTTCTAGCGAACAGCCGCAGGTCTTTCTCTATTTCAAATTTATCTATGTCTGACTCCGGACAAAAACTTAGTCCTCTAGATAATAAAGACAGCTCATCACTGGATAGAATATAGTCAGAGAGATTAATCAAATTCAGTCGATTGTCAGATGGTGATTGGGAATGTAGCTATGAGGAGGTATTTACCTGATTGACATTGACAGCCCCTGCTGTGTTATCAGGTATAGGTCTAAGGCTGCTGAATAACGAAGGATCAAACACAACTTGCCCAGATGGGCCACCACGTGAGTGGGTTACCTGAGTACCTAAGGAGTGAACAGAAGCAGCCTCCACCATGCGTTTTTTAGGAAGTTGTGAGTCTTTATTGAGTGACTTCCATTTATGTTTTTGCGATTTCTTCCTATTCAAGGTAGTTGCCTGTGAAGAGGAAGACAGAGAAGAGTTCAAAGATATATTCGAACCTCGTTTACCCTTAGCTCCTTGTAGGTTCGTAGGTTTTGACCTGGAGCCAGGATTTGCATTTTGCCAGCGATATGCTCTAGCTTCTTGGAATGCAATCTTGTCTCTCCAAAATATTGGAGGCGGTTAAGCGATATGACTGAGGAAGCAGGCCTTAAAATAGAGGAAGAGAAGGTGGGAGAAACTGCAAGTCCATCTACACAACTGGTGGAACAAAGGTTTCTTGATGGTTTAATACCCCAGATGAAAGAAAAGTTGTTCACAGCAAGGCCTGAGGCAGGCAATATGTCTATTTGAGACCTCCTGCCTATCCTGTAATCCATAGAAAACAGGATTAACCAAAAAGACAGCAAACCCAAGGTTATGTACATGGGGAAGCAGAGAGGAAGAGGAAGAGCCAAATGCAATTTCAAAAATAATGGCAATCGGGGACCAATTATATGCTACAATTGTAATGGGGAAGGACACATAGCCAAATTCTGCTATCTTCCTGACCGTAGACTGGAAAGGAGCTTAGAGGCACCTCATGCTGATCCCAGTTCTCTGCCAAAAGCAGTGGATCAGGCATAGAAAAATGGCATGCCAGTATCAATCATGTTAAGTAGGGGAGACAATGGTCCCGAGGCCAGAGTAAAAGTATTTTTACACGAACTCCCCTATCCTGGAGGAGAAACAGAATTAACCTGTTTAAGCGATACTGGTGCAAGCCGAAGCATTTTTAATATAGAGGACTTATCTCCAGGATTATTATCTACCAATGTTATCTCTGGTGTTGGCCTAACCGGGACCTCTACTTATTTGGTTGAGTCCAAGCCACTTAAACTCAGGCTAGGACAGCAAACAGAAATTGTCACTAAAATGTTAGTTTCAGACACAGTTCCTACCAATCTTTTGGGAGCTGACATTTTGAACCAAATTTTAGCAAACATAGACTACACTCCTATAGGAGTCCAAGTGGTCAGTAGTCTGTCAGGAGAAGTTTTAAATTCTGCCTGTGGAGTATTTTTAATCCAAGACTCCAATGCGCCATTTCCACCAGAATTGAAAGTGATTCCCGCTGAATTATGGGCCACCAGCAAATATGTTATAGGTCTGCTGGATTGCACCCCAGTCATGATCAAAATTAAACCAGGAGCCCATCTCCCACAGATTAAACAGTACCCACTGAGTATTGCTCAGACTGAGGGGATAAAGGATCAAATCACTCAACTGAAAGCAGCACGGGTTGTTGTACCAATTAAGTCCCAAGCCAATACACCCCTGTTCCCAATTGCAAAGAAGCCAGACAAGAAGGGTGGACATGATGGTGCATGATTTGAGAGCCATTAACAATATAATTGAGGCAGATACCCCAATCGTGTCCAACCCCCGCACTTTACTAAGTGGAATACCTGCCTCCAGCACCTGCTTTACAGTGATTGATCTTGCAAATGCTTTCTTTTTGGTGCCCCTGCACCCAGATTGCTGGCACATTTTTTCATTTACCCATGATGCCCAAAAATTAGTATAGACAAGATTGCCAAGGGTGTGTGAGTAGCCCCTCTGAATATAATACTGCGTTAAAGCAAGTATTGGACCGATGGTCCTCCTCACACCAAAAACAAAATTTTGCTTCAGTACATAGACGATTTGCTTATTTGTTCTGATACAAAGGACATTTGTAGCAGAGAAACAGTAAGCCTTCTTATGTTTCTCTATAACAGTAACAACAAAGTTAGCAAAGATAAGCTACAATACTGCCAAGCGAAAGTGATCTTCCTGGGTCACTGCATTTCACACGGAATCCATCACCTAACCCCAGATTGAGTTAAAACTCTACAAAACTTTGAAAAGCCAAGGAATGTACGGCAACTACGTGCTTTCCTGGGTTTAGTGGGATATTGTAGGGACTGAATTCCAAATTCATCAGAACTTATGGCTCCTCTATATGAGGCTACCACTAGAAACCCTTACATACTCACATGGGACAATGAATTGCAGATGAAGGAGCTTATTAAAATTTTATCTGAAGCTCCCGCCATTGGACTTCCTGACTATACTAAGACTTTCTCATTGTTCTGTCATGAAGTCATTGGATTTGCTGCAGGTGTACTCACCCAGCTACATGGAGACAAACAGAGGCCTGTGATGTATGTATCAGCCTCATTAGACCCTGTCCTCAAAGGCTCCCCCAGTTGTATGCGAGCCATAGCAGCCTGCATTTTGCTGCCCTACAAAGTAACTGAGCTTGTACTAGATTCTGCTCTGATCCTGTATGTGCCACTTGCAGTACAGGAAATCATGAATCAAGTAAATACCAGACATGTGTCTGCCAGTAGATTTGACAAGTACCAGTCTGCTCTTTTTGCGCCATCAAATTTAACAAACAATGTGTTACTTTAAATACGGCTACTCTTTTTCCTATAATTGATAAGGAGGATGCAACAAGTGGTACTGATGTAGAACCTGAGAGTTTTTCTCATGATTGTATGGCTCTGATGGAGGTAGAAAGGGCCTCTGTCACACCAGCAAAAGATGAGCCTTTATCAGATTGTGACACACTTATTCGTAGATGGTTCCAGATTTTACACTGATGATGGTCAGCCACAGGGTTTGCTGTAACCACTACAGACACCATTTTACATCAGAAAGCATTGACACCCCAGATGTCAGCACAGGAAGCAGAGTTGTGTGCTGTAGTCAAAGCATGTCATCTCCTAGAGAATCAAAGGGGAAATGTTTACACTGACAGCAGATATGCATTTGGAATAGCTCACGATTTGGGGCCTATTTGGAAAGCACGGAACTTCCTGACTAGTGCAGGGAAGCCAGTGAGACATGCAAAACTCATAGAGCAGCTATTTGAGGCCTTTCAAAAGCCAACAGAAGTTGCCATCTTGAAGGTAAAAGGACATGCAAGGGAAAATGACATGACAGCAAGAGGAAATGCTTTAGCGGACCAAGCGGCAAGGGATGCTGCCCTTATGGCATTTGGAGTCATACCCACTGTAGGGGTCGCCCAGGTAGCGGGGACAGATTCCCCTCATCAAGAGCAGTGGGATGTAGAAACTTTAATTCAGTTGCAGAACCAGGCCCCTGATGAAGAGAAGGATAAGTGGATCAAATGTAATGCTACCCAAAATCAGCAGGGCCTGTGGAGCACTGACAACAGGTGGTGTCTACCCAGGAGTTTGTACCAAGTTTTAGCACAACTGGCACATGGTGTCAGTCATCCTACTAAGGGTGCGATGGTGGCACTTACTGACTGCTATTGGATAGCACCTAGATTTAGTGCATTTGCAGGCAGGTTTTGTGCTTCATGTCTCACTTGTGCTCTGTACAATGTAGGGAGGCCTGTCCATGTTCCCCAAAAGCATTATCTATGCCAGAGTTCCCTTTCCAAAGAATTCAAATAGACTACATTCAGATGCCCAGAATAGGCACCTATAAGTACGCTCTAGTGTGTGTTGACATGTTTTCAGGTTGGTCTGAGTGCTGGCTGGTAATTAAAGCAAATGCAAAAACAACAGCAAAGAAAATTTTGAATGAAATAGTTTGTAGATATGGAGTTCCTGAAACTATTGAGAGTGACAGAGGAACCCATTTTACTGGGGAAGTAATGAAAGAGGTCATGGAAGCCCTTCACATACAGCAAGCTTTCCATACACCTTATCATCCACAAAGTAGTAGTAAAGTTGAGAGACTTGATGGAACTTTGAAAAACAGATGGGTAAAAATTAAAGCAGATACAGGAAAAGGATGGGTGGAAGCTTTGCCATTAGCCCTATATTCTGTACAAACTACCCCTAAACAACCACATGGGCTGTCCCCCTATGAGATTTTATAGGCTTTTCACTCTAGTCTGTTAGAATATGTTCAGATTTTGCAAAGAACATTGAATAAAATACATGAAGGTGTTTATAAATCTATCCCCGACCCAGACTCTGTTTCAGCTATTCACAGAATCCAACCAGGTGACTGGGTAGTGGTCAATCGACACATCAGAAAGCCGCTAGAACCAAAATTTGACGGACCACATTTGGTGCTTTTGACAATCGGTTCCAGTGTCAAATTGGAAGGAAAGCCCACCTGGATTCACGCCACTCACTGCAAGAAAATCCTGAAGTGATGATATCCTTTGAAAAAATTATAATGATGTTTCTTTTCTTTTTGTTGTTTGTGAGAACTGAGACATGGAAAAATAACCCTTTCATCCAAATGTTAACATTGTATGCAACCCATAGCAACGGTAGTAACTGCTGGGTGTGTTCTCACTTACTTCCCCAAACAGGAACAATACCCATGATAGCAATGCCTCTCAAATTCACTGATCTAAACAGGACCAGAATAAATGGCTCATACATAGTCTCCACCGCTAATGAGCACAGATCAGTAACTTTGATGGTTTCAAAACAGATAGACACTCAACAGATTTGTTTAAACATTACATGCCTGTTTAACACTAAATGTACACAGTTGGGCAATTCAGATTGCACCGGAGCAAAGATTACAGTTTATGGAGGAAACTATGGTCAATATTAATATATCCCAGATCCAGAACTAAATAGAACCCTTTTTAGTACAAATTGCTCACAGTTCCCAATATTAGAAAATATCAGTTACCTGAGATTCCATGTTATTGCTTCCAGTTTTTTAGGAGCAAGTATACCATCCATACGTAGAGGGTTATATTATATATGTGGAAATAAAGCTTACGCCTGGCTTCCTACTAATGTTACAGGTACATGTTATATTGGGAAGTTAGCACCTGCTTTGGCTGTTCGCAAAGATACAGTGCGATCAGATCAAAGTCCAGAATACCCTTTAGTGTTCAAAAGAGAGCTGTTCACTGAAGGTGACATGGCATGGTCATGGTTCCCTTCCTGGACAGGATGGGGAATTGAAGCAATGACAAGAATAAATAATTACACTAAAATTGTAGATGAGATTATTAACCTTACTACCACTGATATAGGTTTATTAAGTAAAAAAATGGTTAAGCTTGAAAAAGTAGTATTAGAGCACAGATTAATGCTAAATTATCTCACTGCAGCTCAAGGTGGGATGTGTAAGGTATTTCACACTGACTGTTGTATATTTGTTATATATATTTCTGATAATGGGGACATTATTAAAGGGCATCTTGCTAAGATAGGAGAACTACAGAATAAGGCCAGAGATATTGCTAAAGATGGATGGAACCCCTTTAGGGGTTTAGGAGGCTTTGGTGACTTTTTATATGGCATAGAAACATGGTTACAGAAACTAGGCGCTTACAGGGGGAACTTGGTGGAACTCAGTTCCACCACCTCTGGCTCAGACCCTTTGGTGCCTGCTCACCACAATCACTTGTAAACACAGAAGTCTGGTTTCTGTGTTTACAAGTGACAGCTCTGCACTGTATGCAATGCAGTCATGGTATTCAATGCCCCTTTAAGACCTTCCTACTGTTTTCGTGAAATTTGACTGTACACACCCACTATTTGATGTGAATTGGAGGGTGTGTGTAGGGGGAGGGGTTTTGTGGGGCCGTGGTTAAGTTACAGTACCTATTGTTTGAGCTTATATTGTCATGTTCCTATTTCTCAAATTTGTTATTTACTTCCTGTTCAGGCTATGCCTCTGTGTGACTACCCGCTGTACCAACAAATGGTCCACCAGCCCTGATGAACCCATGTTTGTGAGAAAACTAGGAGAGAGCTGAACTGGACACCGTCTCTCTGCGCCTAAGCTCTCTAAGCTTTCTCTCTCTCTGTCCCTACTCCCCCCTCCCCTCTCAAGGTTTTACTTTTGCAATTGTTCTATTCGCTAGCTTTTAATAATATATTTCTATTTGTTAGTTTTTAATAGCATATTTCTATTTGTTAGTTTTTAATAACATCTCACACCACCCCTTTCTGATCTATGTATAAAATAACATAATAACAAAATAATACATTTTGGCACTGAACGGACATTTTAAACCCTATCAGAAATAATTCCATACCAACCTCAACGACCAGTTGTTGGCGCAGTACCTAATTGCCCGTTAGGCCAGACGCTGGTATAAAAAAGTGTCTGTATACTTATTCCAATTGGCTCTGCTGAATGCTTATGTGCTATACAAAGCTTCAGGACTAACTGGATCCTTCCTTAAATTTCAGGAAGAGATCATCACAGCCCTATGCAGTGAGCCGGCTGCATGAGAGGCATTTTCCACATGTCCTCCCTGGTACCCCTACCCTAAAGAATATGTTGTGTCTGTAGAAAGCGCGGATATAGGCGTGACACCTGATTTTACTGTGCCTCCTGTCCTGACCAACCTGGTCTTTGCATTGGTGACTATTTTGAATGCTACCACACACTAGTGGTGTATTAGTGTAGGGTACAGCATTGCACAGTCCTAGGCACACTTACACAGGGTCTCGAAAGATGAGATGGCCATCACATTTTGAGAGACCCTAATCTGGAATGTTTACAGTTTACAGTTTATATAAAAGTGCAAAAAAAAAAACACACAAAAACACAAAAAAAATCAGCCAAAAATAGTTATGGTTTAATTTTTTACTTCTCTCTTTTATGTACGCCCTCTATTGTCCGCTCTCTATTGTTCTATATCTATTGTTCTTTCTCTCTATTGTTACTGTATTTTAGAACTGTAATGTGTTATTTTACTATGTTTTATTGTATTTTCTTACTTTTGCGCAAACCAATAAATATACACTTAATGACATTTTTTTACCAAACACATGTGGCTGAATACATTTTGGACTAAATGTATGACTAAAATTGAATTTATTAGATTTTTATAACAAAAATTAAAAAATATCATTTTTTTTCAAAATTTTCTGTATTTTTCCGTTTATATCTCAAAAAATAAAAATTGCAGAGGCAATCAAATACCATCAAAAGAAAGCTCTATTTGTGGGACAAAAGGGACGCAAATTTTGTTTCGGTACAGCATTGCATGACCGCGCAAATACCAGTTAAAGCTGCAGAGTGCCAAATTGTAAAAAGTGCTCTGGTCATTGAGCAGCCAAATCCTTCGGGGCGTATAGACCTCCCAAGGTCTATACGCACTTCAGTGAGCATTCACTCCTCACTACAGGTATAACTACTTTAACTATCCAGCCAACTTGATTGGATTCCAGAGAGATATCCCTCACAGTGATTATCCTTCAAAGGAACTCCAGAGTCCAACCATTCAGCAAATCACATGGAAAAGGAAGATAGACTCATTGCGCAACATTCATTTAAAAGGCACACACAAGTTTATTAAAAGTCCTACTTACAACAGATCGAACAAAATAGGCTTATATGGAAACATTCATTCGTCCTGCACCCTTCACTGCTCCATGCCTAGCCTGACATACGCTTCGTACAATGGGACTTCTATGAGGCTCAATTAAAGAGACCCCGGCGCCAGACTATTCATTTCAGTAAAAGCCTCCCCAAAAGATTACATGTGCGTTTAAGGTATTTTTTTGCAATTTGTTTCCTTTAAAATCTTCCCTTGTGTAGACATCCAAGAACTCTGAGTCTGCTGCTAAACAGGACTATCGTGGATGTGATTCAGCAGCCCCAAAATACTCAAATCTCTTACTGAAGTCATTCTCTATAATATTCCCACATCGTTCATCCCCTGGTGGCAGCTATGTAGCCAGGAACCACTGGCTGGAAGTCCATCCACCCCCCCTCTGGTCTGCCGCACAGCTGTGTGTGTGGGCTCTATCCTCTGCTCCCCCCCCCCCTCGCTCGGATCTGTGTGAGAGCAGGTTCTTTAATAATAATCCCCCACTTGCTCATTCACCCCCCCTCTTCTGCAACAGTGGCATGGAGCCAATCAGATCAGAGTCCAGGGGGGGGTCAGAGGCAATCAGAAGTGGAAGGAGGATAGCTGTGCAGGTGCTATGGATCATGGGAACTGTGGTCCTTAAGGGAGTGCTGCTTCATACAACTCTATGGAGGCAGATGGACTGTGGATTTCAATTTCCACAAATCCCAACACCAAAGGGAAGAGAGATTCAGCAGATCTCCTGAGCAAATTGATCAAGATTGAGTCAGTCTAAGGTTGGAGTAAGCGAGTGAGGACCTGCTGCCGGGGGTGCCTGCATTCATAGATTAAACTTTATGATATTCCAACCTCCAAAAAATGGGGGCTGAAAAGTAGGGACTTTCAATGTGCCGCAGCACATTAAACAACAACATTAAAAAAATACAGCCTTATTTTCACATTTGAATGAAATCCACAACAATAGGTCGCTAATTCTACTGTCATACTGTTCAGAAGCCATGTTTGACATGGTGGATCAACACGTTTCACATTCAACTAGCTTCTTCAGGATCCACTTGCTTGAACACATACTGTATGCAGATATGGCTGGTAAATAATAACAAGCACATACAATAAGCAATTAAGCAATGATAACTTCAATATATTCTACATGACAGAATAAATATAAGAAACTCAAAAAGAAAACACGCAATATCAAAATAATATAATAATCATTGCCATGCATTAAAGGGAGTAGGGAAGGGGGAAGAAGAAAGAGGAAGAAAAAAACTAACAAATAATTCCCCAAATATCGTCCGGGGATGAAGATCCTAACGGGGGACAGTACAACGGGGCCACCACTACAATCTTACATAAATAAAGATTGTATACCTAGGGATCAATAAATGATGACACAGTGAGTTGACATCACTTATTTTCATCCATAAGGTTTTCTCTAACAATAAAATATACAAAATAAATCAAAGATACTAGACACCTATACTTCCGTACATCCCAGGAGGGTGAGAGGCTGAACCTTTTTTGACCTTTCGTCTGCATGTAAAACCTGGAGCAGTGAAGACCCAGCTCTGGGTATCTGTGCCCATAGCAGGGACCACGGGACTGAGACACTGAGTTATTCGGCCACAGCTGAATCAAAAGCTGCAGGGACCAATTGCCATGTGTGCCTACTGCCTGAGGGAGTCTGTGAAGAACAGATCATGAGGACTGATAATTTTGAGAGAGATAATCACCAAGTGCCTGAAACCAGACCTGCATCTTCCAGGAGTGGTTAGATGAACTATATGTCCTAAAAGCCCAGAATATAGAAATTGCTATAGGAAATAGAGACTGCTCTGGTTTAGCGGCTAATCTGCCATATCTTACCCACACTTTTAAAGGGTCAGTTTACATGCACCACATAAAGAAAGGCCTCACCAAAAGCTGGCCAACAATTATTAGTCACCAGGTACTTTAAGCTGCCCTCAAGGGGTACCCCATACACTAGGAACGCATACTTCCACCTGCTGCTGGGGTTATATGCATTGTATGGTGTGCACATATAAACAGTCTTTTTATTCTGTTAATGCCATTCTAGAGACTCTAGTTGCACCTGTTATACTTCAGTTTAACTTTGCTATAGTCTTTTGGGTGCCAGTTAGTGGGTCATTGACCAGTCATCCATTATAGTGCACTTATGTCTGTGTAATCATTAGTTCTTGATTTATGCCTAATTTAATTGCATTGCCATAATGTACCTAATTCATTTTTCACCATGTTGCATGTGGCCTAATTCCTGTGCATTACTATAAAGTGGTAGTTTACTAACTCTTAAGTCACACAGGTGTAACCAACTTTTAGTCTTACAGATTACAGTACTGTATCAAATAACTACACATCCCCTTTGTCCCTAGTGGTTTGCCCAGTGTCCTGCATGCAGTTTTATATATATAAAACTGTTCTTTCTGCCAGGAAACTGGAGATTGTCCATAGCAACCAAAACTATCTCTTTACATCAAAAGTGGTTTTAGACCAGCTAGAAAAAAGCGATAATAAATTAGAATCACTCGCAGAATTGAGCGATAGTGATTTGTGGGGAGATCCGTCATCAAACACTAAAAGTAATAAAAGCCAAAATTCTGCAACTGAGCAAATTTCAGTGTTTTTGGTTTGATTACATTATTATATAATTTTTATTATTATTATATTATTATTTGTTATAATTATTTATAGTTATTTATTATATTATAATTTTTTATTTAGTTTTTCAAACTTTATCATACCCGGGATGTCTACTAGACTCTTGTTTGGACAGATTTAAGTGAACTATTCCTAAGAATTACAGGCCTACAATATAAAACGCCAAATTTCTGTGCAAAATAATTGTACCGCTTTCAGCACCTAAAATCAGAAATAATCATACCGCCAGGGAGGTTAAGTTCATTTTTTTCCCTCAATAATGTACACACAGCACCCCATAGTGACAGAAAAACACAGAATTGTTGACATTTTTGCAGATTTATTAAAAAAGAAAAGCTGAAATATCACATGGTCCTAAGTATTCAGACCCTTTGCTGTGACACTCATATATTTAACTGTTTAAGGTGCTGTCCATTTCTTCTGATCATCCTTGAGATGGTTCTACACCTTCATTTGAATCCAGCTGTTTTTGATTATACTGATTGGACTTAATGAGGAAAGCCACACACCTGTCTATATAAGACCTTACAGCTCACAGTGCATGTCAGAGCAAATGAGAATCATGAGGTCAAAGGAACTGCCTGAAGAGCTCAGAGACACAATATTGTGGCAAGGTACAGATTTGGCCAAGGTTACAAAAAAATTTCTGCTGCACTTAAGGTTCCTAAGAGCATAGTGGCCTCCATAATCCTTAAATGGAAGATGTTTGGGACGACCAGAACCCTTCCAAGAGCTGGCCGTCCAGCCAAACTGAGCTATCGGGGGGAGAAGAGCCTTGGTGAGAGAGGTAAAGAAGAACCCAAAGATCACTGTGGCTGAGCTCCAGAGATGCAGTCGGGAGATGGGAGAAAGTTGTAGAAAGTCAACCATCACTGCAGCCATCCACCAGTCAGGACTTTATGGCAGAGTGGCCCGACGGAAGCCTCTCCTCAGTGCAAGACACATGAAAGCCTGCGTGGAGTTTGCTAAAAAAACACCTGAAGGACTCCAAGATGGTGAGCAATAAGATTCTATGGTCTGATGAGACCAAGATAGAACTTTTTGGCCTTAAGTCTAAGCGGTATGTGTGGAGAAAACCAGGCACTGCTCATAACCTGTCCAATAAAGTCCCTACAGTGAAGCATGGTGGTGGCAGCATCATGCTGTGGGGGTGTTTTTCAGCTGCAGTACAGGATGACTGGTTGCAATCGAGGGAAAGATGAATGCGGCCAAGTACAGGGATATCCTGGACGAAAACCTTCTCCAAAGTGCTCAGGACCTCAGACTGGGCCGAAGGTTTACCTTCCAACAAGACAATGACCCTAAGCACACAGCTAAAATAACGAAGGAGTGGCTTCACAACAACTCTGTGACTGTTCTTGAATGGCCCAGCCAGAGCCCTGACTTAAACCCAATTGAGCATCTCTGGAGAGACCTAAAAATGGCTGTCCACCAACGTTTACCATCCAACCTGAGAGAACTGGAGAGGATCTGCAAGGAGGAATGGCAGAGGATACCCAAATCCAGGTGTGAAAAACTTGTTGCATCTTTCCCAAAAAGACTCATGGCTGTATTAGATCAAAAGGGTGCTTCTACTAAATACCGAGCAAAGGGTCTGAATACTTAGGACCATGTGATATTTCAGTTCTTTATTAATAAATCTGCAAAATGTCAACAATTCTGTGTTTTTCTGTCAATATGGGGTGCTGTGTGTACATTAATGAGGGAAAAAAATGAACCTAAATGATTTTATCAAATGGCTGCAATATAACAAAGAGTGAAAAATTTAAGGGGGTCTGAATACTTTCCATCCCCACTGTATATATACCAGTGAAGGGAGCTCTTAAGGTGTCATATCAAGATACCCAACTTTGTGGAAACAGTTTGGAGATGGCCGATTCCTGTTCCAACATGACTGCGCACCAGTGCAGTGTTGCCAACCCCCCGAAGTGACATTTACTGGCAGAACGTCAAAATTTACAAACGGTGCCAATTTTTTACTGCCAAAAAAAACCCATGAAATTTACTGGCAGATCCACATTTTTTACTGACACTGCAAAAAAAGTACCTAAAATTACTGTTTTTAGTGCTAAACATTGCAAATATTAATATTTGAAATATAAACACATAGCTAGTGCTATTAGCAATGTGTTTAAGTTAAACAAAAGTCAAAAAACATATTTCTCAATTTACATGAAGGTCAGGTTACTATAACCCGGCCAGCAGAGAGTTCTCCCTTACATCAGACTCTGCAGGATGGTGACCAGAGACCACCTTCCGCAGTGTGAATACACTAAGGTAAGGGGGGATTACTAATATAGGGAGGAACCTTTATATCAGTGCCCCCTTACATTATTGTATTCACTCCCGCCTTACATCAGTGACCCCCCCCAGACTGGCCTGGCGGCACTGTCACTGACCTCCTCTCAGGTGCACCCAGCAGGGCTTAGTCAGATGGCTCCAGCTTGGTGGCTATTCTATAGTCTCCTCTCCACAGTCCACATGTGTCTGTCTCCTTCCCGTAACCCCCATCCCGGCAGCGCTCCCACTCTTGAATCCTTTCTAGGATCCCCTCAAAGACTGCAGACATGATAAGAGACAAGAGATGGTCAGAGACTGCGGACATACTACAGGAGAAGGACAGAGGCTGCGGACATGCTACAGGAGGTGGACAGAAGCTGCGGACATACTACAGGAGGTGGACAGAGGCTGCGGACATACTACAAGAGGTGGACAGAGGCTGCGGACATACTACAAGAGGTGGACAGAGGCTGCGGACATACTACAGGAGGTGGACAGAGGCTGCGGACATACTACAAGAGGTGGACAGAGGCTGCGGACATACTACAAGAGGTGGACAGAGGCTGCGGACATACTACAAGAGGTGGACAGAGGTTGCGGACATACTACAAGAGGTGGACAGAGGTTGCGGACATGATACAGGAGGTGGACAGAGGTTGCGGACATGATACAGGAGGTGGACAGAGGTTGCGGACATACTACAAGAGGTGGACAGAGGTTGCGGACATACTACAAGAGGTGGACAGAGGTTGCGGACATACTACAAGGGGTGGACAGAGGTTGCGGACATACTACAAGAGGTGGACAGAGGTTGCGGACATGATACAGGAGCCTCCTCCCCTGTCCACCATCATATTACTTCTCCAGTCCACATCAGATTCATCAGTGTGCTGTGTCCTCCTCCTGTACCCCTTTCACCTCTGCCCTGACCTGTGGAGAGGTGAAAGAGGTACAGGAGGAGGACACAGCACAATGATGAATCTAATGTGGACTGGAGAAGTAATATGATGGTGAATAGAGCACATCAGTCTCTGTCCCCTGCATATGCGATGCAGCCAGGGCCCAGGGACAGAGACTGATGTGCTCTATTCACCATCATATTACTTCTCCCGGCTCCAGTCCCAGTAATGTCCTCCTTTAGATCCCAATCCAATCCCCCCACAGCTTCACTCTCCGTACCTCCGCCTGTGTATGCAGCCAGCCAAGTGATGCACTGCATAACAGGACAGCCTCGTCGCCTGGCTCAGCTCAGCTGTCAGCTTGCCGCCGCGCTCGATCGATTCGAAAATGGCGCCGGGGCGGTGTTATTACGTTACTGCGCATGCGCTGCCCGGCCGAGCGTGTACGAGCTTTCCTGAGCCTGGCCGGCTTCTGAACGGCGCATGTGCAGTTGCGTGGCCGGCTCACGGCCATCATTTTTACGGGCACCGGTGCCTGTAACGGGCATTCACGGGCGCCCCGAAAAACGTGTTGTTTTTACGGGCTGCCCATAAATCTACGGGCGGTTGGCAACACTGGCACAAAGCAAGGTCCATAAAGACACGGAGGAGCGAGTTTGGGGTGGAGGAACTTGACTGGCCTGCACAGAGTCCTGACCTCAACTCGATAGAACACCTTTGACATGAATTAGAGCGGAGAATGCGAGCCAGGCCTTCTCCTCCACATCAGTGCCTGACCTCACAAATGCGTTTCTATAAGAATGGTCAAACATTCCCATAGACACACTCCTAAACCTTGTGGACAGCCTTCCCAGAAGAGTTGAAGCTGTTACAGCTGCAAAGGTTGGGCCAACTCAATATTGAACCCTACGGACTAAGACTGGAGACTGGGATACCATTAGAGCGAGTAAAGGCAGGTGCCCCAATACTTTTGACAATATAGTGTGTGTATATATTTATATATACAGTCTCTCACAAAAGTGAGTACACCCCTCAAATTTTTGTAAATATTTTATTATAACTTTTCATGTGACAACACTAAAGAAGTTACACTTTGCTACAATGTAAAGTGGTGAGTGTACAGCTTGTATAACAGTGTCAATTTGCTGTCCCCTCAAAATAACTCAACACACAGCCATTAATGTCTAAACAGCTGGCAACAAAAGTGAGTACACCCCTAAGTGAAAATGTCCAAATTGGGCCCAAAGTGTCAATATTTTGTGTAGCCACCATTATTTTCCAGCACTGCCTTAACCCTCTTGGGCATGGAGTTCACCAGAGCTTTACAGGTTGCCACTGGAGTCCTCTTCAACTCCTCCATGACGACATCACAGAGCTGGTGGATGTTAGAGACCTTGCGCTCCTCCACCTTCCCTTTGAGGATGCCCCACAGATGCTCAAAAGGGTTTAGGTCTGGAGACAAGCTTGGCCTGTCTATCACCTTTACCCTCAGCTTCTTTAGCAAGGCAGTGGTCATCTTGGAGGTGTGTTTAGGGTCGTTATCATGTTGGAATACTGCCCTGCTACCTAGTCTCCGAAAGGAGGGGATCATGCTCTGCTTCAGTATGTCACAGTATATGTTGGCATTCATGGTTCCCTCAATGAACTGTAGATCCCCAGTGTCGACAGCACTCATGCAGCCCCAGACCATGATACTCCCTCACCATGCTTGACTGTAGGCAAGACACACTTGTCTTTGTACTCCAGTAATCCATGTCCTTACTCTGCTTGTCTTCAGAAAACTGTTTGCGGGCTTTCTCATGCATCATCTTTAGAAGAGGCTTCCTTCTGGGACAACAGCCATGCAGACCAATTTGATGCAGTGTGTGGCGTATGATCTGAGCACTGACAGGTTGACCCCCCACTCCTTTAACCTCTGCAGCAATGCTGGCAGCACTCATACGTCTATTTCCCAAAGACAACCTCTGGATATGACGCTGAGCACGTGGACTCAATGCCTTTGGTCAACCATGACGAGGCCTGTTCTGAGTGGAACCTGTCCCGTTAAAACACTGTATGGTCTTGACCACCATGCTGCAGCTCAGTTTCAGGGTCTTGGCAATCTTTTTATAGCTTAGGTCATCGTTATGTAGAGCAACAATTCTTTTTTTCAGATCCTCAGAGAGTTCTTTGCCATGAGTTGCCATGTTGCACCTCCAGTGACCAGTATGAGAGAGTGAGAGTGATAACACCAAATTTAACACACCTGCTCCCCATTCACACCTGAGACCTTGTAACACTAACGAGTCACATGACACTGGCTAATTGGGCCCAATTTGGACATTTTCACTTAGGGGTGTACTCACTTTTGTTTTTGGTTTAGACATTAATGGCTGTGTGTTGTTATTTTGAGGGGACAGCAAATTTACACTGTTATACAAACTGTACACTCACTACATTGTAGCAAAGTGGCATTTCTTCAGTGTTTTCGCATAAAAAGATATAATAAAATATTTACAAAAATGTGAGGGGTGTACTCACTTTTGTGAGATACTATATATATAATTACTGTGCAAACATTTATGGCAGGTGTAAAGAAATGCTGTTAAGGAAGAATGTTTCAAAAATATATATTTTATTTGTTTATTTTTTAATGATAAGGGTCTAGAATTACTTGACTTGTTAATTAAAAAGAAACAACGTAAAGTGAGAACGTTAGATAAAAAAATTGCTGAGCTGAAAGTAATTCTAGAAATTTCAAAAGAACTTCCGGAATTTGATGCTTTGGCAAAGCAACTACAGAGATATGGAACAAAAAGACAATGAAACAGCAGCAAGAAAGAGAAGGAAATATCAGAGATTTGAAAGACTATGAAGAGGACTTGGTATTTAAGTGGCAAAATAAACTAGAGGAGACCACAATTAATTCCACTAACACCACTCCTGAAAAAGAGGAAAAGACCATGACGGTAATAGAGAAAAGTAAGAAGCTACCGATTAATGGCCTAGGAGACAATCGTAATAATTACAACACCCCAAACCAGAGACAGGGATGGAATGGAAATAACAATTGGAAGAAGCCCTTTTGGAAAAACGGCTGGCAGAATAATAATAATTACTATAATTCTCCGAGACCCTTTCAACATATATCGGATAGAAGAGAACCACCAACACCCCCTTGGAGAAATTATGACAATCGTGATTATGACAATAGGAGGGGTGAGATGAGGCCACACTATTATGATGGGAAGTATGATCAAGTATCCTATAAAAAAACAGAAGGAGAGATACCAGGCCACAATACTGATGTGAAACATGAGCAGGCATTTTATGAAAATCATTATAATGTCCCAACATATAATCGGTATGAACATCTAAGAAGACATGAAGAAGAAGGACGGACCCCCAGGTACCAGTATGAGAGGGGAAGAACACCCAAACACCAATACGAGGGACGTGATAGAACCCTGAGGCGTTTTTTAGAGATGAGATGCCGGGGTTCTCCCAGGCATTACCAGATGGAAAATGGATCACGAAGATCTGAGGAGGAGCCCAGATCACACATTGAGGAAAGATACACGGAGGGAAGAAAGGAATCAGGGACAGCGGAGAGAGATGGATCGAGAGGACAGAGCAAGGAGATCTCCAAGGAGAGGTTCAGAAAAAAGATCTGAAAGAAACGAAAAACCAAACACAGATGTAGAGCAGGAACATAAAAACAGAAGAAAAAGAGACTAATAGGAGAAGGGATAATTAATATCAGTGGAGTGGAACTAACGAGGGAAGAAATTAAAGTATTAGATAAAGGTCTTAAATTTGCACCGAAAAAGAACTTAAATAAATTCAATGCATATATAGACATTAATACATTTGCTAGGAGTCTTCATATAAAGAAGAATATGTTAAACAAACCAGGAGAAAACCCATTAAGGAACAATATTGTGGAAAGTGAAATTAAATACAGTGATTTGAAGAATAAATCACTATTTAATCCCCCACTAGGAACAGAGGGAAACATTGAAGTATTTCAGAAAATGGTTCTGAAAGATCTGCAGGATTTAAAAATCAAGAAAACCAATGACCCGGTGGATATCAAGAAGAGTATCCAAAAACTTAAAGAGAGGAGAGAGATTGTAGTAAGACAAGCCGATAAAGGGGGAGCGATAGTGATTCAATCAAAGAAGGACTACCAGGAAGAACTTAAAAGACAATTGAGTGATACCAGTACCTACCAGAAATTGCCCGGGAATCCGATAGTACGGTATAAAGATGATCTTGCATACTTGGTAGAAAGAGGAAAATCTAAAGGCCTACTAAACAAAAAAGTTAATAAATTCGGTCGGAGCAAGAATCGGGGAGTATATAGACAGGTTTCTACAACCATTAGTGAGAAAAACGGAGTCCTATCTAGGAGACACAAAACATCTGCTCCAGCTACTTGATACTGTCACATTTGGCGATAGACCTGTATATCTTGCAACAGCAGATGTAGCATCGCTTTATACTATAATCAACCACGAAGAGGCAATACAAGCAACCAGATGGGCCCTAAAAAAATTCAGCAATTTGAAAGCGGTGCAAAGAAAGTTTCTACTGGATTGTTTAAGATACAGCTTGGGTCATAATTACTTCTGGTATGAAAATGATTTTTTTTAAACAGATCTGCGGAATAGCGATGGGTGCCAAGTATGCACCCAATGTAGCCAACCTATACATGGCTGAGTGGGAGGAAGAAGACGTGTATAGGAATAAACCACAGCAACTTCTTTTATTTAAGAGATTTATTGATGACATTATTGTTATCTGGGCTGGTGACAGGGAAAGCTTGATGGATTTTGGTTTTAATTTGAATTCAAATAACAAGAATATCAATCTATCATGGGAGATTAACGATGAATAGATACAATTTTTAGATCTAGAAATTTTAAAAGAAGATGGAAGATTAATCACACAAACGTTTTTTAAACAAGTTGACAGGAATAGTTTTCTGCCAGTGGATAGCTGTCACCATGCCCCTCGGCTAAACAACATACCTAAAGGCCAGCTCATTAGGCTTAAAAGGAATTGTACTAAACAAGAGGTGTTTTTAAAACAAGCTTAATTTGTCAGGCAAAGATTTATCCAAAAGGGGTATTGCTCTAATTTTATAAAGGAAAAAATTAGAGATGTAGAGGCCGTGGATAGAAGAAAACTAATAGAGGACTCAATTAGAAATACTGACTCTGTGAATACTGTACCATTAGTTATGGATTACAGTTTGCAACATAAACAAATTGAGAACATTTTTAGAAAATATTGGAACATTGTGAAAGCAGACAGACATCAAAGGAACGTTACTACCAGAAAAAACAAAATTTACGCATCGAAGGGCGCCTACGTTGAGGGACTTGGTTGCGAAGAATGAATTAGACCCCTCCCCCGGAGAGAGTTTTCTTTCTTTGATGGGAAGGGCTTCTACCCCTGCAAGACTTGTTACACATGCAGACATACAGATGAGATAAAAAAGAAGAAATGTAATTTTAAATCGACAGTTACCAATAGAGAGTACCAGATTAAAGAATTTATATCTTGCCGAACAGAGTAGTGTACCTTCTGGAATGTCCATGTCAGATCCAGTACGTAGGACGAACTAAAAGGGAATTATGGAATAGACTCAGGGAACACACCCAAAATATAAAGAATGGTTATCCAAAACATAGTTTGTCAAAACATTATGATCAATATCACAATAGAAATCCCTCCTCGTTGAAAATATGGGGAATTGAGAAATACAAACCCCATTGGAGGGGTGATAATAAAGTTATAAAACTGAGTCAGTCAGAATCTCGCTGGATCCATGAGCTCCGTACTTTGACGCCTTTGGGTCATAATGTGGAATTTGACCTCAATTGTTTTATTTCTAATTATTAGAGTTGATTCCTTTGTTGTATCTTGCTTTTATGGTCTCAAGGAGTTTTTATTATGGTATATATGGGTTACAAATATTTTTAGGTAATTATCCCCTTGGATCCCTTTCACTATTTAATGGGCTTGGAATATTATAATGGTTGAAATTTCCATACTTATTCCTGCTGTTTAATGGATGTATTTATATATTTTTTATTTCCAGTGTATCCATTTGTTATTTTATTATGTGTCCATGAGATGGCAGTGTTATTTTACTTGCCATATTGTGATTGCCCACCAGAGGGAGTCTCCATCTCTCTCTCTCTTTTTTTATCTTTTTTAATTTAATTTTTTAATCAATTTTATGTATTAATTTTTATTTTATGATCTAATACATAGATGGCATTTGCCTGGTTGAATACACTTAGATTTTATCCTATTTTAATTTTTTTGAATCATTGGTTTTAATATAACATGTTCAATTACGTTCTAACTATATAGGAGTGACTGTTTTTGACACTCGTGGTTTAGGGGTTGCTATGGCTACCTCTCTGCCATAAGAGCAATCCTCCTTCGCCTGTCTCCATACCCTTTAAAAAAGTGACGTGGCAGTCACGCAACACGTCAGAGAGGAGAGAGGCTGCACTCGGCTTCCCGATCACGGCTGGGATCGGTGAGCAGTGAACAGCTGAAGTTTTTTATCGTTTGCTGTTGAGTTTTACTATGTAAGTGGCTAAAGGCTGTAATAAAATTGTCTATACTTTATCACACTATGGAGTCCTTCCCTCTTTATATATTTTGAGCTGAGTTCACTTGAATCATCTGGAAGCAGAAGTCTGGAGACCCCTGGGGGATCTGTCATCAGGGAGATCAGGAGCTGCCTGGGTCATCTTTACTAGCTTGCTAGGCTGTTATCGTTCAGCCGTGAGGTGAGAGGCTGGGGGAACCATCACTTTCATTTCATCCTTATTTCACCATTGGTCACTCCTGGAGGAACTTGTTTTGACACATTATTCCTATTTAATTGTCACGATGGGGATCTGATTATGTATGGGACCTTTTATGGGACTATTTATTAAACTATCTTAATTTATGGGACTATTTATTGTTAACTATCTTTTCACATTTTTTTCGTTTACACACCTGTTTGAAGAGATGTTTGTCAGGTTATATTTAAGTTCTAATTGATGCTGCACTCATTGTTGTGCTTCACTTGGTACACTTACCTGTATTATCTAGTTTCTGACTTCATTGATGCTGCACTGTTTGTTATTTTCACGTATCTATTTTTAAGGCAATTGTTTCTTTCATTTTTTATTTTGCTACATTATTGTTGGAGCGGCGTATTTTGAATATTCATATCAGCATATATGTTGCACTATGGGTGGATTTTGTTTATTTTGACACATTTTTTAGATGACATTTGGACCTGTGATGCTTTTTTGGTTTTTCGCTACATATGTATAATTTATTATTCACTATCATGTTCCCCTGTTATCCACCAATATTGAGAAACTTTTATTGATTGGAAACATTTCTCTCTGATTAATTATCATTTAGGGGCTTCACCTTAGCTCATCATTGATTCATTTTTTGATGCAATATTGTTTTTTTTGTGACCTTTGGTTGCACAATATAGTGGAATATTAATTGCTTAGTCATAATTAATACTTGGAGTCCCTTATCTTGGATCCTCCTGGTATGGTTGAGAGTTTTACATATTTAGTGTTTTAGTGTTTTTAACATTTAGTTAAGCGTCGCATGTTATATTGCTCTTATTTATTTTTTAGCAATTTACAAAATGCAAAGTGAGCAAACAGACGAAAGATCAAAATCAAATTAATATTTGGTGTGACTACCAAGCATCAATTTTTATGCCCTGTACACACGGTCGGACATTGATCGGACATTTCGACAACAAAATCCATGGATTTTTTCCGACGGATGTTGGCTCAAACTTGTCTTGCATACACATGGTCACACAAAGTTGTCGGAAAATCCGATCGTTCTGAACGTGGTGACGTAAAACACGTACGTCGGGACTATAAACGGGGCAGTAGCCAATAGCTTTCGTCTCTTAATTTATTCTGAGCATGCGTGGCACTTTGTGCATCGGATTTGTGTACACACGATCGGAATTTCCGACAACAGATTTTGTTGTCGGAAAATTTTATTGCAAGCTCTCAAACTTTGTGTGTCGGAAATTCCGATGGAAAATGTGTGATGGAGCCCACACAAGGTTGGAATTTCCAACAACAAGGTCCTGTCAAGGTTCTGCACACAGAATCTGGTGCAGCTGTGCATGATAGCCAGTCAGCTTCAAACATCAGCTTGTTCAATTGATCTTTGACTATAAAACCTGGAAGCTGATTGGCTTCTGTGCAGAGCTGCACCAGATTTTGCACTCTCCGGTTTTAGTAAATCAACCCTAGAGTATGATTAACAAATTATACTAAGTAGGTGCGAATGATTATCAATTTTATATGTAGGGTGAAACAGTCATTACCTGAAACAAAAACAGCTGTGTAGGAGACATAAACATGGATGAGGAACAGCCAAACTATGCTACTAAAGTGCAGTTTCTTGTCACAAGTCATACACCATTGCAAGACTGAGCAACAAGATACAAGGTAGTTATATTGCAACAACAAGGTCTCTCCCAGGCAAAAATCTAAAAGCAGACTGGGGTTTCAAGATGTGCTGTTCAAGCTCTTTTGAAGAAGCACAAAGAAAAGAGCAAAGTTGAGGTCCGTTAATGTAGTGGTCAATCAAAGAAACTTAATACAGCAGATGATAGACACATCATGCTTAGTTCCCTTCAACATCGGGAGATGTCCAGCAGTGCTATCATCACAGAAATGGCAGAAACCAGTGGGACCCAGATACACCCATCTACTGTGCGGAGAAGTCTGCTCAGAAGTGGTCTTCATGGAAGAATTGCAACCAAAAAAGCCATACCTCCGAACTGGAAACAAGGCTAGGCAACTCAACTATGCATGAAAACACAGGAACTTGGATGTATAAAAATTGCAGCATGTGCTCTGATCTAATAAGTTAAAATCTGAACTATTTGGCTGTAGCAGGAGGAAGTTTATTCATAAAGGGCTGGAGAGAGTCCTTTTGGTACCTGAAAAGTCCCACAGTTCCAGTTTCCAATTTGCTTGTTCTGTATATGGGATGTGGTGTCCATTTTGGTCTTCCCTCCATTCATCCCTTATATATGGTAAGTTGTTAAAATGCCCAAGGTGTGTTGGTAAGTGCTGAGTGAGCCAGGTCCCATTACACAGGGACATTATATCCAACGACTCCTCTGGGCGTGGCGCTACACTTACTTTTGTCTGAACTCTAAAAATATTCTTGTGAAGTGTATGTAAAGTCCAAACTCTTTTTATTCTTTATTGCATAGGGAAGACATTAAACCTCATATAAGGTTATTTTTTTCCTGCTGTGTCCCATAGGAGAGATTTTTCTTCACTTCCTGTCGTGGAGATGCAACATTATATGAAAGTGAATGAAATCCTCATCTTAGGGAATTGTTACAGGATCAGGTGTCCCAAATGAAAGATTCTTACTCACCTTTTGCACTGGTGACAATTTAACATTTTTGGATTTCCACTCACTTTCTGTCTTTGTGGTAATGATTATCGGCACATACATAAGTTGTAATCTTCCAAGTAGGGATGCAGGCATCAAGTAAAACTTGATAAAGGGTCTAACCCTTGAACCCTTTTCTCTATCCAATACTAAAAAATACCTTTACATACACTTTGAAAAGGTAACCTTGCAGTCTAATATTTGTATTTATATTATGACTATGGGTTTTGTTAGGAAGTTTTAGCACAGCATGTGGAAACAGTAGGGTTAATTGCAAGCTGGTCCTCTGGAGAAATGCATGTGTTGTAATGTGGAGGCAGTGAGGACCTCTCATGGCTCCAACTTGGAGCTGAAGAGGAAAACTGCATATAATGAAATAACTGGCGTCCCAGTGCATGCTGAAGCCACCTTAAGAAAATTTAGAAATATCTGAAGACTGTGATGACTATTAGTCAGAAAAGTTAGACTGATAAGCTTGGTATAGTGAGGCATGCACTTTATGTTTTTTGCATCAAGGAAATGTCATTTAGGTTATGGTATTTTACAATGAGAGCCAAAAAAACATTTCTAACAAGGTAGTTACTATTGAAAAGAAAAAACAAAAATATTTTTTTAGTGTTGTCAGGTGAAGTCTGATATGTTAGGCTGTAACGCTGGATATACAGCGGGTAAAATAACTATTGAACACGTCACCATTTTTCTAGGTAAATATATTTCTAAAGTTGCTATTCAATAAACAATGAAATGCAGCGTTAGAAACTAAACAAAACAAATAAAGCAAAAGATATGTGTTGCTGCTGTTGTAAATAAGTACTGATACTTAGCATAAATAAAACAAGTGAATACAGCGCTGGCAATAGAACAACACTATAAAGTAAATATGATAATTGGTAAGGAAGAAACCCTAAAGTATAATATGTGTTCATAAATAAAAAAACCTATTCCATAAGTGTTAGACATGAATGAGTGACATAAAATTTAATAATTTGGCAAGAAAAAACATGATGCTATTATGAACAGAGTGACAGTAAGTGTATACACATGTGTGACACGAGCTGAAATGCTGTACATATTCCCAAGAACAGTCCCACTGGTCAGCAATGGTAGGATATCAACCTTTAGCCTATGATAACAGTCAGTCACCTGATATGCTGTGGTTCAAAAAGGCAAAGAGGATGGTCCTGGAGCGTAGTCAATAGGATAAGTGCTTGGACATCATGTTCCACCCAAAAGCAAAAGAAAATACTATGGTGAAGTACTGTGGGGAAAGATTCAAATGCGCATAGCAGCGCTACTCACGAAATCGGGCTTGCAAACAGGCATTCAGAGAAACTTCCGCAATCGCCGCTCGTAGCGTGCGTTCCACAGAAGGCAGGAAGCAGCGTCACTGGTTAGCAACGTGAGCCGGATATTACGTCGACGCGTTTCGCCCCTCCTCCAGGGCGTCATCAAAGACATAACATCCAGCCCACGGATGGTCAAATATATAATGTGAGAGACAAACTCCTCCCCGAAGGGAGGAAAGAGTAACAGCCAATCAAGGCTAATGGGTGTGGATCACCCACTTTATCCTGATTCATCATGTCCCATTGCAACCACAATAAACTTTATTGTTAAAAAACGACACGAACACAACATTCCTGCCGTATATGAACGGGACATCAAAAACATATGAGTTGGAATATAAATATGAATATCCATAATAACAAAATTAAAATTGAAATTAAAACTAGGTCTCAATTGATCAACTAATTTACTTAATGTAAAAAAGAATATATATATCTCAAAAATGAAAAATAAAAAATATTAAATAAAAAATAAAATAAAAAAATAAAATATGAAAAATAAAATGAAAATAAAGATAAAAATAATAAAATTAAAATTAAAATAAAATTTAAAAAAAATTAAAAATAAAATAATAAAAATAAATGATAAAATATATATATATTTTTAAAAATAAGAAGGTGGCCAATCTAGGATAACTTAACCACTCGTTCCTACTTGCTGATTATGTTTGCAATAGACTCCAACATCAAAGCAGCAAAAAACAACAAAAGAACACCATTTATTATAGAAACTTATAAAGTGACCATGGGAAATTCACTTAGAAAAAGAATAGCTACCACTTAGATAAAAAACAATTAAGATCTAACTCAATGTTGAGGCCATAAGGATTCAAAGTACGGAGCCTATGGATCCATTGGGTTTCATTCTGGGAAATGGCTCTCTTAAGATTAGAGCCTCGCCAATGATCTTCAACCCTATCAATTCCACAGAACGTCAATAGGCTGGGGTCCCTAAAGTAAACAACCTAAAGTGATTGGAGAGACCATGATGTTTGTATCCTTTTTTTATTCTGTTGACATGTTCTCTAAGTCTCACCCCTAACTGTCTAGTGGTCCTCCCCACATACTGTAGGTTGCATGGACAGGACAACAAATATGTAACATGTGTTGTACTACGTGTGATAAACTTTTTAATTTCAAAGGATCTTCCTTCAGAAAGGGACTTGAAATGAGTGATTTTCTTCTTACAAAATTTGGAAGTCCTACATATCATACATCTCCCACAACTGTAAAACCCAGTTCGATCCAAAAAGGTGAACAGCTTTTTAGGTGGATTCACAACGTTGTGGGCCAATTGAAGCCTGAGCGTGGGTGGTTTGGTGTAAATAAACTTGGGCTGGGTGGGTAGGATCTTCTTCAAATCCCTATCTTCCAATAGTAAAGGCCAATATTTTTTAATAATTTTTTAAAATTATTTTATGTATTCTTATTTTTAATTTTATTTTTATCTTTATTTTTATTTTATTTTTCATATTTTATTTTTAATTTTATTTTTTATTTAATATTTTTTATTTTTCATTTTTGAGATATATATATATTTTTTTTTTTCGTTTTTACATTAGGTAAATTAATTGATCAATTGAGACCTAGTTTTAATTTCATTTTTAATTTTGTTATTATGGATATTCATATTCCAACTCATATGTTTTTAATGTCCCGTTCATATACAACAGGAATGTTGTGTTCGTGTCGTTTTTTAACAATAAAGTTTATTGTGGTTGCAACAGGACATGATGAATCAGGATAAAGTGGGTGATCCACACCCATTAGCCTTGATTGGCTGTCACTCTTTCCTCCCTTCGGGGAGGAACTTGTCTCTTACATTATATATTTGACCATCCGTGGGCTGGATGTTATGTCTTTGATGGCGCCCTGGAGGAGGGGCGAAACGCGTCAATGCAATATCCGGCTCACATTGCTAACCAATGACGCTGCTTCCTGCCTTCTGTGGAACGCACACTACAAGCGGCGATTGCAGAAGTTTCTCTGAAAGCCTGGTTGCAAGCCTGATTTCATGAGTAGTGCTGCTATGCGCATTTGAATCTTTCCCCACAGTACTTCACCATAGTATTTTCTTTTGCTTTTGGGTGGAACATGATGTCCAAGCACTTATCCTATTGACCACGCTCCAGGACCATCCTCTTTGCCTTTTTGAACCGCAGCATATCAGGTGACTGACTGTTATCATAGGCTGAAGGGTGATATCCTACCATTGCTGACCAGTGGGACTGTTCTTGGGAATTTGTACAGCATTTCAGCTCGTGTCACACATGTGTATACACTTACTGTCACTCTGTTCATAATAGCATCATGTTTTTTCTTGCCAAATTATTCAATTTTATGTCACTCATTCATGTTTAATACTTATGGAATAGGTTTTTTTTATTTCTGAACAAATTAATGTACTTTAGGGTTTCTTCCTTACCAATTATCATATTTACTTTATAGTGTTGTTCTATTGTCAGCACTGTATTCACTTGTTTTATTAAAGGTGCTATTGACATGAAATTTTCACCACATGCCAATAACAACCCATCAATCCATACATTCAAATAAACCAAAACAAATAAGTTTAGAAATTAAGTTATGTGAAATAAAATGGAAAGACACAGGAAAAAGTATTGAACACATGAACAAAGACATGGAAAGCCAAGACACCAGCTGAAATCTATCAGTAATTAAAAAGTAATCCTGCCCCTTGTCAGTGCAAATTAATATCAGCTGGTCCAGTCTCAACTGATGGCCTATAAAAAGGTGTCTCATTACCAAGGTGTCACCCAAGAAACATCTCATGATGGGTAAAAGCAAAGAGCTTTCAAGACCTTCGCAACCTTATTGTTGCAAAACAAACTGATGGCATTGGTTACAGAAAGATTTCTAAACATCTGAATGTTCCAGTGAGCACTGTTGGGGCCATAATTTTAAAGTGGAAAGAACATCATTTCACCGTAAACTAGTCATGACCAGGTGCTCCCCGCAAGATTTCTGACAGACGAGTGAAGAGAATTATCAGTAAAGTTATCTAAGAGCCAAGGACAACTTGTGGAGAGATTCAGAAAGACCTGGAATTAGCAGGTACAATTGTTTCAAAGAAAACAAAAAGTAATGCACTCTAACACCATGGTCCGTATGCACGCTCACCACGCAAGACTCCATTGCTGAAGAAAAAGCATGTTGAAGTTTGCTGCACAACATTTAGACAAGCCTGTGAAATACTGGGAGAAAATAGTCTGGTCAAATGAGACCAAAATTGAACTCTTTGGATTCCATAATACACACCATTTTTGTACGTCAAATTGCACTGCACATCACCCCAAAAACCCCATACCAACAGTGAAGTTTGGAGGTGGGAACATCATGGTGTGGGGCTGTTTTTTTGGCATACGGTACTGGCAAACTTCATATCATTGAAGGAAGGACAAATAGAAAAATTTACCAAGACATTCTTGATAAAAATCTGCTGCCATTTACCAGGATGATGAAGATGAAACGAGGGTGGGCATTTCAGCATGACAATGATTACATTTAGATATCCACTTGCTGACCGCAATACGTATATATACTGTACGTTGCGGCTTGCAAGTGGCTTATTGGGGTTATGGCTGAAGATATCAGCCATAACCCTGTATGTTTTTCAGCCGGCGATTGGCTTTCTCATGAAAGTGGTCCCAGTAGCTAATTAGCCACGGGAACGCTTTCAGAAGCAGCAGAAGGGGTCGACCCCCACCCCCTCGCTGCTTGCTGGTGTTTCTCGGGCTTACCATTTTTACCAGCGCGCCTGAGAAACGATCTGACAGTTCACATGGCTGGCCATAGAGGGGACCAGAGACCAGATTGTCTCTGATCGCCTCTATGATCTTGAGGACCAGAGCGACGTTATGAAGTCACTTCCAGTCTAGGGTGAAGTAAACAATTTTTTTTTTAAAGCAAAAGATCAAAAAACATTTTTTTTTAAATCTTTTGCTTTTAATGGTCGAGGAGAGATTTGGCGTCTTATAGACCCCAGATCTCTCCATAAAGAGGACTTGTCATCCCTTATTTCTATTAGAAGGGGTGTTTAATTTCTTGTAATAGAAATAAAAGTGTTAACAAAACAAATTAGAGGGACAGTGTAAATATAAAAAATAAAATAAATAAGAAAAAAAATCTAAAGCGCCCCATCCCTCCATGCTCGCATGCAGAAGCGAGTGCATTAGTAAGTTTTAAATGATGTTTTGTACATGTGAAGTATCATCGTGAACGTTAGAGGGAGGGCAATAATTCTAGTGCTAGACCTACTCTGTAATTCTAAACAGGTAATCTGTCAACATTTTTAAAGTGTCGCCTATGGAGATTTTTAAGTATTGTAGTTTGTCGCCATTGAATGAGCGTGCGCAATTTTAAAGCGTGACATGTTAGGTATCTCTTTACTCAGCATAACATCATCTTATATATTTTATCAACAAATTGGGTTATATATTGTGGGTTTTTTGCATTAAAATTTATTATTGTGTATTTTTTACCATAAAAATAGCATTTGAAAAACCGCTGCTCAAATCCCGTGTGACAAAAATTGCAACAATAGCCATTTTATTCTCTTACCCCCCAAACATTATATATATATATTTTATACAATGTTTGGAGGTTCTAAGTAATTTTCTAGCAAAAAATACTGAATTAAACTTGTAAAACAAAAAGTGCCAGAAAAGGCTCAGTCTTCAAGTTGATATACAGTACAGTACTTGTATTTAAATGTCAGACACACCCAACAATGCTTACAGTGCATAATTTTATCTGATATTTACACATGATTCAAAATGTGATTGTATCTTAACATGAAAAGTGTGGAGGGAAAGCTTGTTTTTTCCCCACAGTCAGCTAGATCTTTTTTTATTTATGAAGGGGCTGGGCAGCTATGTTTGCCATAATTAACCCTGTCAGTACTGTGTGGGCAGATCTTCATTATCAATTGTAACCAGTTTTAAACACTGTCTGTTCTAACAAAGAATTAAAGGTGTAGAGGTTTGGCTTCTTGTATTGTAGGTTAACCACTTGTCGCTCATATACGGTGGCAAGGTGGCACTGCTGCGCCAGATCACGTACCTAGACACCTCCGGGTCTGGGAATGTGCGCCACTGGCAACCCGCTCCCGCTGTGATTATAGAATCGGGAGCTGATCTGCATGTACCATGGATTCGATGTTCGCCGGCACCCACTGATTGTCCAGCACAGAGGCAGAACTGCAATCTGCCTATGTAAACAAGGCAGATCGCCATTCTTTCAGTAGGGAAGGCATGGACCCTGTGTTCTTGCAAAGCAGCGACATGGATCCATGCCCTCCCCTAGTAAAAGCACCTCTCACAGTACACAAACACACTAGCTAGGCACACAGTTAACCCTTTGATCGCCCCTGATGTTTAACCCCTTTCCAAACAGTGTCATTAGTACAGTGACAGTGCATATTTTTAGCACTGATCACTGTATTGGTATCACTGGTCCCCAAAAAAGTGCCCGCCACAATATTGCAGTCCCTCTATAATTCCCTGATCGCCGCCATTACTAGTAGAAAAAAATGAACTAATGAAAAATAAATAAAAACATCCCAAAGTTTATAGACGCTGTACCTTTTGCACAAACCAATCAATATACGCTTATTGGGATTTTTGTTCACCAAAAATATGTAGCAGAATATATATAGACCTAAATTTATGAACAAATGTGATTTTTTTCAATTCTTTATTGGATATGTTTTATAGTAGAAAGTAAAAAATATAGTTGTTTTTTTTTTTTTTTTTTAGATTGTCAGTCTTTTTTAATAGCGCAAAATATAAGAACTGCAGTGGTGATCAAATACCACCAGAAGAAATCTCTATTTGTAGGAAAAAAATTTGGGTACAGCGTCACATGACCGCGCAATTGTCAGTTAACCACTTGAGGACTAGCCGGCAGGTGGGCTCTATTGGGCTCTATTATGCGAATCGCCATCATTGTACGTCGCTTTGTGTAATAGATATAGCAGGTACACATGTAGCCCCGGAGCGCAATGCGCATGGACGGTGGGTGCGATGTCTGCCAGCGGATCCCCCGTTCCTAGCGATCAGGAACAGCAATCTCTCTCCTCCTCCAGTCAGCCCAGTCCTCATACAGTTAGAAACACCTCCCAGGGTGTTTCTAACTGTTCCCTTTCCTCACTGGGAGGGAAGGGGTTAACACCAGGGGTGATTAAGCACCTGGTGTTAACCCCTTCCCTGCCAGTGATATTTATACAGTAATCAGTGCAATTTTTTAGCACTAATCTGTCATCTGTCCGCCGCAATGTCTTAGACCCGCTAAAAATTGCAGATCGCCGCCATTACTAGTAAAAAAAAAAATAATAATAATAAAAACGCCATAAATCTATCCCCTATTTTGTAGACACTATAACTTTTGTGCAAACCAATCAATATATGCTTATTGCGTTGTTTTTTTACCAAAATTATGTAGAAGAATATATATTGGCCTAAACTGAGGAAGAATTTTTTTTTATATATATATTTTTTGGGGATATTTATTATAGCAAAAAGTAAAAAGTATTGTTTTTTGTTTCAAAATCATTGTTCTTTTTTTGTTTATATCGTAAAAAATAAAAACCGCAGAGGTGAACAAATAACACCAAATGAAAGCTCAATTTGTGGGAAAAAAAGGATGTCAATTTTGTTTGGGTACAGCGTTGGACCCCCGCTCAATTGTCAGTTAAAGCGACGCAGTGCCGTATCGCAAAAAATTGCCTGGTCATTAAGGGGGTAAATCCTTCTGATCCTTAAGTGGTTAAAGTAACGCAGTGCTGTATCACAAAAAATGGCCTGGTCAGGAAGGGGGGTAAATCTCCCAGAGGTCAACTGGTTAATGAGGTCAAACTCACTGTGACATTGTTCAAGAAGCCTTGCAGTCAGACATGACACCCTTTCCTAAGAAATATCCAAAAGGTAGGAAATATTTAAAAGCACTTTTTTATAGGCATGCTCCGTTAATGGGAACACATAACAAAAATTTAGCAGTTTTCTCAAATTTGACTGCAAAAGTGGAAATACACTTAAGCCCCGGTTCACAACAGTGTGATTTGTCATGCGATTGTCGGCAATGAAACCATTTAAATCATTGCAACTCAAGTCGCAGGAAAACCTTTGAAATAGCTTCCTGCACTACTTTTTTTGTGATTTCATTGTGAAATGTATTGACTTCTGTTAACCACTTGCCGACCGCCTTCCATAAATCCAAGGCGGCTCGGCTGTGCAAACCGACGTACCTGTACGTCGGTCTGTGCATGTGATAGTGTGGGCTGCACATGCGTGCCCGCTACACACGGGGGGGGGAGCGAGGGAGCGATTGGGTCCCACAGCCTTGATTTCCGCTGGCTACCTGTGATCGTGGTACAGAGAGGCAGAACGGGCATCTGCCTATGTAAACAAGGCGGATCCCCGTTCTAACAGGGGACAATATGGAGATCTGCTGTTCCTAGTGATCAGGAACAGCGATCTGTGTGTTGTCCCAGTAAGCCCAGCCCCCACACAGTTAGAACACACCCAGCGAACACAGTTAACCCCTTGATCGCCCCCTAGTGTTAACCCCTTCCCTGCGAGTGTATTGGTGTCACTGGTCCCCAAAAAGTGTCACTTATGCCACGTACACACGACCGGTTTTGCCATCGGCATAAACTCCGAAGGTTTCTCTGATGGAACTCTGACGGAATTCCATTCAAGCAGTCTTGCCTACACACGGTCAAACCAAAGTCCGACAGTCCAGAACACGGTGACGTACAGTACGTACGACGGGACTAGAAAAAGAAAGTTCAATAGCCAGTGGCCAATAGCTTCCATCTCGTACTTGCTTCAGAGCATGCGTTGTTTTTGGTCCGTCGGAACAGCATATAGATGAGCGTTTTTTTTTTTCAAAATTGTCATTTTGTTTTTGTTTTATAGCATCAAAAATAGACTTTACAGAGGTGATCAAATACCACCAAAAGAAAGCTTTATTTGTGGGAAAAAAAAGGACATCAATTTTGTTTGGGTACAGCATCGCATGCCCACGCAATTGTCAGTTAAAGCGACACAGTGCCGTATCACAAAAAATGGCCCGGTCATTAAGGGGGCTGAAGTCAAGTGGTTAAATGAAGTTGCAAGCCGCAATGAAATGGGATATCAAAATGGCACTGATTAAGTGGCTTTCAAATCGCGCGGTTTCAAAGCTGCACCCGTGTGAACCAGGGCTTAGAGGAGACCTATGGTCACAGCATACACTTTCAATGTATAACATCTGCATTGTAATAGCAATAAAAGTGAAAGCAGTAATACAACCAATGTCTGTTCACTGTTATTCACATACTGGTGCTGGGCAGTGTGGCTCTCTCTTTGGTGGTGCAGGTACAGCGTGCCTCTCTCTCTGGTGGTGCTGGGTAGCAGTATGGCTCTCTCTGTAGTGGTACTGGGCAGCAGCATGGCTCTTTCTGGTGGTGCCGGGCAGCAGCTTGGCCCCCTGTCCGGTGGTGCTGAGCAGTGTGGCTCTCTCTCTGGTGGTGCTGGGCAGCGTGGCTCCCTCTCTGGTGGTGAGAGTACAACATGGCTTTCTCTCTGGTGGTGCAAGTACAGCGTGGCTCTCTCTGGTGGTGCGGGTACAGCAAGGCTCTCTCTCTAGTGGTGCTGGACAGCAGCTTGGCCCTCTCTCTGGTGGTACTGGGCAGTGTGGCTCCCTCTCTGGTGGTGCTAGGCAGGGTGGCCCCCTCTCTGGTGGTGCAGGTACAGCGTGGCTCTCTTTTTGGTGGTGCATGTACAGTGTGGCTCCCTGTCTGGTGGTGCAGGTACTGCATGACTCTCTGTCTGGTGCGGGTACAGCAAGGCTCTCTCTCTGGTGGTGCTGAACAGCAGCTTGGCCCTCTCTCTGGTGGTACTTGGCAGTGTGGCTCTCTCTCTGGTGGTGATGAGCAGTGTGGCTCCCTCTCTGGTGGTGCTGGGCAGCGTGGCTCCCTCTCTGGTGGTGCTGGGCAGCGTGGCTCCCTCTCTGGTGGTGCTGGGCAGCGTGGCTCCCTCTCTGGTGGTGCAGGTACAGCGTGGCTCTCTTTTTGGTGGTGCAGGTACAGTGTGCCTCTCTGTCTGGTGGTGCGGGTACTGCATGGCTCTCTCTCTGGTGTGGGTACAGAATGGCTCTTTCTCTGGTGGCACAGGTACAGTATGGCTCTCTCTTTGGCTTCCTCCAGCACAGTCCTCTCTTTTTCCTGTAGCACTCACTCCCTCTGTGGTTTTCCATGCTCCAGGCTCTCAATCTCACCCCCCCAGCATAGTGCCTTCTGGGGGCTGTAGTCTGCTTCCTGTCGCCAATCTTTCAGGTCTATATGTTCCATTATGCTCCCCTAGTCTCTTCTGATTGGCCCTCCACTGTGGCTAATGAGGAGGGAAACAGGCCGGGCAGCAAACTGGGTGCTGAACCAGATAAGAGCCACTCTTTCTTCTCCCAAACTCACAGGAAAAGGGGGGGGGGGGCGAGCGGGGTAAACGCACTGATAGCCTGCAGCTCACCTTTCCCCTGTCATAGTGTCGCTGCTGTTCTCTGCTGGACTGAGCGGGGAAAAGAGCCCACTGTCACCAATTCACTGATGGTCTCACCCCTCTAGAGGGTGTCACCTGGGTGTGGTCCCCCATAGCGATGCCACTGTTACAGCCTTCAAAAAAGTATACTCACAAAGTAAGTTTACAAACGTCAAGATTGTTCAGATTAATAAGAGTCGACTAGAAAGAATTGAAATTCAATGTGGAAGTTAATATTTGATTTTACATTTTCACAATAGATACACATAAAATATTTAATGTTTCTATGCTTTTACCTGCAAATTCCTGCAGAAAATGCTCCATGGGGCTTCAAACTGTGGCCTGCATTTTTCCACTTAAGGACTGCCCTATAGCAGATATACTGCTATAGGGCAGCCCTCCTGGGCAGAATCACATGTATATATACATGATTTTGCACTTATGCCTAGGGGCATTTATCCTTGTGCAGAGACACAGAACAGAGCTCTGCCTATGTTAACAAGCAGAGATCAGTTCTGAAAGTGGGGGGGGGGGGGTGTGGATGTTGTGTTCCTCACTTTCCTTAGTAAAAGCACCTCGCACAGCACACAAAAACACTGGCTAGGCACACAGTTAACCCTGTGACCACTCTAGATGTTTAACTCCTTCCCAGCCAGTGTCATTAGTACAGTGACAAGTAGACAAAACGAGGGGCTTCCAACATAGCAAATGTAGAGTGTGGTGGTCTCATCCCCATCAGAATGAACCATGGAAAAAGAAACCGTGGGATGATCTTTTATCTTGTATGTTATAGACGCTGTTACGTCTTCCTTTTTAAATACACCAATAAAATTTGTTATTTTTTATCTTAAGAGGTGGTGGCTTGTTAAAGTCCCAAATATAGGGGGATTTCTTTTTCCTTAGTACAGTGACAGTGCATTTTTTTGCACTGATCACTGTATTAGTGTAACAGGTTCCCACAAAGTGTCAAAAGTGTCAGTTAGTGTTCGATTCTTTGCCACAATATCGCAGTCCCGCTATAAGTCACTGAATGCTGACATTACTAGTATAAAATAAATAAATAAAAAATTCCAGTGTACAGTATATACCATAGTTTGTAGATGCTATAACTTTTGCGCAAATCAATCAATCTATATACGCTTATTGGGATTTTTTTTACCAAAAATATGTAGCAGAATACATATTGGCCTAAATTTATGAAGTAATTTGATTGTTTTCATTTTATTTTAATGGATATGTTTTATAGCAGAAAGCAAAAAATATGTTTTTTTTCTTTCAAAATTGTCCGCCTTATTTTGTTTATAGCGCAAAAAATAAAAAACACAGGGTGATCAAATACCACCAAAATAGAGCTCTATTTGTGGGAAAAATGACATACATTTTATTTGGGTACATTGTTGCATGACCGCACAATTGTCAGTTAGAGTAACGCAGTGTCGTATCGCAAAAAAGGGCCTGGTCATGAAAGGGGGTAAATTTTCTGGAGGTCAAGTGGTTAAAAATAGGACATGGGTGTAGAGTAACCTTACAGTGCCCAGGAAAGAGTGGATAGCTGTATCTGCTCTACACTACGAACAACCCCATTAGTTTATTCTATTTACATTATTACCAAACTCATCCAAAACCTGCTTTTAAAGCCATGTAAGCCCTGAACCCGCTGCTAGCTTTGAAATCTATAACAACAAGCAAGTAATTGTTTTTGTGTCATACAGTGTGTGTCTTAGTTTTGACACACAATATTACATTGGAATGTGACTAATGGTTATTTCTAGGTAGGCTCCTAGTCTGCATGTTTAGCCTAGATATACTAATAATACTCTGTCTACCACTTTAATGGCATTTATGAACTTTATGGGCTGTTGTATTGTGACTTGAAACAATGTTTATAATATTGTGATTAATTTTTTAACCACTTGCTTATTGTGCAGAGTATTACAAAGCAAAAGGGAGAACGAAGATTCGCAGTCCAAGGACCCCGACTATGGAATGCTCTTCCTACCAACATCCGCATGGAAGAAAACCACCAGGCCTTCAGGAAAAAACTAAAGACCTTCCTCTTCTAACAATTTGACAACAGAGAATGTATCTCAGCGCCTTGAGGCGATTCAGTTCGCATTTGCTGCGCTTTACAAATCATTCATTCATTCATTCATTCATTACAATTTAGCGCTAGAAGATTCTTGGATGCAGAGAATACTTTACTCTATGGAGGAATATCAGAACATGTCTTTACATCATGTCTTTATCATGGATTGAGAAAACAGGAAGCAGGAATATACAAGTACATGCACTGAGATAGACAATACATCCTGTTATATATACAGTATCTCACAAAAGTGAGTACACCCCTCACATTTTTGTAAATATTTTATTATACCTTTTTAATGGGACGACACTGAAGAAATTACACTTTGCTACAATGTAAAGTGGTGAGTGTACAGCTTGTATAACAGTGTACATTTGCTGTCCCCTCAAAATAACTCAACACACAGCCATTAATTGAGTACACCCCTAAATGAAAATGTCCAAATTGGGCCCAATTAGCCATTTTTCCTCCCCGGTGTCATGTGTCTCGTTAGTGTTCCAAGGTCTCAGAGGAGAATGGGGAGCAGGTGTGTTAAATTTGGTGTTATCGCTCTCACTTTCTCATACTGGTCACTGGGTTCAACATGGTACCTCATGGTAAAGAACTCTCTGAGTATCTAAAAAAAAGAATTGTTGCTCTACATAAAGATGGCCTAAGGCTACAAGATGATTGCCAAGACCCTGAAACTGAGCCGCAGCACGGTGGCCAAGACCATACAGCGGCTTAACAGGACAGGTTCCACTCAAAACAGGCCTCATCATGGTCGACCAAAGAAGTTGAGTCCACATGCTCAAAATCATATCCAGAGGTTGTCTTTGGGAAATAGACATATGAGTGCTGCCAGCATCGCTGCAGAGGTTGAAGGGGTGGGGGGTCAGCCTGTCAGTGCTCAGACCATACGCTGCACACTGCATCAAATTGGTCTTCATGGCTGTCATCCCAGAAGGAAGCCTCTTCTAAAGATGATGCACAAGAAAGCCCGCAAACAGTTTGCTGAAGACAAGCAGACTAAGGACATGGATTACTGGAACCATGTCCTGTGGTCTGATGAGACCAAGCTAAACGTATTTGGTTCCGATGGTGTCAAACGTGTGTGGCGGCAACCAGGTGAGGCGTACAAAGACAAGTGTGTCTTGCCTACAGTCAAGCATGATGGTGGGAGATTCATGGTCTGGGGCTGCATGAGTGCTGCCGACACTGGGAAGCTACAGTTCATTGAGGGAACCATGAATGCCAACATGTACTGTGACATACTGAAGCAAAGCATGATCCCCTCCTTTTGGAGACTGGGTCACATGGCAGTTTTCTAACAAAATGACCCCAAACACACCTCCAAGATGACCACTGCCTTGCTAAAGAAGCTGAGGGTAAAGGTGATGGACTGGCAAAGCATGTCTCCAGACCTAAACCCTATTGAGCATCTGTGGGGCATCCTCAAATGGAAGGTGGAGGGGAGCAAGGTGAACTCCATGCCCAAGAGGGTTAAGGCAGTGCTGGAAAATAATGGTGACCACACAAAGTATTGACACTTTGGGCCCAATTTGGACATTTTCACTTAAGGGTGTACTCACTTTTGTTTTCAGCGGTTTAGACATTAATGGCTGTGTGTTGAGTTATTTTGAAGGGACAGCAAATTTGCACTTTTATACAAGCTGTACACTCACTACTTTACAATGTAGGAAAGTGTCATTTCTTTAGTGTTGACATGAAAAGATATAATAAAATATTTACAAAAATGTGAGGGGTGTACTCACTTTTGTGAGATACTGTACATATATATAGATAGATAGATAGATAGATAGATAGATAGATAGATAGATAGATAGATAGATAGATAGATAGATAGATAGATAGATAGATAGATAGATAGAGATATCTATCTCTGTCTATCTATCTATCTATCCAGTATAGTATATATACTATCTATCTATATCTATACATACAGTAGGGATGGAAAATATTCAGACCCCCTTACATTTTTCACTCTTTGTTATATTGTAGCCATTTGCTAAAATCATTTAAGTTCACTTTTTTTCCTCATTAATGTACACACAGAACCCCATATTGACAGAAAACACAGAATTGCTGACATTTTTGCAGATTTTAAAAAAAAGAAAAACTGAAATATCACATGGTCCTAAGTATTCAGACCCTTTGCTGTGACACTCATATATTTAACTCAGGTGCTGTCCATTTCTTCTGATCATCCTTGAGATGGTTCTACACCTTCATTTGAGTCCAGCTGTGTTTGATTATACTGATTGGACTTGATTAGGAAAGCCACACGCCTGTCTATATAAGACCTTACAGCTCACAGTGCATGTCAGAGCAAATGAGAATCATGAGGTCAAAGGAACTGCCTGAAGAGCTCAGAGACAGAATTGTGGCAAGGCACAGATCTGGCCAAAGTTACAAAAAAATTTCTGCTGTGCTTAAGGTTCCTAAGAGCACAATGGCCTCCATAATCCTTAAATGGAAGACGTTTGGGACGACCAGAACCCTTCCTAAAGCTGGCTGTCCGGCCAAACAGAGCTATCGGGGGAGAAGAGTCTTGGTGAGAGAGGTAAAGAAGAACCCAAAGATTACTGTGGCTGAGCTCCAGAGATGCAGTTGGGAGATGGGAGAAAGTTGAAGAAAGTCAACCATCACTGCAGCCCTCCACCAGTTGGGGCTTTATGGCAGAGTGGTCTGACAGAAGGCTCTCCTCAGTGCAAGAGACATGAAAGCCTGCATGGAGTTTGATAAAAAACACCTGAAGGACTCCAAGATGGTGAGAAATAAGATTCTTTGGTCTGATGAGACCAAGATAGAACTTTTTGGCCTCAAGAGGTATGTGTGGAGAAAACCAGGCACTGCCCATCACCTGTCCAATACAGTCCCAACAGTGAAGCATGGTGGTGGCAGCATCATGCTGTGCGGGTGTTTTTCAGGACGACTGGTTGCAATCGAGGGAAAGATGAATGCGGCCAAGTACAGGGATATCCTGGATGAAAACCTTCTCCAGAGTGCTCAGGACCTCAGACTGGGCCGAAGGTTTCCCTTCCAACAATACAATGACTCTAAGCACACAGCTAAAATAACGAAGGAGTGGCTTCACAACAACTCCGTGACTGTTCTTGAATGGCCCAGCCAGAGCCCTGACTTAAACCCAATTGAGCATCTCTGGGGAGACCTAAAAATGGCTGTCCACCAATGTTTACCATCAAACCTGACAGAACTGGAGAGGATCTGCAAGGAGGAATGGCAGAGGATCCCCAAATCCAGGTGTCAAAAACTTGTTGCACCTTTCCCAAAAAGACTCATGGCTGTATTAGATCAAAAGGGTGCTTCTACTAAATACTGAGCAAAGGGTCTGAATACTTAGGACCATGTGATATTTCAGTTTTTCTTTTTTAATAAATCTGCAAAAATGTCAACAATTCTGTGTTTTTCTGTCAATATGGGGTGCTGTGTGTACATTAATGAGGAAAAAAAGTGAACTTAAATGATTTTAGCAAATGGCTACAATATAACAAAGAGTGAAAAATTTAAGGGGGTCTAAATACTTTCCGTCCCTACTGTATATATATATATATATATATATATATATATATGTACAGTATCTCACAAAAGTAGGTACACCCCTCACATTTGAAGAAAAGATGGTAACCCTATAGGAGACGCTTTAAAAATTTCCACCTTAGAGTTACAGAGATCTAGTGCTGAAATATTGCTGTAAGGAAAGGCCTTCTGTGCACAGGCTAAAACATGTTCCTTTTCATGCTCACAAGAATTGGGCACTGGCTAAATATGCGCATGCGTGAATATTGCGCACTCTTGTGTGCGAAAGCGCACACGTGCACCTGTGACAGATGTTAAATCGCCAAACATGCTATTTCAATTCAGCCAGTACTTGGGATCAGTGCTGATTTGTCTTTTATGCTTCCCTGCATCCTGTGTTTTCCTGTTATCCTGTATCCTGATTCCAGTTGCTGACCCAGCTTGTCTGACCACTCTCTGAAATCTGTCTGCACGGATCCCGGCTTGTCCTTGACCTCCGTCTCTGTCTGCTCCATTGGCTTTTATTGCACCGATTGGCTCCTGACCCGGCTAGTACCTAGACCAGACTATTGCCTTCTCCTCTGTACCTGATCTGTCCTGCCAGTATATGACCCGGCTTGCCTGACCCTGCTTCCTGTCACATCCTGCTGTGCCTGCTGTTCAACAGTCTGCTACCAGGTCAAGCCTCACCTGCCCCCTGCCCGCTTTCGCCAATACGAGCCTGCTGCAGTCTGCCATCCTCCAGCTGCCTACCAGCCCGTCTGCTGCACTCAAGTCTACTGACGACCTCTTCTGCCTGGCGTGGATACCCGCTCTGCTACTGGCAAGACCTACAAGCACTCATGCCACTCTGCACTCCTGCGCCTTCTGTTCACACTACCAGGGGCCCAAAGTCAGAGATGTAAGAAAGGCCGCCTTCATCATTTCATACTCTGCTACCAGGTATGTGATAATTACTCTCGCTCTGACATTCGCGGTGATACCTTACGTGTGTGGTGCGAACACAGTTTACACACGCGGGCATGACCTACCTATTCGTTCACCACTGCGAGAACAATACAGCATGATAGGTTTTATGGAGAGTTTCAAGGTCTAAAAGATCTAAAGGAAGGTTTAAAAGCAAAATATAAAAAAAAAAAATTGATCCTTTGCTTAAAAAAAAAAAAATGGCCTTGTTTACATGGGGCCTGGAATCGGAGGTGACAAACAGGTCGCTGGAGTTAGTAGAATCAAACAACACCATTTTATAGCACACTTAGTTAAAATCTTGGTGTCCAGCCTCAGATGGAACCATTAGGAAAGCAGGCAGCAGGCAGCAAACAGGCTGTGCATAGGCAAGCCAATCATGCAGCAGCAGTGATATATTTAGCACCAGAACGAGCCAAAAATGGCAGACAAGCCAGTGGCTTCTATGGCCGCAAGCAGGGATGGCCAGCCATCAAATTCAAAAGGTGATGTCAGGTGTGGGTGGGCCGAAATGTGTTTCAGGGGCCCTGCTCCCTTTGTCAAGCAGCCTGAATTGAGGGAGATAATGGCCTTTAAGCTGATCCAGCTAGAGTGGGAGGGGGCAAAAGAAAGAGTGAGAGGATGGAATGTGCAATGCTACTGTATGATGGACCAAAAGTACTACAACAATCAGCATATAAACAAAAAGGAAAAAAAAAAACAGGCAAAACATAAACTTAATGGACAGCACACATTTTACAATATAAGGCATTTAAAAAACTAATAATAACGTGTCCATGTCATATTTTATGGGAAAATGGTGTTGGCAAAATGTAAATTGATGGAAAATAAAAAAGATAAAGGATAAACATAGTAATTTGATATCAATAAATCAATGCATACACTATATAACTATAAATAAACTAAAATGTGGTTGTAAATGGATATAAATAAATAAGGACCAATACACTGAGCTAGAAAATCCTTGCATGATCCATTCTATTCTGGTATAAGGAATTATCAATCTAAAAGCATGTAGAGCATCTAAAGGATGACAAGTAATTCAAATGTAAACAAGCACAAAATGTGCCAAAAGTGGCTATTAAAAATGCAATAGTGAGTAGAGCATCATAAAGTACAAATAATAAAACAATAAAATATTGTAAAATAGTAGAAAAAAAGAATATTAAGAGATGTTATAAAATGGTGTGGACCTCAAGCTCTTCGTTGGGTCAGAGTATTGAGGGTAGAAATCCCAAAGGTTTCTCTGTGGCAGTTTTTGAAACCTTTCTGTTCTGAGACCCACACTAGAAATCCTTGCGTGGAGCAACCATGTTTCAGCTGAAAGTGTCAGACACACTGTGGTCAATGTTTCCCTCATTGATCATCCTCTTATGCTCCTGGGCTCTAACAGTGCATATCATGTGACTCACATAGAGCAGACCACAGGGGCATGTGAGGCAATAGATCACCATACCTCTCAACATTTTGAGATGAGAATGAGGGACACCTACTAGCAAATGTATGTAGGCATAGGACACACCTCCTGCCACACCTCCTTAAAGGAGAATTAGCCAACAAAAAAGGTTAATTAAATCCACAAGTGCTTTTTTTACCACTACTATTCCTTTATATTGGCTCCTAAAATTTACAAATACAGCAATTTAGAATTTGGATGAAAGTGTTAGCACTGGGAAACACTTTTTGAAATATAAAAAGTGCATTTTATGTACAACTATATGGATCAGACCAAAATGAGGGACAAATGAGGAGGAATGAGGAACAGAGGGACATTGCTCCAAATCAGGGACAGTCCCTCGAAATCAGGGACAGTTGGGAGTTATGGATCACATAATCAGTGGCACAGGTGAAGAATGAGCTGATATGGTAAGGCAGTCCAGGACCGTCTTTAATATTGATTGGACCCTGGGCAAACATTTTCTTGGGCCCCCCCCCAATGCAATTTCGCTCTCCACCTGCTCTGATATATATATACACAATAAATAGCAGCTAGACTCAAAATCAGTTTACTGATACAGAACAGACAGCGATTGCGATTGGTTGCCAAAGGTTACATCATATCATTACCGCTTACTGACTGGTTGCTAGAGGTTACAGCACACATTACGGCTCACTGATTAGTTGCTAGAGGTTGCAGCACATTATTTCTGCTTATTGATTGGGTGCAAGAGATTACTGCACTTCATTACTGTATGGTCGCTAGTGGTTACAGGACATTATCTCCTCACTGCCTGCATACCATGGACTGGGGAGGTGTGGTGGCCCATTAATAGACAGAAAACTCCTAGGGATCCTAGAACTCCTGGGATCAGTGGCAGGGCTGGGGGGGTGAAGGGTGTGATCAATAGGAAAGCTGATTTTATTACCGACTACCAATATAAAGAGTGGTTTCAACACTGGCCACCAATAAAATAGGGGTTTACACTGACCACTAATGTAATATAAGCATTCACAGTAACCACCGACAATGTAAGGAGGGATTTACACTGACCACCAATGTAGGGAGGACATTCACACTGGCCACTAGTGTGAATGAAAGGATTCTACACCAAGCCCCAATGTAATGAGAAGATTTACACTGACCACCTATGTAACTGAGACATTTAGCCTGCGTTCACATTTGTGTGTTGGGAAAGCGTACAAAATCGCTTTCCTGACACCACAGAAACGTACTGCCCTTTAGCAGATACACAGCAGTGCCATCAATTGTTAATGCATCTGCTGACATGTGCTATGGCACCATGTGATTTTGAAAAAGCGTTAGGGATTTTCTTCTGCATTTCTAGCGAATAGAGCAGCCCATTGAAATTAATGGGCTGCCCTACACATTACCTACATTTTTATCCACCCTGTCAGTACCCCTAAAACTCTCGCACCCCAAACCTCCCCCATTCTCTCCACTCGAACCCTCCACCCCTTTAACTCTACCTGCCTCCTATGTTTATCTTTGCACCCACCTTCCTTACCTCTATACATCCCCTCCTTGCTCACCTGTGCACCCAAACTGTAATTCCTTCTCTGCCTACCTCTGCACACCCCAAACTACCCTCCCCCCACCAATTTGCTTGTCGTTGCAGAACAGGCTGATGTTAGGCTTAATGACCACAGTTGCAGACCACAGTTGCAGGTAGGACTTTCAAGCATGCCCCTTTGTCTCCCCAGTGGGCAGTATTCAGCATAGGTGATGGTGGATATGACCTCAGGGAGGTATGATATACATATGAATGCCACCTTTATTTACATATCAATGCCGCCGGCTGCGGATATTTACATATCAATGCCGGTTATTTACTGTATATATAAACACAGTGTCTGCAGGTGAGTCATCTGTACACAACAATAGGGCAGAGCTGGGCAGAATTAGTAGCAGCACTTCACACTGAGATATCGGGACACAGCACAGGACTAAAACTTTAAGTGACGGGGGAATTTAAACCAGGATAGTTTGTCAGTATGAGCTAGCTGCTTTGGGCCCCACAACAATGACAGGGCCCAGGGCAGCTGCCCCTTTTGCCCTGCCTTAAAGATGGCCCTGAGGCAGTCATTTGCTGCTAGGTGCCTGCTTTCCTATTAATAGTTCCATCTGAGGCTGGACACCAAGAGCGACCTTTTTGTATGTTTTCTTATACATTGTGGGGAGATGCATGCCATATCTGTCACAGGAGCTGCAAGAGCTTATCAGATCCTTTTATTCATCTTCCCTTATTAGACTTTCAGTATTTTGTGGACTCATATCATTCATCAAGCTCAATCCTAAGTAACATAATACAACTGGTCTTATAAATAATCCTGCCCAATCTGGATATTCAAGTGACCTCTTGTGTTTTAGAGACACTCCCCATGACAATAGTATGCAGTCATTACCAGCACTCTAATGACCCCCTGCTATTAATTTCAGAATACTTTATTTATCGCACAGTGGTGTAGTGAGTAGCACTCTCGCCTAGCAGTAAAAAGGGTCGCTGGTTCGAATCCCAACCACGACACTACCTGCCTGGAGTTTGCATGTTCTCCCTTTGCCTGCGTGGGTTTCCTCCGGGTACTCTGGGTCCCTCCAACGCTCCGAAAACATGCTGGTAGGTTAATTGGCTTCTATCCAAAATTGGCCCTAGTATATAAATGTGAGTCGGGGACCTTGGATTGTGGGCTCCTTGAGGATAGGGACCGATGTGAGTGTGCGATGTATGTGTGGAGCGCTGTGTAAATTGACAGTGCTATATGTACTTTAAATAAATAGGGATAATTATAGATACGCACCCACACTCACTCAGGTTGAACTGGATGGACTGGTGTCTTTATTCAACCTTACTAACTATGTAACTATGTAGCTATGCAAAGGGAAATTACTAAGATACAATTACATTCAACAAGGCAACACAATATCATAATACCAAGGCAGAGCAACAATAAAATTACCAATAAGAGCAATTAATACCACATAAAACTAAAGTAAAAATGTACTGTAATCAACCATAACATCTATTAAGATACTACATGGAATAAATTACACCAATTGAAAAAAATAACAGAAAACAAACAACCAACATGCAAATTACACCACTTTCTCTAACATTAACCCAAAATCATTACACATAGCTAACTTTAAGGACCAGCCTTGTTTTGGATTTTAGGTGTTTACATGTTTAAAACAGTTTTTTTTTGCTAGAAAATTACTTAGAACCCCCAAACATTATATATTGTTTTTTTTTCTAACACTCTAGAGAATAAAATGGTGGTCAATGCAATACTTCATTTTTGCACCGTATTTGCGCAGCGGTCTTATAAGCGCACTTTTTTTGGAAAAAATTAACTTTTTTTTAATAAAAAATTAGACAAGAGTAAAGTTAGCCAAATTTTTTTATATGTTGAAATATAATGTTACACAGAGTAAATTGATACCCAACATGTCACGCTTCAAAACTGCGCCCACTCGTGGAATGGCGTCAAACTTTTACCCTTAAAAATCTCCATAGGCGACGTTTAAAAAATTCTACAGCTTGCATGTTTTGTGTTACAGAGGAGGTCTAGAGCTAGAATTATTGTTCTTGCTCTTCTGGTCACGGCGACACCTCACATGTGTGGTTTGACCACCATTTTCATATGCAGGCGCTACTCACGTATGCATTCGCTTCTGCGTGCAAGCTCGTCGGGACAGGGCGCTTTAAAAAAATTTTTTTTTTTCTTATTTATTTTACTTTATTTTATTTATTTTTTCACTGTTTTTTTAAAAAAAAAATTTGGATCATTTTTATTCCTATTGCAAGCAATGTAAACATCCCTTGTAATAGAAAAAAGCATCACAGGTCCTCTTAAATATGAGATCTGGGGTCAAAAAGTCCTCAGATCTCATATTTGGACTTTAATGCAAAAAAAAAAGTCGTATGAAAAAATGACAAAAAAAAAAGTGGCTTTAAGTCAAATGGGCGGAGCTGACATCATCATGACATCGCTTCCGCCCTCCTATGGTATGGAGATGGGTGGGGGCCATCTTAGCCCCACTCGTCTCCATACCTAGGAAGTGAGAGGACCCGATCGCCTCCGCTGCTACCAACGGCTTCGGTAAGCGGCGGAGGGCGCGGGAGAGCAGCGGGAGGGGGGTGGGCACCTCTCCCGCCGTTGATAACGGTGATCTCGCAGTGAACCTGCCGCAGAGACCACCTTTATCATCCACAGAACCGCCAGCCCTAAAGATGGATACCTCAGTTGTGGCAGCAGCTGCTGCCGTTACCAAGATACCCATCTTCAAAATAATGACGTGTATATACAGTGGCCGGTCGGTAAGTGGTTAATACCAACATATTACAAAAACGACATAAAATTTATAAACCAGATTAAATCCCCACATCCAGCACTCAAAGAGAAGAATTATATAATTTGATGGCCACAGGCAAAAATTATTTCCTCTCGCTCTGTGGTGCATTGGAACAATCTAGCACTGAAGATACTCCTCAAACTGACCAGCATATTGTGGAGTGGGTGGGAGGCGTTGTGCAAGTATCTTAACCACTTGCTTACTGGGCACTTAAACCCCCCTCCTGTCCATAACAATTTTCAGCTTTTAGCGCTGTCGCACTTTGAATGACAATTGCGAGGTCATACAACACTGTACCCAAATCAAATTTTTATCATTTTTTTCCCCCACAAATAGAGCTTTCTTTTGATGGTATTTGATAACCTCTGCGGTTAGTTTTTGTTAAAAAAATTAAAAAAGACAGAATTTTTTTTTAAAAAAAATTATATTTTTTTTATATTTTGTTATAACATTTTGCAAACAGGTAATTTTTCTCCTTCGTTGATGTACGCTGTTGAGGCGGCACTGATGGGCACCGATAGGTGGCAGTGATGGGCACTGATTGCTTAAACTGATGGCAGCACTGCTAGGTGGCACTGATTGGCACCACTGGTGGGCACTGATAGGTGGCACTTGTGGGCATTGATAGGTGGCACTTGTGGGCATTGATAGGTGGCACTGCTAGGCACTGTGGGCACTGGCAAGTGGCAATGACAGATGGGACTTGCAGGAACAGATGAGGCATATGTGCCTCCTTCCCCTTCGGGACAGATGTCCCTTTGACATAAGCCGGTGATCGGCTTTTTTTTTCCTCCTCACGCTGAGGAGAAACCGAAACAGATCACCGAGCTTTTGTTTACATCATGTGATCAGCTGTCATTGGCTGACAGCTGATCACATGGTAAGGGGCCGGGACCGACCCCTTACTTGGATCTGTGATCATCCGAGTCTCCGTGACTCGGTGATTACAGCACGCACTCCACGCGCCCTGCAGGGTGCGCGCGGTGCGCGTGCACACGGGAGGACGACCCATGGCGGCCTCCCGGAAATTTCTAGATATTCGTAGAACACACCTGATTTATATTGTCACTATAAGTTGTATGCACAAGTACTTTTATGTTTTCATGTGATAGATTTGAAGCGCGAAATCACTTTATTATCATCTCCCGGAAATTGAGGTCCGCGCTGTGCCCGTCATTCGGCTATGGCCCGGACCTCAAGTGGTTAAACAACATTCTCCTCTCTGACACTATTGTTAAAGTCTCCAACTATTGCGGACATCCTTTCTAGCGCTTCTGCTATAGACAACATTTCTAATACTAATAGATCTATGTCTAGTTTGGCTACCAATTTAGACAGTTCTGACCACGTGGTTCCCCCGTTGGACCCAAAAAATGTCTTTTTTTAAGGGCTAACCCCAGCTTGCTGAATGGAAAACGAAAAAACAGAAAAGAAAGAGAAGAGGGAGTAGAGGTAGGAAACGCAAAAAGAATGCAAAAAGAACCAAATATTTTGTAGTCCCACCCCAGATACAGTGAAAATATTTAATCTGTCCTCCCATATACTCAAACCCAAGAAACATCACATTTAAAAAACATTTTGCACCCACCAATTGCCCTAATTCCTTCATATTATTCAGGGATTTCCATAAATTTGTATTCTAGCTGACGAGACACTTAAAGCTATTATTACATCAAAGAGCTTGCAGCCCAAAAAACATCTAATCCCATATCTGTCCCTGAGATAACATCAGCAATTTGTGACCATGAGGATTATATTGCTTTAGAGATATTAGAAGAACTTTGGTCTGAACCATTAACAGGTGATCCCCCCCTCCTTTTTGACATCCTGATCAAGCACCCTGGAATTCAGCCACCATCCACTTTTCATCTGGTATATGCTAAAGGTTCACATCAATACCTTTTATTAGCTCACTTTTTCTGGTACCTTAAAACTATGCTCCACTACTCGCTTATCTAATTCCAAACTTCATAACTCTATACTATATTGGAGAGGAAGTGTCGGGGAATACCTATCAGACGTTTGACTCACAGAAATGTGCAGGCAGGCATCATTTTCAGCAGAATGGTGACCAGGCACAATTACGCGCAGGAAAGCGGAAGCACACAGGCACACATTCAATGCATAATGTAAAAGAATACAGCGCTGTCAGAAAAAACATAACATGACATACATAAATTGATCCAATATATAAACTCCAAATTGAATGATAAGCTGCGGTTGCAAAAATGCGAGATACCCACACTATAAATATTAGAATTGTATAAGAAACCGCGCTACATGAACTAAAAATTAAAAAATTAAAAAAATTAAAAATATGCACATCAAAATACTGAGTCCATCTGAAGATAATGTCAATAAATGTCCGACAAAAAATCACCAAGGGATATAAATCTTCATCCACATTATTAGTGACATCACACTCAGTTCACCATTGGAAGTAGTGTTAGAGATAGGACAGTCCTCCACCTTCAAAACAACTGCCTCTTACCAGCTCCCTTGATCTCTGGTCAGGAGATCAATAGCGCCTTTTGGCTTATAACCCAGCCACAGTCTCAGATAGGGATGGATATAAGGTCAGATCGACTCCTCCTATTATCCTAAACAGCCCATACACAACTTGTCCAATGGCCAATCATGAAAGGAGAAAAGAAGCCTCCATAGTGTAAAAACGTATATAATGTTTATTAATAAAACAGTAATGAACTCACATGTAAGCAAAATCGTTCAGGCAAAAACAGATGAACGAGCCGGCCGGCTCTCTCTACAAAGCACCCGTAGCTTCCGGGACTGCGTGTGTGTGTTGTGGTGGCGTCAGCACGCCGCTCTCCCTACGCCGTTTCGTCAAACCTGACGTCGTCCAGGGGCACGGGCAGCGTGCTGAACGCCACCTATTATATGCCAGTTAATTTCTAGAGGCGCCGCCCAGTCCGGAGGTCCGAGCAGTAAGTGAAACTGTTGCCGCCATATTGCAATGGGGCAAGCGCCAGTACAATCTCAGGGAAAGACGCCGATAACAATCAGTATCCGCCCTTAGTTTAAGCTATGTGTTAAGTTGTGGTTTATGTATACACAATCCATAATATGAGGGAATGTGTATAAATATTGTACATTTAATCAATTGTATTAGGAATAGGCGTACCACACAGACCACAGTGGCGGCATCTAGTGGCCAAAATTTATATGGCCTGGCCTAAATCATATGGTCCATTTGTGGAGTACCCTAAATGTATCAGTTAAATTTCTAATAAGCAAAAAATTGTTACTAAAAATTTAATACATGAATCCTTCATTAAATTTCCCTATAAAGGGGAAGGGCAAAAAGAAAAAAGAAAAAAGAAGAAAAGGAAAAAAGGATAGTATTCAAATTAAAAAGTAATATATTCATATTGGACCAGGTTATATAAAACCCCTAATTTTCAATAACAGTTGTACTGCAATTCATCTAAAAAATAGATGAATCACAAATAGGTGCAAACGTGTCAAATCACTGTGTCATGTTATTAGATAATCTACATTAGTTGATACCTTATAGGGCAGCTCAAAGGTCCAATAATCAAAATTGGCTGAAAAATGGTGGGTGTGTGTACACACCATCCCCATCCTTCCCCCCAAATAAACTGCTGGGGACTCAGGACTGGTTTACATATAATCACCCTAACTGTTATCAATAAACGAATTGACATCTGTGTCTATGTTGAGGCCATAGGGGCTATAACATCGCTCTAACATATAGCATACATAATGGATATCTTTGAGTACAGGGCAACCAAGGTTGTCAATATAGATGGTGTATTCGAGGTGTATAATGACAGGGAGAATGATTTAGGTGGTCTTTTTATCAGACTAAAAAACCTTACAATCTCGGAAATACACACGCAATGGGATGTGGTTTTTTTAGAGACATACATCAAGACAGGTATGGTCCCGAGAAGTCTCCGATGGGAAGTTTGCCCCCAAAAAGGAGAATCTGAACTGGAAGAATGGTTTCGCTACTTTAATGAGGCAGGGGTTAACTTCTTAAAATTCTTAGTAGCTAGAAAAAAGAGTAAACTAACCAGACTAGATGGTGAGATAAAAGCCCTTAAAGATAGTCTTTTGCCTTACAAAGAAGTCGAGGAATATAAGGAAAGAACCATTAACCTATTAAAAACACTAGACAAAGAAGAAAAGGAACAAAAATTTAAAAAACGGAAGAAATACAACAGAGACTATGGGGATTACCAAGCTAATAATGTGTTTGCATGGCAAAGAAAACTGGCCATGGAAGCAAGTGGCGGACAGGAACCGTCTATGGAAGTTACTGTACAAGGGAATGAGGTTTTACCACACCCCCCGGGTCAAATTCAACACCCTCCATCTAGGAATGGTACACAGAGAACTCCCAAAAAACCCCATGTAAACAACAAACAGCCTAAAAAAGGTAGACGAGTGTCCTACCAATCACCACAGAGATCAGCCGTCTCCAACAGAGGGGGCCAACACACACGAAAAGTTGGGGGATATCAGCAGTACAATCAGAATGTGAATCGTGAACGAAGACAGTCTCAATCATACAATTCAAATCAGCATCAGAACTATAGGACTGCCCCGTATTCTGATACCGATTATGATCAACCAAGATACAATGAACATGGCTATGATACACAATCTAGCCAATATCATTATGGTGATAATCCTCAACATTATTACACAGAGGGTGATGATGATGAAGTGGATTATGGGGTAGATACACGTAACCGTTTTTATCCTTTGAGGGATAGAGCAGGCCCTAACCACAATGACAGAGGGGACTACCCCAATTACGAACAGGGATATTATAGATCAGTTAAGGACAGGCCTACCAACACCCATGGCAGGAATCAGGAATCGCACCCTTGGGGTTTTCCCAGATCCAATCAGGGAATAAAAAGGCCAGTAGAAAACAAAGAGGAACCAGAGGGGGGAGGAGAGCAAGACACAAAAAAGATAAGGAAGTAAGCGCCGATGGTATTTTCAATCTCAGTACCCAGGTTCTAACTCAATCAGAACTGGCACTTCTTAATAAGGGTTTGAAATTTGCACCTCCAAAAAAACTAAACAAATTCCAAACATATATGGACGTCCACAAATACGTCCGAAAGATCAATATCAAAAGACATTTTGCCAATTGTTCAGAGGGTTGTAGGCTGCCAGCTGTACATGAGTACCAACACACTGGACTGGCTAATGCTTCCACCTTCAACCCTCCGGGCACTCTGGCACCGTCATTAAGGGTGTTTAGGGATGTGGTCCTTAGAGACCTAGACTCCCTGAAAGTGGCCAACCAGAAGATGACTAAGACATTGAAAGAAGGATTGGATTCCCTTTGTAATAATAAGGGGATTGTAATCCGGCCCGCAGATAAGGGTGGTGGGATAGTTATTCTCGATAGGAGTGATTACTTACGGGAAATGTCTAACATCGTGGGAGATCAGGATACCTATACCCCCTTACCTGGAAATCCGGTGATTAGATATAAAAGTGATCTTGAGAAATTAGTCACTAAGGGGTTCCAAGAAGGGATACTCAATGATAAAGAAAAATCTTTTCTAGTCCCTAGGGCCCCAAGAGTTCCGATTCTGTATTGTTTGCCGAAAATACATAAAAGTTTGACTTGCCCCCCGGGACGGCCGATAGTTAGCGGCATCGATTCGGTCACGTCCCGGGTGGGCAAGTACATAGACTTTTTTTTGCAACCCCTGGTACAGCAGATGCCGTCCTATATAAAGGATACAAAGCATGTGATTCATTTGCTGTCCCAGTTGAAACCCAATAGTAAAACATGGTTGGTGACGGCGGATGTAACTTCGTTATACACCATAATTCTACACCATTTAGGATTCGCAGCCGTAAAACACTTTTTGAATATTCTTTCTAAAATTCCATCAAAACAGCAAGATTACATCATGGAGCTATTAGATTTTGCGGCTAATCACAATTACTTTTGGTACAATCAATGTTATTATCGACAACAAAGGGGTGTCGCTATGGGCGCCAAGTACGCCCCAAGCTTGGCTAATCTCTTCATGGCCAAGTGGGAGGAGGACGTCATCTATAAGGACCGTTGTCCACACCTGGTCTTTTGGGCTAGGTATATAGATGACGTCCTCCTCCTCTGGGAGGGATCTATTCCTGAACTGGAAATCTTCTTTTCTCAAATCAATAACAATGAGAGGGGCATCAGATTTGTTCATGAAGCCAGTCAGGAAAGGATCAATTTCTTAGATTTAACCATCTATAAAGAAACAGACTCCTTTAAAACAATCACCTTCTTCAAGCAAACAGATCGGAATGCGTTTATACCTCTTGACAGTTGCCATAAGGACAGCTGGCTCCAGTCGGTACCTAGGAGTCAGTTCGTTCGAATGAGACGCAATTGCTCAAACATTGAAGATTATAGAATCCAGGCAGACATTCTAAAAAAGAGGTTTTTGGAGAAAGGTTATGACGGTGATCCGCTAGATACCATCATAAAAGAAGTTGAAAGACGCAATAGATCTGAACTTCTTGACATGGCACCTATAAAAAAGAGGGATAGTCCAGTTATTCCTTTCATCACAGGTTACTCAACCCAACATTACCAGATTAAGAAAATCATTGCCAAACACTGGCACTTGTTGGGCAATGATACACTGATTAAAACCTTTCTGCCCAAGAAACCCCAGGTGATATTTAGACGGGCTCCCTCACTAAGAAATATCATTGCTCCCAATGTAGTATACCCTCCTGGCAAGAGATTGTCCTTCTTTCAGGGCCTTTCGGGTTATCACCAATGTCACAGATGTCAAATTTGCACTTTGAATTACATCAAAACGAGAAAAACATTGTCATTCGTTTCAACTAGTACCTCTATAGAGCACAGAATAGAACCTTTTATCACATGTAGTTCCACGGGGGTTGTATACCTGCTTCAATGCCCGTGCGGTCTCCAATACATAGGTCGGACCAAGCGGGCCATGCAGGTACGTTTAGGGGAACACATTACGAATATCAAAACGGGTTTTAAGTTCCATTCTGTCTCCAAACACTACGATAAGGTCCATAATCGGAACCCAGCCAATACAATTTTTTTAGCCATTGACAAATATAATGCCCATTGGAGAGGTGGATCTCTGGTTAGAGAACTATCCAAGATGGAGATGGCGTGGATCCATAGGGTACGATGTTATAGCCCCTATGGCCTCAACATAGACACAGATGTCAATTCGTTTATTGATAACAGTTAGGGTGATTATATGTAAACCAGTCCTGAGTCCCCAGCAGTTTATTTGGGGGGAAGGATGGGGATGGTGTGTACACACACCCACCATTTTTCAGTCAATTTTGATTATTGGACCTTTGAGCTGCCCTATAAGGTATCAACTAATGTAGATTATCTAATAACATGACACAGTGATTTGACACGTTTGCACCTATTTGTGATTCATCTATTTTTTAGATGAATTGCAGTACAACTGTTATTGAAAATTAGGGGTTTTATATAACCTGGTCCAATATGAATATATTACTTTTTAATTTGAATACTATCCTTTTTTCCTTTTCTTCTTTTTTCTTTTTTCTTTTTGCTCATTCCCCTTTATAGGGAAATTTAATGAAGGATTCATGTATTAAATTTTTAGTAACAATTTTTTGCTTATTAGAAATTTAACTGATACATTTAGGGTACTCCACAAATGGACCATATGATTTAGGCCAGGCCATATAAATTTTGGCCACTAGATGCCGCCACTGTGGTCTGTGTGGTACGCCTATTCCTAATACAATTGATTAAATGTACAATATTTATACACATTCCCTCATATTATGGATTGTGTATACATAAACCACAACTTAACACATAGCTTAAACTAAGGGCGGATACTGATTGTTATCGGCGTCTTTCCCTGAGATTGTACTGGCGCTTGCCCCATTGCAATATGGCGGCAACAGTTTCACTTACTGCTCGGACCTCCGGACTGGGCGGCGCCTCTAGAAATTAACTGGCATATAATAGGTGGCGTTCAGCACGCTGCCCGTGCCCCTGGACGACGTCAGGTTTGACGAAACGGCGTAGGGAGAGCGGCGTGCTGACGCCACCACAACACACACACGCAGTCCCGGAAGCTACGGGTGCTTTGTAGAGAGAGCCGGCCGGCTCGTTCATCTGTTTTTGCCTGAACGATTTCGCTTACATGTGAGTTCATTACTGTTTTATTAATAAACATTATATACATTTTTACACTATGGAGGCTTCTTTTCTCCTTTCCTGATTGGCCATTGGACAAGTTGTGTATGGGCTGTTTAGGATAATAGGAGGAGTCGATCTGACCTTATATCCATCCCTATCTGAGACTGTGGCTGGGTTATAAGCCAAAAGGCGCTATTGATCTCCTGACCAGAGATCAAGGGAGCTGGTAAGAGGCAGTTGTTTTGAAGGTGGAGGACTGTCCTATCTCTAACACTACTTCCAATGGTGAACTGAGTGTGATGTCACTAATAATGTGGATGAAGATTTATATCCCTTGGTGATTTTTTGTCGGACATTTATTGACATTATCTTCAGATGGACTCAGTATTTTGATGTGCATATTTTTAATTTTTTAATTTTTAGTTCATGTAGCACGGTTTCTTATACAATTCTAACACATTCAATGCATGCTGGTGCCAGGCAGGCTATTTAAGAATGCTTTTGCCCATGCTTAAAGTGGTTGTTAAGCCACTTAATCAACTTTATACCATCCTGTCTGTTTAATAATCCTACAATGCCTTGAAAAAGTATTCTTACCCCTTGAAATTTTTCACATTTTGTCTTATAACCAAAAACGTATATGTATTTTATTGGGCTTTTATGTGATAGACCAACACAAAGTGGCACATAATTGTGAAGTGGAAGGAAAATGATAAATAGTTTTCAAATTTGTTTACAAATAAATATCCAAAAAGTGTGGCATGCATTTGTATTCAGCCCCCCTGAGTCAATACTTTGTAGAATCACCTTTCGCTGCAATTACAGTTGCAAGTCTTTTTGAGTATGTCTCTACCAGCTTTGCACATCTAGAGAGTGACATGTTTGCCCATTCTTTTTTGCAAAATAGCTCAAGCTCTGTCAGATGGGATGGAGAGCGTCTGTAAAGAGCAATTTTCAAGTCTTGCCACAGATTCTCAATTGGATTTCGGTCTGGACTTTGACTGGGCTAACACATGAATATGCTTTGATCTAAACCATTCCATTGTAGCTCTGGCTATGTTTATGGTCCTTCTCCTGCTGGAAAGTGAACCTCCACCCCAGTCTCAAATCTTTTGCAGACTCTAACAGGTTTTCTTCTAAGATTGCCCTGTAATTGGCTCCATCTATCTTCCCATCAACTCTGACCAGCTTCCCTGTCCCTGCTGAAGAAAAGCATCCCCACAACATGATGCTGTCACCACCATGTTTCACAGTGGGGATAGTGTGTCCAGGGTGATGTACAGTGTTAGTTTTCCGCCACACATAGTGTTTTGCTTTAAGGCCAGTTCAATTTTGGTCTCATCTGACCAGAGCACCTTATTCCACCTGTTTGTTGGGTCCCCCACATGGCTTCTCACAAACTGCAAACGGGACTTCTTATGGCTTTCTTTCAACAATGGCTTTCTTCTTGTCACTCTTCCATAAAGGCCAGATTTGTGGAGTGCACGACTAATAGTTGTCCTGTAGACAGACTCTCCCATCTGAGCTGTGGATCTCTGCAGCTCCTCCAGGATTACCATCAGCCTCTTGGCTGCTTTTCTGATTAATATTCTCCTTGCCCGGCCTGTCAGTTTAGGTGGACGGCCATGTCTTGGTAGGTTTGCAGTTGTGCCATACTCTTTCCATTTTCAGATGATGGATTGAACAGTGCTCCAATAGATGTTCAAAGCTTGTGATATTTTTTTATACCTAACCCTGCTTAAAACTTCTCCACAACTTTATCCCTGACCTGTCTGGTGTGTTCCTTGGCCTTTATGATGCTGTTTGTTCACTAAGGTTCTCTAACAAACATCTGAGGGCTTCACAGAACAGCTGTATTTATACTAAGGTTAAATTACACACAGGTGGACTCTATTTACATATTAGGTGACTTCTGAAGACAATTGGTTCCACTAGATTTTAGTTAGGGGTATCAGAGTAAAGCCCGCTGAATACAAATGCACTCCACACTTTTCAGATATTTATTTATAAAAAATGTTGAAAATGATTTATCATTTTCCTTCCACTTCACAATTATGTGCCACTTTGTGTTGGTTTATCACATAAAATCCCAATAAAATATATTTACATTTTTGGTTGTAACTTGACAAAATGTGGAAAATTTCAAGGGGTATAAATACTTTTTCAAGGCACCGTATGTGCCCCTTTGTCTGTGTTTTATAAAAATAAGCCATTCTTTACTAATTTTTAGAGCCCCAAGCACCACTGACATGACCTGCAGCCTCTCTCCTCTCCCCATCTGACAGCTTCAGTGGGCAAGCCTGAGGATTCCCCTGATGTCAGTCAGGAGGGTAGGAGGAGGAGAGAAGCAATAGATCATGTGAGCGGTGATCGGAGCTCTGAAAACTGGTAAAGAACGACTTATTTTTATAAAAAACAGACACAGGGGCACATAGGATTATTAAACAGACAGGATGGTATAAAGTTTAAATGAAACTTCAGCAGCAAAAAGGGAGGGGAGCGGGCACTGACACAGGAGCAGACAGGCAGGGAGGGAGGGGGGAGAGGGGGGAGGAGGACAGGAGAGCTGTGGATGATAGAGGCACGTAAACTGACCATGGTGTCAGGGCTCAGCAGCCATGATAAACCGTGGTCAGTTTACGGAGGGGAGGACATAGCCAGGCAGGATCAGGCAGGTTTTTTAGGTGTTACAGAGGGTCAAAGTACACAGCAGAAGAACTGTGCTGTATAACATGCTTTAAAGGAACAGGATCAATATTTTTTTTTTTAGGTTAACGAACACTTTAAGTGCTGACTGATCTTTCAGCTAATCCTTGCATCCTGCTACTACTGTGCTTGGTCCTTTGTTGCTGACCCAGCTTGCCTCTGACCTGAACTTGGATCCTACTTCTGTCTTGTCGCCAGTTCCTGATCACGGCTCCGTTCCTGACCACGTCTCTGCATTATGATTCTGTACCTCGCTGCCCACCTGCTACTGGCCTAGGCTATTCCTGTGACCACGCTTCTGTTCCTGGCTCTGTTACCACATCTGGTTTGAGTGCCTACCTGGCTGTCATCTGTACCAGCCCTGCTCACCACAGTGAGTACCTGTCTCTAGTCTGCTGGGAACTCTGACAAGCCTTGCATCTGGAACCTGCAGCCAATGTGAAGTGTCCCTTTAACTTGGGCTGGATTTCCATGCACAGTTATTGTTCCTGACCTGATGTCCTGCCAGCCTGCCTGGGACCACATCGCCTGCTGCAAGTGCACCTATCAACGCTGAAGATACAAGGTCAACCTTGTCATTTCAGTCTCTGATCAAGGACATGACAAGAAGGCCCTAGAAGCCCTTGCACAAAGTTACAAGTTTGCTGTTAAGCAGATAAAGGACGCGGCAACATTCTACAAAATAGATCTGACTACCTCGCAGAGTCGACCAGGCTTCTTTCCAACAATGCCACCTACTTTAAGCTTAACAAAGATCCATTAGAAATGTACCAGTCAGAACTCAAAAAGTAAATAGACTCTGCTATTACTAATAACGTTATCAATTAAAGGGGATTTTTTGTTTCTATATAGGGATTTTTTCCAACACCCCCTACTTCTATCACCAACTCAAGGTGCACAAAAATTCCTGGAAGAACTATTTTGACCTCCATGGAGAGTATTACTAGTGGGTTATCTCAGTATATTGACTTTTGTTTACAGCCCAAGGTACAGTCACTTTCCTCATACATCAAAGACTCCCTACAGCTTTTAGACACTTTATAAAATTACCAATGGAACACAATCTTATTGCTGGTTGTCCTTAGATGTTAACTCACTTTTTACCTCTATTCAACATGAGGTGGGCATTAGAACTTTATGCCATTTCCTAGCCAAGGAGTCTCAGTTACATTCTGCTCAGGCCCAATTTATTTTGGAGGGCACATGTTTCTGCCTTGAGCATAATCACCTCACCTTCCATGGGGTTAATTATCTCCAGATACGGGATATGGCTATGAGCGCCCTGTTATGCCATCCTCACCATGGGATAGTGGGAGGAGTCTTGTATCTGGAGTAATAACTACTTTGCCTCTCATATAATTTTTTTACTGCATATACATAGACAATATTATCGATGGCCCTCCATCTACTATCTATCTTTTCATACAGCATTGCAATACCAACAACCTGGGTTTTTCATTAACGCATGTGTGGAACCCCACCGATTTGGTGTTCCTGGACCTTAAATTGGGCCATATGGATAGTCATATCTATTTCAAGACACATTTCATGCCTACATCTGGGAATTCATATTTGCATTTCCATAGTTGCCATCATTCCAAGTTATTTAACAACATCTCCAAGGAACAGTTCTTCAGACTCAGAAAGAACTGTAACCAGGATGGTAAAGAGGGATTATTTCGAAGGATAGGTTTTTGGAAAAGTGCTTTGACTTTAATCTTATACAGTTATGCATCAACCCCGTAGGTCCCAGGGCGGAGGCCACAGTCAGTTCCAAATCAAATTTGTAAAACAATTCTATGCCGAGCACAAGTAGATGGAAAGGATAATTTTACATCATTGGGAAATCCTATTTAGGGACCCCAAACTAAGACATAAGTCTTTCCAGAAAGAGACAGATTTACAGGAGGGCACCCAACATCAACAATATGATTGCTCTTTGTAAGCTATCTGTTCCCATGAAACCCACTTCTCACCCACTGGCCACTTTCTGTAACCTCACTGGAATGTTCCAGTGTAGGAAAATTAAGTGCAAAATTTGCAAGTTTGCTGACCATTGGAAAAATAATTTTAAGGATAATATGGGAAAAACATACCATATCAGCTCGTTCTTCACCTGTGCCACTGATTTTGTAATCTATTGCCTCATGTGCCCCTGTGATCTCCTCTATTTGGGTCTCACAATACGCACTGTTAGAGCCCACTTTGGAGAGCATGGGAAGCTGATCAAAGAGGGAAACATTGACCACAGTGTGCACGACACTTTAATCTTAAACATGGTTGCTCCATGGAAGGGCCCTGTGTGTGGAACTTAGAACATACCCCTGATTTTGACTCTGCAACAGAAAGATATTAAAAATTCTGCCACAGAGAAGCCTTCTGAATGTTTACCCTCAATACTTTGAACCCCGGGGGGGGGGGGTCAAGAATTAGCTTGAGGTCCACACCATTTTAAAATATCTCATAATCTCATAATAGTCAATGTTTCTACTATTTCACAATTGTTTTGATTACTTGATATCTTTTACGAATATACATTCATGACCACCGACATGCATTTATCTTGATAATTCCTTATACTTTCTTTACTTTAGAATGGATCACGCAAAGATTTTCGGAATCTGTTTCTGGTCCTTATTTCTTTTTTTATATAGAATTATTTTAATATACAGTTGTGCTCATAAGTTTACATACCCTGGCAGAATTTATGATTTCTTGGCCATTTTTCAGAGAATATGAATGATAACACAAAAACTTTTCTTTCACTCACAATTAGTGTTTGGCTGAAGCCATTTATTATTAATCAACTGTGCTTACTCTTTTTAAATCATAATCACAACAGAAACTACCCAAATGACCATGATCAAAAGTTTACATACCCTGGTGATTTTGGCCTGATAACATGCACACAAGTTGACACAAAGGGGTTTGAATGGCTATTAAAGGTAACCATCCTCACCTGTGATCTGTTTGCTTGTAATTGGTGTATGTGTATAAAAGGTCAATGAGTTTCTGGACTCCTGACAGACCCTTGCGTATTTCATCCAGTGCTGCACTGACGTTTCTGGATTGTGAGTCATGGGGAAGCAAAAGAATTGTCAAAGGATCTGCGGGAAAAGATAGTTGAACTGTATAAAACAGGAAAGGGATATAAAAAATGATCCAAGGAATTAAGAATTCCAATCAGTGATGCTCAAATTTTAATCAAGAAGTGGAAAATGAGGGGCTCTGTTGAAACCAAATCACGGTCAGGTAGACTAACTACAATTTCAGCCACAACTGCCAGGAAAATTTTTCGGGATGCAAAGAAAACCCCACAACTAACTTCAGGTGAAATACAGGAAAAGATGGGCTGCATGGTTGAGTTGCCAGAAGAAAGCCATTACTATGCAAATGCCACAAAGTATCCCGCTTATAATACGTCAAACAGCATAGAGATAAGCCTCAAACCTTCTGGCACAAAATCATTTGGAGTGATGAGACCAAAATTGAGCTTTTTGGCCACAACCAAAAAACGCTTCATTTGGCGAGGAGTCAACAAGGCCTATGATGAAAGGTACACCATTCCTACTGTGATTCATGGAGGTGGATCGCTGATGTTTTGGGGATGTGTGAGCTGCAAAGGCACAGGAAATTTGGTCAAAATTGATGTCAAGATAAATGCAGTATGTTATCAAAAAATACTGCAGGAACATTTGCATTCATCAGCCAGGAAGCTGAGCATGGGACGTACTTGGACATTCCAACATGACAATTATCCAAAACACAAGGCCAAGTTGACCTGTGATTTGCTACAGCAGAATAAATTGAAGGTTCTGGAGTGGCCATCTCAGTCTCCTGACCTCAATATCATTGAGCCACTCTGGGGAGATCTCAAACGTGCAGTTCATGAAAGACAGCCCAAAAATTTACAGGAACTGGAGGCTTTTTGCCAAGAAGAATAGGCCAGCTTTACCATCTGAGAAGATAAAGAGCCTCATCCACAAATACCACAAAAGACTTCAAGCTGTCATTGATGTTATAGGGGGCAATACACGGTATTAAGAACTGGGGTATGTAATCTTTTGATCGGGGTCATTTGGGTAGTTTCTGTTGTAATTATGATTTAAAAAGAGTAAACACAGTTGATTGATAATAAATGGCTTCAGCCAAACACTAACCATGCGTGAAAGAAAAGTTTTTGTGTTATTATTCATATTCTCTGAAAAATGGCCAAGGAGTGCCTGTCTCTCTGCAGAGAAGACAAACATGTTCCAAAGAGTCCAAGTTTTGGAATATTGCTCATGTTGGTGTCTGAACGAGAGAATGAGGTCTTCCATTTTGTTTATTTCCTCAACTTTTTTGACCAAAGACCAACTGTCGGTGGCTGTAGACTTAACCAATGGAGAGGAATACACGTCAGTGTCAAGGAGATGGCGGATAACAGATTTCTTGTAAGTTTTTGCTGGAATATTGGAATAAAGGCGTGGAAAAGAAAAAAGGCTGGGATCTAACCTCCTTCTAGAATTGTTCGAGTTTGGAACAAGACCAAAAAATATGCAGAAGCATCCCCCGTCCCTCCTGGAATCTCCAGCAGCGATCAGTAGTTGTAGGAAAGAATCTATGTAGTTGTGATGGGGTACAATACCATCTTGTCCAAGTTTTAAGGTTAGTTAATTGTGTCTTCGTACATATGTTGAACTTTTGGCTGAAACTGAGAATATTTTTTTGTTGGGTTACAGAGAAAGTACGGTTGAGGTCTTGCTCCCGATGGGCTAGGCAACGTAGTGGTAATGTGGTAATATGCCATCTCCAGTACAGTAATCCTCAAGGGTAGTGAGTGGTTGGCGAAAGTTATGTGGGATGGTAAAGAGTGCAGGAAGTGATGGAGTTGGAGAGCCCTCCAGAAGTCTAAAGGCCACCCTTCACACATCAGGAAATGAGAGGCTTGTAATCTGCTAGTGTCTGACACGTGTCGGAAAATTATATCTTGATAGCCTGGCGTAAAATGAGGGCTCCCCAATATCGGAAATAATGGGGGGTTTAAAGAAGAGAGAGAAGCTTGAATAAAAAGTTGCGATCAAATTTATGTCATGGACCAATGAGATGGTGATGTTTCAGAGTCTGGCAATTATTTATAGCACCAGGGTGCCCTAAGAAGGGGTAATGCACTTTGAGCTTGCTCCAATTGTGTCCAAAATTTGGTGTCCTGGTGTCGACACCAGTCAACAAGCCTACTTGTTGCTTGATAGTATCTGCGTATGTTGGGTAATGCTAGTCCCCCGTGTTGCTTGGGAAATGACAATAGTCACCTGTGGAGTCTAGGTGTTTGTGAGCCCAGATGAAGTCGATGAGCAATGATTGTGCCTGTTTAAAGTAAAAAAGTGGTATAAGTATTGGCAGGGCCTGAAACAGGTAGAAGAATTTAGGCAGAATGCTTATTTTAATTATGTTGCATCGACCAAACCATGAGTGAAGGCCAGTATGCCATTTGTCTAGTAGAGCATGGATTCTCTTTAAAAGTGGAGGGAAATTAGGATCGAAAATTTGCAAGAATTTTGGGATGGATGAATGTGCCTAAATATTTCAGTGCCAAGTCGGTCCATTTCAGTTTAAAACTTGATTTCAAATGTGAAAGAAGGGATTGTGACACACCAACTCCCAATGCTTCGGACTTTGATTTTCAGATTAGATAATGTACCATATGTAACAGATCCCCGTCGCTTGAGTGCTTCCGTCAGCACACTGCTTTCTCCAATCTGGACCTTCAGATATCCTATTTTTCAGCCGAATATTGTAACCAAGATCCAGATGAGACTAGCTCAGTTACAAAGCTTTAACAGTACTGTTTATTTTGAGATCTCACACAAATATATACACCAGAATGACAATACAAACTGTAACTAGAAACCTAATTAACATGAGCTAATTAACTAATCATTTAGACAGCCTAGGCGTCTCAGAGACATGACCTTTCAGGACAGACTTGCCGTCTTTTAGCTCAAAAGAACAATCAACATTATCATAATTATAAACACAGCAAACCTTCTCACATTAGCAAAGCTAATTACAATTAACAATACAAACCGTAATCTCCCCCCCCTCAGCCTAGTAGGCAACAGACTATAGTAGGAGTAGACTGTCTGGCTCCTACCCAGTTCTAGAGGCCTGTGATCAGCTCTTTATATATATCCTGGGAGATATTGTGGATAAATATTACTGTTATATTAGAGTAACCACCTTCTCATTGTCCATTAAACAGCTGTCCATCATTTTTCTCATTTACCCTGTGCCCCTAATGGACACAGAGTGACTTAGACATAGGAGGTGCATGGGGAGCTGAAACAAGGGTTTCCCAACCTCTCCAAGGGATTCTTGGTTCCACGGGCCCTCCCGTCACACCATATAGCTTGAATTCACGGAGGAGGTTTGGGAGCGAAACAAGGGCATTGGTAAAAGAAAACAGCATGTCATCGGCATATGCAGATACTTTCTGTTGGGTCCGGCCTATGTCGATGCCTGTTATGTCAGGGTGTGAACGTATCTTGCATAGGAAAGGTTCTAGCGACAGGGCGAAAAGTAGGGGTGAAAAGGGACATCCCTGCCTTGTCCCAATAGTGATTGAAAAATGCTCAGACAGGAAGCCATTGGTTTTGACTTGTGCAGTAGGGTTAGAATATATCCTGAAGATCCAGTTTAGCATGTTATGGCCAAATGCTACATGTTGTAAGACAGAGAACATAAACTACCACTTTACCCGGTCGAACACCTTTTCGGCATCAGTTCCTATGAATACACACAGAGAGTGGATTGTGTTAGCTACGTGTAACAAATTAGAAACTTTAACCGTGTTAACTGTGTTATCTCGGGTCTCACGGGATGGTACAAATCCAGATGTATTAAGTCTGGTAGATGTTGCTGCATTCTGGATGCTAATATTTTGGTAAAGAGTTTGAGGTCAACATTCAGTAAAGATATTGCCCTGTAACTGTCACAGGATGTGGGATCCTTACCTTTCTTATGAATAACAATATATGAGCCTGTAATGTTTCCCTGGGGAAAAAAAAAACTCTTGAACCTAGCACATTAAATGTGTTGACCATACACTGACCAATGGAAGGTAACAATGTTTTATAATACTGTATAGTGAGACCATCATGTCCTGGAGATTTACCAATCTTGGTTGCACCCACTGCTTTTTGGAGTTCCTCTAACATGATGGGGTCGTCAAGTGCCTCTACTACAGTAGTGGGCAATTGGGGCATCTTAGAGGAAGTTACGTACTCCTCAATGCGTCCTCTGGGGGAGTTACGGTCTGTAAGTTATAGAGGGAGGCATAGAATGTCCTAAATTTCTGTGCGATTTGTTTGTGTAGTGTGACCTTTTGTCCAGAATGGGAAACAAACTGAGGAATGTAAGTTGCTAATGTCAGGGCTGGGCTCAGCCCTTCCTTCTTAAAGCTGGCTGCTCACCTGTCGGCTAATTTCCAGCTCCTATCTCTCCACAGTTGCTCAGCTGTTGATGATATCCTGCTCGTCAGTCCTGTCTACTTAAGTCGTCCAGTCCAAAGGATCTCTGCCTGTGCCTTGGTCAACATCACAGAGCCTATCTCCTGCATTCCTGTTTAAAGACTTGCTTTGCTGTCATCCCTTCTGGCTCCAGATCCTGCTTGCTGTTCCACTACATTGATCCCTGACTTCTGGCTTGGCTGACTATCCGTTCTGGTTACTGAATCTTTCTGAGAGAGCCTTGGCCTGGGCAAACCCTCTATGGGAGAGGCAAAAACCTGTTGTCTTGAGTTACCCTGAGTTTGTGGCTTTGTTTAAAAGGGTATTTGACGTTCCCGCACGCTCCGTTTTTGCTGCCAAGTGCCTCATGTCTGTCGAACAGAGTACGAGAACTGGTGCCGACTACGCCATTGAATTCCATGCTCTGGCAGCAGAGCTTGCGTGGAAGAATGAGGCCTTTGTGGCTGCTTTTTCTCATGGTCTCTCGGATACCATCAAGGATGATATAGCAGCCCAAGATATACCCACTGAGCTGGAGAAGTTTATCACGTTTGCCATCCTCATTGACTCCAGACTCAGAGAAAGACTCTCTTTTAAGGAGTGCTTGCGGAAGCCTTCTGTACATTTGTCTTCAAGCTTTGCAATCCCACCCGTGCTTCCCTCACCTCACATGCCTCCTGGTACCGAGTCAGTCAGTGAAGGTGAACCCATGCACTTGGGTTTCACGCGTCTCTCTGCGAATGAGAGAACCTTTAGGAGGAGGGAGAGATTGTGCCTTTATTGTGGCCAGGCAGGTCACTTTTTTTTCCACAAAAAAATTTTATTGAGAGTTTTTCATAGACAATACAAATAGTACCATATAACACATAACCAGATTACAAGTACATGTTCCAACTAGGTGGAGGCATAGAGTTCAAAATTCGAGAGGGTAGGAGTCGGCAGGTGCTGCCTCTAAGTTAATTAGTAAGACGGCCACATAAAGAAACCTACAATAGTGGGGAGTGCATTTCAGGCCTGCTTGGTTTACGTTGGGATGAGAGACTTCTTAGACAAGTAATCAATGTTGCTTCTGTTTTAAGGAGCGCTTGTGGAAGCCTCCTGTACGTTTGTCTTCGAGCTTTGCAATCCCACCTGTGCTTGCCTCACCTCCCATGTCTCCTGGTACCGAGTTGGTCAGTGAAGGTGAACCCATGCACTTGGGTTTCCCACGTCTCTCTGCGGATGAGAGAACCTTTAGGAGGAGGGAGAGATTGTGCCTTTATTGTGGCCAGGCAGGTCACTTTTTTTTTTCCACAAAAAAATTTTATTGAGAGTTTTTCATAGACAATACAAATAGTACCATATAACACATAACCAGATTACAAACACATGTTCCAACTAGGAGGAGGCATAGAGTTCAATATTCGAGAGGGTAGGAGCCATCAGGTGCTGCCTCTAAGTTAATTAGTTAAATGGCCACATAAAGAAACCTACAGTAGTGGGGAGTGTATTTCAGGCCTGCGTGGTTTACGTTGGGATGAGAGACTTCTTAGACAAGTAATCAATGTTGCTTCTGTTGATACTATAAGACAGGCAGGGATTAGGATATGCGTCCCACTGCTAGGTCGGCATTTGATTCCTAAGCCTTTTAGTGAAACAAAATAAAAAATAAAAAGAAAGAAGAAGGAGAAGAGAGAGGAAAAGAGGAAAGAACAAAGAGCAGAGAGATAACAAAGTGGAGGGGGAAGGGAAGGGGGGAGGGGGCACTGCAAGGGGGGTATGTGAAGAGGGGGTGGGATCACCACCAGCAACCCTTCCCAGTGTACCCCAGGTATTATGGTAACTACTGCGCCTTTTAAGGGTTATCCCGGCATAAGTCCTGACACCGCTGCGAGTTTCGGTATTCGAGCCAGGGTGCCCATACTGCCGAAAAGTGTGCTATTCTGTTCTGTGCGGTGCAAATCAACTCCTCCATCGCTGCTATCTTATTAATCCGTGCCACCCATTCCTTTATGGAGGGGGGTGACTTGGATCTCCAGTGTACTGGAAGACACAGCCTAGCGGCATTAATTATGTGCATAGCTATTGACCTAAAGTATTTTTTACGGGAGATTTTGGAGATGTGAAGGAGGTACTGCACTGGTGAGAATTCCAACGAGAGTGAGGATATCTCCGTTGCCACTTCGTGAACTTTACGCCAATACGGCTGAATCAATGGGCATGTCCACCAAATATGGAGGAATGTGCCTAGACCCTGTTCACACCTCCAGCACTGGTCTGAGACTGTCGGGATGAATTTATGTAGCATTTCCAGTGTTCTATACCACCTTGTTTTAACTTTGTAACCGTTCTCCTGAGTATAGACGTTCAAAGAGCCCTTGTGGATGTACAAATGTACTCGATCCCAGGCGGTATAATCGATCACTATGCCCAGCTCGGTCTCCCAGTAGGCATATTCTGATCTCAGGGAGGCATAAGGTTCCCTGAACATTGTGGCGTAAAGCCCCTAAATTAAATGACTCTGGGGAGAGGAGCTAGAGCATAGTGATTCCAGGACAGTAGGAGTTTTCACAAAGTTACCTCTATTTGAGGGACTGTCCAAGAAACGTTTCAATTGGATATAGGCCCAAAAGGGGAAAGACTTTGTGTTTGACAATGATGCCAGTTCCCCTTGTCGGAGAAACCTTCCTCTGGAATAGAAATGCTTAGCCTGCATTTCTGTGTAAGGCCATTCTGCTGCTAGGAAGGCCCCCTCCGTGCCCAGGGGGAAGTTTGGGTTACCCCTGATAGGTGTGAGTTTGAAAGCGAGTGTACTTTGCATGCCCTATCAAAAGCATGTAAGGTTGCTCCTATAAGAGGATGAGAGTGTATATTAGTCGGTATGTGTGTCTTTGAGAACCAGGGAATGTATTGGAGTTCGGTACCCGAAATCAGTTTTCCCAGTAACACCCAACTCTTATAGTTAGTGTGGAGCCACCAATCCACCACCCGGGTTAAATGAACTGCCCAGTAGTATCTCTGGAGGTCTGGAAGTCCAATTCCACCCCCCAACTTTGGTAAAACTAGCTTAGCCCACCCCACTCGCGCTACCTTAGCTCCCCATAGAAAGGCTCTGCACATGCGCTTATAAGCTGTGAAGAAGGAGGGCGGTAAACGAATTGGGATAATATGCAATTTGTACAGTAAGCAGGGGAGCACTGTCATCTTTAAAATTAAGGCCTGACCGAACCAGGAGATGGTGGGGGCAGGTCACTTTTTTAAGTCTTGTCCTACCCATCCAGGGAACACCCGAACCTTGAGATCCGGTCACGGACAGACCTTAGGTGGCATTGTTCCAGTTATCCAGAAGGATAAGCCCCAGGTTTCGGTCACCCATTCTTGGGCTGAATCGTCTGTCGAGATACAGGCTCTAATCGACTCTGGGGCTGCAGGCCACCCTGGGAAGAATCAACTCTTTTGGGCCATTTACCAGCAATTCTGGTGGCCTAGTCTACATGCTGATGTAACCGCCTTCGTAGCTGCCTGTTCCTTGTGTGCTCAGAGTAAGACTCCACGACATCTTCCAGTGGGCCTCCTACAACCCATACCCAATGGAGAGAGGCCCTGGACCCACCTGTCTATGGATTTCATTGTGGAGTCATCCAACTCCCAGGGCAACACAGTTATCCTTATGGCGGTTGACCGGTTCTCATAAATGTCTCATTGTATTCCACTTAAGAAGTTGCCCACTCCTAAGGAACTGGCTTCCATTTTTGCTTGTGAGATCTTTGGCTTACATGGGCTACCCAAAGTGATTGTCTTGGACAGGGGTAGTCAGTTTGTGTCCCGATTCTGGCAAGCCTTTTGTGCACAGTTGGGAATTCAGCTTGCTTTTTCCTCTGCGTATCACCCGCAGTCTAATGGGGCCACAGAATGAGCCAATCAGTCCTTGAAGCAATTCCTACGTTGCCATATTTCTGACCATCATAACAACTGGTCAGACCTTTTACCGTGGGCAGAGTTTGCTCACAATAGTGCCTTGAATTCTGCTTTTCGATTGTCCCCATTTATGGGGAACTATGGTTTCCAACCTTCCATGTTGCCTGACTCATTTGTTCCGCAGAGTATTCCTGCGTTAGAGGAGCATCTCCGTGGTCTTCGTTCCACTTGGGCACAAGTCCAGGAGGCTTTGCGACATGCTAATGATAGGTACAGAATCCATGCTGCCCACGCCTTCCTACCAGGTTGGGGACAGGGTCTGGCTGTCATCTCACAACCTCCGACTTTGTGTTCCCTCACTGTAGTTCCCAACTTGGTTTATTGAGCCTTTCCGTATTCTTTGCAGGATTAACCCAGTGGCTTACACATTAGACCTTCCTTCTAACATGCGTAATTTGAATGCATTTCATGTCTCCTTATTAAAACCTTTAATCTGCAACCGCTTTACCACCTCTGTGCCTCGTCCTCACCCTGTACAAGTTGAGAACCATGAGGAGTATGAAGTACAGTCCATTGTTGAATCCTGTAGGTTCTGTGGGCACATACAGTACCTGGTGCATTGGAAGGGGTATGGTCCAGAGGAACGCTCTTTGGTCTCATCCTCAGACGTACATGCCCCTGTCCTCCGCCGTGATCTCAATAGACATTTTCCCCTCAAGCCTTGTACGTCCTCCGAGGGGGAGGGGTCGTTGAGCAGGGGGTACTGTCAGGGATGGGCTCAGCCCTTCCTTCTCAGAGCTGGCCGCTCACCTGTCAGATTATTGCCAGCTCCTATCTCTCCACACTTACTCAGCTGTTGATGATATCCTGCTCATCAGTCCTGCCTACTTAAGCCGTCCAACCCAAAGGATCTCTGCCTTCGCCTTGGTCAACATCACAGAGCCTATCTCCTGCATTCTTGTTTAAAGACTTGCTTTGCTGACATCACTTCTGGCTCCAGATCCTGCTTGCTGTTCCACTACTTTGATCCCTGACTTCTGGCTTGGCTGACTATTCGTTACGGTTACTGAACTTTTTGGCTATGTTTTGACTACATTTGTTCTTTTTACTTTTATTATTAAACAAGTGTGATTTAACTGTACTTCTGTCTTGGTCTGATTTCATGGTTTCTGACAGCTAATTTCTGTTCTCTAAGGGATTTGGCCAAAAACGACCACATTTGTCCCCAGATTCGTAGGACATTTTCTGGCATATTTGTAAAGCCACCTTCGCTTTGAAGTGCAATAAGCCATTAATTTGTTTGTGTACAGTCATAAGTTCTCCTTCTAAGGATGGCGATGGGGCATGTTTGTGACACAATTCTAGAGCGTGTAAGGCCCTCAAAAGAGAAGTCAGTTGTATAGATCGTTGTTTTTTTCATTCGGGAGCCGTGTTTGATAAGCACTCTGCGGATAACTGCTTTGTGAGCTTCCCAGACAATGCCGGGGTCACTGTCTGGAGTGGCATTAGTTTGGAAGTAGAAGTCAATTTCTTTGATAACCTCTGTCCGGACCTCCTTATCCTTGCGTAGACATTCATTCAGTCTCCGTGTCCTAGTTTTGAAGGAGAAAGCATATGTGAGTGCATAAGACAAGATCACAGGAGCGTGATCCGACCAGGTAATGGACCCAATGGAGGAATCCAAGACTGCATGCAATTGACTGTGCAATATCAGAAAGTAATCTATGCGTGAGTATAGCTTATGGGACGGGGAGTAGAATGTGTAGTCCTTTTCACTGAAGTGTAGCAGATGCCACACGTCCACCAGTTGTTGTTACGTACCTCGTAGTAGAGCCTGACTTGTAGGATGAGACCTCTCTTACAGCCCTGGTTCAGGAGACACTGGGATGGGGACAGTGGTCTCGTAAGCAAAGTGGGGTAGGAGTGCCTGTGGAAGTTGCAGCGACTAGCACAGCAGCAGGATGATGACCCTCCAGGGATGGCTGGAACTCAAGAGGACAGCAGAGGCAGGAACAGGTCAGCGACCTGATGAGCTGGTGGATGCAGGATCTACAGCAGGCTGGAGCTAGGTGAGACAATCCGGGTGAGTACAGGCATACACAGAGCTAGACAGCAGGCAGTAGCGGAGTCAGACAAGCCGGGTCAGAGCAGGTAATCAGGCAGGTAATACAGCAGGCTGAAGCAGGGTCGGATAAACAGGTCTGGCAATGGGTAACAAGCAGGAGGTATCAGCAGGGTCAGACAAGCTGGGGTCGGGATAGAAGATAACGGGTAGGTCAGTCAAGCTGGGTCGATACAGATGATCAGCTGGCAGAACACAGGTCACTAGGCACAGAGCTGCAGATCAAACAGCACTGCATAAGTGCAGCTGCTGTTCCTTTGAAGGCCGCTTGGCGCCAAGCAGCGAAAACGTGCACTCGCACCCATTGCGCACGCACACGCACCCGCGGCATGCACTGGCGCACCTGAGGCGCACACTGGCACACCTGGGTAAACAGGCGCCGTTGTTCAGCCTGAACAGGAATGCGTGTGCGCATGCGCGCACGCACGTACCCCCGTTCTGTCCTGGCAGGTGCCTGACATTGCCCCCTCCCAAAGGGCTGCCTCCGGATGCCAAACCGGTCTCTCTTCTCAGGATGGGCAAGAAAAATGGCACTGATTAACCTCTTAGCATGAATGTTGCTATCGGGTTCCCAGGAGTTGATGGAAAATATGCGCTGCGCTAGGGTGAACACAATAATTCTAGAATATGAGATGTGTAAATGGGCACTTATACTGTGAAGAATTGCCAATAAATTGCCAATAAATAATACAATTGCAAATCTTGTATATAACATGAAAATAAAATAAATTAAACAAGTAAAAGTGAATTCATATAAATCTAGCGTATAAAGTGCAATGTGCATATACAAAATATTAAATAATGCAAATATAAAGCGCATAAACAAATGCAAAAAGTGCTTGATGCTCCATGATAACCATCACAAATGTCCAATTATATAATCACAAAGTGATAAGTGAAAAAATCGCATAAAACAATATCAAATCTGTGCGTGTAGATAGTGTCCAGATGTGGTGTTATTCGACATGCTCATAAATCCTTGGTGCTGCAAACCATGCTTCAGTGCACTCCAGTGGCCCCCTTAGGCTAATATGCTCACCTCAGAGCATGTGACTCAGCTGCTACCCTGAGTCAAATCACGCTTTGGAGCCACCCCCAGGCTCACTGCTGATATCAGACGTTACTCTCCAGCTTGATTCAATGCAGCTCCACGGGTATAAACAAGAGAGAAACTATATGGTGTAATATTGTTGGGTAAATCTAACAAAAGAATAAGACTCCCCACAATGGGGTACTCACATAATCCTGGTGCGTAAGTGCACTGCTCTATAAACAGCCTCCAAAGTGATAAAAAATCGTTAGGCGTATGGTATGGTATACTTCTCCTGTGCAGATTCCGTGCTGCTCCCTCCATCCTGGCCCCTCCCCTACGCGTGTTCGACACAGGAATCACGTGTCTTCATCATCAAGGGGATATGATTGGACGGATGCTCTATGGTTTTAAATATAGGTGACCGCGGCCATTTTGCCATGGATCGCGGACACTCGCCTACATCGAGTATTGGATGCCTAAGCCAGCCTAGGAACGTAAACTACTGGCAACTAGACTGATGCAAAAGTAGCGATGAAACGCCTGACAAGACAGTATCCAGCCGACATTGTGCTATTATTAATACATTCCAGGATAGAGCTCTGGTATCCCCCATATCATACCATACCTCATTATAATACAATATATGAAAATTACAAAATTCAAACCCCTACGACAAATGGGTGAACTGAGTCAAACACATCAATGGTCATGATCAATCATTAAAAACAATATTTGTTGAAGTATTACAAAATATTATAAAATATTACAAACATGGCGCTAAATGGTCACCGGCCAGTCCACCCATTACCATGTATGGTAATTAAATAATAAATGACTATGCCATAAATATTAATCTAATTGATTAAATGTAAATACACTAAAAGATATTGTATATATAAAGGGGAATGAGATCAAATAAATTATTTTTTTTTTTTAAATATAACTTTATTATTAAATAAATCAATGGGTCCATCCCCAAATTGATAAAACATAAAAAATGGGTAAATAGACCCTCTAAAATTAAAACCATATATTGCTAATTATGTGCGCGATCACACCAAATCGCACAGTGTGTGGGTCTATGAAATTTTACACCTCCAATCTAATATATTAAAATATTGGTACAAATTGTCTTCAGGTAGCTTTAGGTGCACACTGTGCAGAGGACACAGTACACTAACCTTAAATACTGCAGCTGCCTGCCTGTGGTACTAATAGGATCAGAAAAACACCAGCAATTGTCTTTAGGTAGCTTTAGGTGCACACTGTGCAGAAGACACAGTACACCAACTGTAAATACTGCAGCTGCCTGCCTGTGGTATTAATAAAATCAGAACACCAGCAATTGTCTTCAGGTAGCTTTAGGTGCACGTTGTGCAAAGGACACAGTACACTAACTGTAAATACTGTAAAAACACCTGCCTGCCTGTCAGTGTATTAGGAAGAGAACGGATCTAGCTAAACTGAATACAGTGTATGTATATATATATATATATATATATATATATATATATATATATATATATATATATACATACAACACCTACGATGCATATATATACACAATACACTGTAAGTGCAGCTAACTGACTCGCTTGCCTACTCTAACGTAAATCAAATGGCACTGTCTCTCTGTCTATCTCTCTCCACCGCCGCAACACACTACACAAGGCCGCCACGCAGGCGGCCTTATATAGTGTGGAGCGTGTACTAAACCCCCTGAGCCATAATTGGCCAAAGCCAACATGGCTTTGGCCAAATACGGCTCTCTGTACATACGGCGCTGTAATTGGCCAAGCATGCGGGTCATATGCATGCTTGGCTAATCATCAGCCAGCTACGCACTGCGATGCCGCAGTGAATTATGGGCCATGACGCGCCACTCGAATTTGACAAAAACGGCCCATAACGTTCGCAATTCGACGAACAATCAAACAGGCGTTGTTCGAGTCGAAGCTCATCCCTAATAGGGAGTCAATCCTGCGATTTTGTAACTTTCTTCTGTCAGTAAGTATTTGTAAGGTGGGATTAACTTCCTCAGATTGTGCCTCTAATGCCTCCACTCTACCTCCAAGGTGGGCAGTGTCGGCCTGCAAGGCCTCAATATCTTGCCTTTAGGGCTTTCTCCACCATGTGCAAACAGCTCCAGGTCTGCTTTTGTGGGTAGGGACAGTATATGGGACAATAAAAATATGTCTCTGAGCATGTCCCCTACTGCTGAAGGGCCATCACGGCAGTCTGAGCCTGAGGGTGAGTCAAGTGAGGGAGTGAGAGCAGAGGCATATACGGTGAGGGGATCGGGAGACTGCTTGTGGAACGTTGGATCTCGTCCCTGGCACCATCTTGGAAATACCTGCATGTCCGCGGTGCGTGTCAGCAAAGTACACATCCAGAGACCCAGAGCAGCCCCGAGGGGTTTTCATGAGACTGCGGGGATGGTTCGCGTTTGGGAGGCATTGTATGGTGCTGATGAGACCTCTTGAAGTGGAGGGCCACCCTGAAAAAAAAAAATCACCAAAAATCCTAAAAAAAATTAAAAAAAAAAATTTGAAAAATAAATAAATAAATAAACTCACCTAAACCCTTGTTGCTAGGCAGTCTTCCTAATCTGCCTCTTCCTATTCCGCGGTGAGTTCTTCTCCTCGGTGAGCGGCCCCGTTGTCTTCTGGGAACTGTGTGTGTTCCCAGAACATCACGGGGCCATTCACAGAACGGAGCGCTGCACCGCTCGCGCATGCGCAGTAGGAAACTGGCAATGAAGCCGCAAGGCTCCACTGCCTGTTTCCCTTTCCTAGGATGGCGGTGCCGGGACCCAAGAGGGACGGGTCGGCCTCGGGTGGCCGACATCGCGGGCACCCAGGACAGGTAAGTACTTATTTAAAGTCAGCAGCTACAGTGTTAGTAGCTGCTGACTTTAAATTTTTTTTTTTTTTTAGGACGGAATCCCGCTTTAATGGCTGCTGTGGATGCTGTGAAGTAAGCGGTTCACGGAGCTCCTCCGATGTGCGTCCTCACTCCCTCATGCCGCGGCCACGCCCCCCTGGAAGAACCTATTTGAGTATAGGAAGTTTGTCATCCCTGAAGTGGATTTATTGAATAAATGCAACATCTGCGTTCAAACATTTCAAATCATGTAATAGTATCCGCCGCTTTACAGGGACGTTAACACCCTTAACGTTAACTTTTTTTTTTTTTTTTTTATAAACATTCACAATCGCTTTTTATTTTTTTAAATTATATAAATGATATAGTATATACAGTATCTCACAAAAGTGAGTACACCCCTCACATTTTTGTAAATATTTTATTATATCTTTTCATGTGACAACACTGCAGAAATGACACTTTGCTTCAATGTAAAGTAGTGAGTGTACAGCTTGTATAACAGTGTAAATTTGCTGTCCCCTCAAAATAACTCAACACCCAGCCATTAATGTCTAAACCACTGGCAACAAAAGTGAGTACACCCCTAAGTGAAAATGTCCAAATTAGGCCCAATTAGCCATTTTCCCTCCCCGGTGTCATGTGACTCATTAGTGTTACAAGGTCTCAGGTGAGAATGGGGAGCAGGTATGTTAAATTTGGTGTTATCGCTCTCACTCTCTCATACTGGTCACTGGAAGTTCAACATGGCAGCTCATGGCAAAGAACTCTTTGAGGATCTGAAAAAAAGAATTGTTGCTCTACATAAAGATGGCCTAGACCATAAGAATATTACCAAGACCCTGAAACCGAGCTCCAGCACGGTGGCCAAGATCACACAGCGGTTTGACAGGACAGGTTCCACTCAGAACAGGCCTCAACTATGGTCGACCAAAGAAGTTGAGTGCACGTGCTCAGCATCATATCCAGAGGTTGTCTTTGGGAAGTAGACGTATGAGTGCTGCCAACATTGCTGCAGAGGTTGAAGGGGTGGGGGGTCAGCTTGTCAATGCTCAGACCATACGCCGCACACTGCATCAAATTGGTCTGCATGGCTGTTGTCTCAGAAGGAAGTCTCTTCTAAAGATGATGCACAAGAAAGCCTGAAAACAGTTTGCTGAAGACAAGTAGACTAAGGACATTGATTACTGGAACCATGTCCTGTGGTCTGATGAGACCAAGATAAACTTATTTGGTTCAGATGGTGTCAAGCGTGTGTGGTGGCAACCAGCTGAGGAGTACAAAGACAAGTGTGTCTTGCCTACAGTCAAGCATGGTGGTGGGCGTGTCATGGTCTTGGGCTGCATAAGTACTGCTGGCACTGGGGAGCTACAGTTCATTGAGGGAACCATGAATGCCAACATGTACTGTGACATATTGAAGCAGAGCATGATCCCCTCCCTCCAGAGACTGGGCCGCAGTACAGTATTCCAACATGATAACGACCCCAAACACACCTCCAAGACGACCACTGCTTTGCTAAAGAAGCTAAGGGTAAAAGTGATGGACAGGCCAAGCATGTCTGCACACCTAAACCCTGTTGAGCATCTGTGGGGCATCCTCAAGTAGAAGGTGAAAGAGCGCAAGGTCTCTAACATCCACCAGCTCCATGATGTCGTCATGGAGGAGAGGAAGAGGACTCCAGTGGAAACCTGTGAAGCTCTAGTGAACTCCATGCCCAAGGGGGTTAAGGCAGTGCTGGAAAATAATGGTGGCCACACAAAATATTGACACTTTGGGCCCAATTTGGACATTTTCATTTAGGGGTGAACTCACTTTTGTTGCCAGTGGTTTAGACATTAATGGCTGTGTGTTGAGTTATTTTGAGGGGACAGCAAATTGACACTGTTATACAAGCTGTACACTCACTACTTTACATTGTAGCAAAGTGTAATTTCTTCAGTGTTGTCACATGAAAAGATATAATAAAATATTTACAAAAATGTGAGGGGTGTACTCACTTTTGTTAGATACTGTATATTCATTTATTGATATCAAACTTGCTGAACTTTCGATATTATTATTATTATTATTATGGTTTTATCATTTATAATTTTTTTTTCCATCAGTATATTTTTTGCCAACACAATTTTCCAATAAAATATGACATGGACATATCATTATTAGTGTTTTATGTGCCTTTTATTGTAAAATATATGCTTTCCATTGAGTTTATGTTTTACCTGTTTTCCCCTTTTCTTTATACAGTATGCTGATTATTGTAGTACATCTGGTCCATCATACAGTATTGCACATTCCATTCTGTCACTCTGTCTCTTGCCCCCTCCCACTCCAGCTGGCTCAGCTTAAATGCCGGTCTCTCCCTCCATTCTGGCTGCTGGACAAAAGGGGCAGGGCCCCTAAAATGTGCTGCGACCCACCCACACCTAATATCCCTTTATCACTTTTTGAATTGGATGGCTGGCTGTCCCTGCTTGCAGCCATAGATGCTGCCGGCCTGCTTGCTGTTTTTGGCTTAAAAAAAATATTTTAAGCAACAGACAGCATGGATTCATGAAAGACAGAAGTTGTCAAACAAACCTGATTTCTTTTCTATGAAGAGGTAAGTAAAACCTTAGACAGAGGGGTGGCTGTGATGTAGTATACTTCGATTTTGCAAAAGCGTTTGACAGTTCCCCACACACGGCTAATGTGTAAGGTACAGTCTACAGGCTTGGAAAGATCAGTTTGTAAATGGATAGAAAACTGGCTAAAAGACAGAATTCAGAGAGTAGTTGTTATTGATTCTTACTCTGGTCTAAGGTTATCAGTGGTGTACCCCAAGGTTCAGTGTTGGGACCCTTACTTTTTAATATTTTTATAAATGATATTGGGTCTGGGATTAAAAGTACAATTTCAGTCTTTGCAGATGACACCAAGCTATGCAGTGGAATAATGTCCTTACAGGATGTCACAAGAGATTTTACTGAGGATCCGGCCTGAAAGGTTCACTAAAGGAGGTCCTTGGGATATTGGAAGGGGGCATCCAAGTATCCAGGGACAGTACAGAACTGTTTGCAGGATCCTGGTGACTGCGGCTGCTGCAATTCTTTGTGCATTAAGGCTAAAGCTTGTCTGGCTTGGGACATTGTTTATGGTGTCTCAGTTGTTGGCACTTTTTTTGTAAAATGGTAGGGGTACTTTTGTACCCCCTTACCATTTCACACGAGGGGCGGGATCTGGGGGTCCCCTTGTTAAAGGGAGCTTCCAGATTCTGATAAGCCCCCCGCCCGCAGACCCCCACAACCACCGGGCAAGGGTTGTGAGGATGAGGCCCTTGTCCCCATCAACATGGGGACAAGGTGCTTTTGGGTGGACCCCAAAGCACCCTTCCAATGTTGAGGGCATGTGGCCTGGTACAGTTCAGGAGGGGGGGTGCTCTCACATCCCCCCCCCTCTTTTCCTGCTGCCTGCCAGGTTGCGTGCTGAGATAAGGGTCTGGTATGGATTTTGAGGGGGACCCCCACGCCTTTTTTAAAAAAAATTTTGGCACGGGGTTCCCCTTAATATCCATACCAGACGTGAAGGGCCTGGTATGGAATTTAGGGGGACCCCCACGCCATTTTTTTAAAAATTTTGGTTCAGGGTTCCCCTGTGGGGAAATCCCATGCCGTTTGTTTCAATGAACTTTAATGAACTCGGACCGACAATTCATTAATAGCCGCGAGTAGTTTTAAATGACTTTTTTCCTTTGAAATGTCATTTTGCTGTCAGCCTGTTCTAAACACGGGAAACATGCGCCCCTTTACAGGCATACTATAAACACCCCCAGGTACGAAATTTAAAGGAATATTACACTTTTATTGTTTCACTTTAAGCATTATTAAAATCACTGCCATGTCCCCTGGGGCAGGACCCAGGTCCCCAAACACTTTTTATGACAATACCATGCACATAAGCCTTTAAAATGAGCACTTTTGATTTCTCCCATAGACTTTTAAAGGGTGTTCCGTGGCTTTCGAATTTGCCGCAAACACCCCAAATTGTTCGCTGTTCGGTGAACGTGCGAATAGCTGATGTTCGAATCGAACATGAGTTTGACTCAAACTTGAAGCTCATCCCTATTCAGGTAATAGATGTATGCCTGCATATTTATAATACATGGTGTGTTTTTTTATTATAGGTGATGTTCAGGTTGTGGTATCAAAATCGAGTCATTTCACCAGTGACGGTGCACAACGGATTATCCAGGAAATCATGTTTTGTAGTCGTGATTTGGACCTTATCAAAGAAAAAAACAAGGAGATTGAACAAAGACTGAAGAACATGATTGATGTACTAGGGAGAATCTAAATCCTAAAAAGAGTCCTGTTTTTTTTTAATTTTTTTTTTACTAAAAATTTTAAATAAAGTTTTAATACAGTTTAAAAGCCAAATTTGGAAGATGCACACAGTGAGTAAACATGTGCTATCTGCCATCAGTTGATATCAATGTACGTGTTTTGTGGGTGCAACCCCTTCCTCGTAACTCTAGTAGGTGAGAGGAAGGGGTTGCACCCCCAAAACACGTCCGTTGATCCCCCATGATGGGAGATAGCACATGTTGACATTAGGTATGGGATCAGAAAGGAAATCCCCATTTTGACTTACAATTTGTGTGCATCTTCTAAATTTGGCTTTTACAGGGGTGACTCCACCCCATCTGATGAAGGCAAGATCCAGACCGTTTTCACACTATAAAATGTATGTTGTATATGTTATGTTTGGAAACATGCCTGTTTCTGTATTTAAAAAAAAAAAATTTCAAGGTAAAACTTTGAAAAAAAAAGATGCGTTTTCTTTACCGCCAAATGTTTTATAAGACGCACATGTGAATGTGCACGGAGTAAAAGGTTTTATACTTAACAATGTGTGGCTTCCTCTTTCAATGATCAATACCAGTTCTTGTGTTGAGTTGGTATTTACAGTGACAATGGGTGTTATTTAAAAATGGAAAAACCACTTCGCACAACAAGTGCACTAGGAGAACCTAGGAGACAGCAAAAATAAACTCAAGCAGTAAATGAAAATCCAGATTTTATCTTATAAAAGACAAAATTTAATCAAAATGTGCTGGCATAACAATGGCCCCTCTACCCGGAAAATAGTCTACATATTTTTCTCGCACTTCAAGGGCACTTTGGGGGGGCAAGCCAAGATGGCCAGCTTCCAGGGCCGTCATTGGAGTTTCTGAAAGTCTGGCCTCAGGCCCAAGGGAGGCAACATAACTTGCATTATGTCTTTTTAAAAAATTGTGCAGGATGCAGCAACATAAAATGATATGGTTTAGTTTGTATTCCGCCATATTTATGGCTGTTTGAGACAGGCGGAACCAGCTGGCCAGGATCCCAAACGCATTCTCCATGACTCTTCTGGCTCTGGCCAGCCAGTAGTTAAAAACCCTCTTCTCTTGGATGAGAGTCCCCTGGGGGAATGGCCTCATCACGTGGTCACCCAGACCGAATGCCTCATCTGCGACAAAGACAAATAGCAGTCCTTTCACATTCTTCTCTGGAGGTGACAGTCCCAAGCCACCACTCTCGAGACGTCGGTAGAACTCGGTCCGGGCAAATACTTCACCATCAGACATCCGGCCATTCCTCCCCACGTCCACATATAAAAACTCATATGTCGCCGACACCACTGCCATCAACACAATACTATTAAACCCCTTGTAATTATAATAGTATGACCCAAATGGGGTGGTGAGATTATGTGGACATGCTTCCCATCGATTGCCCCTCTGCAGTTAGGAAAGTCCCACCGCTGGGCAAACTGAGAGGCCACAGTCTGCCATTCCTGTGGCTTTGAAGGAAACTGTGGAGCCAATCAAGAAAAAAATATAAGTCATTTTGCACATAAACATTGCAAGCAGATTAGACACAAACATTCTTGGCCAACATCAGTATAACATTTATTTTAAGGAGTATTTAAAGGCAAAAATATAAGGTCCACTTATCAGATTCCTCCCCCCCGATGGCCCCTTGGAAATATTTTAGGGGGGGGAGATATTTTGGACAGGTAACCCTCTCCACTTCATTGAGAGCTGAATGCATAAATAATGTGCATTACTTTGGCCAGCCCCTCCTTACTTACACTATTGGCAGCCCACTGCCAATAAACACTGTACAAATGGAAGCACATTTTTACATTCTGCAATTACCTATCAAGATAATAATAGGAGAACAAAACTTTAAACAGTACCATTTGAAAGTATTCCGGCAGGCCCTTTTACTACATGCTTTGGGGAATTCATCCATAAATATGACCACAAAAGAGGTAGATATAGTGTGTATGGGTTTGGCAAAGTCCGCAGATAAAGGATTAGTATGGGTTGCCTTATCGGTTGGGGGGGTTCCAAATGAGTTTGGGCTCCAAAAAATAGCCTCTGGCACTCTGCCTGAATTTAGGGACACAAATAACATTTGGACACATTTTAGGGGGTGTTTAGGGTAAGCACTACAATGGAACTGACAAAATACCATGTTAAGTGACTAGGCTAGGTGGATATGGGCCCAGGATAACATTCTGGGGAGGTTAGTGAAGGCAAATATGCATGTAGGCCAAAAAACGAACTTAGAAAAATTCCAGCATGCATGAGAACAAAGGGGACATTCACAGCATATTACAATCATGGTAATTAGGGAATGATGAAAGAAATACGATACATTAGTAAACATTAAATACATATAATGTGATGTTAAAGGAGAAATCTTACCTTAACCACTTAACAACTGGTCCATAGCCGATCGACGGCTGCAGGGCGGTTGCTTAACTCTGGGAGGGCGTACTATGACGTCCTCCCAGAATCCCCCTCTCGCGCGCCCCCTAGGGCGTGCACCCGAACACATCCGTGACCGCCGGGTCCAGAGCACCCGGCGCACCACGGATCCAGGTAAATGGCCGCTGATCTTGGCCGTATACCATGTGATCGCTCTGTCATCGATCACATGTAAACAAACCGGCGTCATCTCATGACGCTGGTTCCTCTCCTCCCCTCTGTGTACCAATCGGTATACTGTGAGCGGAGAGAGGGGGATGGATGGATGGCAGTAGCACTGTGGGCTGGATGTGTAGTGCCCACAGCGCTGCACAGTGACATCCAGTCATCCATCCATCCATGCTCAGCCATCCCTAATGCTCTGCAATGCCTTGCAATACTCTGCAATGCCCCAGAATACTGTGCAATACTCTGCAATACCCCCACAATACTGTGCAATACTCTGCAATACCCCGCAACACTGTGCAATACTCTGCAATACCCCGCAACAATGTGCAATACTCTGCAATACCCCACAATACTGTGAAAAACCCCACAACACAACACTGTGCAATACTGTGCCATACTCTGCAATGCCCCACAATACTCTGCAATACCCTGAAATACTCTGCAATACCCCGCAATACTCTGCAATACCCCGCAATACTCTGCAATACCCCACAATACTCTGCAATACCCCGCAATACTGTGCAATACTCTGCAATACCCCACAATACTATGCAATATCCTGCAATACCCCGCAATACTCTGCAATACCCCGCAATACCCTGCAATACCCCGCAATACTCTGCAATACCCCGCAGTACTCTGTAATACCCCGCAATACTCTGCAATATCCTGCAATACCCCGCCATACCCTGCAATACCCCGCAATACTCTGCCATACCCAGCCATACTCTGCAATACTCGGTGATACCCAGTCATACTCGGCGATACCCTGCAATACCCTGCCATAATCAGCCATACCGAGCCTTGCTCAGCCATACTCTGCAATATCCCGCCATACTCTGCAATACCCCGCCAAACTCTGTAATACCCTGCCAAACTCTGTAATACCCCGCCAAACTCTGCAATACTCTGCAATACCCCGCAATACTCTGCAATACCACGCAATACTCTGCCATACCCTGCCATACCCAGTCATACTCTACAATACTCGGTAATACCCAGCCATACTCTGCCATACCCAGTCATGCTCAGCCATACCCTGCCATACCCTGCCATGCTCAGCCATACTCGGCTATACTCGGCCTCTGTATGTGGCCAGGCTGTGGAAGTCTCACACATGTGATATCGCCGTACTCAGGAGGAGGAGGAGAATCTATTTTGGGGTGTCATTTTTGGTATGTACATGGCATGTGTTAGAAATATTGTATAAATGGACAACTTTGTGTTAAAAAAAAAATGCGTTTTAACCACTTCCCGCCCGCCGGCTGTCATACGACGTCCTTGACTTTGTGCGGGGATATCTGAATGATGGGTGCAGCTACAGGCATCATTCAGATATCAACTTTTTTAGCCGGTGATTCCCTACACCATAAGAATGATCATAGCGGCTGTTCCACTGCTTGATCATTCTTACAGGAGGCGAGAGGGGACGACCCCCCCTCCCGCCGCCCTCCGGTGCTTCTACCGACTCACCGATACGATCGAAGCAAGGATCTTTTTTTTTTTTTTTTTATTTCAGGCTTCCCAGTAATCCCTGTAAAAAGGATCTGTCATGCCATATTCCTATTACAAGGGATGTTTACATTCCTTGTAATAGGAATAAAAGTGGTCAGAATTTTTTTTTTGGGAAAAAGGCATCAAACTAAAATAAATAAAGTAAAATGAACAATAGAAAAAAAAAAATTTTAAGCACCCCTGTCCCTGTGTGCTCGCATGCAGAAGCGAACGCATACGTAAGTCCCGCCCACATATGAAAACGGTGTTCAAACCACACATGTGAGGTATCGCTGCGATCGGTAGAGCGAGAGCAATAATTTTGGCCCTAGACCTCCTCTGTAACTCAAAACATGTAACCAGTAAAACATTTTAAGCGTCGTCTATGGGGATTTTTGAGTAGCGAAGTTTGGCGCCATTCCACAAGCACTTGCAATTTTGAAAGGTGACATGTTGGGTATCTATTTACTCGGCATAACTTCATCTTTCAAATTATGCAAAAACATTGGGCTAACTTTACTGTTTTGTTTTTTTAAGCACAAAACTGTTTTTTTTTCCAAAAAAAACGCATTCAAAAAATTGCTGCACAAATACTGTGCGAGATACAAAAGTTGCAATGACCACCATTGTATTCTCTAGGGTCTTTGCTAAAAAAACATATATAATGTTTTGGAGTTTTATGTGATTTTCTAGCAAATAAATGATGATTTTTACATGTAGGAGAGAAATGTCAGAATTGGCCTGGGCACTCCAGAACGCCTGAAGGTGCTCCCTGCATGTTGGGCCTCTGTATGTGGCCACACTGTGTAAAAGTAAAAGTCTCACATATGTGGTATTGCCATACTCGGAAGTAATAGCAGAATGTGTTTTGGGGTGTAATTTGTGGTATGCATATGCGGTGTGTGAGAAATAACCTGCTAATATGACAATTTTGTGAAAAAAAAAAAAGAAAAAAAAAAACTTGATTTTGCAAAGAATTGTGCGAAAAAATGACAACTTCAAAAAACTCACAATGCATCTTTCTAAATACCTTTTAATGTCTTCTTTCCAAGGGGACATTTGGGGGGTATTTGTACTTTTCTGGCATGTTAGGGTCTCAAGAAATTAGATAGGCCGTCAGTACTTCAGGTGTGATCAATTTTCAGATATTGGCACCATAGCTTTTGGACTCTATAACTTTCACAAAGGCCAAATAATATCCACCGATTTGGGTTATTTTTACCAAAGATATGTTGCGGTATAAATTTTGGCCAAAATATATGAAGAAAAATTACTAATTTGCAAAATTTTATAACAGAAATGAAGAAAAATGCATTTTTTTACAGATTTTTCAGTCTTTTTTCTTTTATAGCGCAAAAAATAAAGAACCCAGTGGTGATTAAATACCACCAAAAGAAAGCTCTATTTGTGTGAAAAAATGGACAAAAATTTCATATAGATACAGTGTTGCATGACTGAGTAATTGTCATTCAAAATGTGAGAGCACCAAAAGCTGAAAATTGGTCTGGTTATTAAAGGGGTTTAAGTGCCCAGTGGTCAAGTGGTTAATATCGTCCTTCTGCAGGACCTGGATGATGGCAGAACAGGTCTCTGGGATAATGATCCCCAGAGCCTGGGGGGAGATGCCTGTCAAGAACTTGAGGTTCTGCAGGCTTCTCCCAGTCACCAAGTACCGCAATGTGGCGACGAGCCTCTGTTCAGGAGTGATGGCTTGCCTCATGCAGGTATCCTGCCTGCTGATATAAGGGGACAGCAAAGCCAACAGACGGTGAAAAACGGGGTCCGTCATCCAGAGAAAATTCCTGAAATCATCAGGATTATTCTCACGGATCTCCCTCAACGAAAGGCATATGAGAGAATTGGTCACAACCAATTCTTTGTCCATGAACTCCTCCCCACCCTGTTCATGGACTGGGCTTGGATTAAAGCTAAAAGCCCAACACCAAGCCCCCGCACAGCACGAACTCTACAACGAGCACAAACCCGCAACATGGATTCAAAATGGTCGGCTGGTCAGACTGAACTAAACAGAATGCACTGAAGAACAGCAAGGCCTGTGAAGAGCGAGCTGAAAATCAGTAATGAGCGGACAAGAACACACTGAAAAACAGATGCAAACTGACTACACACACTGAAAACCAGATACAAACCCACAAGCACAAACGGAACAGCAGTAAAATGATGAAAAGCACAAATCGTCTCTCACCAAACTTCTACTAACATGAGATAAATACGAGATTAGCAGAAGGAGCCCAAATGGTGGCGCGCTGGGTATTGAACTTCCCTTTTATAGTCCCATCGTACGCGTTGGCAGTCGAAATTTGGTGTGACCATGTGTATGCAAGACAAGCTTGAGCAGAATTACGTCGGAAAAACCACCATAGCTTTTTCTGACGAGAATTCCGATCGTGTGTATGCTGCATAACAGATGATCGGACTCTCCTGTATTCCTACCCTCCTCTTTTTATTACCCTCTCTTTACTCTCACTCTCGGGGACACTCTGCTCCCACTCTCCTCCATGTATGAGAGGGGGTTATTACACCCCTCACTTGTGAAGCGGAAAAAGCCACTTGTGAAGCGGAAAAAGCTCTAAGCAGGCTAGTTTGCTAAGAATATGCCAGAAACTCTGTTTCCAAACCATGTTTCCAGATTGTACCCGTAAATTGCTCGTTACTGTGGTGGACCAGGCTTGCAATATAGTCAGCCTGCCACAATGTTAGGGATGAGGGGGCACGGGTCCTGGAAGGGGATAGGCACAACCACAGTGAGCTCCCATAGGGGTGGTGTGCTGGGCAACTCCCGGGGCGGGTGGCTGAACCCCTTAAGAATCCCAAGGAAATACCTCAGCTTGGGGTCCTGGTATCTTGGGCCAAGAGACAATAGGCCAATCCCTTAGAGATGGGGATTTACCCTCACTGATCCAAAGGTGCCAGATTTATTGTCCTATGTAGAATTTTAGGTAATGGTCAATGTTAAATGTTATACACTTTAATGTTTGTAACTGTTACTTATTTTTTCTTTGATTGTAGGCCATGTGGGCCGATGATACGAATGCCAACATATGTTTTTCTACTTCTTCTAAAACTCAATAAACATATTGAAAGTAAGATAGTGTTGTTAACACTCAAACACTGTAAATAATGGTAGCAATCAACAACACATATACATAAATCAAACAAAAAAGTCCATAGCATATATGACATTTTTTCCCGACCACTTTGCCTTTAAGTGACAGTGAAAGATAGGTGTTCATTAATTCCATAATGATAAAGAAAAAACTGTAAGTGCAGACACTTTTGTATATGTAAGAGTACAACAGGCAGTATGTGAGCACTAAACGCTCATCGGTCCATAGCAATAGTTCTTAGAATGGGATGACAGACGGCAGCTATCCTCAGAGAAAAGCCAGCTCTGTAAACAGATTTGAGAAGGGGGAGACACAGGAAGCGCCACCTGAGTGTAGTATATCAAATGCAATTTATTGGCAAGGTAAGTAATGCACTTACAAGAAATAAGTTAAAAACAGGCTCATCTGTATAGAGTGCAGTTGCAGGTGTAGTCGGGGATCCAGAACGAGCATCACACGGGTATGGCTGGTGTGTAGGAGAGCCGTAATCCGTCCTGTGGCCACCAGGAAGTTAGCCTGGGCCGCCGTGGAACGCAAGGAGATGACGTCACCAGGAGCAGAGAAACACTAAGGAAAAAACAGCTAGGTAAACGAGGCTATGTGCCCGGAGCATCACTTCCTTCTACAGGCCTAATGGGATAGTGCTGGCATGGTGGTTTTTATCTATCTGAGCCGGTCATAGGACAACAAGCTACAGCACACCTCACGGTCACAGGGTCGCTATCAACAATATGGATCGGCCAGGCATTGAATAATAAACTTATCCAAGGATGTTTAAAAAACACAGCAGTAATTAAATAATACATTTAGATAAAAACTTGATGTCCATATCAATGTCAAGAGATATGAAGGAGAAGGGAGGTGGAGCCAACAAAATGTATAAAAACATGTATATATCTCATATGCACAACATATATACAACATATATACATGCACAGGGGCGTCGCTAGGGGGTGGCTATTGGGGCTATAGCCCGAATCTGGGGTCCATAGCCCCGAGTCTCTTGCCACAGGGTCCCTGCCTAACCAGCGGGTTGTGGCCGCTGCTGCTGCAGCGGGCAGGCTGGCCTCATGAGACAGGCAAGGAGAGGAGAGAAGTGAGCGGACGGACGAGCAGAGATGACATCTCTCTCCGTCTGCTCCACATCAGCGCTCTTCACAGCCGGGCCTTTTCAATGCGGGAGCAAGGTGCGGTGGGGAGCAGAGAGATGACATCATCTCTCACTGCCCATCACACATCAGCAATCTTCCGCCCTCACAGGGCGGTGGAGTGGCGGTCACGTGCTTCCTGTCATCAGTGGAGCTCCACTTTGCAGCCATTCCCCCTTGCTTCAATGTTGGAGGTGCGGTGGGGAGCAGCAAGATGACATCATCTCTCAATGCCCGCCCCGCATCACCGATCTCCTGCCCTCACTAAATAGACCAGTGCTGCCAGTCTGCTACCAATTCAGCGTCAATGCACATTTGGTGGCACTGGCTGGCATGGTAAGTCACAATCCACATCAGTTGGCAAGTGACAACCCACATCTGGTGGCCGGTGACGTGGCAAGTGACAATCTGCAAATGGTGGCAGGAGACGTGGTAACTGACAGTCTGCAAATGGTGGCAGGTGTTGTGGCAAGTGACAATCTGCAAATGGTGGCAGGTGACATGGCAATCTGCAAATGGTGGCAGGTGAGGTGGCAAGTGACAATCCACATCTGCAGCCAGGTGAATGCGGCAAGCGACAATCCACAACTGGGGGTAGGTGACGGTGGCAAGTAACATGCTGCATCTGGTGACAGGCGACGGTGGCAAGTGACATGCTGCATCTGGTGGCGTGAGATAGGGCAAGTGGGACACGCTCACAGCTCCCACTGATTCTGCATTATGGTGAGTTGAACCACTTCATTATATATTAGAATGTAACAATAGAAACAATGCGCTTCAATCACCCTGACACCATATCAACCATAGTGCCATGGTGATTGAAGCACCAACACCAGCCATTGCCCGCGAAATATGGCTTACCACCAGCGTGACTCCCGCCCGCGGGCCTGCAAAAAAGGTTGGTGACCGCTGCTATGGGCTCTAGCCCCAGATCTTTTGCAGACCTAGCAACGCCCCAGTACATGCATATAAATAAGAAGCGTATATACGCCCGTGCATCAATGAATTAAACATTTAAAAATGATTATATATCTATATATAAAAAAATCGCATAACTATTACTGTCATAGCTTAAAATATATATAGAATGATATATTAGGAGTAAAACGCAAACATATAGAACACATGTAAAACACATAAGGATGGCCACAGTGTAATAGTACGCTGTCCAAATATGCGCATGGAATAATCCATGCGCACATCACGAGGACATGCATATACGCTAAGTAGTCATAAGTAGTATTACCTTAGTGTATATACATTTTGGTATAAGTATATAACTATAAACAATCGATATAGATGCACTATATGCACCCCTTTATGGGGATACATACATACCATATCGCTAAAGTAAACTGACATTCATACCTAACATTTATATAACCTCGCACAATAAGACCTGGCCAATAATATTTTTTAATCTGCCTCTTCATCAGGAGTTACAGAATTTTTCTGAAGAATTTTTCTTATGTGTGTGCTCATTTGGTGTGTACGCACATATGCACACTTGCATGTCCTCGTGATGTGCGCATGGATTCCTACTATATCATTCTATATATATTTTATTGAAGTTATGACAGTAATTGTTATGCGATTTTTATATATATATATATATATATATATATATATATATATATATATAAAATCATTTTTTAATTTTTAATTAATTGATACACGGTTCTTTCCTTGGTGTTTCTCTGCTCCTGGTGAGGTCATCTCCTTGCGTTCCACAGCGGCCCAGGCCTGTAAGTGCATTACTTACATTGCCAATAAATTGTATTTGATATACTACACTCAGGTGGCACTTCCTGTGTCTCCCCCTTCATTAATTCCAGCCAGGGGCTTCACCACGTGTTAAATATGCTCACTCACCAAACATATGCGGCCATTAACCACTTGAGCCCCGGACCATTATGCTGCCTAAGGACCAGAGGTCTTTTTCCAATTTGGCACTGCGTCGCTTTAACTGCTAATTGCGCGGTCATGCAATGCTGTACCCAAACGAAATTTGCGTCCTTTTCTTCCCACAAATAGAGCTTTCTTTTGATGGTATTTGATCACCTCTGCGGTTTTTATTTTTTGCGCTATAAACGGAAAAAGACCGAAAATTTTGAAAAAAAATGATATTTTCTACTTTTTGTTATAAAAAAAATCCAATAAACTAAATTTTAGTCATACATTTAGGCCAAAATGTATTCGGCCACATGTCTTTGGTAAAAAAAATGTCAATAAGCGTATATTTATTGGTTTGCGCAAAAGTTATAGCGTCTACAAACTAGGGTACATTTTCTGGAATTTACACAGCTTTTAGTTTATGACTGCCTATGTCATTTCTTGAGGTGCTAAAATGGCAGGGCAGTACAAAACCCCCCCAAATGACCCCATTTTGGAAAGTAGACACCCCAAGGAAATTGCTGAGAGGCATGTTGAACCCATTGAATATTTATTTTTTTTGTCCCAAGTGATTGAAAAATGACAAAAAAAAAAAAAAAAAAAAATATTTACAAAAAGTCGTCACTAAATGATATATTGCTCACACAGGCCATGGGCCTATGTGGAATTGCACCCCAAAATACATTTAGCTGCTTCTCCTGAGTATGGGGATACCACATGTGTGGGACTTTTTGGGAGCCTAGCCGCGTACGGGGCCCCGAAAACCAATCACCGCCTTCAGGATTTCTAAGGGTGTAAATTTTTGCTTTCACTCTTCACTGCCTATCACAGTTTCGGAGGCCATGGAATGCCCAGGTGGCACAAAACCCCCCAAAATGACCCCATTTTGGAAAGTAGACACCCCAAGCTATTTGCTGAGAGGCATATTGAGTCCATGGAATATTTTATATTTTGACACAAGTTGCGGGAAAGTGACACTTTTTATTTTTTTTTTTTTTTTTTTTCATAAAGTTGTCACTAAATGATATATTGCTCACACAGGCCATGGGCATATGTGGAATTGCACCCCAAAATACATTTAGCTGCTTCTCCTGAGTATGGGGATACCACATGTGTGGGACTTTTTGGGAGCCTAGCCGCGTACTGGACCCCAAAAACCAATCACTGCCTTCAGGATTTCTAAGGGTGAAAATTTTTGATTTCACTCTTTACTGCCTATCACAGTTTCGGAGGCCATGGAATGCCCAGGTGGCACAAAACCCCCCCAAATGACCCCATTTTGGAAAGTAGACACCCCAAGCTATTTGCTGAGAGGCATGGTGAGTATTTTGCAGCTCTCATTTGTTTTTGAAAATGAAGAAAGACAAGAAAAAACATTTTTTTTTTCTTTTTTCAATTTTCAAAACTTTGTGACAAAAAGTGAGGTCTGCAAAATACTCACTATACCTCTCAGCAAATAGCTTGGGGTGTCTACTTTCCAAAATGGGGTCATTTGGGGGGGTTTTGTGCCACCTGGGCATTCCATGGCCTCCGAAACTGTGATAGGCAGTGAAGAGTGAAATCAAAAATTCACGCCCTTAGAAAGCCTGAAGGCGGTGCTTGGTTTTCGGGGTCCCGTACGCGGCTAGGCTCCCAAAAAGTCTCACACATGTGGTATCCCCGTACACAGGAGAAGCAGCAGAATGTATTTTGGGGTGTAATTTCATATATTTCCATGGCATGTTTGAGCAATATATCATTTAGTGACAACTTTGTGCAAAAAAAAAAAAAAAAAAAAAAATTTGTCTCTTTCCCGCAACTTGTGTCGCAATATAAAATATTCCATGGACTCGACATGCCTCTCAGCAAATAGCTTGGGGTGTCTACTTTCCAAAATGGGGTCATTTGGGGGGGTTTTGAACTGTCCTGGCATTTTATGCACAACATTTAGAAGCTTATGTCACACATCACCCACTCTTCTAACCACTTGAAGACAAAGCCCTTTCTGACACTTATTGTTTACATGAAAAAGTTTTTTTTTTTTGCAAAAAAATTACTTTGAACCCCCAAACATTATATATTTTTTTAAAGCAAATGCCCTACAGATTAAAATGGTGGGTGTTTCATTTTTTTTTTTCACACAGTAATTGCGCAGCGATTTTTCAAACGCATTTTTTGGGGAAAAAACACACTTTTTTTAATTTTAATGCACTAAAACACGCTATATTGCCCAAATGTTTGATGAAATAAAAAAGATGATCTCAGGCCGAGTACATGGATACCAAACATGACATGCTTTAAAATTGCGCACAAACGTGCAGTGGCAACAAAATAAATACATGTTTAAAAGCCTTCAAAAGCCTTTACAGGTTACCACTTTAGATTTACAGAGGAGGTCTACTGGAAAAATTACTGCACTCGATCTGGCCTTCGCGGTGATACCTCACATGCATGGTGCAATTGCTGTTTACGTTTGACGACAGACCGCCGCTTGCGTTCGCCTTAGCGCGAGAGCAGGGGGCGACAGGGGTGTTTTTTTTTTTTTTTTTTTTTTTTCTTTATTATTTTTTTGCTTTTTTAATCTTACTTTTAAACTGTTCCTTTCATATTTTTTTTTTTAATCATTTTTATTGTTATCTCGGGGAATGTAAATATCCCCTATGATAGCAATAGGTAGTGACAGGCAGGCCCGGATTGGCCATAGGGCAAACCGGGCATTTGCCCGGTGGGCCGCGGCCGCTGGGGCCGCCAGGCTGCAAGTCCTTGCATGGCCCAAGGCTTGAGCTTGTGCCGCTCATCCAGCCTCTCCGCGGCCGCCCGGAGCTCAGCCATCGGCGCCGGGGGGAGGAGCTAATTGAGACGCCTTCGGCCTCACCACGGCTGCACGGCCGCACGTATAGGTCAGCCCGCCGTCAGTGCCGGGGGGAGGAGCCAGAGCAGGCACCTTGGAGCCGGTGTTATGTCGAGAGGTGCCGGAACAGGAAACGTAAGTTCAGCCTCCCCTGTGAACTAGATAGGAGGATCGGTGGGGGTGGCTGCATATAGAACAATTATTTTCTCCATCTTCCTCCTGCAGTATCGGAATGCCTGTGAGAGGTAGAGGAGAAGCAGGCATTCCGAGACTGCAGGAGGAAGATGGAGAAAATGATTCTTCTATATGCAGCCGCCCCCACCGATCCTCCTATCCAGCTTCTTTCTGCTGCTCCCGCAGGGCTCTCCACCGCACCCATACTCTCTGCCAACCCGGTGCTCTCCACATCACCCCCCATGCTCTCTGCCACCCCCCATACTCTCTGCCACCCCCCCATACTCTCTGCCACCCCCCATGCTGTCTGCCACCCCCCATGCACTCTGCCACCCCCCATGCACTCTGCCACCCCCCATGCTGTCTGCCACCCCCCATGCACTCTGCCACCCCCCATGCTGTCTGCCACCCCCCATGCTGTCTGCCACCCCCCATGCTGTCTGCCACCCCCCATGCACTCTGCCACCCCCCATGCACTCTGCCACCCCCCATGCACTCTGCCACCCCCCATGCTGTCTGCCACCCCCCATGCTGTCTGCCACCCCCCATGCTGTCTGCCACCCCCCATGCTGTCTGCCACCCCCCATGCTGTCTGCCACCCCCCATGCTCTCCGACACCCCCCATGCTCTCCGACACCCCCCATGCTCTCCGACACCCCCCCATACTCTCCACCTCCCCCCCATACTCTCCACCTCCCCCATGCTCTCTGCCACCCATACTCTCCGCCTCCCCCCATACTCGTCTCCGCCTCCCCCCATGCTCTCTGCCACCCCCCATGCTCTCCGCCACCCCACATGCTCTCCACCTCCCCCCCATGCTCTCTGCCACCCCCCCATGCTCTCTGCCACCCCCCCATGCTCTCTGCCACCCCCCATGCTCTCTGCCACCCCCCATGCTCTCTGCCACCCCCCATGCACTCTGCCACCCCCCATGCACTCTGCCACCCCCCATGCTGTCTGCCACCCCCCATGCTGTCTGCCACCCCCCATGCTGTCTGCCACCCCCCATGCTCTCCGACACCCCCCCATGCTCTCTGACACCCCCCCATGCTCTCCACCTCCCCCCCATACTCTCCACCTCCCCCCCATACTCTCCACCTCCCCCATGCTCTCTGCCACCCATACTCTCCGCCACCCCCCATGCTCTCCGCCACCCCCCATGCTCTCCGCCACCCCCCATGCTCTCCGCCACCCCCCCATGCTCTCCGCCACCCCCCCATGCTCTCTGCCACCCCCCATGCTCTCTGCCACCCCCCATGCTCTCTGCCACCCCCCATGCTCTCTGCCACCCCCCATGCTCTCTGCCACCCCCCCATGCTCTCTGCCACCCCCCATGCTCTCTGCCGCCCCCCATGCTCTCCGCCACCCCCCATGCTCTCCGCCACCCCCCATGCTCTCCGCCACCCCCCCATGCTCTCCGCCACCCCCTCATAGTCTCCACCTTCCCCCATGCTCTCCACCTTCCCCCATGCTCTCCACCTTCCCCCATGCTCTCCACCTTCCCCCATGCTCTCTGCCACCCCCCCATACTCTCCACCTCCCCCCATACTCTCCACCTCCCCCCATACTCTCCACCTCCCCCCATACGCTCCCTGCCTCCCCCCCATGCTCTCTGCCACCCCCTCATAGTCTCCACCTCCCCCATGCTCTCTGCCACCCCCCATGCTCCACCCCCCATGCTCTCTGCCACCCCCCATGCTCTCTGCCACCCCCATACTCTCTGCCACCCCCATACTCTCTGCCACCCCCATACTCTCTGCCACCCCCATACTCTCTGCCACCCCCATACTCTCTGCCACCCCCATACTCTCTGCCACCCCCATACTCTCCGCCTCCCCCCATGCTCTCTGCCACCCCCTCATACTCTCCACCTCCCCCCATGCTCTCTGCCACCCTCTCATACTCTCCACCTCCCCCCATGCTTTTTGCCACCCCCCATGCTCTCTACCTCCCCCCCATGCTCTCTGCCACCCCCCATGCTCTCTGCCACCCCCCATGCTCTCTGCCACCCCCCATGCTCTCTGCCACCCCCCATGCTCTCCACCTTCCCCCATACTCTCCACCTCCCCCCATACGCTCCACCTCCCCCCATGCTCTCTGCCACCCCCTCATAGTCTCCACCTCCCCCCATGCTCTCTGCCACCCCCCCATGCTCTCTGCCACCCCCCCATACTCTCCACCTTCCCCCCATACGCTCCACCTCCCCCTCATGCTCTCTGCCACCCCCTCAAACTCTCCACCTCCCCCCATACTCTCCACCCCCCCATGCTCTCCACCCCCCCCATGCTCTCCACCTCCCCCCATGCTCTCCACCTCCCCAATGCTCTCTGCCACCCCCCCGTGCTCTCTGCCACCCCCCCGCGCTCTCCACATTACCCCCACGCTCTCCGCTTCCCCCTGTGCTCTTCACATTCCCCATGCTCTCCGTTGCTCCCCCCATGCTCTCCGTTGCTCCCCCCATGCTCTCCACCTCCCCCCATGCTCTCCACCTCCCCCCATGCTCTCTGCCACCCCCTCATAGTCTCCACCTCCCCCCATGCTCTCTGCCACCCCCCCATGCTCTCTGCCACCCCCCCATGCTCTCTGCCACCCCCCCATGCTCTCTGCCACCCCCCCATACTCTCCACCTTCCCCCCATACGCTCCACCTCCCCCTCATGCTCTCTGCCACCCCCTCAAACTCTCCACCTCCCCCCATACTCTCCACCCCCCCCATGCTCTCCACCCCCCCCCATGCTCTCCACCTCCCCCCATGCTCTCCACCTCCCCAATGCTCTCTGCCACCCCCCCGTGCTCTCTGCCACCCCCCCGCGCTCTCCACATTACCCCCACGCTCTCCGCTTCCCCCTGTGCTCTTCACATTCCCCATGCTCTCCGTTGCTCCCCCCATGCTCTCCGTTGCTCCCCCCATGCTCTCCACCTCCCCCCATGCTCTCCACCTCCCCCTATGCTCTCCGCCACTCCCCCCTGTGCTCTTCCGGTCTTCCCATCACCCCATGCTCTCCGCCAGCCCTCCTGTGCTGTCCACATCCCCCATGCTCTCCGCTGCCCCCCTGTGCTCTCCTCTTCCTCCCTGTGTTCTCTGCCTCTCCCCTGTGCTCTCGCCCCACCCCATGTTCTCAAGGTTCTTCCCTGTGCTCTCCAACCCCCATGCTCTTTCCTGGTCGCACCCCCCCCCTCCACACCTCTGCTGGGTTCCCCCCTCCCCTCTCTCAGGGGATCTGTCAGGGTGAAGAGTGGGGAAGGGGCCGGTTAACATGTCATGGGCTGCTCAATCCAAAATGCCCGGGCCTATTTTTTGTCCCAGTCCGGGCCTGGTGACAGGTACTCTTTTTTGAAAAAATTGTGGTCTATTAGACCCTAGATCTCTCCTCTGCCCTCAAAGCAAATGACCACACCAAGATCGGTGTGATAAAATGCTTCCCCAATTTCCCAATGGCGCTATTTACATCCGGCGAAATCTAAGTCATGAAATACTCGTAGCTTCCGGTTTCTTAGGCCATAGAGATGTTTGGAGCCACTCTGGTCTCTGATCAGCTCTATGGTCAGCTGGCTGAATCACCGGCTGCATTCTCAGGTTCCCTGTTGAGACAGGAGAGCCAGAGAAAAACACGGAAGACGGTGGGGGGGGGGGCATTCCCTCCCACGGCTTGTAAAAGCAGTCTAGAGGCTAATTAGCCGCTAGGATTGCTTTTACATGAAAGCCGACCGCTGGCTGAAAAGAATGATACCAAGATGATACCTAAACCTGCAGGCATCATTCTGGTATAACCACTCAAAGTCGTGAATGGCGTACCTGAAGACAAAAAAATGGTTAACAATGGTTAACAATAAAGCACAGTAAAGTGTAAATAATTACACACCTGAAAAACAAACATGATAAAACATAATAACAATAACAATAACAATCAATAACAATAACAATAACAATAACAATAACAATCAATAACAATAACAATAACAATAAAACATTGCAGAATAGAATACAGTAAAAAAGAGCAGAACAATAGAGAGAGAGAATAGAGAGAGAGAGAACAATAAAACAACAACTATTTTTTTTTATTTCATATTTTTTTTATTTTTTTACACTTTTTTTTGTAACTAACTTTTATAACGGTAACCGGTTCCAGGTTCGGGTCTCTCAAAATGCGATGGCATCTTGGGAGACCCTGTGAAAGTGTGCCTAGTCTGTGCAATGCTGTACCCTACGCTAATACTCAACTAGTGAATGGTAGCGTTCAAAACATTCACCAATGCAAAGACCAGGATTGTCAGGACAGGAGGGACAATAATAGCGGGTGTCACGCCTATATCCGCGCTTGCTGCAGACACGACATCTTTTTTGGGGGGTTCGCTGGGTAGGGGTACTCGGGAGGACATAAAAATGCCTCTCATGCAGCCGACTGCATTTGGTTGGGGATGTGAATGGGGGAAGTACGGGCGCTGCAGAAGCGGTGGGTTCCCAATTAGGATTGGCGAATGCAGCAGGAAGGGCACTATGGGCACGACGGGCCTGTGTTTGTCTTTTTGGTGGCAGCGGGACACTACTTGTGCTTGCCACCTCACCAGCTTGAACTGCACTTATGGGACTCGCCACGTCACCACGTGTTACTGTAGTGCTGGTTTGACTACGACCGGGGTGTACTAGGCCGCTGGCGCTTGCCAGTTCACCAAAACACTACCAAAAAACTGTTAGCGATCGCAGGGATCAGGCCTGACTCTGCGAACGCTGCAGTTATGCGTTTAGTGTTTTGTAAGTGACAGTGATCGATCGATACCGCACTTGGGTGGGCTGGGCTGGGCCGGGCGGAGGGGCAAAACGCAGGTGCTAGCAGGTATCTGGGCTGATCCCGCTAACACTGCGTTTTTGGGAACCCTAAACTGCTGGTTACGCTAGTATAGATCTAATCGGATCAGATATTGATCCGATCAGATACTATACCACTAAGGGAGGTGTACAGTGCGTGCGTGGGTGTTAGCGGTACTGGCGCTAATCTGACGCTGCCTGGGGCTGGTGCTTGCCAGTTCACCAAAACGCTACAAAAAAAACTGTTAGCGATCGCAGGGATCAGGCCTGACTCTGCGAACGCTGCAGTTATGCGTTTAGTGTTTTGTAAGTGACAGTGATCGATCGATACTGCACTTGGGTGGGCTGGGCCGGGCGGAGGGGCAAAACGCAGGTGCTAGCAGGTATCTGGGCTGATTCCGCTAACACTGCGTTTTTGGTAACCCTAAACTGCTGGGGACGCTAGTATAGATCTGATCGGATCAGATATTGATGCGTTCAGATACTATACCACTAAGGGAGGTGTACGGTGCGTGCATGGGTGTTAGCGGTACTGGCGCTAACCTGACGCTGCCTGGGGCTGGTGCTTGCCAGTTCACCAAAACGCTACCAAAAAAACTGTTAGCGATCGCAGGGATCAGGCCTGACTCTGCGAACGCTGCAGTTATGCGTTTAGTGCCTTGTAAGTGACAGTGATCGATCGATACTGCACTTGGGTGGGCTGGGCGGAGGCACAAAACGCAGGTGCTAGCAGGTATCTGGGCTGATCCCGCTAACACTGCGTTTTTGGGAACCCTAAACTGCTGGGGACGCTAGTATAGATCTGATCGGATCAGATATTGATCCGTTCAGATACTATACCACTAAGGGAGGCGCATGCTGCGTGTGTGGGTGTTAGCGGTACTGGCGCTAATTTGACGCTGCCTGGGGCGACGCATATCGCCGCCGGGCGATCGGGGGGCTAAACCTTTATTCGGTAATAAACGGCGGGTGCCCTGACACTATAAAAAATAAACAAACTAACCAGCGTCACCCGTATCGGTTATACGGTGATCAGTGGTGAAAGGGTTAACTAGGGGGCAATCAAGGGGTTAAAACATTTATTAGATAGTATATGGGGGTCCCTGACGCTATAAAACGCTGACGGCGAACCTAAATATTTACCTCACTAACTAGCGTCACCAGCGACACTAATACAGCGATCAGAAAAATGATCGCTTAGCGACACTGGTGACAGGGGGTGATCAAGGGGTTAAAACTTTATTAGGGGGGGTTAGGGGGGCATCCTAGACCTAAAGGGGGGTAATATACACTGTCCCAACACTGTCACTGTCACAAACTGACACTATGCAGTAATCAGAAAAAAAAAAAAAAAAAAAAAAAAAAAAACTGCTGGTGTCAGTTTGTGACAGGGGGGGGGGGGTGATTGGGGGGGGATCGGGGGGCGATCGGGGGGGGGATCGGGGTGATTTGTGTGCCTGGCATGTTCTACTGTGTGTGTAGTGTTTGTGCACTCACATACTTGTCGTCTCTCCTCGGGCCGGAACGGAAAATACCGACCCGAGGGGAGATGACATCACTTCCTTTGCTGCTGTTTAGCATACAGCAGCAAAGGAGTGTTTTCATTGGCCGGCGGCGATCGCGAGGGGGGGGCCACGAACGGATGGTCTCCCCCTCATCACCGATCGCCGCTGGACAAACGACGACCGCCTCGGGCACCGGGGGGGGGTCCGATCGGACCCCCCACCCGCGGAAGGCAAATCACGTACATGTACGTGATTTTGCCTGTCCGTGCCACTTTGCCGACGTACATCGGCGTGAGGCGGTCGTCAAGTGGTTAAAGGCCTGTCAAGTTTTACAGATGGGACCAGAAATAAAGATGGGATGGATCCAATATCACAATGCGCTCCAGTGTAATTTCTCTGCCATCAATGACAAAAGCCAAAAGCCCAATAATGTAATGTTTTCATAGTGTAGTATATTTTTTGAAATGAGGAATCCTATAAATGAATATTTAGCATATCTGGGGAGCTGGGGCTTTTTAAAAAAATTCTGAACATGTGTTTTGATATTGACAAGGTAAAGATAGTTCAAACATGAAATATGCTTCTTTGCTCTAGGCTTTAACTGCAAACAAAACACCCTAAGAAACATTTTGCATAGTTTTATTCACTATCTTTTATATGGACTCTGGAAGTGAAAATAAGGAAACTGCTGTAGATATACAGTGCAAGTCACTCAAAGGTATCTGTAAATACCAGCCACAACCTCCAAAACCTTCCTGTCATGGCTGAACCTCATGTGATTCAAACAAGTAAAGCTTTGGCACTTTCTGATAGTCTGGAACCTTGGTCATTCCCGGTCTACTTTTTGCGTAATGATATTAGCTCTTAGTGATGAACAAATAGTAACTTGTCAAAAATAAATGGGATGGAGCTTATTGCCAAGATTCAACACTACGAGGAGGTGTTGGAGTGTGTCGGTCAGAAAAACCCAGGATTTGGTCATGATAGGAAGGTTTAGGAGGCTGCAGGTATGTGCAGGTTCCTCTTCTGCCAGTATTTTATACCTGCAGCAGGCCCTCTCTCTTGCCAACCTGACAGATTTAATTTAAAATTGCTTGCGGCTGTAATGAATTGCCAGTTCCCGGCAACATAGAATTAAAATCAAATAAAAAAACGGCGTAGGTTCCCCCCACCAGTCCATCCCAGGCCCTTCGAGTCTGGTATGGATATTAAGGGGAACTCCATGTCAATTTAAAAAAAAGAATGGCGTAGGGGTCCCCCCCAAAATCCATACCAGACCATCTTCTTCTGATGCTGTTTCTCTTGCCGCCATCTTCTGTCCCCGTCTCTCCCACCACCGCGTTCTTCCTCCCTATCTGTCCCCCGCTGTCTAGCATCTCTTACACAGCTATGGGGTGTGACTATCCATTGACGTCACACGCAGAGCCCGCCCCTTTATTTGCTGGAAAAAAGGGGTTGGGCTTTCAGTGTGACGTCTCTGCTCCTGGTGACGTCATTTCCTTGCGTTCCACGGCGGCCCAGGCTGACTTCCTGGTGGCCACAGGATAGATTGTGGCTCTCCTACACACCAGCCATACCCGTGGACGCTCGTTCTGGATGCCGGACTACACCTACAACACCACTCTATACAGATTAGCCTGTTTTAACTTATTTCCTGTAAGTGCATTACTTACCTTGCCAATAAATTGTATTTGATATGCTACACTCAGGTGGCACTTCCTGTGTCTCCCCCTTCATTAATTCCAGCCAGGGGCTTCACCACGTGTTAAAAATGCTCACTCACCAAACATATGCGGCCATTAAAGGCCTGTCAAGTTTTACAGATGGGACCAGAAATAAAGATGGGATGGATCCAATATCACAATGCGCTCCAGTGTAATTTCTCTGCCATCAATGACAAAAGCCAAAAGCCCAATAATGTAATGTTTTCATAGTGTAGTATATTTTTTGAAATGAGGAATCCTATAAATGAAAAAAAATGTACACTCACATGTAGAAGGTGCCTGAGACACACCAACACAAACAGCCCTCAGTCAGTAAAAGCACATCGCCGCCCTAGACATGGCGTGCATTCCAAGGAGCCAAAAATGATGTTAAGGACGACCCAGAAATTATGACAGTGGCACAGCCTCAATGCACAACGTGCATCAGGAAGCTTCGATTTGGATTGGCACCCCCTTATCATGTATATATTTTTGGGTTTTTTTAGATACACTTACTGCAGCAGCAACATCTCATGCAAGGCTATATAAGAACAGGCATGAGCAGCTAACACTAAATTTTGCCAGGCTGTAGATAGCATGGTGGGTGGAAGGAAAGATCTGTTTAGCATTTCTGGGGAGCTGGGGCTTTTTAAAAAAATTCTGAACATGTGTTTTGATTTTGGCAAGGTAGAGATAGTTCAAACATGAAATATGCTTCTTTTCTCTAGGCTTTAACTGCAAACAAAACACCCTTAGAAACATTTTGCATAGTTTTATTCACTATCTTTTATATGGACTCTGGAAGCGAAAATAAGGAAACTACTGTAGATATACAGTGCAAGTCACTCAAAGGTATCTGTAAATACCAGCCGCAACCTCCAAAACCTTCCTGCCATGGCTGAACCTCATGTGATTCAAACAAGCAAAGCTTTGGCACTTTCTGATAGTCTGGAACCTTGGTCATTCCCGGTCTACTTTTTGCTTAATGATATTAGCTCTTAGTGATGAACAAATAGTAACTTGTCAAATATAAATGGGATGGAGCTTATTGCCAAGATTCAACACTACGAGAAGGTGTTGGAGTGTGTCGGTCAGAAAAACCCAGGATTTGGTCATGATAGGAAGGTTTAGGAGGCTGCAGGTATGTGCAGGTTCCTCTTCTGCCAGTATTTTATACCTGCAGCAGGCCCTCTCTCTTGCCAACCTGACAGATTTCATTTAAAATTGCTCGCAGCTGTAATGAATTGCCAGTTCCCGGCAAGGAGGATAGGAAGGTTTAGGAGGCTGCAGGTATGTGCAGGTTCCTCTTCTGCCAGTATTTTATACCTGCAGCAGGCCCTCTCTCTTGCCAACCTGACAGATTTCATTTAAAATTGCTCGCAGCTGTAATGAATTGCCAGTTCCCGGCAATATAGAATTAAAATCAAACAAAAAAAACGGCGTAGGTTCCCCCCACCAGTCCATACCAGGCCCTTCGAGTCTGGTATGGATATTAAGGGGAACTCCACGTCAATTTAAAAAAAAGAATGGCGTAGGGGTCCCCCCCAAAATCCATACCAGACCATTTTCTCCTCGTGCTGTCTCTCTTGCCGCCATCTTCTGTCGCCGTCTCTCCCGCCACCGTGTTCTTCCTCCCTCTCCGTCTTCCTCCGTTGTGTTGTCCCCTGCTGTCTGGCGTCTCTTACACAGCTATGGGGCATGACTATCCGTTGACGTCACATGCAGAGCCCACCACTTTATTTGCTGGAAAAAAGGGGGTGGGCTTTCCGTGTGACATCAATGGATGGTCACGCCCCATGGCTGTGTAAGAGATGCCAGACGTGGGGACAACACAACGGAGGAAGAACACGGCAGTGGGAGAAGTAGGCGGTGGCGGGAGAGGCGGCGAAAGAAGATGACGGCAAGCGAGACAGCACCAGGAAAAGACGACGGGAGACACAGCTCAGGGGAGAAGACCACTCAGAGCTATAATTTACAATAAAGGATTTGTCAAAAACCAGCTATTGTTTTTTGTCACATTTCACTGCTTTATTTTGGTGAATGGGTAGGGATACAATGTACCCGATACCCATTCACATAGGGGGGGCCAGATCTGGTTGCTACCTTATTAAAGGGGGCTTCCAGATTCTGATAAGCCCCCCTGCCCACAGACCCCCACAATGACCGGGCAAGGATTGTGGGGATGAGGCCCTTGTCCCCATCAACATGGGGACAAGGTGTTTTGGGGGAGACCCCGAAGCACCCTCCCCATGTTGAGGGCATGTGGTCTGGTATGGTTCAGGAGGAGGGGGGCCACTATCTCAACCCCCCTCTTTTTCTGAGGCCTGGTATGGATTTTGGTGGGACCCCCACGCAATTTTTTTTATTTTGATGCAGGGTTCCCCTTGATATCCATACCAGACCTGAAGGGCCTGGTATGGATTTTGGGGGGCCCCCACACATTTTTTATTTTGATAAATTTTGGCGTGGGGGGACCCAAAGGGCCTGGTATAGACCTGGGGGGGACATCATGCAGTTTTTTAGCGATTTTTTTGGGCTGGCATTTTTTTTTTTTACTTTCAGTGGGGAAGCCACTGACAGCTGAAGATTCTTTAGTTGTTAGGGGCGCGGCAGCTGGTTTCCTGGCCCCCCGATTAGCAACCAGCTATATACAGTGTGAAAATAATAACCACAAAACACATCAAAAATCACATCACAAACATAACAGTTGCGTTTCTGGAGCAGTTCCATTGATATCTATTACCTGCAAATCACGTGGAAAAAGTCCCAGACCATTTCCAAAAACGCACTGCGCGCAAATCGAATGTGAACTAGTACCATAGGAAAAAATGTTAAATGGACTGTAGAGTCTGCAAGTGGGGATTGATCCGACTGACAGCTGAAGATTCATTAGTTGTTAGGGACGCGGCAGCTGGTTTCCTGGCCCCCCGATTAGCAACCAGCTATATACAGTGTGAAAATAATAACCACAAAACACATCAAAAATCACATCACAAACATAACAGTTGCGTTTCTGGAGCAGTTCCATTGATATCTATTACCTGCAAATCACGTGAAAAAAGTCCCAGACCATTTCCAAAAACGCACTGGCCACAAATCGCATGTGAACTAGTACCATAGGAAAAAATGTTAAATGGACTGTAGAGTGTTTCTGAAAACTGCAAAACTCACTAAAAAATGCATAGGTGTGAAACTAGGGTCAGCCTAAGATATAAAAGATCTTGCACTTCCCCAAAACCACCACCCCCAAAACTAATTAAAAAGAAGGAAAAAAAAACAAACAACAAACAAGCTCAATAATGTACTTTTATTTTGCCAGCAGAAACAAAATTATGTACATTCATTTACTAGCTTCAAAAAAAATTCTACAGGATATTTGGTTCTACATTTAGCAAAACAGTTAGCAATTGGTTTTAAGGGCCCTGCTCATAGGAGCTTACAATTTAAAATTAGTCTAAACCTTAAAGTGGACACAGCTTTACTTCCAGTGTATAACAGGCAACACATCACATTTTTATCTGTAAGATTATAGAAACATACTTAATCATTATTCTTACAAAGCATTCCAACATTATATTAAAAAAGACACATGTTCAAAATATAACACCCGCCACCACCCCACAAATCCACACATATACATACATTGGTGACTATGTTCTGCTGGAAGCTGCATTTCTGTGTACACAATTAAGCAATGGGATAAAAACGTAGAAGGTGAGCACATGCTCCCAAACCATGTTTGCATGGTCAGACAGGAACAATACACACAGAACATTGACAGCATGGCCACATAAACCCACTTTTGATTGAAAACAAGAATTTCAGCAAACAAACAAACTAGTTGGGTGTTTGTCAATAGGCACAATATCATTCCTTCTCCCCCACAAATCACAGCAAAAAACCTGACCTTCTCAGGCCAAACGAACCTCCCTACTGCAGCTCTTTATATAAGATAGCTTGTATTGTTAGCACACTGACATATGCCCAATAGAAGTACATGCCCACCAGTATCTTTCGATTTGTCTCTTTGAGTATGTCTAAAGTGATTGCGCCTGATGAGCAGGAACACATAATACTATTTGCAATGGTGTTAGCCCTTGGCTATGTGCATCAAATCTCCAACTATAAATCTCCATATGTACCTGTACAGTGTAAACCCTACAATTTTAAATGTCCAAGTCCCTGGGCATGATTAGTGCTAACAAACATTACCATCAGTCCCTGGCTGCAATGAGCTTCCAATCTAAAGTCCAAAACTAACTTTCTTACATTAGAGACTATTTTGACAGGAGACAAATAAGATACCAGCATGTCTTTGGATTGTAGTGAGAAACCCACACAGGGAGAACATATAAACTTCGACACAAGCATTAGCATGTTTGGGAATTGAACCAGCAACCCCAGTGCTGCTAGACAGAATTGCTACCCACTTAGCCAACAGGCAGCCTCACACATGTTGTCTGCATCTCTGTGGTGTGAATCAGCCCTAACTCCATAGTCATGCTCAGTGTCACAAGCAATATACAATATACTGGCCGAAGTATTGGGACGCCTGCCTTTAAATGCACATGAACTGTAATGGCATCCCAGTCTTAGTCCGTAGGGTTCAAAATTCATTTGGCCCACCCTTTGCATCTATAAAAGCTTCAAATCTTCTGGGAAGGCTGTCCACAAGGTTTAGGAGTGTGTCTATGGGAATGTTTGACCATTCTTTCAAATGCATTTGTGAGGTCGTCCACTGATGTTGGACGAGAAGGCCTGGCTTACAGTCCCCGCACAAATTCATCCCCAAGGTGTTCTGTTATGTTGAGGTCAGAATTCTGTCCAGGCCAGTCAAGTTCATCCACCCCAAACTCACTCATCCATGTCTTTATGGACCTTGCTTTGTGCAAGGGTCCAAATCATTTGGAGAAGGGGGATTATGATGTGGGGTTGTTTTTCCAGGGGTTGGGCTTGGCCTCTTAGTTCCAGTGAAGGGAACTCTTAAGGCATCAGCATACCAAGACTTTTTGGACAATTTCATGGTCCCAACTTTGTGGGAACTGTTTGGGGATAGCCCCTTCCTGTTCCAACATGACTGCACACCAGTGCACAAAGCAAGGTCCATAAAGACATGGATGAGCGAGTTTGAGGTGGAGGAACTTCTCATCCAACATCAGTGCCTGGCCTCACAAATGCACTTCTGGAAGAATGGTCAAACATTCCCATAGACACACTAAACCTTATGGACAGCCTTCCTAGAAGCTGTTCTAGCAGCAAAGGGTGGGCTAAATCAAGTTTTAACCCTACGGACTAAGACTGGGCTGGTCGTTAAAGTTCATGTGTGTGTAAAGGCAGGTGTCCCAATATTTTTGACTAGATAGTGTATCTGGCAAGATTTACAATGGTGGTGGAACCCTCCTACACATAAATACTACATTTAGACATAGTACCTGGGAGATGAGACAACTTCTCTACATGAAGCGGCATGTTTGGGAATCTAACCCAGATGCTCAGGGATGCTAAGCAGAAGTTCTAACCTCTAAGCCACAGAGCTGACACATGTGAAAACCTACTACACATAAATACTGCATTTCTTTGGACATACAGGTGATGGAATTACATTACTCAAGAGTTATTCTTCTTGATTTATTCTGTGATATTTGGTGTTTTTTTGTGGGTGAGAGTAGAATATTACCCTCAAATTTTTGGGAATTACATTTTGATTTCTGATGTTGGTACACAAATCACATTTTTGGGGCTCAAATTATGATTATTTGGAAATAATAAAAAGCACAAAAAATTGTGACTCATTTTAAATTTGCATCAGCAATGGTATTGTTTGTGGATTGTAAAGACACCTGTGTGAGTTTGGGTAAAGATTGTTGTGAGATGGAGAGTAACAAGTGAAAGTGACATAGAAAAATATATTTTACCAAAACATCAGAACATTCCACATTCTAGCATTCTTAAAAACAAAATATTTGAAGTAGAAGCAACAATGTTGCAAAGGAAAATTTATTTCAGAGAAAGATACATTTCATCTCAACATTAAAAGGATTTATTTGTGAAAGTTATAAGTTGTACCATTAGAATCAATGGCTAAAACTTGCATTGGACTATAATAGCACCGATTTTCACTTCCAAAAAATGCTCTTTAACTCAGCGCTCATTTTCGTATTTACTATAGCGCCCTGTAAAAAAGACATTGGAGCTACAATGAGAGCTATTTGCAGGTCTGAGCATGCTCAGTTGTGTTGGCACCTAGTTGTACAAAAACAGGGAATTAATCTCTTCTCAGACTTTTAAAGATATTTCAGTGTAGAAATCACTTTTTCACACAGTTTAAAAGCAGATTACCTTTAAATAATATACCGCATATTTCAATACTATTTAGACAATTATATCATACTCTAAACAATATTTCCATGTGCAATTGTCCAGCAGAGTAAGGGTTTGGGAGCTATTCGATTTTGGGAGTATTTTTTCACCAGCGCTATAGTGAATACCGTTTTAGCGCTAATTACCGCAATTAGCGCTAATTTGCAGTAATTAGCGCTAATTAGCGCCACGGCGTTATAGTAAATGACCCCCAGAGTTTCTTCAATGGGAAATAAACTATGGTTTTTTGGAATACTCCACTGGGCTCTATTTTAATTTTTAACTAGAGAGCAATAAACTGAAAATTCTATTTTAATCCAAAAGTCAGTGCTTCACAGTATTTTAAAGAGTAAAAGAAAACAGACATAGTTCAATTGAGAAGTGTGATTTCAAATTGTCCCAATTATCAGACATGCAAAAAAGCTATAGACTTTTTTAGCAAGCATTTAATATTTTTTAGACCAGACAACAGTTACATAAATGCTTAAAACTGTTATTATCAGCGTGTATACTATTAATATTAGACGGTCGACCAGGTTAGCTGCCAAGGTACACTGTAACTTGGCAATGTTTTCCGTTTTAGTGTCCATCAGTGATTTGTGGATCTTCAAAATCGCTAACAGTAGCCTTTTTAAGAGCTTTACTTCTGTAGATATGTTCAACTGTCTCTCCGTATTCGCTTTCTTCTCCACAAGCTCTAAGCATATTTTTCCCTTTTTCTGACGGTCACCTGGAATTAGGAAAATTATTAAATTAGGAATCATTTCTCAAGACAGCTCATGACTTTTTAATAAGGAGAATCACCAATTACAAACCCTTATGCCCTGTACACACGATAGGATTTTCCGATAGAAAATGTGTGATAGGACCTCGTTGTCGGAAATTCCGACCGTGTGTAAGCTCCATCACACATTTGCCATAGGAATTTCCAACACACAAAGTTTGAGAGCTTGCTATAAAAATTTCCGACAACAAATCCGAAATTCCGATCGTGTGTACACAAATCCGACGCACAAAGTGCCACGCATGCTCAGAATAAATTAAAAGACGAAAGCTATTGGCTACTGCCCCGTTTATAGTCCCGACGTACGTGTTATACGTCACCGAGTTCAGAACGATCGTATTTTCCGACTTTTGTTTGACCGTGTGTATGCAAGACAAGTTTGAGCCAACATCCGTCGGAAAAAATCCATGGATTTTGTTGTCGGAATGTCCGATCAATGTCCGACCGTGTGTACAGGGCGTAAATGTGCCTGCATATTTGAAAACAGGTCTGTTTTATCCATAGGGAACTATATGACAATACAGTTATCAAGGCAGCTGGGATTTATGAATTATAAAATTTCTAACAAATAGGACAATTTTACATTCTTTTCTCAGGAGTATCCAGAAGATTACAATTTGTTAACATGCCTATTTATCTTATTTGCCAACCAACTCACTTATCATGAAGTGACAAGTACCTGGGTTCAATGAAGATTTCACAATACGATAGTTGTCCAGCAACTGTCATGAAATGCACATGGAGGCAGTAAAAAAGTTTGTGAGCACTAATGCACGATGGTAAAGAAGAATTCCTATGTCATCCTTGCAGAATGTAATATAAGATTGCTGCTATTCTGCTGACTTGCTTTGAACTGTAAAAGTGTAAAAAAAAAAAGGCAGGAGGCAGTTTTTGAAAAATCATTTATTAAAAAAATTTTAAAAAAACAATGTCCCTCAATGTAGATCCAGATCCAACACCTGTTGCACCACCGGCCCCGTAAAGGCTAACCACTGAATGCCTGCTCTTCCGTGTGACAGTTCTTAAAAGGGTAAGGGGTGGGGCCACCTGGTGATGTCACCTGGTGGCACCGCCCCCCTTGTGACATCACCGACCCAGCATTCGGCAGTTAGCTTTCGTCGCGGGCAGAGCATTTTTTGAGGGGTTTTTTGGGTCCAGTGGTGTGGTGGACGTCGTGATTGGCAATAGATCTACATTGGGGGACATTGTTTTTTTTGTTTTTTTAATAAAAGAATTGTAAAAAAGGGTCCTCAGAGTCTCCAGGCGGCCAGGATGTCGGTCATGGATCCTCCGTGGAGCGCCGTGCTGACCTGCGTCTTCACTTCCGGGAGCGGGGTGAGGCGGGCGGTGCTTCGCGTTCAGAGCATGCGTGCTCCTTTATCAGGCTATGCTGGTGGTCATATTCAGTGTGGGAATTTATACCATAGGCACTTGGAGGGGTGGAGAGGTAATTGAGAGGAGGGTGGGACTATGTATAATGATTGGGCACGTAGGTAACCATGGAGATGAGGTGTACACAATGTGGAAGGGGAGTGAAGGGAGATGGGGAGTGGGTGGGGCGGGGAGTGAGGAGGGGGGAGGAGATATGCAAATGAGTATGTTGTGGTAAGAACATATATGTGTGTATATGGATCATGGGGTAAGGAGAATGCGGTCTATATGAAGAGGAATGTTGTATTGATCATAGTGAATGGGAACAAAATATATATATATATACATATATATATATATATATATATATACACATATTTATATATATATATATATATATATATATATATATACACGTAAACATATATGGGAAAGGAATACAAAAATGCAGAAAACGGTATATAATTAAATAGGTGTATAATTATAGGAAGAGATGGGTGGTATATATGAGAAGAAATGACGCAATGATGGGAAAGGAATAAAACATGTACAATGTATATACGTGTGTAAACACAAAGAACCATTTATAAAGGATCCTTTCACACACACATACAAATATATACACATTTACATTACGGGTAAGATTGGGACAAAAGGAGGGGGGGAGTGTGTTTCCAGACGGGTATTTGGGAATGAGAGGAATGTTATGGGAAATTCACATCCCAGGAACCAGGAACTCACATCCCAGGAACCCCCGAGAGCATGCGGATGAAACTACTTTATATGCTGGTTTTTAGCAACTCAAATGTGAGTGTTTTTATCTATTGTAAAAATTATTTTTAACATACATGCTGCACTTAGAGGGCGCCGTCCTTTCTTTTTTATTGTTCCAGAGCTTCTTCTAGCTTTTATAGACTGGCTGCCTTCCATTTATTCAGCATCATTTTATCCTTACATGGACTAATACCTGAAGTTGTGAAACATTAACTACCACCACAAGTTCCCCCTCTCAGGAACCCCCAACCCACCCCCTTCCCCCCACCATTTTTAGTTATATGTACTCGGCTACCTCCATTGTGCGCCATATTAACCCCTTGATCGTTTATTTATTTCCTCTTAAGAAGTTCACATATATGCGCAGCCTCTGGATCTATGCCAATTATTATTTTTGTACATTCATCTTCAGCCCCACTATGTTCATGTGATTTACTCCCCCCCCCCCCCCAGTTTACATACCTAATACTTCAGCCTATGCTGTATAGTAACCATGGAAATTATACAAAAAATAGAATCAGTCAAGTACACCATATTAGATGACTTATACGCACACTTCCCAGATGGATACTTCGTCCCATCAGTAAATATCCCCCGTCTGGAATACAGACAAATATGTGCGAAGTTTCGCAAAATAGAGGACACCATCAATAACATTAACCAACAATGGTGGGATAAGTTCTTATTGGAACTGTATTTGAACTACAAAATTTCTCCCAGAGGTCTCAGAAACCAAAAGACTTGCTCATTTCTGGGTGCAGATTTATCCGCTGAATGGTCCACCATATCCGAATTCTGCACTCAAAAATGGATGTAAATCATCAAGCAAAGGGATACCCTATTCAACTCATTATCATCCAAATTAACTAATCTTATAGATGAACTAAGATTGTACATTACACCCTTACCCACCTCATGGTACAAAAAACTGAAATTTAACACTAAGTACCAAGAGGATTGCCTCCTCAAATGTAAATTACAGAAGATACGCAGAGACTTTGACGATTACAACTGCAACAGGATCCACTGTTGGAAAAAACCCAGACGCAATACACACCCCCCCAAAGTTAACAACCACCCCAATCTCCACACTCCATCAGGGCAAGAGAACCACACCCCGGTCCCCCTGATGGAATGCATACCAAGGCCCACCACGGCCCTCTTATCCTGTCAAGGCCCCTCCACCAAGCCTTATAAACCACATAGGCCACCGACACCTTCCAGACGGCCACAGCCCACACCCACACCAAAAGAGGACCATCATCATCCAACACCTACCGTGCCAGTTTCTTCCTCCAGTACACCCAAAACTTCCAAGAGTATAAAGAAGAAACCCCACACTGGCATCCTTACCTCAATCCCTTCCATACCGGTTACCCTCAAAGAAACACAGACCGGCAGTGCCACATCAGATCACAGTACCTATGAGGATCCCCAGTCATCCACTCTGGATTTTGGTATTGGGAATCTACACACCACACAGCCCAAGATCACTCATGCATCTGGGCCCACCACGGACCACCCCAGTATCCACGCCATCTCATCACCCCCCATTTACAGTCCGACCAATAAACATATATCTCCCACCCCTACCCCCTCTTTTTAGTGATCACCCCCCAACCAGGCCCAAAAAGAAAGCTCATCGACGAGACAGGAGAGGGGGGAGACACAGACACAAAAAGGAGGGAGAAATTGGCAGACTGTAAAATCTTCAACCTCTCTGATCACACCTTATCCATGCCTGAAAAATCTCTACTAGCACGCGGGCTCACCTTCGCCCCCACAGCATCTCCCAACCCTTTCACTCTCTTCTTGGATCTCAATAGGTTCATTAGAAATATCACCATCAAACAATATTTCAACATTCAAGACACTAAGAAAGGTAACGGTACCCCAAACATTACCCCAAACACTACTCCATATACTACTAATGACCACGCTGAATGCAGTACTACTACAGAAGACTCCTCCACCCTAGGACCCGCAGAACTCATAGCCCTAGACCAGTTAGAAGATCTCTACATTGACGACCAGATTGAATCTCTAACTCAACATCCACCTACCTCTCCACCCATCTTACACACTAATTTCAAACCGAAATCTATCTTTTATTCCACATTTGCCAAAGGACCTTACGTCCAGACCTTCTATCAGGTTGTATATGCTGATATACTACGAATGTGTCAAATTGTCGGGACTATACTCACCGAGGCCAAGATGCCGAGAGCGGCTCGCCCTTACAACCACGCGCACCCGACCCCTGGAAGTGATACAGGGAATTGGGGGCACGCGGAGGCACGGGCTTCTGGTGGTGGCTGGATTCCCGAAGGGCCCGAAGGAGGTCCGTGTAGCCGTTGGGCACTAGAGAAACTGCAAGACAAGTGGTTAACTAGAACTGGGGTATCAGGCAAGGCAAGTCCGTTATTCAGGCAGAGGTCAGAACCGGGATATCAAGCAAGAGCAAGTCCGTTAAATCAGGCAGAGGTCAGAACCGGGGTATCAAGCAAGAGCAAGTCCGTTTAATCAGGCAGGGTTCAGAGGCATCAGGCCAGCAAGAGGAATCCGTTGATCAGGCAGAGGTCAGGGGTATCAGGCAAGCAAGAGTAATCCGTTTAACAGGCAGAGGTCAGGGGTATCAGGCAAGCAGGGATAATCCGTTGGTCAGGCAGAGTTCAGCACAGGAAACACTATAGGAAACACAGGGAGTAGCAGGTACAGGGGACAGGGCACAGCTGACGACAAACCAGCAACCCTACTGGGTGCTGGAGCCGTCAGATGTAGCCCTCCGGCGAGCGCGTCAGCGTGACGCGCTGCCGGGCACCCGCACGGCCACGGCGCGCACACGGGGACCGCCGTGCACCCGCGCGCGCCGCACCATTGGGCCGCGAACGGGTGTACGGCGTAGCGTGAGTCCTCCGCGCATGCGCCCTGGAGCCCGGCGGATGGAGGCAGCTTGTGCCTCCTGACAGTGCCCCCCTCCTAAGGGCGGACACTGGACGCCCAGACTGGACATCACCTCTGGATGGTCTCGGTGGAAAGCTTGAATTAAGCGTGGTGCATGTAAGTTCTTTGCGGGTTCCCAAGAGTTGTCCTCAGGTGGATATCCCTTCCACTGGATCAAATACTGCAGTTGTCTGCCCTTCTTCCTACAGTTAAGGATGGACTCCACCTCAAACTCATTCTCTCCATCCACCCTAACTGGTGGCGGAGGAAGTTCCCCTCTTTCCGGAAAAGTGCTGTCCACCACGGGCTTCAGTAAGGACACGTGGAAGACAGGATGGATTCTGTAGGTCTTTGGTAATGCTAGCTCCATAGCCACAGGGTTGATAATCCTTTTGATGGGGAAAGGACCAATGAACTTGGGCCCCAATTTCCGAGAAGGCACGGATAGTTTAAGGTTGGTAGTAGACAACCAGACCTCTTCTCCTATATTAAAGGTTGGATTTTCCCTCCTGCCCCGGTCATACTGTTCCTTGTAATCCGCTTGAGCCCTTTGCAACATGTCTTGAATCCTCTGGAAATTCGCTTGTAAAGAGGTTATTCTGTCATGCACTGCAGGGACTGCTATCTCAGGAACATCGTTGGACAGAAAGGTGGGATGGAATCCGCAATTTGCCCAGAAAGGCGTTTGGTTGGTAGCAGCATGAACGGAATTGTTATACGCGAACTCCGCGTATGGGAGAAGGTTTGCCCAATCATCTTGAGATCCTGAGCAGAAACACCGCAGATATTGCTCTAGAGTCTGGTTCGTCCTCTCCGTTTGGCCGTTACTCTGAGGGTGGTAAGCTGATGAGAGGCAGACCTTGATATTTAAGGCTTTGCAGAGCTCCCTCCAAAATTTGGACGTAAATTGTACACCCCTGTCTGATACAATGTTCTTTGGTACGCCATGGAGCCTGATGATTTCCTTCAGAAAAATATTGGCCGTCTCTAAGGCCGAAGGGGTGCCCTTCATGGGCAAAAAATGGGCCATTTTGGAGAGACGGTCAACCGCGACAAAAATAGTGGTAAAACCCCCCGAGGCTGGCAAGTCCACTATGAAATCCATGGAGACGTCAGACCATGGCCGTTCGGGGATGGGTAGAGGTCTTAGTAAACCCCAAGACTTGGCGTTTTGACCTTTGTTCCGCTGACATAGAGGGCAGGAAGCCACATATTCCTTGCAATCCCGTCTCCACCCAGGCCACCAAAAGGAGCGAGAGACCAGCTTGGATGTCTTTCTTACTCCAAAGTGCCCTGCGAGTTTATGGTCATGGCACATTTTAAGGGTTAGCGACCGTGTCTCCCGAGGTACAAAAATTTTCCCACGGATCCAAAAAAAATTACCATTTCTTTTCAAGGATTGCACCTCTGGTTCCATGCAAGAGTTGGATGATGATTTGATGGATGACATCAAATCCACTTGTGCCACCCCAAGGAAGTTTTGAGAAGAGAGGATTGTACCAGGTTCTGGAGTTTGGGACTCTGCTGAGAACATCCGTGAGAGTGCGTCTGCCTTTCCATTCTTTGAGTCAGGTCTGTAGGATATGTGGAAGTTGAAGCGAGAGAAAAAGAGAGCCCAGCGGGCTTGTCTAGGTTTTAGTCGTTTTGCTGTCCGTAAGTACTCGAGGTTTTTATGATCTGTAAAGATCATCACTGGATGTAATGCGCCTTCGAGCAGATACCTCCATTCTTCTAGAGCGAATTTTATGGCCAGCAGCTCCCTGTCACCCACGTCGTAGTTTGACTCTGGCGGGCTGAGTCCCCGGGATGCGAATGCAACGGGGTGAAGGATGGCTTTGGGCCCTTGTCTTTGGGAGAGAATTGCTCCTGTTGCAATTTCCGAGGCGTCCACCTCCGGAACATATGGCTGAGAAGGATCGGGGTGGCGAAGAATTGGAGCCGAACTAAACAGGTCCTTTAATTTCAGAAAGGCCTCTTGTGCGGCCTCACTCCACCGGAAGGAACTGTGCTGACGGGTTAGCTGGGTGATGGGTGCCACAATGGTCGAGAATCCGATAATAAATTTCCGATAAAAGTTAGCGAATCCTATGAATCGTTGGACCCCTTTTTTATCGGACGGAGCTGGCCAATCTTGGATGGCCTGTATCTTTTGGGGATCCATTGCGATCCCATCGGGCGATATGATGAACCCCAGGAATTGTACCACTGACCTCTCGAATTCGCACTTCTCCACTTTCAAATAAAGCTTGTGCTGTTTTAATATAGTGAGGACCCTTTTGACATGCCCCTTGTGTAGCTCAATCGTGGAAGAGAAAATGAGTATGTCATCAAGATAGACAACAAGGAAGTCATCCAGGTATTCTCGGAATATATCGTTAACTAGGTGCTGAAAAGTGGCTGGAGCATTGCATAGCCCGAATGGCATCACCAGGTACTCGAAGTGTCCAAACCTGGACCTGAACGCTGTCTTCCATTCATCCCCGGCTCTGATTCTAACAAGGTTATAGGCACCCCGAAGGTCTAATTTGGAAAAGACCTTGGCAGATCGGAATCGTTGGAATAGCTCCGGAATGAGTGGCAGTGGGTACCTGTTTTTGATGGTGATATTATTAAGCTGCCAGTAGTCCACGCAAGGTCTAAGGGATCCATCCTTTTTTCCGACAAAGAATATCCCTGCTCCGGCAGGTGAGGATGAGGGACGAATAAAACCCTTTTCCAGGTTCTCATTGATGTACTGTCTGAGCGCCTCCAGTTCAGTCTCGGAGAGAGGGAATATACGACCGAACGGAATCACTGATCCCGGCAACAGGTCGATCGGACAGTCATAAGGCCGATGAGGTGGTAGGCGGTCAGCCATTTGTTTATTAAAGACCTCTTGGAACTCCAGATATTCAGAAGGAATCTGCTGAAGTTTGTCTGACGGAGTAGTAACCGTAGCACAAACCTTCAGGGTTAAAGGGAGGCAATGCTCAGAGCAATATGGAGAGGAGAAGGACACCACCTTGGTGCTCCATTGGATCTGCGGATCATGAGCTTGTAACCAGGGCAGACCTAGGATGACTGGAAAAATGGGAGAATGGATGAGGTCAAGCCGTAGGAGCTCCTGATGCCCGGAGTCGGTGGTTACTAGGATAGGCTGGGTCTCCTGGGTGATTGGACCCGAACTAGGAAGAGACCCATCAGCTAGATGCACTTGTAGACCTTGAGCTTTTGTTTGCAAGGGAATACGGAGGCTGCGGGCCAAGGCTGCATCCATGAAGCAGCTACAAGCCCCCGAATCAATGATGGTGGGTAGGCGAGACTCCCCTTCCGGTAGCTGCAAGGAAACAGACAACATCACATAAGACTTTGGAGCATTATTATCTTGGTAATTCATCAATTTTGGCTGAAGGAACTTACTGGGCCTTATTGGACAACTGCGCAGGAAGTGTCCAGCTCCCCCGCAGTACAGACACAGATTGGACTGCCGGCTGCGTTGCCTCTCTTCCGAAGTTAGCGGGGCCCTGACCAGGCCTAGCTGCATGGGCTCAGCTTCAGGAGGTGTAGTAGGAGATGGTGACGGCATAGGTGGGGCTCTGAATGGCGTCCACGTAGGGCGTGGACCCTGAAACCGCTCCGAGCGGCGTTCTCGCAGGCGCCTGTCCAGTTTCGTGGCTGCCTGAATGAGCTCTTCCAAGGAATCAGGAGTCTCCATTCTGGCTAGGTCATCTTTGAGGAGTTCAGACAAGCCTTGACGGTACTGGTAGCGAAGAGCCGGCTCGTTCCAACTTGTGTCGGCCGCCCACTTACGGAATTCTACCGTATAGTCTTCAATAGGTGTCCTCCCTTGGGACAAGTGATGTAGGATGGCTTCAGCTGTAGCTTTCCGTTGAGGGTCGTCATAAAGTTTGGACATACCCTCGAAGAAGGTATCTATGGAATTTAACACAGGACTTCCCTGTTCCATTAAGCCGTGGGCCCAAGCCTGAGGTTCTTCTGACAGCAGCGAGATAGCGAAACCCACCTTGATGATCTCTGATGCGAATGTCCGGAGCTGGAGGGCAAAGTAAAGAGAACATGCGTTCTTAAAAGCTCTGAATTTTTTACGGTCCCCTGAGAACCGTTCAGGTGTAGGGACCCTAGGCTCAGGAAGCGCCATGACAACTGTAGGGTTGGTGGTGGCCTGGGGAAGCGGACCTTCATTGCTGGGTGCCGGAACTGCAGCAGCAGGGGGAAGTACCCCAGTAATTTGTTGGAGGCGGTTGTCAATCTGAGTATACCCCTCCTGTAGCTTCTGGACTGAGTCGGCCAAAGTGGAGACCTGTTGACACAGGATCTCCAAAGGAGAGCGCGCTCTGTCCGCCTCGGACATCTGGCTGGTTTGTACTGTCGGGACTATACTCACCGAGGCCAAGATGCCGACAGCGGCTCGCCCTTACGACCACGCGCACCCGACCCCTGGAAGTGATACAGGGAATTGAGGGCACGCGGAGGCACGGGCTTCCGGTGGTGGCTGGATTCCCGAAGGGCCCGAAGGAGGTCCGTGTAGCCGTGGTTCTTTGTGTTTACACACGTATATACATTGTACATGTTTTATTCCTTTCCCATCATTGCGTCATTTCTTCTCATATATACCACCCATCTCTTCCTATAATTATATAATTATACACCTATTTAATTATATACCGTTTTCTGCATTTTTGTATTCCCTTCCCATATATGTTTACGTGTATATATATATATATATATATATATATGTATATATATAAATATGTGTATATATATATATATATATATATATATATATATATATATATATATATATATATATATATATATTGGTCCCGCCCACTATGATCAATACAACATTCCTCTTCATATAGACCGCCTTCTCCTTACCCCACGATCCATATACACACATACATGTTCTTACCACAACATACTCATTTGCATATCTCCTTTCTCCCCCCCCTCCTTACTCCCCGCCCCGCCCACTCCCCGTCTCCCTTCACTCCCCTTCCACATTGTGTACACCCCATCTCCATGGTTACCTACGCGCCCAATCATTATACATAGTCCCGCCCTCCTCTCAATTACCTCTCCACCCCCCCAGTACCTATGGTATAAATTCCCACACTGAATATGGCCACCAGCATAGCCTGATGAAGGAGCACACATGCTCCGAACGTGAAGCACCGCCCTCCTTACCCCGCTCCTGGAAGTGAAGACGCAGGTCAGCACGGCGCTCCACGGAGGATCCATGACCGACATCCTGGCCGCCTGGAGGCTCTGAGGACCCTCGGCACCACCGGAACAGCTACCAGGACCCAGGTCACAGGACTCACATCCCAGGAACCCCCCCACCGGCCCGTGACACCCACACCCCCCGAGAGCACGCGGATGAAACTACTTTACATGCTGGTTTTTAGCAACTCAAATGTGAGTGTTTTTATCTATTGTAATAAATATTTTAAACATACATGCTGCACTTAGAGGGCGCCGTCCTTCTTTCTTTTTTATTGTTCCAGAGCTTCTTCTAGCTTTTATAGACTGGCTGCCTTCCATTTATTCAGCATCATTTTATCCTTACATGGACTAATACCTGAACTTGTTGTGAAACATTAACTACCACCACCAAGTTCCCCCTCTCAGGAACCCCCAACCCACTCCCTTCCCCCCACCATTTTTAGTTATATGTACTCGGCTACCTCCATTGTGCGCCATATTAACCCCTTGACAGTGGGGGACATCGCAGGATCCTGGGGACAAGGTAAGTATACTGCACCAGGATCCTGCAATGCAATCCCGCATGTGACTCGGGGTTACCGCTAATGGTGCTGAAATTTAACCCTGAGCCACACTCGGGAATACTGTCAGGGAGGTTAATAACCTTACATTGCTTCCAATAGAATCTTTATGCTGATAACACAAAAATCTATCTCTCCCCTCCTCAGCTCAGTCCTTCAGTCTCCCTGCGCATCATTAATTTACCAATTGACATTATCAATATAAATGTTACACCACTTCCTAAAACTCAATCTTCTACACACTGAACTCATACTATTTCCTCCACAGTGCACTCTCCCCCAACTTTTCCATCACGAGCAATAGAACAACTTTCCTACATCTTTCTATTCCCCTACGTCCGGGTACTAGGCGTAATCCTGGACTCAAACCTCTCCTTTCAGCCTTACATTTAATTACTGTCCAAATCTTATCACATTGACCTCCTTAACATTTCCAGAATATGCCCATTCTTAACCACTTGCCGACCGCCTAATGCAGATATACTGCAGCAGAATGGCACGGGCAGGCAAAATCACGTACCTGGTACGTGATCTGCCACCCGCGGGCTGGGGGCGCAACGAGCCCCCCCTGGTGCCCGAGGCGGTTGGCTTCCTTGGGGAAGCGATACAGGCTGAGGGGAGGCCACTCATTCGTGGCCACCCCCTCGCGATCGCTCCCCACGAATGAAAATCTTCCTCTGCTGCTGTAATGTAAACAGCGGCAGAGGAAGTGATGTCATCACTCCTCGAGCTGGTCTTTTCGTTCCGGCGCCGAGGAGAGAAGACATCAAGTAAGTTTGCACCAACACTACACTAACAGTAGAACACGCAGGCACACTTTTCACCCCCCATCACCCCCCGATCACCCCCCTGTACCTCCTGTCACAGTGACACCAATAGCAGTTTTTTTTTTTTTTTGCATTGGTGTCAGTTTGTGACAGTTATAAGTGGTAGGGCAGTTAGGGTTAGCCCCCTTTAGGTCTAGGGTACCCCCCTTTAGGTCTAGGGTGCCCCCCTAACCCCCCCTAATAAAGTTTTAACCCCTTGATCACCCCCCATCGCCAGTGTCACTAAGCGATCGTTTTTCTGATCGCTGTATTAGTGACACAGGTGACGCTAGTTAGGGAGGCAAGTATATAGGTTCACCGTCAGCGTTTTATAGCGACAGGGACCCCCATATACTACCTAATAAAGGTTTTAACCCCCTGATTGCCCCCTAGTTGACACTTTCACCAGAGATCACCATATAACTGTTACGGGTGACGCTGGTTAGTTAGTTTGTTTATTATAGTTTCAGGGCACCCGCCGTTTATTACCTTATAAAGGTTTAACCCCCTAATCGCCCGGCGGTGATATAAGTCTTTAGGGTCAGATAAGGTCTGCGTCGCCCCAGGCAGCGTCAGGTTAGTGCCAGTACCGCGAACACCAACGCACGCAGCATACACCTCCCTTAGTGGTATAGTATCTGAACGGATCGATATCTGATCCGATCAGATCTATACTAGCGTCCCCAGCAGTTTAGGGTTCCCAAAAATGCAGTGTTAGCGGGATCAGCCCAGATACCTGCTAGCACCTGCGTTTTGCCCGTCTGCCCTGCCCAGCCCAGCCCACCCAAGTGCAGTATCGATCGATCACTGTCACTTACAAAACACTAAACACACATAACTGCAGCGTTTGCAGAGTCAGGCCTGATCCCTGCGATCGCTAACAGTTTTTGTTGGTAGCGTTTTGATACAGTCGCTAACAGTCAGGAGCTTTTTTGCCTGTGAGTCTCACTAGTGTACCACTAAATTTAGAGCCCAAAATGGCAAATCGAAGGTACACTAGTGAAGAGGCCTACACGTTTCTGAGCATGACAGATAGTGAAGAGGAAGTCACTCATCTGTCAGATTCAGGCTCAGAATACGATCCTGTAGAGGACAGTGGCTCCATGACAGATAGCTCTGACGACGGAGTTGTGGTCCCTGCCAAGGTCAGGCGTACCAGACCCCAAACTTCTTCTGTCCTTGAAGTGCAAGAACCGTAGGTCCCTCGTATGGAGCAGAGAAGTACTAGCGCCGCTATTCCTTCTGGTGAACTGGCAAGCACCAGCGGCCTAGTACACCCTGGTCATATATCCAGCACTGCAGTAACACTTGGTGACATGGCGAGTCCCATAAGTGCAGTTCAAGCTGGCGAGGTGGCAAGCACAAGTAGTGTCCCGCTGCCACCAAGAAGATGAACACAGGCCTGTCCTGCCCATAGCACCCTACCTGCTGCATTCACCAATCCGAATTGGGAACCCACGACTTCTGCAGCACCCGTACTTCCCCCATTCACTGGCCAACCCGGCATTCAGGTGGAAACAGTTGATTTTACGCCACTGGATTTTTATTTGCTGTTTTTCACCAAAGATCTATATAGATCTATTGTGGACCAAAGCAATTTGTACGCTGGTCAACACATCGCCACTATTCCCCAGTCCTCCCATGCCAGAGATTGGAAACCAATTACGGTTTCTGAATTTAAGCTCTTTCTGGGCCTTTCCCTCAACATGGGCATAAATAAAAACAGTGAGTTGCGGTCATATTGGTCCACTGACCCAATTTACCATATGCCCGTGTTCTCTGCCTCCATGACCAGGGCACGATACGAGCAGATTTTGCGGTTCATGCACTTCAACAACAATGAACTCTGTTATCCTTGTGGAGACCCTGAATACGATCGGCTCTACAAAATTCGGCCCCTCGTAAACCACTTCAACCAACGTTTTGCAGACTTGTTTTACTCCCCATCAAGTTGTCTGCGTTGATGAGTCCCTGATTAAGTTTTCATGCAAACAGTACCTTCCCAGCAAGCGTGCCAGATACGGGGTCAAGATGTATAAGCTCTGTGACAGGGCCACAGGCTATACATGAAGTTTTATGGTTTACGACGGCAAAGATAGTCACGTAGAGCCGACAAACTGCCCTGACTACATAGGAAGCGCTGGCAAGATTGTGTGGGACTTGGTGTCACCCTTATTCGGAAAGGGGTACCACTTGTACGTGGACAATTATTACACGAGCGTGCCACATTTTTTAGTCACCTTTTTGATCATCCGATTGGAGCATGTGGCACCGTGCGACCTAATCGCCGGGGCTTTCCCCAGCGGCTTGTAGATTCCCATCTTAGGCTGGGGGAGAGAGCCTGCTTGCAGTGTAATAATTTGCTCGCTAAGAAGTGGAGGGATAATAAGAATGTTTTCGTTCTTACCTCCCTTCATGCAGACACGACGGCCCAAATTACTATGGCGACTGGTGTTGTGGAGAAACCCCTCTGTGTCCACGAATATAACCAAAATATGGGAGGGGTGGACCTCAACGACCAGTTGTTGGCACCGTACCTAGTTGCCCGTAAGGCCAGATGCTGGTACAAAAAAGTGTCTGTTTATTTATTTCAATTGGCTTTGCTGAACGCTTATGTGCTATACAGAGCTTCAGGACGGACTGGATCCTTCCTTAAATTCCAGAAAGAGATCGTCAGAGCCCTTCTGTTTCCAGACGGTGCTCCACCTCACCTTTCCCAACCAAATACAGTAAGCCGGCTGCATGAGAGGCATTTTCTTTATGTCCTCCCGAGTACCCCTACCCAACGAGCCCCCCAAAAAAGATGTTGTGTCTGCAGCAAGCGCGGATATAGGCGTGACACCCGGTATTATTGTCCCTCCTGTCCTGACAATCCTGGTCTTTGCATTGGTAAATGTTTTGAACGCTACCATACACTAGTTGAGTATTAGCGTAGGGTACAGCACTGCACAGTCTCGGACACACTTTCACAGGGTCTCCCAAGATGCCATCACATTTTGAGAGACCCAAACCTGGTACCAGTTGCAAAAAAAAGTGTAAAAAAACAAAAAAAAAATACAAAAAAAGTAAAAAAAAAAAAAACACAAAAAATATATAAAATAAAAAAAACAAAAATAGTTGTTTTATTGTTCTCTCTCTATTCTCTCTCTATTGTTCTGCTCTCTTTTACTGTATTCTATTCTGCAATGTTTTATTGTTGTTATGTTTTTATCATGTTTGCTTTATAGGTATGCAATTTTTTTATACTTTACTGTTTACTGTGTTTTATTGGTAACCATTTTTTTGTTTTCAGTTACGCCATTCAGCTGCAGAGTGGATTTACTTATCTTGACAGCAACAGTGTTTGCTCCCACGATACATAAAGCTGTGACTCCAGCGCTGTCGGAGGTGATTTCACCACCACAGTTACATACTTCAGCATTTATGCCGAAGCGTGGGGGCAGCAGTGGGTGGAGGAGCGATTTGCTCCTGCCTTTTGCGGGAGGATGCCCCCATGCTTCGGCATATATATATTTTAGGCACAGGTTGCGTTAAATGTTTTATTTTTTACTATGTTTTTTGTGTATTTGCTTTGCAGGTATGGTAAGTCTTACTGTTATACTGTAATGTTACTTTGTTTTAATGTTAACCATCATTTGCTTAGCAGGTACGCCATTCAGTTGCAGCGCGGATTTATTTATCTTGACAGCAACAGCGTTTGGTCCCACGATACATAAAGCCGTGACTCCAGCACTGTCGGAGGTGATTTCACCACCACAGTTACAAAAAAAGTTTACAATATATGCCCAACAAGGACCAGCAACGTACTGGTATGTTGCTGGACTTTGAGTGGTTATACCAGAATGATGCCTGCAGGTTTAGGTATATCTTGGTATCATTCTTTTCAGCCAGTGGTCTGCTTTCACGTAAAAGCAATCCTAGCGGCTAATTAGCCTCTAGACTGCTTTTACAGGCAGTGGGAGGGAATACCCCCACCCCCCACACCGTCTTCCATGTTTTTCTCTGGCTCTCCTGTCCCAACAGGGAGACCGAGAATGCAGCCGGTGATTCGGCCAGCTGACCATAGAGCTGATCAGAGACCAGAATGGCTCCAATCATCTCTATGGCCTAAGAAACCGGAAGCTACGAGCATTTCATGACTTAGATTTCGCCGGATGTAAACAGCGCCATTGGGAAATTGGGAAAGCATTTTATCACACCGATCTTGGTGTGGTCAGATGCTTTGAGGGCAGAAGAGAGATCTAGGGTCTAATAGACCCCAATTTTTTCAAAAAAGAGTACCTGTCACTACCTATTGCTATCATAGGGGATATTTACATTCCCTGAGATAACAATAAAAATTATTAAAAAAATAAGAAAATGAAAGGAACAGTTTAAAAATAAGACAAAAAAGCAAAAGAATAATAAAGAAAAAAAAAAGCACCCCTGTCCCCCCCTGCTCCCGCGCAAAGGCGAACGCAAGCGTCTGTCTGGCCCCAAATGTAAACAGCAATTGCACCATGCATATGAGGTATCACCGCGAAGGTCAGATTGAGGGCAGTAATTTTAGCAGTAGACCACCTCTGTAAATCTAAAGTGGTAACCTGTAAAGGCTTTTAAAGGCTTTTAAAAATGTATTTTTTAGTAGTTTGTGCGCGTTTGTGCGCAATTTTAAAGCATGTCATGTTTGGTATCCATGTACTCAGCCTAAGATCATCTTTTTTATTTCTTCAAACATTTGAACAATATAGTGTGTTTTAGTGCATTCAAATTTTAAAAAGTGTGTTTTTTTTCCCCAAAAAAATGCATTCGAAAAATCGCTGCGCAAATACTGTGTGAAAAAAAAAATGAAACACCCACCATTTTAATCTGTAGGGCCTTTGCTTTAAAAAAATATATCATGTTTGGGGGTTCAAAGTAATTTTCTTGCAAAAAAAATAATTTTTTCATGTAAACAAAAAGTGTCAGAAAGGGCTTTGTCTTCAAGTGGTTAGAAGAGTAGGTGATGTGTGACATAAGCTTCTAAAAGTTGTGCATAAAATACCAGGACAGTTAACCCCCCCCAATGACCCCATTTTGGAAAGTAGACACCCCAAGCTATTTCCTGAGAGGCATGTCGAGTCCATGGAATATTTTATATTGTGACACAAGTTGCGGGAAAAAGACACTTTTTTTTTTGCACCAAGTTGTCACTAAATGATTAATTGCTCAAACATGCCATGGGAATATGTGAAATTACACCCCAAAATACATTCTGTTGCTTCTCCTGAGTACGGGGAAACCACATGTGTGAGACTTTTTGGGAGCCTAGCCACGTACGGGACCTCGAAAACCAAGCACCGCCTTCAGGCTTTCTAAGGGCATAAATTTTTGATTTCACTCTTCACTGCCTATCACAGTTTCTGAGGCCATGGAATGCCCAGGTGGCAAAACCCCCCAAATGACCCTATTTTGGAAAGTAGACACCCCAAGCTATTTACTGAGAGGTATAGTGAGTATTTTGCAGACCTCACTTTTTTTCAAAATTTTTTGAAAATTGAAAAAAGAAAAAAAAATGTTTTTTCTTGTCTTTCTTCATTTTCAATAACAAATGAGAGCTGCATAATACTCACCATGCCTCTCAGGAAATAGCTTGGAGTGTCCACTTTCCAAAATGGGGTCATTTGGGGGGGGGTTGTGCTATCTTGGCATTTTATGGCCTTCGAAACTGTGATAGGTAGTGAGGAGTGAATCAAAAATTTACGCTCTTAGAAATCCTGAAGGGGGTGATTGGTTTTCGAGGCCCCGTATGAAGCTAGGCTCCCAAAAAGCCACACACATGTGGTATCCTCATACTCAGGAGAAGCAGCAGAATGTATTTTGGGGTGTAATTCCACATATGCCCATGGCATGTTTGAGCAATGTATCATTTAGTGACAACTTTGTGCAAAAAAAAAAAAAAATGGTCACTTTCCCGCAACTTGTGTCAAAATATAAAATATTCCATGGACTCAACATGCCTCTCAGCAAATAGCTTGGGGTGTCTACTTTCCAAAATGGGGTCATTTGGGGGGGGGGGGTTGTGCCATCTTGGCTCTTTATGGCCTTCAAAACTGTGATAGGTAGTGAGGAGTGAAATCAAAAATTTACGCCCTTAGAAATCCTGAAGGTGGTGCTTGGTTTCGGGGCCCTGTACGTGGCTAGGCTCCCAAAAAGTCCCACACATGTGGTATCCCCGTACTCAGGAGAAGCAGCAGAATGTATTTTGGGGTGTAATTCCACATATGCCCATGGCATGTTTAAGCAATATATCATTTAGTGACAACTTTGTGCAAAGAAAAAAAAAATTGGTCACTTTCCCGCAACTTGTGTCAAAATATAAAATATTCCATGGACTCAACATGCCTCTCAGCAAATAGCTTGCGGTGTCTACTTTCCAAAATGGGGTCATTTGGGGGGGTTTTGTGCCATCTTGGCATTTTATGGCCTTCAAAACTGTGATAGGTAGTGAGGAGTGAAATCAAAAATTTACGCCCTTAGGAACCCTGAAGGCGGTGCTTGGTTTTCGGGGCCCCGTATGCGGCTAGGCTCCCAAAAAGTCCCACACATGTGGTATCCCCATACTCAGGAGAAGCAGCTAAATGTATTTTGGGGTGCAATTCCACATATGCCCATGGCCTGTGTGAGCAATATATCATTTAGTGACAACTTTTTGTAAATTTTTTTGTTGTTGTCATTATTCAATCACCAATGAATGTTCAATGGGCTCAACATGCCTCTCAGCAATTTCCTTGGGGTGTCTACTTTCCAAAATGGGGTCATTTGGGGGGGGGGGGGTTGTACTGCCCTGCCATTTTAGCACCTCAAGAAATGACAAAGGCAGTCATAAACTAAAAGCTGTGTTTATTTCCAGAAAATGTACCCTAGTTTGTAGACGCTATAACTTTTGCGCAAACCAATAAATATACGCTTATTGACATTTTTTTACCAAAGACATGTGGCTGAATACATTTTGGCCTAAATGTATGACTAAAATTGAGTTTGTTGGATTTTTTTTATAACAAAAAATTTTCGGTCTTTTTCCGTTTATAGCGCAAAAAAATAAAAACAGCAGAGGTGATCAAATACCATCAAAAGAAAGCTCTATTTGTGGGAAGAAAAGTACGCATATTTTGTTTGGGTACAGCATTGTATGACCGCGCAATTAGCAGTTAAAGCGACGCAGTGCCAAATTGTAAAAAGTGCTCTGGTCAGGAAGGGGGTAAATCCTTCCGGGGCTGAAGTGGTTAAACGAATTACACCACCAAGATACTAATTCACTCACTTGTTATCTATTGCTTTGACTATTGCAACTCGATTTTCATTGGTCAACCTTTAAACAGGCTACCCACTCCCTCTTCCCCACTTATTCTATCAGTAATGCTGCTACTAGACTCTCCACCTTGCCAACTGCCATCCCCTTCTGCCAATCCACTGACTTCCGAATGCCTGACAATTTTTTTTTTTAATACTAACATACAAAATTATCCATAGCTCTGCCCCCTGCTACATCACCAACCCACTCAAACTGTCTCAAAATATCACCCAAACCATTTTTTTTTGCTTCACCCAAAACCTCCTGCTTGCTAGCGCCCTCTTCTCCTCCCCTCATGCTTGCCTCCAGGACTTCTCCAGATGCTCTTCCTGGAACTCCCTACCTCAGCCATTATTGTCATCTCCTCCTCTGTCTGCCTTTAGGCGATCCTTGAAAACTCATAACTTCTGGGATGCCTATCCTGCCTCTACCCAACAACATTCTGGATCTACCTATCTCTTAGATTTATTGTCTTTAGTATCAATTGTTCCTCTGTTTTGGATAGTAAGTTTTCTTAAAACAGGGTTCTGTGTAAAGCCAAACTTCACCCTCTCAGTCAACATTGACTATTTGTAATCCTTATGCTACTAGCATTGGTAAGTAGATAGGAAAGTATATGATATTTACTTTTTGTAAAAATGTTTTACATTTTTTCAGTTGCCTTCTGGTTTCTATGCCTAGGAAAATGTTGTCATATATCCCAGGAGTCTTCCGGGGGGGGGGGGGGGTTCTCTGCTAAGCACACCCCCTCCTGCCTGCATGCCTGAGGTAAGAGCAGATGAATTCCAGAAAGTAAATGCTACATGAATCTTCTGCCCTTACTCAAGATGGTCACAACCAGAAATGCTAGGGTGTTTTTCTATGTGATATCTCTGCAGAATAAAGTATGGAAATATGGATAGATGGGTGAGTTTTCTTTGAATATAAAAAATTAATTAAACAGCTTTTGAGGTTTGTGGTGCAAAGATGCAATGAAGTTCCACATTAACCTTTTGTCTTGAATTGTATTGTAACTACTGCCTCATTTTATTATAAAGTGTTGCACAAAATATTGGCACTAAATAAATCCTGAATAATAATAATAATAGTTAGGTTCCATGCCAGGTTCACTTTAATCACTTTAATACCAAAGACAAAAAGTTACTTTAACATAAGCTCTGGCTTTTTGCTGAGTGTCTTGTGTAACTTGAATAAAACACTCAATTATGCAATTACCAACTAGAGGCCAAAAAGTTATGCTCTGGCGTGCTCTCTCCTACCTCTTTCACAATTCTATTGGTTGCTAAATGTGATAGGTGACCCCACTGACTAATGCCTTTAATAGGAACTTAATAGGAAATGCATGTAGTGATTTTAAATTGTACAACTCACAAGAAATTAGAATTCTGTCCATTCAGAGATCATGTACTCAAAATCAGTGGCGGCCGCTCCATTAGGGGCGCAGGGGTGCCACCCCCCTAATCTACATGCACGGCTCCGGACGCATAGATTTCAATGGGGTTTTTTTTTTTTAATCACATGATTAGAGCCTGAGGGTGGGCTTGGGGCTTCCTGCTTCTCCTCCCAGCCAATCAGGAAGCGGGTCCCGAGCCCCAGTTGGCCAGGGAGTCCTAGGACTCCCAGCCAATCGGGTCTCAGGACCCATTTCTTGTTCAGCCAGGAGGAGAAGCAACGCCTGTTAGGCTGGGAGAAGAAGCAGCTCTTTCCTCAGCAAGCTGGAGCGAGGAACAGCTGGTGGAGTGGCAGAAACAGCCTCTTTAACCACTTCAGCCCAGAAGGATTTACCCCCTTCCTGAACAGGTCATTTTTTGCGATACGGCACTGCAACGCTGAAACTGACAATCGCACGGTCGTGCGACGTGGTACCCAAACAAAATCGATGTCCTTTTTTTCCCACAAATAGAGCTTTTTTTTGGTAGTGTTTGATCACCTCTGCGGTTTTTATTTTTTGCGCTATAAACAAAATAAGAGTGATAATTTTGAAAAAAAAAACAAATATTTTTTACTTTTTGCTATAATACATATCCCCAAAAAAATATTAAAAAAAAACAAACTTCTTCATCAGCTTAGGCAAATATGTACTCTGCTACATATTTTTGTTAAAAAAAAAAAAAAAAAAAGCAATAATATTGATTGGTTTGCGCAAAAGTTATAGCGTCTACAAAATAGGGGAACGATTTCAAGATCTTAATTTTTTTTTAAATTGCTTTTACTGGTAATAGTGGCGATCTGTGATTTTTAGTCGGACTGCGACATTGCGGCAGACAAATCTGACCCTACGTGACAGTTTTTGGGGACCAATGAAATTGATACAATGATCAGTGCTAAAAACAATGCAATGATCACTGTATAAATGGCACTGGCAGGGAAGGGGTTAACACTAGAGGGCGATCAAGGGGTTAACTGTGTTCCCTGGGAAGTGTTTCTGATTGTATGGGAGATGGGCTGCCTTGGAGAAGAGCAAGATCGCTTTTCCTGATCACTAGAAACAGCTTATCTTTCTTTTCTCACCTGTCAAAACAGGGATCTGTTTGTTTACACTGACAGATCCCCATTCTGGCTCTCTTTCCCACGATCGCAGGTAGCCAAAGGACATAGAGTTTGCCAGACCTGCCGGGCATGCTCCCGTCTGCAGTACTACATGCACAGACCGACGTATGGGTACATTGTTTTACGCAACCGAGCCGCCTTGCTGCAGTATATATGGGAAAAGCGGTTGGCAAGTGGTTAAGCTTCCAGGAGCCCTACCCCAGATCCAGAACCACCTCTGCATCGGTCTCCTAAGGTTATGCAATTTATCGCTGCCTTACCACCCGTCCCATGCAGAGGGGGGCTTAGTGCGTGAGAGGGTGCCAGGTTTGTTTGCCGCCCCCCCCCCTAATATTGAGCACCAGCCACCACTGCTCAGAATGCATCTAAACACATGTAAACACAATCATAAGTAAATTCCATTGAAAACAAGTATAAACACAGGGGAACTTTATCTGGAAAGCAGGTGGGTGTACAGCAATTTATGTAATATCCCCAATAGAGATACAGACCATGACATCACCCTTCCCATTGGCCTTTCCCACTTGATAGAAATGGTCCTTACATTTTTTTTAATAAACCCAACTAGTACTCACTGTTTTCCTGAGGTTCAATGCTGGCCAAATTTATGTGAAGGGTTCTTTTGAAACACAGAAGATATGAAAAACGGTTTAGTATTATGCTTTTTACCCAATGTGGAACATTTCCTTGTGATTCATACAGGTTTAGAATGTAGGAGGTTCCAATGGATCCAACTATACTGACAAGCATGGTGGCCATACAAACACAGCAGTATATACCTAGGAGAAAGAATTCCACTTTTAAAAAATAAAGCAAACAAAAAAGTACTCAAAAGAAGAACAATTTGTTGATTCATACGACTCACCAAAGCCTTAACATTTGTTAAAGCAGACCTTCCATGAAAATGGAAGGTGAGCTTCCTGGCAGCACCCCGCCACCACAAACACAATTAGCTGCAAAAAAAACAACTTTAAAAATAAAGATGTAAATACTTATCTCAGTTCCAGCTTTCAGTGTTGTTGGGAGCACTTTGCCAACCCTAAGTTAATTTAATGGACAGTTTGTAAAAATCTGTGATTTTTTTTACAACTCTATGTAAATATCAGGGGCTGATAATTTGTTATGCTGTGTTGTCCTTATTAGTGTAAACCAGGCAATTTACTTGATATGAGTATTGTTAGTGTTTCCATATTGTGTTTAAATATCCATTATCTTTTTATTTAATAGGAGTATTTAATAGGAGTTCTGTCATTTTTTTTAATAGTAATGGGGTATATGGTGCAATAAGTGTTGTGTGTACATGAAGGGCTAAGCAAAACAGCAAAAAGTTCATAGAGTCCAATTGGAGTGTTCAGGATAACTTTCAGCTCATCTTGATGCACCAGATGCAGCACCTCTAAAAAGACTGAAGTATCTCTAGGCAAACAGATAAGAAGGACAGCAGTGAGCAATCTGAGTATAGCATATTAACCGATTTATTGTGGTGAAAAGACAAATGGCAATGGATAACCTGGTTAGCTTGAGAAAAATGCTTGGATGGCCTTCAAAAGCATAGCTTCGCCCCCTGACATCCAGATGACATCACTTCTGGTCTACTCTGCATCCCACAAGAAGCTCTCCGCCATCTTGTTGTTTTCTACTTTCTCATCCAAGCTGTCATCCAGCCTTAACGTCCGGACTTTCCAGGCTGCAATTTGTGCCATTTCTTTTTCCCATGTGAGTTGCTCATTTCTCAGTACTATTAATGCTGCACTTAGTTTGGTCCCCCCGAGGTGTTCTCTTGGTCCTGCAGGTGTATCCCCCCAACACTCCTATCTTGGTCTGAGGTTTCCTGCTGTCGTGAGACTGTCCATCAGAAGCCCTTACTATGTGATGAGCCTGATTTTAACTGTTACAATGTGAGTTGCCATTTGTCTTTTCACCACAATAAATCAGTTAATATACTACACTCAGATTGCACACTGCTGTTCTTCTTATCTGTAATTTTTTTTGTCAGTAATGCCCCGTCAGTAATTTTTCCATGTTTTATCAGTAAAAAAGATTGGCAACACTGGCTGGGATGTGCAAGTAATGTCACTGTGCCTTACCGCTGCCTCCTGGAATACATGGTCCATTCTGGGAGTACATTCTTCTGGGATTTTGAGTGCCCAGCAGGCAGCAGTAAGACACAGTGATGTCACCAGTGTCTCCAGGAAGTGTCAGAAGACAGAAACAAAGTGATTTTTTTTTTTAGTTTTTTTTCTTAACCTTTTTTAGCAGCTCTCATGTGGGCTGTGCCTATTTGCAATACAGTGAGATAACAAAATGTTGCAGGAGGCGTGGCTGTCAACATTGTCACTGCTTAATCATAGGCCCATAGTCTGTCAATCAGTACCTGGCCACACCTAGTTTTGCCCACTGTTTTCTGGATTGGCAGTGCTGCCTCTGTGTTTGGGATGAGCATGTGAGACACAAATGAAGAACTTAGTTGGCTCAAGCAGAGAAGGTAAAGGACGATTTTTTTCGTTTGCTTTATGAGGCTTGTGCATCATATAGGAAATTGCTCTGTATAAATTGTCATACGGGAGTCTTTAAGTAAACTTTTAGACAACAAAAGTAATCTATATGTTATAATTCAGAACAAACAAGGCTTTCTTTTGGTAATATATCGTTTTGCCAAAATGATTTAATTTTCAATGCAATCAGTGAAATTGGTCCTGTACCATGTGATCACTGTGATTCATCAGATCAATCACAGTAGTAAATAAAAGTTGCATGAATGAACCTTTGAAAAAAAAAAGGCTCTTATGCACTTTTTTGCGTTTGTTAAATTTAGAAATATCTCAACAACAGATGGTGCAATGTGGTGAGATCTTCGAAGCATTATATCAGAGCTGCGTACAGAGGAATGTTTATGGTGCATAGGATAAGAGCTTATATTGAGGTGACGAGGAGTAGTAGCCCTATCTAAAGGGCAGGTGCAAATTTACCTTACTTTTACTGGGTCAATATCTTGGGGTAAGTGTGTTGGCTGGAAGGTGGTGGATACACTGGTTGATGGTGATTTACTAATTAATTCTGCACTCTATTTGGGAATTCCTGTGGTGAAAGCAATAGTGGACTTTACATACTACTGATAGTCACAGAAGAAGAGGAGTGTTCAATTACAGACTATGCACTTTATTTTTTTTTTTACAGGTTTTATTGAACACTGGAGTAATATATAATTTATTTTTCACATATGATTTATACTTGTGGTATGCTTTATATATGAATTTATATATGTAAGAGCAGTCTTCAAAAAGTTCCCGCACTTTTATATTTTCTTTGGAAATGGCGGGTGAGGGCAGGAGAAGTAATAATTGGTCGTGTCTGAGAGTGTCATGTGACTAGTCTGGCAAGCCAGCTGACCTTGCAGTTCAGTATTACAGGGCGTACACACGGTTGGACTTTGTTCAGACATTCCGACAACAAAATCCATGGATTTTTTCCAACGGATGCTGGCTCAAACTTGTCTTGCATACACACGGTCACACAAAGTTGTCGGAAAATCCAATCGTTCTGAACGCGGTGACGTAAAACACGTACGCCGGGACAATAAACGGGTCAGTGGCCAATAGCTTTCATCTCTTTATTTATTCTGAGCATGCGTGGCACTTTGTCCGTCGGATTTGTGTACACACGATCGGAACTTCCGACAACGGATTTTGTTGTCGGAAAATTTTATCTCCTGCTCTCCAACTTTGTGTGTCGGAAAATCCGATGGAAAATGTCCGATGGAGCCCACACACGGTCGGAATTTCCGACAACACGCTCCGATCGGACATTTTCCATCGGAAAATCCGACCGTGTGTACGGGGCATAAGAGTTGTCACGCTATGGTGAAGATGGCTGTGAAACTTATAAAGAAAAGTGCAGAAACTTTTTGAAGACTATATGCTTAATTTGATGCACTTTTGATTTGGTTGTGTTTGGTTGAGTTTTTATTTTCAATGACATTATATTTCTAAATGATCTTCCCAACAGTGTTTAGAAGAACAATATATCTCAGCATTAAATCAAGGCTGTCATTTTGAATGGAAATTGCCAGCAACAGCAGCGGGGTGCACTGGCAGGTAGAGAGAGACAGGGCATGCCACATATGTCCTTTGTACTTTAATGCACATTTTTTTTTTTCAATAATTTTTATTCAATTTTTGTCAGTTTACAAAATGATAAATCACATTTTCATATAGCAGTAGGTATCGTAAACCGAAAGATAAACAATGAAAGCTAACAGAGAACATAGAACTTTGCATTCCTAGTACAATTTCCTGAATTATGAGGAATATGAGCAAGGCAGGAGAGACTATATTCCTCCACTAGTCACCCCGTTTGGGAACTTACTGTGACATTGCGGAGGTACAGCTTCTACAAGCCTATGTGTCATCAGCAGCATTAACTGGGTTATATCTGTTAGCAGTCGTGTAACAAGAGCGTATAGCTCATAATTAGTATTAAGTAAACTAATATGTATATTAAACAGGATCAATTCAGGGACCATATGGAAAAGGAAGGATATGAACCTTAAAAATACAGATAATTATTAGATAATTCCCCAAAGTGATAGTAGATGAGATTTCTGTCATTTACGATGAGTGTCGTACCACTTTGATGCCTTTTTTATGGGCATACATAGCACACCCAGGATATAAAATTGAACCAAAACCATTACAGATTGCGCTGAAAACTGTATTTTTTGATTGGAAGACTACATTATTTCAAAATGTATATGCCGTTTAAAAATCTAAAGACATACCTAGCAACGGAGGAGTTTCCGAGAGTGGTAGTATATTATTTAGAATCAAAAGCAGCATAGAGAATCCCAGCACAAGGGACATTTTGAAACAAAGCCGATCTGCTTTGTCCATTTGAATAAACATACTGACCATGTCAAGAGCCACCATGAAATAAACTGGCATAATGAAGGTAAGGACATAAACTGCAGAAACTCTTTCTATTTTGAACTGGAAGGCAAAACAGAAGCTATTAGAATGCAGACAAAGCATACATTTTAAAACATCCCTTATTAAGTGTCCATTGCTATTTATTTTGCAATCTCAGCTAACAGAACCTGTGCATAAAATGTGTGAAACTCTTGTTTCTTCCTCCATACTCCAAAGACATACTGATAGGTTAACTGGCTGCTGTGCAACTTGGCCCTATATGTGTATGTTTCCATATCCTTATTCTCCAAAAAAAATCCATATACATTTACTACTTAATGTTTTATGTCTCCTTGTAATGTCCTCCATGAGCCCCAAACCTCTACTTTTCCTCTTTACTTCTGGTTAGTTGGAATGAGCAGTGCATGTTCATTGTGGTCATGTGCACTACTCTTTGTACACTACACATCCCATAGTCCATGGTGCCTGGTCCATCTTGGGAGAGAGCCAGAGAGGATGAATATGTTCCTACATAAACTGAAAGCACGTAGAACAAATGTAGCCGCCCTGTAACAGTAAGTTGCATCACAGCAGGAATTTAGAGATTTGGAGGAGGCTGAGATCAATAGAAGGAACTTTGAGTTAAGAATACAAATTTAAATACAAACACTGTTTAAAAAAATATATATATCCATAAGAAATGCCCAGGTCTATAAATATACAATCCATCAATTTCTGTTACAGTAAGGGGCCTATGCATAAAAAAAATGTTTTGAGAAAGTCTCAGCATTCAAGCAAAAGTCATGAATAATATCTGTAATGTTTATAATTAGGGATGGGCTAGATGTAGAACACACAAACATATGGGGCGCTCGTAGCAAGGTCGCCCGCCGAGGAGCTCCACATAATGCACTGCGAGATCGCAGTGCATTGACGGCTGCTGATTACCCAAAGCATGCACCTGACCTGCATGCTTTGGCCAATCACGACGCAATGTGCTGTGAGAGCCATGATAGGCCAAAGGCAGGGTGCCTTTGGCCAACCATGGCTGAGTATATAGTACAGTGCATAGTTTATACTACAGTGCAGTGCTGAGAGTATATACTACAGTGCAGTGCAGAGTATATAGTGCAGTGCATAGTATATACTACAGTGCAGTGCAGAGTATATAGTGCAGTGCATAGCAGTGCATAGTGCACAGTCACCACTGATCCCATTTTTGTTTTTATTACTTTTTTTTTTTTTTGCAAGCATCAGGTTCTGTTGCTGCATTATTAGTACTCCCCCTTCTGTGTTGCAGGTGTTATTCCTTCTGCGTCCGCACAGCTGTTGTATACCTTTGATTTTTTTTTTCTGTGATGTCGCAGCACTAAGAATATTTAGGGCATAATTGCTGTCCCCCCTTCTGCGTCACAGGTGTTTTCCTTTATACGTCAGCAGCGGTTCCCTTTTTCTTTTTTTGTTGTCCTCTCTTATTTTTGATTACATTTATTTTATTTTAGTTTTTTAGCAGCAGCAGCGGAAAAAAAAAGTCTCCACAGTTGCTCCATCTTTATTTTATTAAAAGAAATTTATAATAAAATGGTATTTAGTGCACCAAGCACAAAAGTATTGCACCCAAGGAGCAGATTCCCTTCCCACATTCTATAATAAGGAGTTATAAAATTCCCCCCCCAAAAAACTAAAAAAAATCCTCATCATGTCCGGACGGCCAACAAGGAGAGGCAGATGCTCATAGGCCACTAAAATAGGGCAAGCAGCCTATGTGTCTACAGTGAAAAGTGGTGGTCGCGGACATGGTGCCTCCTCTGCAGGCGGGGAACGATTGTCCTTTTTTCCCCTGCTATTGAGCCATAACATGCAGAAGAGTTGGAGGAGTGGATAACAAAGCCGTCCTCATCCTCTGTAACCCAGGCTCATACTAGTTTGCCTTCCACCGCAGCTGCCAAAGCGGCCTATTCCACTGGCTCCTTGTCCACAGCTACTCCGTCCGTAGCCCCACCATCATACACAGAGGAGTCACCAGATTTTTTTGATCACAGTGTCGGTTACACGCTGCTGGAGGATGCGCAGCAATTTCAATGCTCTGTGTTGGTTCCCAGGTTGAGAAAGGGAGTAACGTGAGCTTATAGAGAGGGGTGCCACAGAAGGACACATAACTATCCCCCAGCTACAGCATACTGCCAAGTTTACTCCAGTGACGAGGATGGAACGGATGATAAGGTCACTGACTGTACTTGGGTCCCTGAGAGAACAGAGGAGGAAAGTGAGGAGGAGTCACAACTCCAATGAGGCAGGATGTCCTCCAGGGGCCAGCTTAAGGGCAGCCACCCTATTACATAACACCACATAGCTCCACAGGTGCAGGGCGCTGCTGACTCCCCGCTGACTTCCAAAAGTTCATTGGTGTGGGCTTTTTTCAACACACGTGCAGTAGATCACAGCCTTGCTGTTTGCAATCTCTGTCTGAAGCGGATCAAGCGTGGCCAGAACACCAGCTGCTTGGGCACCACATGCCTGACAAGACACCTGCCATGCAGTCCATTGGCAACCGCACCTGAAAGACCCACATCCTAAAAAAAAGGCAGACTTCTTCTTGCTCCTCATCTGGGATCTCTACCCCTACTATACCTCAAGGCTTCTCAAAAACCTGCACTGAGAGGAATGGTGGTATAGCAATGGGTGCCACAAGTACTTTCAGCCAATCTGCTAGCAGTACACCACCTGTTGATTTCAGCAGGCAAATTTTGCTACTCCAGTTGCTGAACCGTGAAATAAAAAAATACTGTCCCAGCCATCCACATGCTCAGCATCTAAATGCTAGCTTGGCCAAATTGCTAGCACTACAACTGCTGCCTTTTCTTTTTTTTTCAAATTCTTTATTTATACAAAAAAGGAAGCAGTAATAACATTGTTACATCACATTCCAACAGGTACATACATAAATCGTTTCTTATAACCTCATTGTTTTAGGGCGGGATTAATATTCCTCATCTTATACATGTGTGTGTGTGTTTATCCCTGCCCGTATATTCCTGTTCCTCCCTTTTATTTTTATTTTTTCACCTAATACCCCTAAAACAAAACTCAACAAACCCCCCCCCACCACCACCCTTTCCCCTTATCTCCCTTTCCTATGGGAGCCGGGCGACTTCCTCATTCTTATATAATTACTAGACGGACGGACTTCCCTCCTTAGTTATGTTCCCCAACAATCTCTTTCCCTCTTCTGAATATACATAAGTGTCCCACTCTGCCCTTATTTTAGTATACTGCTCTTTTTTATTTTGAGCTGAGAGCATCAAGTCCTCCATGGCCCCAACATTTCTGACCCTATTGAGCCACAATGCAATCGATGGTGGCTTCGGGTCTTTCCAACACAGAGTAATACAGGCTTTAGCAGCATTAACTAAGTGGCATAGAACAGAGTTTTTATATGTCTGTAAAGGGATTTATGAGAAAAGAAGAAGAAAAAAGAGGGGTCGTCAGGTATTGGAAAGACTGTATGTACATATACGGGAACATATTAAAAATATCAAGAAAGGGTTCCCTAAACATCATCTTTCCCGCCACTTTGACGCAGTCCATAACCGGGATCCCACAGGATTGGTCTTCTACAGGATTGATTGTGTCAGGGATCACTGGCGAGGTGGCAATAAAACTACGCTTGTGTCACAAAATGAAACCAGCTGGATATATAGGTTGGGGTCCCTTGCTCCGAGGGGCCTCAACCTAGATATTGATTTAAATTGTTTCATAGCCAACCCATAGACCCTCTTCCCCCCCCTCCCCCATTTTTCTAACTAAACATTGGGGCAATTATAGGTCTGTTATCCCGAGAGAGGCTTTATTTTGGGGGGTGCGGGTAAGCTAAATGGTCTAGCAGTGGATATGAATCTGAGTTGGGATTCAGTTTTTAGTGAGTACGCCTTTATGTGCAAGGCAGTGGGTCCTCACTAGTGTTGCACTTAGAATTGCATCAGGATGCATATATCACTTCCATACTGACCCACAGTTGCTATTACTTTGACCTTTAATGTTACCTAACACTGTTGGGGCCTTTCCTATTCGATGTCCTATTACCAGTCAACTTTATTATGTTATATATCTAAGATTAGTTTATGTCAATTACGTCTAGCTGTTCCGCCCTCCTCCACTCACTAGTCAATCAGTAACCCTACTGTCTTCCCTATCCCCACACCACTACGGACCCATTCATTACTTAGAGATTTTATTCATTATGGTCCCTAATGTATGGTTGGGTAATTGTTACAACCATCATGCCCTTGGAGTCTGATCTATTTTAGATTAAGTGTGATGTACATGTTTGTCCCCTTGGGAGTTGGAGGATGTTCACGCTCTTAGAATCTAAGGATATGTTGGTAAAACCGTAACATTAGAGGATACTATACAATTCCCTTCATTTTATACTTAATATTGTGTAAACGGTCTGACATGCCCCGTTAGTGACCTCCCTGTAGGAAACTAGCCTAATACTGGATGCTGCACACCTATTAGAACAATGCAAATCAGCCATCAAAGTTTAACAATCATTGCATACAGTTCTGTGAATGATAGGCGTGTACAAGCATTGTAATCCCTCCTATAATCCATTACGATAGGTGCATTTGTGTGTGAGGGGCGGCACCGACACGGCTGCTTCTCTAATAAGTGACGTGGTGCGTGGCGTGCGGGTACCATCGCTGAAGACGTCTATGACGAAACGCGTACGATGGCGCCACGCACGCTACGTCACTTACGCAAAATTAGGCCGCTGGAACACAGGTGGAGCGCAAATGCTCAGGATACTTCCACCTAGCGGTACGAGCGTTCCCAATCCACTTGAGTGGTTTGTGGATAGTTACATCTAGTCCACTTAGCTGTGCTCTGGATGTATGTCTGCTGAAACACACTGTTTGCTGCTGTATTACCATAGCCAGCTGTGCTGGTCTGTGGTATTTTTATTTGAAGATTTTTATCTGAGGAATCCTTTTGTTGAAATCAATTCTAATTTTTGTTGGAATAAATTATATTTTTAAGTACTACACTATGGGAGTCCACCATTCCTTTTTTTTTTCCCACATGAGTAACAAAGTTCCATGCTTCTGTGTATGCTGAGGACCACCACGTGAACCCATCCTTTACGCTGGCAGGGAGATCGTAGAGGCTACATTTGCATGCGAATTACCCCTTTGGGGTGAATGGATCTGGTGAGTGGGGATCCTTGAGGGGGAGCACCAAGTCACCAAGTCACCAGGACGTTGAATGCACTTAAGTCACGTGTTTGAGTTTAATGTCTATTTTTATTATTTTTTATTTATTTTTCACCACGGTGAAGATTTTTTCACAACTATGGACTGCCTACTAATCATGTAATGTTACAAATACTTTACAAAATAGATCAAGATTTAAAATTAATTTAAAATTTGTGTTCACTGACACGTTATGGTCACTTATATGCTTATTGTAATTGTTGATATTTTGAGGCTATCATTACTTATATACTTTTCACAGGAGTATTAATATATATACCACTTAAGTGGGTGCATGTATATGCAAGAACACACTTTACAAGATACTATGTATGGTTTCATGCACATTAAATGTATGTAAACTCAGGGTAGGCTTACCCATCAATACGATCACTTAAGGTGAAGAGGTTGTAATTATTTTATGATTTTTCAACACTTTTACTTTTAACTTTGTATCTGCATACTCACCTTTGATGTACATTCCCCATAGGGAGTGTCGCTTGCATACCACTGTCAGGTATCTTGTTTATTTTGGGGGGCAACCTGGCCTGGAGCCAGGGTGCTGTCTTTTATAATATAGTCATTTTTTCTCATCATTGTTTTCTTCACTTTTTTTTCTTCTCATCTGCCAGAATTAGCCCTAGGGAGCACCATTACCCCCTTTTTTACATATACACTTAATACAGGCTTTAGCAGCATTAACTAAGTGGCATAGAACAGAGTTTTTATATGTCTGTAAAGGGATTTGTGAGCAAAGAAGAAGAAAAAAGAGGGGTCGTCAGGTATTGGAAAGACTGTAAATTTTTGGGCAAAACTTTGTACCTCCAACCAGTATTGTCTGATCTTTCAACGGGACCAAAATATATGGACTAGGGTCCTTTGTTCCTTGTTACATCGCCAACAGCGAACCGAGGCCTCTGGAAAGAACTTACAAAGTCTTGACGGGGTGTAATACCATCTCGTTAGCAATTTGTAATTGGACTCCTGTATCCGTGTGCAAATCGATGAGTTCAACGACAGGTATATTATCTTCTGTCGTTGAGCCGCCGTAAAGATCTTATTAAGGTCTCTTTCCCACTTTCCAATTCCGGGCATCTCAAAGTCCTCTGAAGGGGTAATTAGCAACGCGTATATCCTAGAGATCATCTGGGGGAGAGGTTCTGTCTCCTCACAATATAGTTCAAACGTGGTCAGTTGTCGATAATTTATCGCTGGTCCTTGCTACTCAAAGAAATGGGGCAATTGTAGTGCCTACCACAAATTTATTTCATATTGGCCCCCTGGTTGCATCAATGAGGCAACTGTAGGCCATGTCTCAAATTGTAAGAAATGTGATGCCTGGGTGCAGCCCTTCTCTAAGAGCCCTTTAAATGCCCTGGTTCCATACCTGGACTGAAGCTGGGGTTTCCCATAATTGGGAACCATGGTGATTGTGTCGACGAATAGCTGGGGTTCTGACAGATCTTTGAGCCTATTCGCAAAGTATGGCCTATAAGGGGATGCGTTTTAAGCGAGTCTGGTAATGTTGCATAACACCAAAGTTCTCTATGCAAAGGTACCGGACTGACCTGTTGCTCCATATCCGTCCACAACTTAAATTCTGTATGTCTACACCAGTCAATCACCCTGCCTATATGGGCCGCTTGATGGTATTTAGATACATCCGGGACTGCTACACCGCCAAATAACTTGGGTATTATCATAAGGCTTCTGCTAATCCTTGGTTGTTTAATATAAATTTTGTGAAAAGAGTACCTATTTGACGAAAAATAGACTGGGATAGCTATGGGTAAAGCCTGAAATAAATGCAAAAATTTTGGCAGAATACTCATTTTGATAATATTGCATCGACCAAACCACTAATGCAGTCCTTGGTGCCATTTATCTAGTAACGTGCGGTCGTATAACAGTGGAAAATTTACTGTAAAAGTATTACCTAAATTTGATGGAATATGCGTGCCCAAGTATTTTTGCGCTGTAGCTACCCATTTAAAACTAAAATTAGGTTGTATAGTTTGCTGTACCGATAAGGGCAGTGCAACTCCCATGGCCTCCGATTTCGTATAATTTATTTTTAAATCTGATAGGGCTCCCTAACTTTCAAACTCCTTCAAAAGGTTAGGTAATGAGACATGTGGCCTAGACATAGAGAACAACAGATCGTCCGCATATGCTGAGACTTTGTGGTTATGATCCCCTATTTGAAGCCCCTGAATATCCGAGTTTTGACAAATTTTGTTCAGTAGGGGTTCTAACGAGAGAGCGGACAACAAGGGGAAAGAAGACACCCCTGACACATGCCATTTGAAATATTGATAGGTTCTGAGAATACTCCATCGTTTACTTTGATCAGAGCCTGTGGGGAAGCATATACCCCGGCAATCCATCAAAGCCTATGATCTCCTATTCCCATATGCCTCAAGACGTTAAACATAAACTGCCAATTAACTCTATCAAACGCCTTTTCTGCATCAGTGCTCAAAAAGACGCATGGAGTTTTTTTTTTTATTGGCATGATAGACCAAATTGAGTACAGTCCTTGACAAAAGTCTTGTCGCTTCTCTATTTTGTAGAAACTCCTGCTATTAACCTGACTTTTAATTAATCAATTGGTGTTAGAAATAGCTCATATGAAAAGCTAAAGCCCTCCCAAATGATGTTTAATGCACTGAAATAAATTAGTTTCACTGAAAAAAGATTTATCATTTAATCAAGACAAACAGGTCAAATTTTGGCAAGACAAAAGTTTTGTCGCCTATACAGAAATTGAACAACTTTACTGAAAATCCAAAAATATGTCATCAAATTAAGTAGTTGTGCTGTGAGATCCAAATTTAATATCTTGTATGACTTCCATGAGCTTGAAGGACAGCATCCATGCGGTTTGGCAAGGATTCATACAATTTATTGATGAAGTCATCAGGAATAGCAAAGAAAACAGTCTTGCATGCCTCCCCGAGTTCATCAATATTCTTTGGTTTCGTCTTTCATGCTTCATCTTTCATCCTACACCACATATGCTCAATGATGTTCATGTCTGGTAACTGGGCTGGCCAATCCTGGAGCATCTTGATCTTCTTTGCCTTAAGGAACTTTGATGTGGAGATGGAAGTATGCGATGGAGCACCATCCTGCTGCAAAATTTGGTTGGGAATATAAGAGGTAGCTAAGATTTCTTGGTATTTTAGACTATTGATGTTGCCTTCCACCCTGCAGATCCCTTGCACAACCCCATACTGGATGTAACCCCAGACCATGATTTTGCCTCCACCAAACTTCACTGTTTTCTGGGTAAATCTCAGCTCCATGCGGGTTCCAGTAGGTCTCCTGCAATATTTGCGGCGACTGTGGTGTAATTCAACAGAAGATTGATCTGAAAAATCCACCTTCTGCCACTTTTCCAAAGTCCATCCTTTTAGCAGGCTGTGGCCCTTGGCAAACGCCACACGGTTTTTCCATTGTCTTTTGTTTAGTGCTGGTTTATGGGCACTGATTCGACCATGGAGGCCATTTCGAGACAGAATCCGACAAACTGTTCTGGTTGACACAGGGACTTCAGGTGAACAGGTCTCGTGGAGCTCTGCTGCAGTATGGGCTGGCCTTGGATTTTCGAGCCAACAAACGGTCCTCTTGAGCAGTTGTCTTGCAGGGTCGGCCTGACCTGGCCTTGTCCAAAACGTCCCCAGTCTCTTCAAATCTTTTTTTTTTATCCTCTGAACTTAGCGCTGAGACACATTGAAGGTGTCTGCCACATCAGCAGTGGATCTGGTCTTCAGCCTCTTGATAATCAACACTTTAGTCTCCGGGTGAATCTTAGGCATGTTTGCAGAGGTCTAGTTGCAGTTGAGAAGGTCTAGTGTACTGGTGTTCTTTTTATACACACCTGAGACCTAATTGATCCATTATTAGTCACAGGTGAAGCTCATATAACAAGGCGACAACACTTATGTCTTGGCAAAAATTGACTCAATGGGCTTTACCAAGCTGTGAATATTAGAATACTTTTTGTCAGTTTCGTTTTGCACTGAAACATTATTACAAAAGCTGTTGGGATTAAAATTACCCATTTCTTGTAACAAAATCTTGATTAGAAATATATTTTAGCGGCACTTCAGGTCAATTTGTACACAAGCGACAAGACTTTTGTCAGGGACTGTACTTTAATAGTTTTGTCCCTCGCTTCACGTGAGGGAATAAACCCTACTTGGTCTAAATGCACCAGCTGATAAAGTTAGGGTTGAAGACGGGAGGCAAGTAATTTGGTAAAAAGCTTTAGATCTACATTAAGTGATGAAATTGGCTGGTAACTGCCACATTCCGATGGATCCTTCCCTTCCTTTGGGATTACTGAAATATGTGCCATAAGTGCATCTGGGAGGAATGCAGCAGTCTGGCCCATAGCATTAAATGCCTTTATCATGTGTGCACTTAACAGTGGAAAGAAATTTTTATAATACAGTACAGTGGAACCTCGGATTATGAGCATAATCCGTTCCAGGAGTATGCTCGTAATCCAAAGTACTCGCATATCAAAGCAAGTTTTCCCATTGAAGTCAATGGAAACAAAAATATGTTCCGCATTGACTTCAATGGGATGGAATACCGCATAGAAATGGCCAAAAAGGCCAGAGGACACTTCAGCTGACCTCGGCAAACCTCGGAAAGACTTCCTACCCGAGATTTGCCGTGGACAGCAAGGCCTTTCCGTGCATTTCCAAACGGCGTAGAATGGCTGCGATCGGCAACATTTGGCTCCGCTCGGCACCGGCGCCCCCCCACCTCAGGCTAAAAGCGGTACTGCCCTCGCAAACCGAGTTACAATATTTAAAAATACAGTGCTCGTATTGCGAAACGCTCATTGACCGCATTATTCGTAATCTGAGGTTCCACTGTGTTGTAAATTCATCAGGGCCTGGTGCCTTTCCATGTTTAACCGCTTTTATCACCGTGTTTAGTTCCTCGATTGTGATAGGGGTTTCCAGGCTAAAACGGATCGGGGAGGGTAGCCGGGAGAGCCGAGCTGAGAAAAGATATTCCTCTGTAGAGGGCATGGGTAAGGATAGCGGTGCCAGATTATACAAACTGGAATAATATTCTCTGAACCTCTGTGTGATGTCCTTTGGCAGTGAGATTAATGGTCCGTTCTTTCCTTTTATATACGTTATATATGCTGTCTTACACTTTTCCTTAAGCTTCCCAGCCAGCACTTTACTACATTTATCTCCCAGTGCATACGTTACTTTCCTCCCAGATTGAATTGCCGCTTTAGCCTTATAGCGGAGGAGATCTCTTATCTGTTGCCTCAAATGTGCCAGATCTTTCCCTATAAGTGGTGTCTGCATCTTCTTATGTTGCAGCTTGAGGGCCTGATTTTCTTCTGACAATTTTATTATCTGCGCTTCTCGTGCTTTCTTCAGTCGGGAACCATGTTTGTTCATGATCCCCCGGATTCCTGCCTCATGTGCCTCCCAAACTATGCCCGCATCACTCCCCGAGGTGTAGTTCGTCTGAAAGTATGCCGTAATTTCTTTAGCTACGTCAACTTGAATTTCAGGATTCTGCAGCGAACTTTCATATAAGCGCCAACGCCACTCCGGAGAGTAAGCCAAGCCTGATAGGGAGATACAAAGCATCACCGGAGCATGGTCTGACTATGTTATGCTTCCTATAAACACGTCTAGAACTGAGGTGAGTAGATAATGTGGCACCAAAAATAAATCTATACGTGTTTACAGTTGATGGGGATTGGAGAAGAAAGTGTAATCTCTCTCCCCTGCGTGAAAATTCCACCATACATCTACCAACTGCATCTTGTACAGCTTCCACATGATACATTTCCTGGTGCCCCCCGGGGTAGAAGAAATCCCCGAGGAAGTATCTACTCTGGGGTCCAAGGGTATATTAAAATCCCCTCCAAGAATCAATTTTCCTTCCGCAAATTTCTCTAATTTTGACAAGGTTTTACTTAAAAAAGTGTCTTGATGTACATTTGGTGCATATACCGTGGCCAATGTCACCTTCACGCCTCCGATATGTCCTTTAAGAAATAAAAAGCGATCATCTATATCCAGTCGTTTATCCATAAGAGACCAGGATACCCAACTAGAAATCAGGATGGACACCCCTTTAGATTTTGCTTCTTGGTTGCACGCGTGGTACACACAGGGGAAAAATCTATTCTGAAGAAAGGGAAGTCTGCCCGCCCTGAAATGTGTTTCCTGCACAAATGCCACATCTGTACAGGATCGCTTCAGATAGTTCAGAACAGAAGCATCCTCCGTTTTTCCGGGACATTAAGTCCCTTCACATTTATGGAAGTCACCCGCACCCCCTCCATCCCCTCTAAAGAAGAACAAGAAAAAAAAAACCCCCACCTAACTCTCACTCCCACCCCCCTCCCCAAATTATATACTGCCCCCCTTTTACTAACCCCTAAGGGAGGCACTCACCCTTGAACCTCTAAACCTACGGTTCACGTGGGTGCAGGCCTAATTGGAGAGTGGCCTGAATCGGCCGAAGGGCTCCACTCCAGACCCCCTCCTCCCGGCCAATCAATAATCACGTAAGGCATAGCAGCCCTACTAACTTAGCCCAGCCTTTCCTCTTCTACACCTCCTTCCTCCCCCCTCCCCCTCCTCTCTACAAAGAGAGAAGAAGAGAGAGAGAAGGAACCAAAAAAAAAAAGAGAAGAGAAGAAAAAAAAGGGGGAGAAAAGGGAAAGAGAGAGAAATATTGCTCATCATAAATTGCAGGGGCAGTATTTAACATTTATTTACTGACAGGTATAAACGTCCTCTTTTCTCTCCTTCCTCCTTCCCCTTCCCCTCCCCTCCCCTCCCCTTTCAAGTCTTCCCCCCACCCCTCCCCCTCTCAGTTTAACCAGTTTAACCAGAGTTTCAGGGAAAAAAAAAATCTCTGCTTGTTTCAGATTTCTGATCTCCCCAACTGGAACCTCCCCCTCCCTTCCCCGGCCAGTTTCCTCCAGAGCATGCCCAGACTGTGTTGTATTATTCCCCTAAAAAGAAAAAAAAAAGGATGGAAGCAATCTTTCCTTGCCTCCTCCTATCACCCCCCCCCCCTCCAAACCACCACGCCTATCCTAACCCCCCCACCCCCATCTAGTTTCTCCCCTTCCCTATAACATATTAATTCCCTTTATTTCCTTTTATTCCCTCTATATATATATATATATATATATATATATATATATATATATATATATATATATATAATCTCAAATTGTTATCTTGTAAGCAAAAATTTTATCAGGTCTACGCATGCTGTGGAGCCAAGTCGGCCGGCTGGTTATGAGTTAATTATTAGTTAATTATTATTTCAGATTTCCAAATTTTCGAATGTACGAATTTCCAAATGTACGAAATTAGGAATGTACGAATTTCTGTATGTACGAATGTAAGAATTTACAAATGTACGAATTTATGAATATACGAATGTATGAATTTACGAATGTACGAATTTCCAAATGTATGAATGTATGAATTTACGAATGTGCAAATGTACGAATTCATGAATGTATGAATTTACAAATTTGCGAATTTATGAATATTCTGAAGAATTTGTTAAACGGGTTTTCGTTAATTCGGATATTTCTGAATTAACAAATTTGTCGAAATTTGTTAAAAAACTAATTCGGAAAAAAACGAATTGCACATTTCTATGATGGATCAAAGAGTGCGCCTGTCCACAGACTCCATTGATAGGCTGACATTTATCAAAATGAATCAGTCCTGGATCAGCAGCTATCAAGCCCCTGATGCTGATGTAACTGATTGAATTTTCTAGGGATCTGGGATCCTTTGAAGACTGCCTATGCTGCCTATCCTATTCCTGAATCCTGATTATGCTAGCTTCTAACAAAATTTTTGGTTTAGAGCACCACCAACACCCAAAGCCCATTTTTTCTGCACCGGGCACAGCGGGATGGGCACGTTTTCATCTTTTGTATTTTATTATTTATTATATTTATTTTTTATACTGTACTTTTTGCACCTGCTGCCAATTCTGGCGATCTCCCCCACTCTGACAGCTGGCAATGGATCATCTCCCCACACCTGCTTTCACTTTTTGAAAAGAACGTGGCCGTGCAGGGCTCCACGCACACAGCTGCGTCATTTATTCACAGTTTTCTGTGAATGAAGGAACTACCATTAGCCATTACAGTTGATGGCTTGTAGTTCTCAATGAACTGCAAGGGCACTGATGAGTGTATCTTCGTAGTTCATTAATTCTTCCTGCTCCCAAGTAACTGCCTGTCCATACCTCGTACAGCTATCTTGCGCATACCTACCCTTAATCTACCCATTATTATATATGTGCTGCAACTTGGGAGACTCTCAAAACTATAGTGTTAGGACTGCAGTACACTGAAGTGCCGTGACGTGGCCACTGCAGCTTACATATATATTTGCAAATGTGTGCAAACTAAGCCTCTTGTTTTTAACGTGAACTTTTAGACAGGGTCAATTCGGTTTGCTGCAGGCTGGCTGGGAATTTGTGTTTGTTTTTTCACATGCGTTGCTCTTCCATGTGCTTCTTGCTGCAAAGGTCAGTTATAGGTTGGGGTGGTTACCATTTGTTTGTACGGTTGGTGAATTGGTGAGGGGATGCACTGGATACCTTTCCTGCAATTGAGCTATTGCTGGGTGTCCAGGGTGTCCAGTGCGGCCCTATACCTTTGAGGAGGGCTGGGCTCCCTCCAGGCATACCTGCCCTTAATCTATCTATTATTATATATGTGCTCCAAATTGGGAGACTCTCAAAATTATAGAGTTAGGACTGCATACACCAGGGAGCTGTGATGTGGCCACTGCAACTTACGTTTGTATATTTGCAAATGTGTGCAAACTAAACTCCTTGTTTTTAATGTGAACTGTAAGACAGGGTCAATTCAGTTTCTTGCAGGCCGGCTGGTGAGAGAGCTGAGAATTTTTTTTTTAACAAGTAGAGAAAACCTCAAAGAAATATAACATAATATTTAACCATTGTTATTGCAGTGTGAATTACAGCTTCAATGTAGTTGAATTCTGCAGAACACTACAGCTTTAAAAGCTTCCGTTGTCAAGGTATACCTGATGTTAGTCCAGGACAGCAACTTGCACTCCACTACCAGAGATATACCTTGTTTGGCTGCACCTGGCAGTCATATTAGTGTGACATGCCAAGAAAGAAAATGCACCCACCCTGATAATGAGGCAATAGCTAGTTTAGCATCATCCTGGAAGGTCCATGCACATCTGAAAGTACAATGCTGTTTATGGTACTGTTCATATTGATGTGTCTAAGTTTTTTTATCTCACACTTTATTGTAAGCTTGTCTGCATGTTTCCAATTAATGCTACGGTCCAAAATTCTACCTTATACCTGACTGTAGCTCATATCCACTGCCACACGATTTTATTCTATTTCTTTTAAACCCATGATTACCATACCAGGTACCAAATACCTTTTTGACACTTCCAAGCAACAACCCTATAAACTTATTGGCAGGCGGGAGGCGGGTGACATGTCTGTACTGCAGAAGCTGAAGACATACTTTTTTTTGCTAAAAGAAAACCATTAGCTCAATACATGTATAATATGTCATATGTGACTTGGCTCGGGTGCTCCCATAGCAAGCTGCTTGCCCTATTGTCCCAGGTTTGAAAAATAAAGGCTGTTTTATTGAATTACAACTGCCGTGTGCGATCTGTTTCCTCTCATTTCCAATAAGAAATGCCTTGCCCAGTCAATACAATGAGCTTTTAAAGGTCAGAGATGAACTCAACACCCTCCTATTCTTAAAAATCAAACAATGTCTACTAGCTGCTAAAGTAACTCTATATGCATTCCCTAATAGTCAGGCAAACTTCTGACCAGGGCACCTAGGGGTCCATGATCAAACACATTCATCCCCTGCATTATGTCACACAAGGGAAAGAGGCACTCTACCTCCCAAGCTGTGGCTTCTGAATTAAAGGTTTCTACATGGTAGATGGTAGACGCACAAACTAGAAATAAAACATTACTGGATCTACTGATTACCAACAATACAGACCTGATCACAGATGTGGAAATACGGGGCAATTTAGGTAACAGCGATCACAGGTCAATTAGTTTCAGTATAAATCACACAAATAGGAAACATGAAGGGAACACAAAGACACTGAATTTCAAAAGAGCCAACTTCCCTAAACTACAAACCTTGCTAAAAAGGCATAAATTGGGATAAAATATTAGGAACAAAGAATACGGAGGAGAGATGGGTTTGCTTTAAGAGCATATTAAATAAGGGCATTAGCCAATGTATCCCATTGGGTAATAAATTTAAAAGAGCGAACAAAAATCCTGGATGGCTTAACTCCAATGTAAAAATGCATATAAAAGCAAAGGAGAAGGCCTTCAAAAAATACAAGGTTGAGAGATCATCCTCAGCATTCAGACTTTATAAAGAATGCAATAAGAAATGTAAGGGTGCAATTAGGACGGCTAAGATAGAACATGAAAGACACATAGCGGAGGAGAGCAAAAAAAATCCCAAGAAATTCTTTAAGTATGTAAACAGCAAAAAAGGGAGGACAGACCATATTGGCCCCATAAAGAATGAGGAAGGACATCTGGTTACAAAGGATGGGGAGATGGCAAAGGTATTGAATTTATTCTTCTCCTCAGTCTTCACGAGTGAATCGGGGGCTTCAGTAACCAAAACTGCAATGTTTATCCTCATGACACAACACAGGAAGCACCTCCATGGTTAACAGAGGACGGAATTAAAATTAGACTTGAGAAACTTAACATTAATAAATCACCGGGACCAGATGGCTTGCATTTGAGGGTACTTAGGGAACTCAGTCAGGTGATTGCCAGACCGTTGTTCCTAATTTTTACAGACAGTCTATTGACTGGAATGGTACCAGCTGATTGGAGAAAAGCAAATGTAGCACCAATATTTAAAAAGGGCCCAAAAAATATCCCTGGGAATTACCGACCAGTTGGCCTAACATCAATAGTATGTAAACTCTTGGAGGGGATGATAAGGGACTATATACAAGATTTTAGTAATAAGAACGATATCATTAGCAGTAATCAGCATGGATTCATGAAGAATCGTTCTTGCCAAACCAATCTATTAACCTTCTATGAGGAGGTGAGTTGCCATCTAGATAAAGGAAGGCCCGTAGACGTGGTGTATCTGGATTTTGCAAAAGCATTTGACACAGTTCCCCATAAACGTTTACTGTACAAAATAAGGTCCGTTGGCATGGACCATAGGGTGAGTACATGGATTGAAAACTGGCTACAAGGGCGTGTTCAGAGGGTGGTGATAAATGGGGAGTACTCAGAATGGTCAGGGGTGGGTAGTGGGGTTCACCAGGGTTCTGTGCTGGGACCAATCCTATTTAATTTGTTTATAAACGACCTGGAGCATGGGATAAACAGTTCAATCTCTGTATTTGCAGACGATACTAAGCTAAGCAGGGCAATAACTTCTCCGCAGGATGTGGAAACCTTGCAAAAAGACCTGAACAAATTAATGGGGTGGGCGACTACATGGCAAATGAGGTTCAATGTAGAAAAATGTAAAATAATGCATTTGGGTGGCAAAAATATGAATGCAATCTATACACTGGGGGGAGAACCTCTCTAGGATGGAAAAGGACCTGGGGGTCCTAGTAGATGATAGGCTCAGCAATGGCATGCAATGCCAAGCTGCTGCTAATAAAGAAAACAGAATATTGGCATGCATTAAAAGGGGGATCAACTCCAGAGATAAAACGATAATTCTCCCGCTCTACAAGACTCTGGTCCGGCCGCACCTGGAGTATGCTGTCCAGTTCTGGGCACCAGTCCTCAGGAAGGATGTACTGGAAATGGAGCGAGTACAAAGAAGGGCAACAAAGCTAATAAAGGGTCTGGAGGATCTTAGTTATGAGGAAATGTTGCGAGCGCTGAACTTCTCTCTGGAGAAGAGACGCTTGAGAGGGGATATGATTTCAATTTACAAATACTGTACTGGTGACCCCACAATAGGGATAAAACTTTTTCGCAGAAGAGAGTTTAATAAGACTCGTGGCCACTCATTACAATTAGAAGAAAAGAGGTTTAACCTTAAACTACGTAGAGGGTTCTTTACTGTAAGAGCGGCAAGGATGTGGAATTCCCTTCCACAGGCGGTGGTCTCAGCGGGGAGCATTGATAGCTTCAAGAAACTATTAAATAATCACCTGAATGACCGCCACATACAGGGATATGTAATGTAATACTGACACATAATCACACACATAGGTTGGACTTGATGGACGTGTGTCTTTTTTCAACCTCACCTACTATGTAACTATGTAACTATATATACATAAACTTTACGACTTCCTTTTCAACTCTGACACCTCTCAGCCACAAAATAGATGGGAGGCTATAACAGATTATTTTAGAAATTTAGGCCTGCTCTTTCTAAGGCGAGAAGTCTGAGAGCATCTGAGCACCCATTTAGCAGGAAGAACTCGACTTGTCTATCAAACTAAAGTTGAGCAAAGCCCAAGGCCCTGATGGCCATATTACAAAATGCTCCCTGCTACTCTTTCTACACACTTTTCTAAATGCTAACAGTTGAATTCTAAATAACATTCCAATACCCATAGACTTCCTCAGGGCTCACATAACCATCATTTTGAGCTTGCCAGCCTATTGACAAAGACAGTAGGACTCAGCCCTGCCCCCCGCTCTTTCGACACTGGCTGTGATTAACAGTAGCAGGAGCCAATGAACAGGAAGAGAGCAGACAGAGCCTCTGTTCTCGTGCATATCGCTGGACAGAGATTGGGCTCAGGTAAGTATAGAGGAGGCTGGGGGAGAGCAGACTGCATGCAGAAGGTTTTTTTTATCCTAAATGCATAGAATACATTAGGGTAAAAAAAAAATTCTGCCTTTAGAACCAGTTTAGCTACTTAACAACCAGGCCATAGCCGAATGATGGCTACAGCGTGGTCGGATAACTCTGGGAGTTATTTTTCAGTTAGTTTATTTTTAGAGAACTCTGGGAGGGCTTACTATGATGTCCTCCCAGAATCACGCTCCCATGCACCCCCTAGGGCACACACAGGGGAGTGTCTGTGCTTGTCGGGTTCTCGTAACCCGGTGCATCACAGATCGGGGTAGAGGGACAATCCCAGCGTCCCTTTACCACGTGATCGCTCCATCCAATGATGGAGCTATCACTGTCAACAAACCGGAGTCATGTCCGATTCTCACCCCGCTGCTCACACCGAGCAGAGGAAGGAGAAGCTACAGCATGAGGCTGTGTGAGTTTTTTCTTTCCTATTCCAAGTGCCGAAATGTGCCCCAGAAGTGCACATCTGTGCCATAGCAATACTTTACAGTACCCCATCAGTGCTCTACAGTGCCACATCTGTGCCTAATTGTAATTGTAAGTATGCATATGCCATGTGAGCGAAATAACCTGCTAATATGACAATTTTGTGAGAAAAAAAAAACTTCATTATGCAAAGAATTGTGGGAAAAATTACAACTTCAAAAAACTCAACATGCCTCTTACTAAATACCTTGGAATGTCTACTTTCCAAAAAGGGGGGGGGGATATTTGTACTTTCCTGGTTAGTTAGGGTCTCAAGAAATGAAATAGCTTTCACAAATACCAAATAATAAACACAGATTTGAGTTATTTTTAACAAAGATATATAGCAGTATAAATTTTGGCCAAAATGTACAAAGAAAAATTACTAATTTGCAAAATTTTATAACAGAAACTAAGAAAAATTAATTTTTTTTTTTTTTTACAAAATGTTTGGTCTTATTTATTTATAGCGCAAAAAAAAACAAAAAAACCCAGTGGTGATTAAATACCACCAAAAGAAAGCTCTATTTTTGTGGAAAAAAAGGACAACAATTTCATATGAGTACAGTGTTGCATGACTGAGTAATTGTCATTCAAAGTGTGAGAGCACTGAAAGCTGAAAATTGGCCTGGTTAGGAAGGAGGTTTAAGTGCCCAATGGGCAAGTGGTTAAATATGCTGGGTGATTTATCAGCTTCAATAATTTCTATGGTGGTCTTTTAGCAATGAACAGTCACAAACTAAGGCAATTCCAATTTCTGTACTGATTATTGGATCTTATTGACATACTCTTCTAGTGAATACCAAGCGATAGATTTTCCCAGCTGTCCCATTCCATACCTTATAAAACACCTTGCTGTAATTGGCACCATTGAAATCATAATTTTTCCAGTTTACACTGATGTCAGTGAGAATCCAATCTCCTTTTGTCATAAAGAGTTCCTTTGTATGGTTAAAGACCTCTGTGGATTCATGTAAAGGTATCATTTGTATGTTATCAGCTGAAAAATAAAATAAAACTGTTTATTTCATAAGGCACATAACAAGGTGTATTGATTTGTAAATGCAAAGGAAATGCAAATTATGATGTGCAATGAGTGCAGAACCATAGTAACAAATTAGAGTTTAGATTAGGTTAACACTGGTGTCTGCAATATCCAGTGTTTTTTTTTTTTGTTTTGTTTTGTTTTGATTTTTTGATGCATGGTTTTTCATGCATTTTTTATGACAAATGGGATCAAAACACTACCTGTATTATCTTTCCCAACACATGGCAGCACAGCGCACTGGTGTGAACGGGCATCGTAGTAAACAATGATGATCCTTTTGTGCATTACCACGAGCTGGGCATTGTTCAATAGATCTCTCAGAAGTGAACAAGGCTTTATTCTTCAATAATCTGACTAGAATGTACTGGAATTTTTCTGGCTTGTATGGGTTGCTTAAATTTATCTTTAGTCAATACTTTTTCTTATATACAGGCATAATAAGTAATTAGTAAAAATAAAAATATATAACCTGCACAAAGATCTAAATCGGTTGCAGCACCTGGAGTATAAGCCTGAATACCGTGCTTGAAATAAAATATTGAAAAAACAAGTGCGCCTACCCCTAAAATAAAATGATACATTCATGTACATAAATAGGTCAATAATAAATGTCACAAGAACAAAATGATGAATAATATACAACCCTCTCCCCAAAATAAAATAAATGAATGAAAAAATCTGTGCAACACAATCATAAAGAAACAAAGTGCAAAGAATTAGGTATAAATAACTTATTTTTAAAAATGCATATAAATGATAATATACTGTATATATGCAACTAAATCCCCAATTGAAACTGAGATTGGAAAGCCTGCCTTTACACGCACATGAACTTTAATGGCATCCCAGTCTTATGCCCCGTACACACGGTCGCATTTTCCGACGGGAAATGTGTGATAGGACCTTGTTGTCGGAAATTCTGACCGTGTGTAGGCTCCATCACACATTTTCCATCGGATTTTCCGACACACAAAGTTTGAGAGCAGGATATAAAATTTTCCGACAACAAAATCTGTTGTCGGAAATTCCGATCGTGTGTACACAAATCCGACGGACAAAGTGCCACGCATGCTCAGAATAAATAAAGAGATGAAAGCTATTGGCCACTGCCCCGTTTATAGTCCCGACGTACATGTTTTACGTCACCACGTTCAGAATGATCGGATTTTCCGACAACTTTGTGTGACCGTGTGTATGCAAGACAAGTTTGAGCCAACATCCGTCGGAAAAAATCCTAGGATTTTGTTGTCGGAATGTCTGATCAATGTCCGACCGTGTGTACGGGGCATTAGTCTGTAGGGTTCAATATTGGGTTGGCCCATCAATTGCAGCTATAACAGCTTCAACTCTTCTGAGAAGGCTGTCCACAAGGTTTAGGAGTGTGTCTATGGGAATGTTTGATCATTCTTCCAGAAGCGCATTTGTGAGGTCAGGCACTGATGTTGGACCCAAAGGTGTTCTATCGGGTTGAGGTCAGGACAAGTTCCTCCACTCCAAACTCACTCATCCATTTCTTTATGGACACATGCAGTAAAATCAAACAACATTTAAAGTGTAAGTAAAGCCTTTTTTGGCACTTGTACCTACCTACAGGTAAGCCTATAATAAGGCTTACTTGTAGGAGATGAGCTCAATGCTCGAGTGGAAGGTAGGTCTCAACGACTCAAACATCAGATGTTCTCCCATTCACTGAACAGCGAATTATATGGGGCGTTCGGTGCTGCTCGAATTTGCTGCGAACGCCCCATAATATTCGCTGTTCGGCGAATGGGCGAACACCCGAGCAGCGAACACCCGAGCAAGATCGCAGTGCATTGATGTCTGATGATTGGCCAAAGCATGCACCTGACCTGCATGCTTTGGCCAATCACAGCACGTGTATGTGTGTAGTGTGTATGTGTGTGTATACAGCTGTTATATAGGCAAGGGCGGGGTCAACCGTTTAGGTCACCAGGTGGCCCCGCCATTGCCTATATAACAGCTGTCACAGCCAAGAGACAGCAGTCGGCGGGACGCCTCCTAACTGAGCTTTTTTTTCTCTATTTCTCTGGTCCATTGGCGCCGTGATTGAAGATGGCTAGACATCGTGGCACACTTTTTTTTTTTTTTTTAATAAAGGGATTGTCAATAAGTGTCTGTTGTTTTTACTTTTTTTACACTTTTTTTGGTAAATGGATAGGGGTACAATGTACCCCATACCCACTCACATGGAGGGGCTTGGATCTGGGGGCCCCCTTGTTAAAGGGGGCTTCCAGATTCCGATAAGCCCTCCACCCGCAGACCTCCACAACCACTGGGGAAGGGTTGTGGGGATGAGGCCCTTGTCCCCATCAACATGGGGACAAGGTGCTTTGGGGAGACCCCAAAGCCCCACCCATGTTGAGGGCAAGTGGCCTGGTATGGTTCAGGAGGGGGGGTGCTTGCTTGTCCCCCCCCCTTTCTTGGCCTGCCATGGCTGCTTGAGAAAGATGCACCACTTTTACATGGCTAGACATCGTGGGACACTTTTTAATTTTTTTTAATAAAGGGATTGTCAATAAGTGTCTGTCGTTTTTACTTTTTTTTACACTTTTTTGGTGAATGGATAGGGGTACAATGTACCCCATACCCACTCACATGGAGGGGCTTGGATCTGGGGGCCCCCTTGTTAAAGGGGGCTTCCAGATTCCGATAAGCCCTCCGCCCACAGACCTCCACAACCACTGGGCAAGAGTTGTGGGGATGAGGCCCTTGTCCCCATCAACATGGGGACAAGGTGCTTTGGGGAGACCCCAAAGCACCCTCCCCATGTTGAGGGCAAGCGGCCTGGTATGGTTCAGGAGGGGGGCACTTGCTCGTCCCTCCCTTTCCTGGCCTGCCATGGCTGCTTGAGAAAGATGCGCCACTTTTACAGGCAGACAAAGGGGACCCCCCAGGAGTGATATTTAAAGGAATATTTAATTGTTATTGTTTCACTTTAAGCATTATTAAAATCACTGCTCCTGAAAAAACAACCATTTTAAACTTTTTTTTGCATTGATATATGTCCCCTAGGGCAGAACCTGGGCCCCCAAACACTTTATGGCAATAAATTGCATATAAGCCTTTAAAATTAACACTTTTGATTTTTCACGTTCGTGTCCCATAGACTTTAACTGTGTTTGCATGTTTGCACTAATTTTTTGTCTGTTCACATGTTCTGGTGCGAACCGAACCGGGGGGGTGTTCAGCTCATCCCTACTTACCTGCAGGTACAGTGAAAATCTCCTAAACCTGCATGGTTTTGTAGATATTCAAATTGCATGCAGCCGGTGACGTAACCAGCGCATGCACTCTGAAGGGACGGCATACCCGTGCCATCCCTTTGGCGCTCCGTGCCATGATTCATGACTTCCGCGTGCATGCGGTGCTGCCAGACGGCCGAAGGACGCAAACCCTGAAGGAAGACAGAGTGAAGATGGAAGCACCTGTCAGCAGTGAGAGCTTAGTGATGCATACTAGCACATAATGCCTTTACCTTGCAGGGTTTAAAAAAAAAAAAAAAAAAAAATTGGTGTGGTTTACAACGGCTTCAATAATGAAGTATTGCACTTACAATAGCAGCAGCAAAATAAAGAGGCTCCTTTCTTTGATAATGCCCTTTCAGGGGAAACTTGTCAGGTGGAGCCTGATTGAGTGACGTCATTGCGCACGCCCACTGCTGTGACTTGTGGCTGCGTTTGGCGTGGATGCAAAATATGCTGTTTAACCACGTACGATCCGCCCGCCGCAGTTTTACGTCGGCCATTTGAAGGAGGATATCGTTGTTATGGCCTCAGCTAGCTGCCATAACCCCGGTATCCTCTTCTTCAGCGGGCAGTCCGCTAAAAGATAAAAGTGGTCTCTGCAGCAGATTCGCCACAAGATCACTTTTATTGGAGGCAGGAGAGGGCCCCGCCCCTCCCGCTGCGATCCGGTGGCCTCCGTCGCTTACCGGCAGCAGCGGATGCAATTGCATGTTGTCTCCTGTCAGGTATGGAGACGACATTAAAACAAAAAATAGCTGCGCTGCAACATGTGAAATGAAATCAAACAATAAAATAATGTGATCACCTTAATAAATATAAATTGAACATCCACATATGATAAGCTCACAGTGAAAAGACAGTAAAATTGTCCTCTTGATTAGAAAAAAAACTATTTCATAGAATCAATGAACATGTGCAGTCCAATTGCAAAGTACATAGAGTGAAACGTTCATTTAGATCGAGTATTCTTTGCAATGGGTGGGTACTGTCTCATTGATTTATC